>JAITYX010000070.1:2400000-3000000 GCA_021018815.1 Talinum fruticosum | reverse complement strand
TCTTTCTTTTTCTTTCCCTTTGAACTTTGATTTCCTCTCTAGTTCTTTGCGTATAAGACTAAGGAATTTAGATATCGACTCGATCCGTTTATCCTGGGCATCAAACTTAGCATTTCATTTTGCAACATGACTCCTTGAACAAGGTCATGATGGGGATTTGCTCCGGCTGGTTGAACATTTTTGGTGGAGGATTTTGTTTTGACCTTGGGCGGCGCACCGGTGTTACTAGTAAAGAAGGATGTACTGGCTTGGTATGTGCTAATATGGGACGTCTCGGTGTTGACCATGTTGGTGTCGAAGTAGATTTCTTACTTCCTAGACGCTTCATGCCAGGATTCCCTACTTGCATAGGATTCCTATCTTGTATCCCAAAAGAGTACGCTCGGGATTGGCTTGTGGAAGAATTTCAAGGGAGATGGGCCTTAAGTGCTTGACCCGAGGAAGACTGATCCTAGGAGAAAAGAAAATGATATGCTAATTTATTTGGATGCACATAAGGAATGCAGAACAAATGGAATGGAATGTATGCAACCATGCACATGACTTAATCGGGATAATTCTATGATTTGCTTAATGTATGAAAGAGTTCACCTAATTGAGATGAAATTTAAATTGGCTAATGCAACACGGAATGAATGGAATACAAATATTGGACTCACCTATTTGAGATGAAATTTGAATTGGGCTAATGCAAAATGAAATGCAAGATTAGACTCACCTATTCCGAGATGAAATTTGAATTGGGCTAATGCAAAAATGAAAGGACTCACCCTAATTAGGATGAAATTTATTTTTGGCTAATGCAAAATGAAATGCAAGATTGGACTCACCTATTCTGAGATGAAATTTATTTTGGCTAATGCAAATGAAATATTCTCCTAATTCGAGATGAATTTAATTTTGGCTAATGAGAAAATGAAATGAATAGACTCACCTTAATTGTTAATTTGGCTAATGTGAAAAAGAAATGCAAATATGGACTAAATGGACCTAAAAGGGAAAGGTAATTTTGACTTTGGCTACAAATGCACATATTAGACCGACTCAAAGTTTTATTTTTATTTTATTTTTGCACCCATGCAAGGATTATTCAACGCTCCTCACCTACCCCTAAAGGCTCATAGGTATAAGATTAAATCTAAAACACACACACTCACTCAAGCATGCAAATGAAGGCAAGGTGATCTAATAGTCAAAAGTTCTATGGCCAAAGAGTTCAAAGGGTTGGATACATGGTGACACGTAGTCCGAGAATTCTCGGTGCCTCTTGGTGAACCAAAGGGTTTAGCCTAAGAGTGCCTGTTATGAGGGAGGAGGTACCGTTTCCTTGAGCAATCAAGCTTAGTTGGGCTCGCCTAAAGGAACTAGTGGGAGCCTCTCTCTAGAAAGGGTAAACAGGGGTTACAATAAAGTTTTCCTAGCGGTCCAAAACAAGTATTTAAACTAGTTCAAAGGTTCCTAGATGCAGGATGCCTAATGCAAGCACATTGTTAAAACACACTACTCAAATTTTCAAGTTTCGCCCTCTTAATAAATGATTTATCCCCAGCGGAGTCACCACTCGTAGGAACCACGGCCAGCCGGGCCCGCCAAGCTTTCCCACTTGTGTCGGGTCTCTATTTTAAAGATTGATTTTGGAAGTCGATTTTTGAATGTGGGGATAAACTTTTTCTAATTTTTTAAATCTGATTTAAAGAAAGATGAATTAGGCAAAGTTGAATGGCAATTTTATTAACCTTTTATTTTAACAATTATTTAAAGAATTCTTGGGATGTTATTTCTTAACTTAACAAAATACGTAAATTAGGGTTTCAAATCTGCTGTGAGGCTTTAAGGCCAAATAGGTGTGAAAGCACCAATCTGGACCGAAGCCTCACCCACTGGCTCTCCGGCGTCGGCCGAGCCAACGCCGTATAGTAAGCAGCACCGGCCGGTGGCCGTGGGTGAAGTAATTCAGCCTCGCTTTTGGCACTGGCTGGCAGATCCGAATCCCTTCTTTCTTTTATCATACAGAGTGTGAAAAACCGAGATGCAATGTAGTAGAAATAAAGGAAAAGAGGAGTCGCTAGTCTGTTTTTAGGAAAGAAAAAGTAACAAAAACATAAAAGTAAAAATTTGCTTTTCCAATCTTACTATAGGGAAACTAAGACTGAAAGAGGCCGAAAATGACTCCATCACTCTTTGAATCGAGAATCGAATTCGGAGGCGAGGGTGCGAAACGTAGGGATAAACCCTTTCGTTCGGCTCGAGTGAAGACAGACCTTTACTAGTTCAAGTAGTGAATTAAAATAATGTCAAATAGGCAAATAAGCAACATGTTAAGTGAAATTAAAGCAACCAAAACATAATTAAAGAAACCGATAAAGGCGAGAAATAAAGAAAGCGGAAAAGCGAAAAGAAAAGCAAAACGAAAAGAAAAGAAAGGGCAAAGCAAAAAGAAAATAAAGCGGAAAACTAAAAGATTACATTGAGTGGGGAGGAATTAAAAGCGATACATCATTTATCCACAATACGGAAAATAATAAAGAAAGCATAAAATATAATAAACCATTGTGAAAATCGGATCTGTGCCCTCGGGTTGTCCAACCTATGGATATGGATCCGGGATCTAGATCTCTTTATGTGACGGTGGCAAATTAAAGGGGCTTTTGTGAGTATGTTTTGAAGATAGGTAGGCGGATGTGTGACTAATGGAGTTTATGGGTTCGGATGTGGTGACATTAGAGAGTAGAATGGAAATAGGCTGAAAAGAGACCAAGAGATTAGAATACCAAAGAGAGTATTTAGTAGCGTGAGGTTAAGGAAGGAAGCCGTGTAGGAATGAGAGCCAAGGCTCTCTATTTATTGGGAGAGGTTAGTTCAAGGAATGACCTAAGGTTAGCTCGACCGACCATCCAAAACAATAGCAAAAAATCAACCAGGATATTGTGAAGATTGAATTGGATAGAAGAGATAAGACCGGATAGAACCAAGATGACATGCGCTGGCCACAAGAGGCTGCCTAGGGTTTCGTGCCCTAGCGTGCTTCCGAGGAGTCTTCGAGGCAAAACGCAGCGTTCCACTTACTATTTTGAGGTGGCAGGCGTCGACCATAGCAGCTTTCCAAAAATGAAAAGTTTACATTTTTTACAGGTTTCATTTTTTATGTGGGATGCATGCTCCTAGTCTCTAGTGGACTGTGTTGGAGCAAAAATGCAGCACTTTGATGCTCGTGATCATTAAATGCGGCGTCTATCATCGTCTTGAGGTCTTTAGCTCCTAGTCCGGTTGGATTGAAGTGAAACGTAGTGTTACGAGCCTGGAATTTCCAGTGCACGCGACATTGGACTCCGTTGTCTCCGAAGGCTTGCCCTGTGAAGGTTTGCTCGGGGAGAGTCCGAGTCACCCTAGAGGAGGGGTGAATAGGGTGATAGGAAATTCTCTGCGAAATCACACTCTTTTGCGCGAAGTAGAAAGGAAGAAAGATTCTGAGTCTATTAACCGAGTCGAAACGATTGGACTCGAAAGCAATGAATCAAAAAGAGCGATGCATGATGAAGGCCGTCCGAGTCTAGAATGAACTCAGAAAGATAACACTTAGATTTTACGTGGAAACCCTCCTGGGGCAGAAAACCACGGCCCGTGTCAATCCGGACACGAAGTCAAATCCACTATTTTGAGTCCACAAAATACCGTGAACCGATCGAACCCGAGTTGCTCCCTTAGACAACTCTATACAAGTTTTCCTAGACTCGGAAATTCCCTTATCCGATCTAGTACTTCCTAGCTGAGATAACCCTTACAGCTAGGGACAACTAAGCTGAGTTAACCCTTACAACTTAGTCAAGGGACCTTACAAAGAATGTAAGAAAGAGTTTGTAATCGAGTACAAGACCTTACAACTCGAAAGTAATGAATTACAAAGTGGGAGTTGTAAGTAGAAGATTGAAAGTAAATACAATGACTTTTCTCAAGTATGTGTATTAACAATAGATTCGGCCATCTTCAAGTCTTGTGAAGTGGCTTCTATTTATAGATAACCGACATGAGTAGCCGTTATCTTCATCTCGCTGACCAAGAGTCTTCTATGACCGTTGATAGAGGCTTTCCGAGTCACTCGAAAGTATCCGTTGAAATATGAACGTTGGACAACGGTTTAACTCTCTTGGAAGTCCCAAAACCATTGGTAGTGTCTTGAAAAATGAGGTGGAAACCACCGTTAAGCTTAGCGTTCAGCTTTTCCAGATATGGAAACAGACGACTTCCGACACAATCTTCTGGGACTGGAGCAGGGAAGGTGAAAAGCCATGTCTGCTTGGTGATTTGATGTTCGAAGCCGGTTACTTTTGTGGTTTGAAAAAAGGTGTATCCTCGAATGAATAATCTACAAAAGTAAATCAATTTTGGTTCTCAAAGTATAAAATACTTTGGTCCAAGGTTAGACACAGCACAATAAAATAATTATAATAATTAAGCAACCGATTATCCGAGCCGAAACGAAATGGAATTTTCTGAGTCCAATATCCATGATACTCGGAATTCCATATGACTTAGTCTAAGCAATAGAGCAAGTTCCATAAAGAATATCGGAGTGAGATAACTTGATATAGACTAAGCATGAAATGAACTAAGAATACCGACTATAGCAAAATAGAACGTATAACCACAAGTCGGATTCCGAGACAGAATACTTGGTATATTCAAAACGCGATAAATCTGAGTGAAGATGAACTCGGAACAAAGAACCGAGTTTTCAAAACCGTATTACTCGGAGAAGATACTATTTTACTCGGAGAAGTTTCGCGATACCGAGAATACCGAGAATGCCTTCGAATCAAAACACTATATGTATGAAATTGTTATACCTGATTCCTTTTACATAACTCGGAAAAGTATTGAGCATTGTCCGAGTCTTCACCCTGGTTCTTGGATCGTCCGAAAGAAAGGAGGATTTTTTGATCGACCCGAGGCAAAAGTCTATTTATGTGGTGCTTGGGGTTCTTTGTGGTTTACAAGCATCCGTGGCACCAATCAAACACAATCCGAGATCCAAATCGTCAAACAGGACTCGGGATTTCATCATCGGGCCAACAAATAAGAAATAGAGAAAAAGATGACACTTTTTAGGTGTCTACAGCTGTCGCTTGTCATCATTCATTGGGAAGCTGTTCTTCAAGGATCGGGTGAAGATGAGGGTCATGGAAACTATGTGAGGAAAGACACCTGTGAATGGCCGATCCAATCACAACACCTCCACATTCTTAATGAAGCGGCCAAAGGTTTTGTGGGTTGGCCCAAGTGTTTAGTCGACCTCTCTACATCAAAGTTAGTTTATTTTAAAATATCGGGTCGAGTTGTTAATATCATGTATATATATTTTTAATTTGTGTATTATCATCCTCCCTGAACTATGATCTCGTGCCAGAGCCGAGAGTGGGTAGAAGAGCACTTCCAAGTCCTTAGTTGGCACCACCAAGCGGTTAGTGGCGCCCAGTCATCATCCAAAGTACTCTCGTATGTCTAACCCATTGACATGATATGATGCACGAGATTGGTGCAACAACCGTTGTTATTCTTGGTATGATGTGAGTTACTATATATAAGTTCATTTAACTATTAATTTTCAGTTCTAACTATCTATGTACAATTAATATGTAATAGGTGGCTCCATGAGATGACTCGTTCAATAGGAATTGAGTTTGTTCGGTTTATCGAGTCCTAAGGTCATTCAAGCATATGGACTGTCATTTAAGGACCGATCACAATTAATCTCAAACCTTATGGCCGGGATGCAAATAAAGATGTTACTTTGCATCGTTCAATGAGGGTAAGTGTACAAATAGCTTAAAATGAATTCTAATGGTTTGCTTGATTACATTTTTATTTATGTTATTTGCGTCGATGGAGGGCCCACTTGATGTGTCCTTCTATATGTCCGAGGAGTAATGTCGCGTGCTTGCTTGATCTTGTAGGTCATTCCATGAGGAAAGGTATTAGACGAGTACTCGGCTCGTGAGTTCAATACTTACTCGTTTTCATTGCTTTTGTTAAGTATTCTTTTCAATTGTATGTTGTATGTATGCCTTTGTGATATATTTGAACAACACATGATCTTTATTTGAATTTTCTTTTTCCATCCGATTTTAAAATAGTACTCTCGGAGTATATGGCTATTTGGGAGGTTCGAGAGGCTAACATAAGGCAAAACTCCCAAGTGTTGTGGATATAAAGGTGAAGTTACGTTGCTTAGCATTAAATTAGTTTTCATTTACGGCAAAATTACTTCCTACATAACTACTAATTAATTCCCTATGTGTTAGGGATCTATTTGATTATTGTAGGGGCATAAACAATTAGGGGATGGGGAGTGTGGCTTTTACATTCTCCAATACATGAAAGAAATTATGACCCAACTAGATTTCGCTGGTTTCGGATCTAATCGCGTAAAGGTACTTGCACTTGCACCAGTGACATTTGTTTAAGAAAATTTAATTCATTTCTTCTTATTCTTTTCAACTTAATTAGTACTTGTGCTTGAGGTAAATATATGTAAAATTACTTTTATAGCATTGGTCACAATACTTCCCGAGAAAGAAGCCCTCCACTACCCTTATACACAAGTTGTGTTGGATGAGCTTAGAGAGGGTTAGGTGTAGTTTTTGTATGAACGTGTAATTACACATACATAGGTACAAATTTTCAAATGATTGTTTCTTCATTATTGATTGGTAATTTTTGTGATTTTTAGTTGTATAGCATATACATATATATCTTGTGTGAAATAGTTGTGCAACAAGTGAGGTTGTTGCTTGTATATATTCTAAAAACGCTTGTGTATGCTATGTCAATGGTGATATATAGATTAGTTGTATAATTGTACAGGTGCCACGAAACACAAAAAAGAAAAAAATTCAGACCTATTACTATGGTTTTATGGTAAGAATCGTAGTAATAGGTTTGAAATACACTTATTACTACCGTTCTTAGGAAAGAACCATAGTAATAGGTCAAGCCTACCCCCAAAAATTTTGGCGAAAAGGGTGGTTTGGCCTCGGACCTATTACTACGGTTCATTTAAAGAAGCATAATAATAGGTTTTTATTACTACAGTTCGGAAAAAGAACAAGTAGTAATAGATGTATGTATTACTACGGTTCTTTAAATGAACCGTAGTGATAGGTTATCTTTTATTGTAGTTTAGAACTGTAGTAAAATATGCCCATCTACTACTATCCTCACATACACGATGCTATGTAAATATAGTAAAAGGTCTTTTTGAATCGTAGTAAAAGATGGTTACTATTTTTGTTGTTGTTTGAATTTTTGTGACTTCATGAATAGCCCAAAATTCATAAAATTTTTATTATAGTTGGGTATGCATTTATTACAATTTCATGTACAGTTTGGTAAATTTTTTATCAGTATATCTAAATAAATGAATTTTTAGGGAAATTGTCCTGTTTTTCAAAAATTTGAACCGATTGTGCAATTTGGTTAGAAATTGGTGTTTAAGGGGCTCTTTTGATAGTTTTAGAGGTATGTAATTACTAAGGAAAGTTGTGGAACTATAAATAATCCATATGCGATAATATATAATCATTAAACGATAGCTTGTTTACATAGAAATTCCTCGTTAAAATGTTTCTTGGTATGACTTATGTTGATTATAATGGAGTTGAAACATGTTTACGTGAATTATTAATTGTAAAGTGGTTATTAACAAAACTGAGTAAGCATGATTCATTTGGAATAATTATATCGTGTCGGTAAATGTGACAAATGAGAAAATAATAAATATAAACGGCTAAAGAAGGGAAGAAGGATTATATTATTGATCTAGAACCCCACGATTTAAAGAACCTTTGAAGATATGGCCATAGCAAGTGTTTTTGAGACTCGAAGTCATGAATTGTTTTGCTTCCATGAATTTATGCATCCTTGAGATTGAGGCCACGAATTTGTTTGTCTCCAAGAGCTTGAGTCCACGTGTTATGTTTGCTCTAATAATTAAAGAACTAGGTCTCTAGAGCAGGACATGAATTTTCTTTCCATTTGAAATTAATATGGCTTAAGCCAAGAATTGTGATATAATGAAATAAATCAATATGGATAATGAACGATAATATAAGAATAATTGCAACATGATGTCATAGATAAATGAGCTCGAGTCGAAGAATGGATCATGTTTTCATACGAACCTAATATGATTTAAGTCAAAAAATTATGATGTGATATTTTTGTGACGCGATTAATGAATGATTATGCATGACAACCTCGAAAAGTAAGAAAAATAGTGAATGTTATTATATGATGAGCATAAATAGAAGGCACAAATGAATTATGTGTTAGTTGAATACATGAATATGTGGTATTTTGTGCATCCTGGTAGTAAGCTTATGTATCTTGCGTATCTTGAGCATGTACATCCTGAATTATATGGCATTAGTGAATACTAAACTTATGTGTGATTGTCAATGAATTAATGTGCAAAGTGAAATAAGGGGTTGGGTTTGGGTTATTCACTTGATTCAGTGGAGGTCATGATCTTACTAACAATTCCACATATAAAAGTTAGACTCCCGGAGTGATTTGTTGCTATCCGAAAAGGCACACTAGTGGATAGGAGATCCCTGCACTACCTATGTGTATTATGTTTTCATGTTTGTAAAATTTGGTTGTACGTTGACACTACTACAGGGATGACCTTTTGTCATAGTTCAAAATGACCTTTAACTACGGTTGCCAGGCGGCGTATATGTGAGCTTAGTAGTAGGTAATTATCTTTTACTATGGTTAAGAATCGTAGTAAAGAAAACCTATTACTATAGTTCTTTAGACCAACTATAGTGAAAGGCCTAGTCAAACAACCATAGTAAAAGGCTTTGTCAAATAAGCCCTTTATTACAGTTCTTTGGATGGACTTTAGTCTAGTGCTTGTTTGACTAAGCCTTTTACTCGCAGCTCGTCCAAAGAACCGTTGCGAAAACCACCCACCTCCCTTTAATGGAAGTTTCTTCTCAAACAATAAAAACAGTCCCTAAGTTCATATTAGATAGCAAAATGAAGCCCAGATTCGAGCACTAGAATAGATTTGAACACGTTGAAGAAGAAAGTGAAGAAACATATACAAAGAAAAACAAGACAGTTCTAAAAATTAATTATTAAAACCTTGAAAAAAGGTAAATGTATTTGTTCGAACTCCGAACAAACGAAATTTCCAATCATCCATTTCCATATTAAGTAATAAATGGATAAAGCTAATATGAATTTTGTTTTCTCAATGATTTAACTAGTAAGAAAATATATTACCACCTCCCAAGTACCAATCTTGAGTAAACCGGCAGAGAAAATTCGAAGCCTTGAGCTTATCGTCAATTGTAGAAGAACCCTTTTCTTTCCTAGGTAGTGTTTTTGCTAAGAGGCAGTTTTCTCTTAACAAAGATTCATTTGAATCAAATCCAGAAATGAGGGGCTCTTCTTCGGCTTCAATCCCAACGCGGTTGGCTCCTCTAATGGATTATACCCTTATTTCTATTTAAATTTCACAATAAAGAACAACCTTAAGCAAAATCCGAAAAAGTTAATTACAAAGAGAGAGAGAAAAGATGAATTTTCAAAAGCCGAAAGCATATGATGAAAGTAATTCAACTTTTGGCGTTTGGAGAGGGAGTAAATCTATGGGTGCACCATATGCATCTTTGGGTTTTGGGTCGCCTTTTTGAGTCCGTAGACACCAAAATAGTGTCTCCTTTTCGTATTTTTTATTTGTTGGCCCGATGATGAAAATCCCGAGTCCTGTTTGACGATTTAGATCTCAGATTGGGATTGATTGGTGCGACATAAGCCGATAAACCTCAAAGAACCCCTAACACCAAATAAACAACCTTTTACCTTAGGTCGGTCCGAAATCCCCCTTTCTTTCGGGCGATCCAGGAACTGGGTAAAGCCTTTAGAGACAAAGAATTCCAATGTTGTGTACTTGGGAAATTCCAAGTTTAAAATACTGCATTTTACTTTTGTCCAATTAGAGAAGGAGCTCAAGATTTGAAGACGGCATTCAACATTGCATTTCATGATCATGAGAATCAAAGTGGTCCATTTAAGCCGCACGACAGTCCACTCGAGACTAGGAGCTCCTCCCCTAAATGACATCACTTGGTGGCCAGCTCCTAACACCACTTTTTCCTTACCTTGAAACGTTGTGTTTTAGGCTAAGGAATCCTGTTGTAGCTTGGAAAACTCGAAATCTCGGAAAAGCCCAACATGGTCGGCGCCTTCAATGCGTAGTTTCACCTCAAAACGCCATGTTCCATCCTGCAGACTCCTAGGGTAGCACGCTAGGGCACAAAACCCTAGGTTTACCCAGGTGGCAGCGCCCGCCACCGGTTTATTACCCGGTTCGGCCGGTTTTATCCTTTGCTTTTTCTGGTCTTATCACTTTGATCATGGCCTAGTTTTTGTTGCTACTTTTGGATGGTGGCCAATCATAAACCTAGGTCTTTCCTTCATCTAATCTCTCTCTATAAATAGAGAGCCTTAGCTCTTATTTTAACACGAATTCTCGCCTTAGCGTCACGCTGTCGCATTCCATCCACAATGGCTCATCCCTGAATGTTACTCTGCTAAAATTCGCTTAAGAGCTACTGAATACTCATCTTTCTATTCTGATCTCTTGGTCCCTTTTCATCCTACTTTCATTGTACTTCCTACATCTGATCCCTAAACTCCATCATTCACCTACCTACGCAAAATACTCACAAAAAGCCTTCATTGATTCACCACCACCGCATCAAGAGGTCCAGATCCGAGATCCGGATCGAGCAAGTGAGACAACCCGAGGGCAAAGATCCGAGTTTTCACAATGGTTTAATTTATTTTATACTATTTTTTATTACTTTCAGTATTATGGACAAACGATGTATCAATTTTACTTCCTCCCGCCCGATGTAATCTTTTAGTTTTCCGCTTTCTTTTCTTTTCGTTATTTCTTTCTTTACTTGGTTTCTTTATTTCTGCCTTTACCGCTTTTCTAATTTTGTCTTGGTTGATTTAATTCTTTTTGCAAGTTGTTGTATGCTTGTGTTTTTTGCATTATTTAATTCACTACTCAAACTAGTAATGGCAGTCTTCGAGACGGGTGGAGCAGAAGGGTTTATTCCTACATTTTTACCCTCGCCCCGAATTGGATTCTCGGTTCAAAGACCGGTCTTTTTTAGCCTTATTTAGTCTTACTTTTTCCATACTAAGATTGGATGAGCAAATTTTTTTTTGTTAGTTTTTCTTTCCTAAGAATTGACTAGCGACTCCCTTTTATTTATTTCTTCTAAATTTTCATCTCGGCTAATTTATTACTGCAGGATAAGAAAACATGATCTAGATCTACCAAGCAAGGGCAGAGGCCGAGGTTAATCTGGTCAGCCGTGGCCTCGGCCAGCACTAGTCACCACTTAATGCAGGTCGCCACTTGCACCGAGTGGTAAGTAGGTTAGGCTTCGGTCCAGATTGTTTTCACACCGATCTCGCCCTAAAGCGTCACGGCAGATTCAAAACCCTGATTTTATTTATCGTTTGGTTAAGAAATAATATCCCGAGACTTCTTAAACTAATTTCTAAAATGATTAATAAAAATTATTAATCAAACATTGCCTAATTCGCTTTAAATCACATTTTATAAAATTTGGAAATCATAACAAAGGTTCATCCCCACATTGCAAAATGCACTTTTATAACACCCAAAAACCCACCCTAAGAGTATTACATCGCCGGAGTTCCTCACAAGGAACTCCCAAGGCTCATTCAAGTGTCGGTTTGGCTTTCTAATTCAAACTTAAAGTAATCGTGGTAATTTTCCAAAAGAGTTGACCATTTTCTAAAAAATTTCGCAGAGTTCCATTTGTAATAAGGACTATCCACTAGGCTTAAAGCCTTAAAATCCTGCATAAAAATAATATAATAATTCAACGAGCCACACGCTCGGAGTACATAACTCAACGAGCCACACGCTCGGAGTACATAACTCAACGGCCACACGTCGGAGTCCAACCAGTCATGCACTAAAACTTAAAACCATCTAAATAGATCCTGATACATCCGGTACAAACTATATGAACTAAATTACAATTACAATACTTAGAATATAAGAAATGCATAACTTGAGTCGCTTCAACGAAACAGTAGTCAACAAATTGCATGCAGGAGTCTAGGATATGCTAATCACATAACACACCTTCCGAGAGTGTACCTGCAACATTGGGGAGGAGAAAAGGGGGAATTTTTGGCGTAAGTGAACCTCGAGCTCACCAAAAGTCTTACACCCTTAAAACGGAAATTCTTTATGCATGCTACTCATAATAATGAAATCGCTGAAAGTACAATAACGTAATACAAATCTAGATTCTTTTCAATGAAATGTCCTGAAACCTCTTGTATCTTAAGGATCAAAACATTTTAATCATTCAAAAGCACGAATTGCAATCATTTTGGGAATTGAATCACTTTAAACAAGGTGGTGCAGCCACCCGCACTTTCTTTCAAATACTTTGAGTTAGAAACTGAAAATCCTTTTGGGGCTTTAGACGATTGAACTAGCACCGGATAGATTTCTCGAGGCGCGACCCCTTGACTTAGGTTCCCGGGACCTATCTCTAGTCAAACTCTTGGAAGGCTCCGCTGTCCTCATCAGGAAAGAATCAACCTCTCCGGTTGACGGGTATCATGATACGCAATGACCCCATGGCCCGATACGCACGACCACTTCCTTCCTTTGTTCTAAATAATCCTTAGCCCAAAGTTCGTTTAAAATCGAAGTCATCACAATCACTTATGAAACTTGGTTTCTAAACTAAAATCTCAATCGGTTTATCATCGTAGAAGGCATGACACCACGTGTCACCCTTCTAAATTCACTTTCTCGAATCAACTTCACTTCTTTAGAACACATTTTAAGTTCGGAATCATACACAAGTATCATTTTGCACAAACATTTGAACTCTTTTTCAAAACTAACTTTCGAGCGACATTTGAATCAGGTTGCTTTACAAGTCAAGCATCTCTATGGGAAGTTCAACATCTAAAGCTAGCATATCTGTTCAAGTATTCACCCAAGTATCTCACATCTACTCTTATTCATCCATATTCCACTCACGCAAGAACTCCTTTTTCCCATATGCGTAATTCTCGCCTTACTCCATTTTCAAAGTCATACTCAATCAACATGAACACATACTCCCTGGATACCCCAAGTTCCCGCTCCTTTTCTAGACCTCAAGTCCATTTCACCTTAAACCAATTCCCTTCCAAGCATAATGGATTCGGATATTAAAACTCTTCGAGTCACAATAACCACAAGTTGTAAAATCCTTCATAATCACAAACATTCATAACTTAGCCCAAAATGTTACAACTTGTCACCAACTATTATCTTGACCTCAAACTCTCATATTATGTCTCCATATCCTTAGCTAATTCTCTAACACCCATACTCATCGATATAACTATTAATCTCACTTCTTTATTGAAATTCCTCTAGCTCCTCTTATCTTCAAGTCTAGTTTGACCTCAAGGATTTAAATATGTTTTGAACTCAATTAACCTAGCAATCATCCATTTCTCACTCCCACACCTCCATTGTGCATTAATTAAAATGAAATCCTATTCCCTTTTATTCCAAGTCTCCACTTCTCAATATAATTATTTGGAATCCAACTCAAAAACTTCAGGGAGTCACAAATGATTCAACTATCTCCTCAACCGACATTCTCGCAACCAAAATCACAAGAATTCCAATGTCAATACTCGAACTCCCAATATCACTCACAAGGTCTTAACAATCCAATTCAATCGGATTCTCTAATGTCCCAATTCAGTCCCTTAATACTTAACCGGATTCTCTCAAGTTCTAATCTAGCCCTAACTACTTCCTATAGCACGATCATTCAATATTCACATCAAACATTCAATATTAACAATAAATCCATTTGGGTTTCAAAATTACTAGTAATTTAGAGTATAAGACTACCCACCTCGAGTTCTAGGGTTGGAGTAATTGATTTTGGCCAGCTTCCATCCTCCTCCTCGCTGTCCGATCTCCACCCATGTCCCTGTTCTATGCTCCGGCTCTATCCACCTCGGTCTACAATGCTCTGGTCCTCTCGGTCCCGCTTTACCTCGGGCTCTCTCGCTCTCTTCAGGTCTGGTTTTCGGCCCCGGCTTCCTAGCTCACTCGGCGGCCTCTTCTTGTGTTGTCGTTCCTCCCTTTTTGTTTCCATTCGGTTTCTAGCTCTCTCCCCTTCTTTGCTCTGTTTGGCTCCCGTTCTCTCAATCTCCTCTCTCGGCTCCCGCTGCTCTCGGTTCTCTCTCTCGCTCTTCCTTCTTTTCTTTCTCCGGTTGTTTTCCTCTTCCCGACCTCCCTCTCTTTCTCTTTCCCTTTTCGTTGCTCTGCTCGGGCCTCCCGAGCCCTCGTTCTCCCCACCGGCCGTGGCATTCTCACCGTTCGGGCCGCCGATGGCCTCGCCTCTCTATCTCCTCGTGCTCTCTCCCTTCCTCTCTCTCGTGTGTTCTGCGGTTGTTTCTCTTCGTCTTTGTGCTCTACTCCGGTCCCTCGCTTCTCTTCTCACCTTCACTTTCCTCTATTTTCTGTCTCCACCGCTTAATTGTCGGTCCCCTAACCCCTATTGGACCCCAACTAACCTTTCTTTATCTAATGAATTAAGAGCAGCTAATTCTTACTTAGGGAGTTAAATGACTGGTTTTTAATTAGCTAGTGTGGGTGGGAAAATTGAAAGGAAGGAATTAATATAATTTAATAATTATGGTTACGTGAACCGATAATAATCTGCTCAAATAAATTAACGAATATATACCCACGTATATATTTTAGTTATTCGACCTACTTTATTCAATTAAGGCTTAAATAATTAGTTTAACTCATCTAACTACCTAACCCAAAATTACGGGTCTTACAACTTTCTAAAACCATCTTCAAAATCAATCTTTAAAAAAGAGGCCCGACACAAGTGGGGAAACTCGGTGGGCCCCGGCTAGCGATGGTTCCTATAGTGGCGACACCGCTAGGGATAAAGCATTTATTAAGAGGGTGAAACTTGAAAATTTGAGTAGTGTGTTTTTATGATGTGCTTGCATTAGACATCTTGCATTTAACAACCTTTGAACTAGTTTAAATATTGTTTTGGACCCCTAGGAAAACTTATTGTACCCCCTCCTTACCCTTTCTAGAGAGAAGCTCGTACTCGGTTGCTTAAGGTGGGCCCAACTAGGCTTGATTGCCCATGGAAACGGTACCTCCTCTCTCGTAACATGCACTCTTGGGTCACACCTTGTGGTTAACTAAGAGGCACCAAGAATTCTAGTTGGTATCCTACCGTGAACCCCATGGAGCACCAAATTCTCGGACTATGAGTCACCATGTATCCTACCTAATAAAACTCTTTGACCATAGAACTTTTGACTTTCAAGTGGTCTCCGTCTTCATTTGGATGCTTGAATGAGTGTGTGTGTTTTAGATATATTGTTCTGCTTGTGAGCCTTTAAGAATAGGTGAAGAGCGCTGAATAATCCTTGCATGGGTGCAAAAATAAAAATCAAAATAAAACTTTGAGTCAGTCCAATGTGTGCATTTTAGCCAAAAGTCAAATTACCTTTTTTTTTCTCTTATGTCAGTCCAATAAATGCATTCATTAGCCAAAAAAATTTCATCCCAATTAAGGTGAGTGCATTTCAGTTTGCGTTAGCCCAATTTAAATTTCATCTCGAATAGGTGAGTCCAATCTTTCATTTCATTTTGCATTATTCCAATTCAAATTTAATCTCATAATAAGTGAGTCCAATCTTGCATTTCATTTTACATTAGCGCAATTCAAATTTCATCTCGGAATAGATGAGTCTAATCTTACATCTCATTTGGCATTAGCCCAATTCAAATTTCATCTCGGAATAGGTGAGTCCAATCTTGCATCTCATTCTCGCATTAGCCCAATTCAAATGTCATCTCAAAATAGTTGAGTCCATAATTGCTTTTTTTTTTTTTGCATTTAGCCAAAGTTAAATTCATCCGAATTACGATGAGTCCATTTCATTTTCGCATTAGCCAAATTAAAATTCATCTCGAATTAGGTTAGTCAGTTTTGCATTTTCATTTCTCATTTATCTAAAACAAATTCATCTTCCATTAGGAATAATCGTCTATGCATTTCAGTTCTACATTAGCCAAGTCATAAACATCATCACGTAACGGTTCCTTTTTATACATTCCTTATGTGCATCCAAATAAAAGAGCATATCATTTTCCTTTATCCTAGGATCAGTCTTTCCTCGGGTTAAGCACTTAAGCCCCATCTCCCCTAGAAGTTCTTTCATGATCCAATCCCGAGCATACTTTTTGGGTTACTTGGATAGGAAATCCTATACAAGTCGAGAACCCTAGCACGAAGCGTCTAGGAAGTAAGAAATCTACTTCAACATGGACACGATCAACACTTAAACGTCTCATATTAGTACGTACCACACCAAGTGCGTCCCGCACCTTTACTAGTAACATCGGTGCGTCATCCAAGCAATCCTCCACCAAAAAGGCCAACCAGCAAGAACAAACCCCCATCATGACCTTGATCAAAGAGTATGTTGCTAAAAAAGATGCTAGGATTGAGGCTCGGGATAAGAGGATTCGATCGATATCGAAACCCTTAGTCTCATAGGCAAAGAACCTAAAAAAGAAATCAAAGTCCAAAGAGAAATAAAAAGCGAAGGATCTCGCCTGGAACCTCAGCCCTAGCCTCAGTCTAATCCACGAGTAGATCGAATAGAGAAGCTGCTGCAAGAGTCATCAATGTTCAACCACCACTACTTGGCCAAGGGATTCACTTATATCCCTAAACCCAAGCTACCCCCTAAGTTTACCATGCCTAACATCAAGTTTCATGGAACTAAGAACCCTAACCATCACGTGAGAAGCTTTGTGGGGGCAATGACTTTGAAGAATGTACTTGGAGGACACATACCATGTCATTTTCCCTTGTACTTTCGATACGGACGTCATGAAGTGGTATAACGCAATTGACCCACGTAAGGTCGCTAACTCGGACTTATCTTTGCAAGGAGTTTCTACATTAATACTCCTACA
Organism: Talinum fruticosum; assembly: GCA_021018815.1. Classification (NCBI taxonomy): domain Eukaryota; kingdom Viridiplantae; phylum Streptophyta; class Magnoliopsida; order Caryophyllales; family Talinaceae; genus Talinum; species Talinum fruticosum. Next base: position 2,982,884 of record JAITYX010000070.1, on the reverse strand, counting down.
ATACATATCTACAAGTCACTCTTCGGGATCTAGAATTAATCAAGCAAGGAGACGATGAAGGCTTCACTAACTTCCTTGCTCGCTGCAGGGGACAGCTGCTCACATGACTCGATCGACCATCGGAGAAGGATTAGGTCGGAATCATCATAAAAACCTCTAACCTAACTGTCATTAGCACCTGAAGTTCTTGCCCATCATGGACATCATGACACTCGGAGATGCTGAAATGCTTATAGAAGAAGAACAAGCTTCATCCGACTAGAAGGTCATCCAAACAGACCCACTACTCAATCAAGGATACCAATAAAGAGCGCATTCTCGTTTCATATCTTTTCTTTTTCCATTTCCCTTTTCTATATCCAAGTGTATGTCTATTTCGTTTTCCTGTTTTCCAATTAAAAAACAAAACCTAATCTTGATCCCAGCTTCCATTTCCAATCTCCTAATTTAAAGCCACATTACCTTACTCAAAAAGAGTAGAAACTTATCGTGAAAATGCATTGAATCATCAAGAAGCATGCCAGTCGATTCAAGTACTAAACAGATCAAGTTCAAGGTCCATCAATAGCAGTACATTGCAGTTCTAGTGACCTACCCTTCTTTATGCTTTACTTTAGGGAGTGGGTGCTAAAGTGCAACTTTGTCTTTGTTTTTTACACTTTTTGCATCATCTTTATAAAAGAATGCACATGTTCTTAGAATAGAGTCTTGCATCCATCTCCTTTGTATGAGTTAAACTCCTAAAAACACAAAACTCAATAACAAAACACCCTTCAAGGAATTATTCAATCAAGCGAGCATCAAGCATCAAGCAGTATCACACATCAAGTCAGCATCAAAGAAGTTACCAACACCATCACCTTCAAAGAGGATGTTCTATTAGCTAATTTGAAGACTTAGGTATGACTGACCAACCCCTTGAAGTCTGTTTTGATTTCATGCATTCATATAAATTTAGGATAAAACAAGAAGCATCCTAAAAGAAATTCATTTAACTAAGTCATATGCTTTATAATTCATCATTTCAATACGACTTATTCTCGATCGAACTCGGACTTGAGTATATTAAGATTATCTTACTAGGTCCGAGACTCGGAAAGTAGAATCCGAGTCGGTTATGACAAACCGAGTAAGACTCGACCCACTCGGATCTCGGGTTTTGACCTACTCAGTCGGACTCGGACATTTAGTTTGCCTATGCAATTATTTGTTTAATCATGCATAATCGTAAAATGTCTAAATAACTCATGCGCTCATTATGATTGAATGATTTATTTATAAGTTTTGGCATACCTGTAATCTGAGTATATTGAATATTAGACTCGAAATATTCCAAATTAATAGATTAAGGTAATTAGTCATTAAATGCTTTATTTAGACTAATCCTTATCTAATTATGGACCAAAGTATATTTATACTTTAAGAACCACTCGTACTTAATGTTTTTGTAGGTTTCTCTAATGTCAATTATCTAAAGAAATAGCAAAAACAAAAGGCTTTTGACCATTAAAGCACTCGCCAGCTGGAATTTCCGGAAAAGCTCAAATGTTATTGACACCCTTGTCTCATTACTATTTTGGGTAATAATTTATTTTTGAATCTAACAATTTCTGCTTTCGAATTTACACAAGCTGGAAAAAGAGTTGTTGGAAGCTAGGACCAAGGCACAACGGATAGTTTAAGGTGGTCTAGAAATCTGAGTGACTCATACTATCCGTTACAACGGCTAGTTGACTCAAACAGACTTTAACAAAAAGACATTTGAGGGTGAACGGCTATCTCTTCAAGGCGGACTATTTACGAAGCTTTATACAAGATTTCAACTAACGAATGGAAGAAAAAGAGAGACCATATTGAACATCTTCTCTAGCATACAACACCTAAACTCGTAATTCTAATATTCTAAGTTGTATTGTTCCGAGTTAGTTGTATTGTAATTCTTACTACTCTTCTACTCTTTCTCTCTGACCGAGTTACAAAGGTTACTTTAACTCAGCTTGTCCCAAACTCGTAAAGGTTACCTCGGTTTGGAAGTACCAGGTTAGATAAGGGAACTTCTAACCTTGGGAAAAATTGGAGGATCCTAAGTTGATAAGGTAACTTCCACTTTGGAAGTACTAGGTGAGTCAAATAAGGTACATTCTCAACTTGGGAAAATTGTAATAGATATGTTTGGGATCAAATTTGGGTAGCCATATTCATTGTAATTGAGGATTCAATTAGTGGATTTGACTTGGTGTTTGGATTGACACTGTCCGTGGTTTTCTACCCCAGGAGGGTTTCCACATATTTCTTTGTGTTTTACACTTTCCGAGTCCAATCTAGACGTAGAAATGTTTATGACTCTATTCTGTGTAAAAAGTTTAATTTTGTCAAAAATCTTCTGTCACCCTATTCACCCCCTCTAGGTGACTTAACTTCTCCAAGAGCAAACCTTCAATTGGTATCAGAGCCTAGCCTTTCAAGAGGATCCCACAATACAAAGGTTTAAGGATCATGGCTCATCCTAATGGAGAATTCAAAGAAGGAAGATATCTTTTGAGGCCACCCAAGTTTAAAGGCTCAAACTTTGCACTTTAGAAGAAGTCGATGCAATGCTTCATCTAAGATCTTGATGAACAAGTGTGGAAGGTCATCACCGAGGGAAACTATATTCCCACAAAGCAAGAAGGTGACCAAACAGTGGCAAAACTAAAGTTAGAATACACCACTCGAAGAAAAGAAAAGGTACAGGAAGAACTTTAGAGCTATGAACATCCTTCTATGTGCCATAGATGCTTCGGAGTACAATAGAGTCTAAGCTTATGACACAGCTAAGGAGGTGTGGGAAACCTTGGTGATAACATATGAAGGAACAAGCCAAGTGAGACAAACTAAGATCAGCCAATACCTCCACAAGTATGAGCTATTTAAAATGGAAGAAGCCGAGAGCATCACCGAGATGTATATCCGATTCACAGAGATTGTTAATAATCTCAAATCTCTCGGTAAGAAGATGCCTAATGAAGAAGTTGTTAGAAAACTTCTGAGGAGCCTACCAAAGAAGAAATGGGGTCCAAAGGTGACTACAATTGAAGAAGCACAAGACCTCAGCGAGCTGAAGCTAGATGAGCTCATAGGAAACTTTTAACCTATGAGCTACATCTTAACGAGGAGGATTATGAGGATAGCCCAAGAAGGAACATTGCATTAAAAGCCTCGGAAGAAGCTGAACTAAGTTCAAGTAGTTCCAACTCGGAAAAGGACCCAATAGCGCAAATTGCAAAAGGCTTCAAGAAGATGATGAAGCATCGGATATTGAAAAAGAAGCCTAAATCCGAGGTCCTCGGATGATAAAGAAAAGGTAAACTCTCTTATCCTCTCAATTCTTTTTCTACTAATTATTCTGGTGTTTTGAGTGTGGTAGCAAGGAACGCACCATCAAATATTGCCCGGAAAGGAAGAGAGATTACAAAAAGAAGAAGACCGTCACTTATAGTGAGGATGAGTAAGAAGAAGAAGAAAACTCATCCGACTCGGACACATAGGATGAGTCTAAGTGTCTAATAGCAATGACTCGACTCGCATACGTAAACCGAATCGAACAAGACTCAACTGATTTTGAGGATAAAGATCCTCAAGAGGTAATCAATTACTATCTTAAGTTTTCTAAGATAGATCTTGCAAAGTACATTTTTTCTTTAGAGGAAAAGTCCAACTCGATTCTTCCCTCTTTTAAGAAAAACTTGAGTCTCTTAAAACCGAGAATAATTTTCGAAAAATGATCTAGAAAAACCGAGACTCAGCTTAAAGGTACTTGAGACATAGCTCACATGATAATGAGACTCAATCTGAGTGCCTCAGATTTAAGAATGAGCTTTTAAAGAAAAAGTCATATGAGTCTCAAAAGTTGATTTTAAAACTCACTCAAGGTCGAAAAACCTTGATCCCCTTCTTTGTTCTCAATGTGTTACTTTTCGAAAAAGGTTTGGGTTTTAATTCGAAAAGGAGGATAGCTTCTATAAAGGTCATTTCCAGAAGGATTCTCGAAAAATCTTTTTAAAAATTCTAACTCCAATTCAACTCAGTTAGTGAAAAAGAGAACCGAGCTTAGAATGGTTTATCAAGAGAAGTATGCTCGGACTTTTTATAACAAAAAATATTTTAATAAACCTAAAACTTAGTTTTCAAAAAGGAAGACTCAGGTCCGATCCTCAGAGAGTGCTTAGAATTTTAACTTGGTAAGTTAGAGATTTGGAAAAGCACTCGGGTAAAAGTCTAGTCATCTCTTTGATAATATCATTTCGGACATCAACTAAGGTATGACTGACCTTACTTATCATTACATTCAATTGGTATCTACAATTCTTTTGTTAAAAATCTCATTGTCTCCTTGTTTATTTTTGATGAAATGCATTAGGGGAGAGAATAATGAACTTTGTGGATTCATCTCGCTAGGGGGAGTTCAATGGTTTAGGGGAGCAAATTTTGAAAAGTTTCACAAATTTAAAATGCTCCTCATGCCATTTTAATTATACTCGATAATTATGATGAATTTCTTTGAGTCATTATTTAGTTGAATGCCTTTCATCAAAAATGAAGAGATTGAAGACTCAGTGTATGACTAACTAACCCCTTGAATGTGTTTTGATTTCATGCATTCATCTAAATTTAGGGATAAAACAAGAAGCATTCTAAAAGAAATTTATTTAACTACGTCATATGCTTTATAATTCATCATTTCAATATGACTTATTCTTAACCGAACTCGCACTCCAAGTATATTAAGATTATCCGACTATGTCCGAGACTCGAAAGTAAAATCTGAGTTATCGATGACAGATCGAGTAAGACCGACTCACTCAAATCTCGGGTTCCGACCTATTCGATCGAGACTTAGACATTTAGTTTGCCTACGCTATTATTTGTTTAATCATACGTAATAGTAAAATGTCTAAATAACTCATGTGTTCATTATGATCGAATGATTTATTTGTGAGTTTTGGCACACTTGGAATCTGAGTATATTGAATATTAGACTTGAAATATTCCAAATTAATATATTAAGGTAATTAGTCATTAAATGCTTTATTTAGACTAATCCTTATCTAATTATAGACCAAAGTATATTTATACATTGAGAACCATTATGCTTAATGTTTTTGTAGGTTTTTCTAATGTCAATTATCTGAAGAAAAAGCAAAAACAAAAGGCTTCGGCCGTTAAAAGCACTCGCCGGATAAAAAGCTGGAACTTATGGAAAAGTTCGAACTTATTGATGACCTTGTCATTCATCGTTTTGGGTAATATTTTATTTTTGAGTCTAACGGTCTTTTCTTTTTGCTTTTCGAGTTTATACAGGCTGGAAAAAGAGTTGTTGGAAGCTAGGACAAAGCACAACGACTATTTCAAGGTGGTCCAGAAATCTGAGTGACTCACACTATCCGTTACAACGACTAGTTGACTCAAACAGCTTCAACGGAAAGACGTTGGAGGCTCAACGGCTCTCTCTTCAAGGCAGACTATTTATAAAAGCCTCAGCACAAGATTTCAACTAACGAATGGAAGAAAAAGAGAGACCATATTGAACATCTTCTATAGCATACAACTCCCAAACTATAATTCTAATATTATGAGTTGTATTCTTCCGAGTCGCTTGTATTGTAATTCTTACTACTCTTCTACACTTTCTCTCCGATCGAGTTATAAAGGTTACTTTTAAGTCGGTTGTCCGAAACTCGTAAAGGTTACCTCAGTTTGGAAGTACCAGGTTAGATAATGGAACTTCTAACCTTAAGGAAAAATTTAATGATCCTAAATTGATAAGGTAACTTCAACTTTGGAAGTACTATGTAAATCGGATAAGGTAAATTATGCGCCTGGGAAAATTGTAATAGATTTGTTTGGGAAAAAATCTAGGTAGTCATATTCATTGTAATTGAGGATTTAATTAGTGGATTTGACTTGGTGTCCGGATTAACACTGTTCGTGGTTTTCTACCCCAAGAGGGTTTCCATGTATTTATTTGTGTTTTGCACTTTCTTAGTCCAATCTAGACTTAGAATCTATTTTTGACTCTATTCTCGTGCAAAATAGTTTGATTTTCTCAAAAATCTTCCATCACCCTTTTCACCCCACCCTCCTCTACGGTGACTTAACTTCTCCAAGAGAAAACCTTCATAATCAAAGCTCACCAACTCTCCTACAATCGAGAAGGGCTAGACACAAGCACCCAAGGTAGGGGCTCAAGATCGAAAGGGTCATACAACCACAACAACTCCAAGATTACTTAAGGGAAATACACCAATCTTCTACCATACAAACAAAAGAGCTATTAGCACACAAACTAAAAGCTCAAATTTAGAATGAGACACATAACCTCAAAGCTTTATATCTTCAAGTAAGCATTCGTCCCTATTATGACGAAAGTGGATAGAAGTCGAGTCTCGAGCCCAACAGCGGTCAAGGTTTAGACATAACTCCATCGAACTTTAGGCCCAACAGTGGTCAAGGTTCAAACACAACCTCAGTTGAGCTTTAGGTCCAGCCGTGGTCAAAGTTCAGGAACACCTCGGAGGAGCTTCGGGCCTAGCAACAGTCAAAGTTCGGACACCACACCAAGACTTCGAGACCACACCATGGCCAAGTCGAGGAATCATAATAGAAAAATGTTCTAGTTACAAATTATCTTCGAGTAACACTTAAAATTATTTACATTTGATTATTAGCTAACAAAACTGTTAATGCAGAAAATTTTAGCCAAGCTTCGGACTAAGAAAGGTCAAGTTTAGGCACACCCAACCAAACTTTAGATCCAAGAGGTGGTCAAGTTCGAGCGACCCAGCTAGGCTTCAAACTTTACTACCCGAGTCATGTTTAAGCTCCCGCCAAGCTTCGGACTAAGCACATGGTCAAGTTTGAGCACACTCATCCGAACTTCAGGTCTCTAAGCAGCCAAGTTCAGGACTCAACAACCCGGACTTTAGACTCCATCAGTCAAGTCCAGGCCCCTCTATAAAAGTTCATTTCAACAGGTACCTAATTTCGGACACATCGATTTTAAAGCAACGCTAGTACTAGGTAAGTACCCTTTAGTGTCTACTTTGACCATTGTCTTTCGGACTTAGTCAAAGTGGGGGCTAACTATAGATACCAAAAAGTGTCCTCCTGTTCACCGTTTTTTATTTGTTGGTCCAATGATGAAAATCCTGAGTCTTGATTCAGGGTTTGGAACTAGGACTCGTGATCCATTGGTGCGACATAAGCCAGTAAACCACAAAGAACCCCCAAGCACCAAATAGACACCCTTTTGCCTACGGACGATCCATAAATCCCCCTTTCTTTCGAGCCATCTAAGAACCGGGCCAAGCCTTTAGAGACAACAGGGTCCAATACGTGTACCGGGAAATTCCAAGTTCAAACAAGGCGTTGAAGACTCGAAGACGGCATTAAAACACTTCATTTCATGATCACGAGAATCAAAGTGCTGCGTTTAAACTCCAAGACAGTCCACCCCGGACTAGGAGCTCCTCCCTTAAACGACATCACTTGGTGGCAGACACTACTTTTTCCTCACCTTGAAACGCTATGTTTTGCGCTAAAAATCTCGTTGGAGCTTGTAAAGCTCGAAACCCTAAAAAGCCCAACATGGTCGGCGCCTTTAACACATAGTTTCACCTCAAAACGACGTGTTCCATCCTGCAGACTCCCAAGGTAGCACGCTAGGGAATGAAATCCTAGGTGTGCTCGGGTGGCCGGCACCGGCCACTCCTTATTTACCCAATTCTGCGATTTGATCCTTTGCTTTATCCGATCTTATCACTTTGATCTTGGCTTAGTTTTTGCTGGTGCTTTTGGATGGTTGGCCGAGCATAAACCTAGGTCTTTCCTTGACCTAACCTCTCCCTATAAATAGAGAGCCTTGGCTGTCATTTCAACACGACTTCCTGCCTTAGTATCACACTATTGCATTCCATCCACAATTGCTCATCCCTCAATGTTACTTTAAGGAAATTCGCCTAAGAGCTACTCGAATACTCGTCGTGTATTATGATCTCTTAGTCCCTTTTGGCCTACTTCTATCATACTTCCTACATGTGATCCCTAAACTCCATCATTGACCTACCTACACCAAATACTCACAAAAGCCTTCCTTGATTCACCATTGTCGCATCAAGAGGTCCAGATCCGAGATTGAGTTTAGTAGGTGGGACAACCTGAGGGCAAAGATCAATTTTTCACAATGGTTTATTTTATTTTATGCTTTCTTTATATGCATTCTGTGTTGTGGACAAACGATGTATCGCTTTTAATTCCTCTCCGCCCGATGTAATCTTTTAGTTTTCAGCTTTCTTTTATTTTCACTTTGCCCTTTCTTTTCTTTTCGTTTTTTTTCATTATTGCTTTCTTTGCCGCTTTCTTTAGTTCTGCCTTAACCGCTTTTCTAATTCTCGTCTTCTTTCCTTTAATTCATTTTCGCATGTTCTTGCATGGTTGTGTTTTCACATTATTTAATTCACTACTCAAACTAGTAATGGCCGTCTTCGGACGGGCGGAACGGAAGGGTTTATCCCTATGTTTCGTATCCTCGCCCCGAATTCGATTCTCGGTTCAAAGACCGATGGAGTCATTTTTAGCCTCTTTTAGTCTTAGTTTCTCCATACTAAGATTGGATGAGCAAACTTTATTTTTGTTTTTTTAGTTTTTCTTTCCTAAAAACGGACTGGCAACTCCCTTTTATTTATTTCTTCTAAATTTACATCTCGGCTATTTTTTTACTGCAGGATAAGAAATAGGATCTGGATCTCGCCAAGCCAGCGCAGTGGCCGAGGTTGATCTCCTCAACCATGGCCTTTAGCTCTGCACCGGCGACCACCGAATGCAAGTTGTTGCCTGCACCGAGTGGTCAATAAACGGGACATATTCAAATTCAAAACCTTGGTTTTCACATTGATCTGCCCCTAAAGCCTCGGTACATATTCAAAACCTAATTTTATTTATCGTTCGGTTAAGAAATAATGTCCCGAGACTTCTTAAAATAATTTCTAAAATGATTAATAAAAACCATAACAACTGGATCATTGGAGTTATCGTGTTATGCCTCGTTTCAAGAGTGATTGACTTAAATCTTATTTCGGCTTTGTTTTCCATTCCACTTAACTTATATTCTTTGCCTAATTTGGTTTAAATCAAATTTAATAAAACTCGAAATCTTAATAAAAGGTTCATTCGCACATTCCAAAATCTACTTTTTAAAACCATCTTCAAAATCAATCTTTCAAAAAGAGACCCGACACAAGTAGGGAAACTCGGTGCGCCCAGCCAATTGTTGTTTCTATAGAGTCTTAGGGCATCCACTACGAGTACAGCTCTTATTGCCTTAAGAATTGCTCCGCCATTTAATCCGACATTGATGCGCTCTCCGCCACCCATGTCTTCAATGCCATCGACGTCATCGGCCACCCTAACATCGAGTGGTGCGAAATCCACAAGGTCGAGACCATCTACACTAATGTCGTCGGAACCATTACCCTCACTAACGTTTTCTGCTAGAAGGACCTCATTGGCGTCGGGAAAGTAAGAGGGAAAGGACGACAAGGAGGAGCAGGAGGAGAGAGAAAAGAGGAAAAGGCAACATATCTGAAGTTAGAGAGAGAATCTAAGGGTTTCGAAGTTAGAAAATCTAAAATAACCCCCTAAAATTGTGATAGACTTTTTACTATGGTTCAATGAATGAACTGTAGTAATAGAGAAAACTTATTACTATAGTTCTTCCGCTGAACCGTCGTAAAAGTTGATGACTTGACCTATTATTACGATTCAATTAAAAAATTGTAGTAATAGGTGAAATTTATTTGCAAAAATGCCATCGCCTCATTTTTTAGTTTGGTTTTTATTTCTAACCGTTATAAAAGGCCTGTAATAAAAAGTCATTTCGTAGTAGTGTGAACAAAAACATTTCACTACGTATATATAAAGGACCAATGTTTATACTCTAAGCGTGTGGCTCATTGAGTTTGTTGTTGTGGATACTCCGAGCGTGTGGCTCGTTGAATTTATGCTATATCTTATGCAGGTGTAGGGCTTTTCACCTAGGGTATTAGCCAAATTACGGACGAAACTCTGCTGAATTTTACGAAAAACTTTCAAATATATAGGAAAACACTTCCGCCATTTTAAGAGAAAAGCTAGGAAACCTAAATTGAGGTCTTAAGTAGCCTTAAGGGTTCTTTTTGGGGAATCTTGGCATGTGATACGCCAACCCAGCTAGGGTGGGGTGTTACAAGATGTCTTAGAGTTCTAACAGACTTACCCACATTGAAAGAATAACCATCATAATTCAACTTCTAAAATGAGGAGTTACTTCAAGTAGAGGTTGATATATGGATCATGTACTTCAATGACACATGAAATTAGAAAGGCTTTCGAGTTGTAATTTTATTGGTCCGGCTAAAAGGAGCACATACTTCTATGTTGGTTAAATTGGTCTTTAAGGTAACCAACAATGCAACCAAGTATGAATCATGCATCATAGGGTTACAAAATGCAATAGAAATAAGAATCAAGAATTTTCAATGTACAAAGATTCGAGTCCGATCATCAACCTTTTGTAAAAATGGAAGGTAAGAAATGAAACTTTGGCACCTTACGAAGCACTTTTATTAGAATTAAAAAACACTTGTATGACATATGTTACACCTACCTTTCACGAGATGGCAATCAATTTGTTGATGCCAATCTGCATAAAGCGGAGGTATCGGCCTCTACATGTCTACGCGTTAGAGTTATTCAATATCAACCAAACTAATTGGTAATTCAATATTGATTAGTATCTCGAAAGTCAGGAATATCCATAGCATTCCACAGTTAAATCCTAACGAGCGATTCTCATGTTAGTAGTCGAGTACTTCATAAATTAGGAAAAGCTATACACGAAAACCGACAGGGGCATCAACTTTGCGTTAATCAAAGCGAAGCAAAGCATATAATTTTTAAGTTCATAGAGGAGAATGTGGACCTCACATGAATGGGACAATGTTGGTTCAAAAGGTTAAGAGACTACGGCATTGTTGGTTAACCATGGCGACAAACTACCATGATTTCATTAGGAGATGCCATAAATTCCAAGTGTACGTGAATCTGCCGCATTAACCACCTTTTTTCCTAAGTACTCTTACCTCACCTTGGCTATTGCCACTATGGGAAATAGACATAAATGGGAAAGTGACTCCTAAGGAACGAGAGGACATGAGTTTCTATAAGTAGTAATCGAATATTTACGAAATGGGTAGAGGCCGCATATTACGCCACCATCACGTCTAAACATGTGGCTAAATTTTTGACCCGTGATATCATATATCACTATAGGGTTCACATGAGTTCATAAGTGACCACGACAGTCAGTTTAGGAAAGAAGTTGTAGATCTCGCTAAATAAGTACAAAATCCAACATCATAAGTCTTCATCCTACTAACCTTAGACTAATGAAACGGTCGAGTTAGCCAAGAAAAACATTCGCAAGATCATCAAAAATATGGCTATAAATTATAAAAATTAGCCTCGATAAGCTACCATTTTACTTATGGGGGTATACGACCTTGATCGAGCCTCTACAGGAGCAACTTTTTACTCCTTACTTTATGGAACGGAATTCATACTTCCAGTTGAAAAATCCATCGCATCATTAAAAATAGGGCTCGAAACCACAACCCCGGAATTAGTTTGGGCCGTAGATAGACATGAAGAGTTGGTCTTGTTAGATGAATGGCGTCTGCGGACCTTGCACAATGTCCAAATAAACAAGGCATGGATATCTAGGATGCTCAATAAGGAAGTAAAATCTAGGGAGTTAAAAGAAGGTGAAATTGTCCTTAAGAAAATTCGAGCTCTTATCCAAAACCCGAGGGGTAAATTCGGACCTAAGTGGGAAGGTCCATATATTATCAATCAGATTTTTCAAAGAGGGGCAGTTAAATTAAAGGACTTAAATGGCAAAGAATATTTTCAGTTTACGAATTGAGAGCAACTAAAAAGGTATTATACTTAGCACTTCACTACGTACATCAATGCGATAATTGCTCCATCACCACCAAGTCCACATCAGGTGACCCGAAAGGCCAACATTGGACATGCTTCACTAACGGGCCGAAGCCTACCTACCATACCAGTAGGGGGTTATTAGTTTTTTGGGAACAATATCATTTACCTACAGCAATAGCGAGCTATTTAAATAGATTTCTAACGGTTTTGTTTTCATACGATCCAAGCCTATGATTGTTTTTGCCGAATCATTGGGACCATAAAGCAACCATTCCCAAGTTGTTATAATGTGTTCATACATGAGCATGGTACCAGTGACCGCCCACTAGCTAAAAGCTTGCAATCATACAAAGCATAATAACTACATTAGTAGATCCTCATCGGTGTAGATCCATATATAGGACGGAAGTGCAATAACGACTCCATCACATCCACTTCTTCACCTACAAGGATTGATTCTACATCTTTTCCCTTCATACACAGTAGATACTTATAAGCACCTGCACATTCCTACATGAGGTGGGTAATATAAGATAATTTCAGCGAGAGTACCCAAGAATCGCTTATAATTCATCTACGAGTGGGAAGAATTCCCTCTCCTAAAATCAGTATACATGCATTATAGGGTTCTAAAAGGACATTACATCCCCGAGGCAGGTCCAATGGATCCTCACCTCACGGGTTATGAAAAGGGTATTAAGTTAACAACCTGACTTATTCGTTTGCTCATGGGGCTTCAAATATTGTATCCATTGCGCAAGCTCCACAATGTAGTTCATGATTAATGAACAAGGTAGAGTTTTGGGAGTACATTCTATCAAACGCATACTAAACTATCACTTATGACAAATTTTATAAATATTTGTTACATTATAACCATATTCTCCACTCGTCGTCGGGTCATGTAAACATTAGCTTTGCCAATAGGCTTGTGCCAACACGCTCGACTCGCCTTCGACTAAATGACTATAAGAATCACACACCCCCATGACCACACTCCCCACAGGAGGGGCGGGACGGTACCTGGATCGGAGTTGCCCCGTGTAAGCATCGACTTTTTGGGTTGTTTAAGATGATTTTTGAAAATGTCGTGCACCTATTATTAAGGTTACCGAGTGTTTAGCATCCGACTTTTAAAATTGTCTAGGCGAAATAGTGATTGAAGATTTTATTAATCGTTTATTTTATGAATTAATTTTAAGATTTCGGGAATATTATTTCATGATTTTGGAAAACAGTAAAAATAAAAAACTACTTTCTGCCGCAAGGCTTCCGGGCAAAATTGTGAATAAACCGGTTTAGACCGAGAGCCAAGCCGAGTTGACGACTGGAGTCGGCGAGAACCAACGATTGACCGAGTAACCAGCGCAGTTATAAGCCGAGACCGAGGAATCGGTCTTAGTCATTTAGCCTCGGCTTTTAGAAAATAAATTAACTTTTGGAATATTGGATTCTAAAATCCCCAACTTTGGGGTCTTTTGAGAGGAATATCCCGAAATATCGATTGGCACCACAAAGATCCCGAATTTAAAACCTAATATTTTTAGGTATCCCACCACCAAGTTATGGTTAAAACGACTCGGTGGCGGTGGCGATTGTAAACGTAGCTACTCGTTGACCAGCTTTTTGACTTTCAATAATGACACATTTACACTCTCTCTCTTCCCTCTACCCCCACTAACCCCCTCTATATGGACTAATTCAAAATTACTTCTCATTTCCCCACGCTCGATTCTTGAAATAAAAACGAACACCGAAACTCAAAACTAATAACTTCCAAAACCAATTGTGGTGAGATTATCGTGGAATGAGGTTGGGAAGCCACTCCATTTTCGCTCACCGAAGAGAAATCCGAGGTTCCCGTCAAAATTGAGAGTGGAAACGAAGTGCAACTCTCCCTTCAAAGAGGATTTCGCTTGATATTCGCTTGAACTGTAAGAGAAGGAAGATTATTTGTCACGTTAGTAGAAGGGTGAAGATAAGACTTAATTATGCTTAGTATTAAATTATCCGAGGCAATGGGATGGGGTTCTTGTTGTGGAAACCTAATTTTTGACTTCTATTTATCTTTAACGAGTGTCATTGTCGAAAATAGACTTAATTTGTTTACGGATCAATTATATGAGAAAGTTTGTGGCAGTAAGATGAGTTCGAATATAAAGGGGGTGATCGGCTAGAGATTTTAAATTTTGATGTTGATATGTTAGGATTTTTTACGATTAACGGCTATGTTGAGGATGCTCGGCTTTGAAAATGCAATTGAGTATTACTATGTAGTACCTAGGTTGGATTTGAAGTCCGGTTTGAGAAGGTTATTGGATGATTATGATTCAACAGAGATGGCTAAACATGCTAGTATAGCAGGTCGTATTAGTGTATATGTTGTTCATATAGTGGATGACGCTGATATATTGCCCGAAATGCCACTACCTCTACCAGCCCCAAATGTCCCTAAATCATGCGATCCTGAAGGTGTACCCAATTCGTTAGTAGTCCAAATTGTAGTGGTCGTAGAGTGAAACATGCCCCACAGAATTCCCCTTTATCAAAGAGAAGAAATAAGGGTCTCTTATATCCCCATCAGCCAAAAACAAAATCTACTCCTACCCCAAATGATCCCCCTAGTCAACCACATGCACCTCTCCTAGTTTAAATGATCCCGCTCGCTAACCACGAAACCGCCTCTAAACTCAAATGCTCCTCGATCAACCACGAAACTTGCCTCGAACTCAAATGCTCCCCTCAGTCAAATGCTCCCCTTAGTCAAATGATCCCCTTGATCTATCTACGTAAGCTACCCTCGAGTCACCTCTAACTCATCGATCCGAAGAGTGCACACATATGGCAGCTACACATGGTGACACCGAAGTTGATGTAGAAGTTGCATATGATTTAGAAGACCCTCGACCCGAGTCACCAATTCCAATGCATGAGTTAGTAGGGGAGACTATAAACCGACTCCTCCGATGATAGCTTGTATGAACCCGAGGGAGATAGTGAAGAACTTGAGGGAGAAGATGAAGATGAGTTCTAGGAAGAAGATAATGTATCGAAGAAGAAGCGGAGCACAATGATCCCGACCTTTCGATATTGATACCAATGATGAAGAATGGAAAACATGTCAAGGAAAATGGTAGAGCATAAAAGACAAAAGGCATCTATTCATAAAGAAGTTATGCACAATGAAGATGCATTCATGCCTGGTTCAATTGGAGAATCATCAGGACAAGGAAAATGGCATAGTGATTATAAAGATAGTGAAGAAGAGATGGAGATAGGGGTGAAACTGAAAGTGATGAGGATGGACTACTTAGGTTGTTGAGAAGGAAGAAGAGAGTGCTGAATGTTAGACAAGTGACTGACTGGAAAAATTTTAAGTGGGAGGTTGGTATGACATTTGGTACTGTCCAAAGATTCAAATATACAATTACTTTGTATGCATTAAAAGTTGGGTATGACTTGAAGATTGTGAGGTCTGATAAGGAGAGAAATAGGATTGTTGCATGTTGTAAAGAGAACTGCAAATTCAGCTTGTATGCTTCATGGGACAAGAACAAATTCATATATGTCCTCAAATCTGTATTGAACCAACATAAGTGCAATAGGAATATGCTAAGGCACAAGGAAAGACCTTACTGGCCAACCAAAGAATTAAAGGAAGAAGTGAAGAGAGAGTTTGGCATAATTTTGAATCCATGGTTTCCATATTGTGTAAAGAGACAACCACACAAACTGTTACATGGGTCCATAAAAGAGGATTACTGTAAAGTTAGGAGATACATTGAGGAGTTGAAAAGGTCAAATAGCAGCAGCATATTTATTCTTGAAACTAAAACATCAATTAAAAGAGAAATCCTAACTTTCAAGACATTCTTTGCATTTTTTATGCCATGAAAAAGGGGTTATTAACAGTCATGAGGTTGTTATGTGCATAGATACATGCTTCCTAAAAAATTTTGGGTGGTTGCTTGCTCACCGCAATTGGCATTGATGGAAACAACCAGATATTTCCAATAGCTTGGGCAATAGCTGAAGGGGAGAACAATGATAGTTGGGTTCGATTTTTACATAATCTGCAAGTCGCTCTGGGTGGAACACAAGGTTTTAGGTGGACAAGTAATCTCAAATGAGCATCGAGTAAATCTCATATGCAGGGCTATTATTTGACTTGTATTGCTTATTACATTGAACTTGCATATTGATTTTGTTAGTTGAAATGTGCACGCAATCTTATATGCAGTGTTAACAGTACTCCCAAACAAGTAAGCACAGACACTATGCAAGGCATATTTATGCCATTGGAAGAAAAATCACAAAGAGAGGAATTGAAGATGTTATTCTGGAATGTCGTGAAAGCCTACAATGAGGCAGATTATTCAAATGCTTTGAAGGTCTTGCAACTTGCATCACAACAAGCAGCCCAAGATTTTGTCAATCGGAATCCTAAGAGCTCCACACCTCTCAATACCCCACCACAGTGAAGATTCCTTCCCCCTCAATCGGGGCCACTATCAGGACCACTATCTACCTTTCTCAAGTGTTAAAGTCTTGTATTTTGCCAGGCTATATTTGACTATTGTGTAAGAAATTCAGTTTGTAATTTGACAAGTTGGTAAATTTAGTTTCTAATTGTTATATAAACAATGTCAAATACTATTTTAATTTGAAAGCAATCAACCTCGTAAAGCAAGTATTTCAATTTGCAAGCAAGCTAAAAAGCAACTATTTTAATTTCACATATCAAATTCATACAATGTGCATATTCATTCAAACAAGCACAATAACTTGATAATTTTTCCTTCAAACAAACACTCAACTACAATACAATATTCAACTACCACCCATCCCGAACTACTAATTTCTCTCTTTCCGCCTTAAGCCTAAATTCATTAATAAACTATCCTACTTAGAAACCCAACTACCGATACAACTAATAAGCACAATATCAATTTCTCCACCAGTGAGTTCCTTGATGCCTTCAATTCTTCCTCTACTCTGGATATTTTCTGTCTTTCTTTTGTAACCTTTTTCCTCAAACTTTCATTCTCTTCTTGAAGCATCTTGTTTTCCTCAAGCACATTAATATCTTGTTCATCATCCCACTTGAAAAACCCACACCCTTAATTTACCTACAATAGCTCAATAATAAAAAATTAACTACCAACAAAAATAAAATTATAATTTCAGCCATTTCCAAACCCTAATTTCTTAATTACTTCACCTTCCATAACCGGTATCCGAAAAATTTCTTCCCTCCGTAAGGGGCTTCTTGCAGATCTCATGCACTGCAGCAAATCATGGTGGCATTTTACCATCAACATTTACTCTCTTCGCGATTGGGCACTCGAAACTCCTGTCCTTCCAGAAGTTGATGACCCAACAACAAGTATGCGTCCTTCGATTCATGTTTTTAGGGTAATTAAGGGGATTTGCACAAGTCAACAAATTGGGAAGGATTTAGGTCGAGTTTAGTTTAGAGAAAAGATTGGGAACGGAAGAATTCAACTTTGTTTCAAAAAGAGGGGATGGAGAGGTAGAAACGTCGAGGCTAGAATTTGAGTAATGAGTTTTAGAATAGGGTGTTAGAGAGAGGAGAAAGCGAAATGTCGAGTTTGGAAGTAATTTTAAATTAGTTGATACAGAGGGGGTTAGTGGGGGTAGAGGGAAGAGAGAGAGTGTAAACGTGTCATTAGTGAAAGTCAAAAGCGGGTCATCGGTAGCCACGTTTACAATCACCACCGCCACTTCATATCGCTACCGAGTCATTTTAACCGTAACTCGGTGTTGGGATACCTAAAAATATTAGGGTTTAAATTCGGGATGCTGTGATGCCAATCGATATTTCGGGATATTCCGATCAAAAGACCCCAAAATTGGGGATTTTAGAATCCAATATTCCTTAAATTTTTTCATTTTTAAATCATAAATGCCGAGAAGTAATTAACAGGAATAAAAGAAAAAAAGAGATACGAGTCGTTAGTCGGTTTTAGAAAGTAAAAACTAACAAAAACAAAGAAAATAGTCTTCCAATATTAGTGTGGAAAAACTAAGCTTGAAAGAGGTTTAAAATGTTATTCTATCGGTCTAAAATCAAGAATTCGGTGTTGAAGGGTGAAGGTACAAAATGAAGAGATAAGATCTCCATTATGCCCATGAAAAGATGACCTTTACAAGTTTAAATTATTAGTTTAAAGAACATGTTTATCGATCAAGCATACAACATGTGAAGTGTGGTAATTAAATGAACCAAACCATGCTAGAAAACCAAGTAAATAGCAAGTAGGAAAGCAATAAAAGGAAGAGAAAATAAAAATGAAAAGGAGTTTAAGAGTGATTGCATCTTTGATCCACAATACGAAGGCATTAAAAAGAATAAGTAAATGAAAACCGTAAGAAGAATCGAAGGTTGATCGCGGTGCCCTCGAGGTTGTCCCACCTGTTGAACATGGATCATGAATTGAATCCGAGCAATGTAACGACAGGATAGTGAGGTTGAAAAGTAAGACAAAGAAGGCTATTTTGTGGATTTGGGAGTTGGGAAATGTATGTGGCGGTGTGGCAAAAATAAAGAGAATAGAAAATGGTAGAGAGGAATGAGAGTGTTTTCAGCTTAAGAGGGCTCACTAACTAAGAATGTAGCAGCCCCTAGCAAAAATATAGCAACCAAAGATGAGGCAAATAGCCCTCTATTTTTAGAAGAGAATTAGGTGACAAAAATGACCTAAAAAAGCAATCAGCCGTCCAAAACAGTTGAACCAAGCCAAGTCTATTGGTAAAGATCACCAAAATAAACCTAATTAAATCCTGTTCTACCGGAAATCACATGGAGGGGGCGGGATACGCTATGCTAGTCTTAAACGACGTCGTACGGACGTCACGGGGTTCCCTACCTCGAATGGCCACTAGGACCAAACACAAAGTTTTGGCGGTCTAGGCCTAGTAACGAGGCATCACTTAAAACGGTGTCGTACAGGCGTATGAGTTTTGTGCCTTGGTTGGTCATTGAGGCACAAAACACATCATTTTGGCGATTCAGCTGAAAATGCTACGCCGATCGTAACGATGTCGTACACACACTTGAGTTTCGTGTTACACCGGAACGCTAAGAGTGAAACATTGTGTTTGATGCGCAAGTTTCACTAAAACGTGATGTCGGCTAGGGTTTCTTGATTAGCAGGTCGAATTGGGCTTGGTTCGGCCAAAAGAAAATGGGTCAATGGGCCGTCTAAGTAAACAAGATAATTTTTGTGGTGCTTTTGGGTTTTTTGTGGTTTACTTGCTTCCGTCTCACCAATCAAACTCCGGTAACGATCCGAGTTCGCAAACAAGACTGGGATTTCATCACTGGGCCAACAAAATAAATAATAGAAATAAAAGAGATAAAAGTGACATGTTTTCGGTGCCTATAGTTAGCCCCCACGTTGACCAAGTCCGAAAGACGAAGGTTCAAAGTAGACACTAAAGGGTACTTATCAAGCTTTCGGCGTTGCCTCCGATGCGAATCGATTCAAGGTGTCTAGAATTGGCTACTATTGAACCCGATCTCGTGAGACAAAGGGCTGGGACTTGATCGGGGATTTGTGCATTCTAAAATCCGGCAAAACAGTCTAGTGCTTGGCTTGATCAAAGTCTTTAAGCTCGGTAATTTTGCTGAAGCTTTATCATTTCTTGATCTAAAGCTTGACATAATAATTCTATTGTACTAGTATACTATTAATAAATAATTGCATTAAAAAATCCAATATTTTTACTCGAATAATTCAGTCAAAAACAGACTAGGAAGAATGCGGTAAAGTTGAAACAATGGGTCCCATAAGCCCACTTGTATGCATGGGCTTCCAACTGGGTCGGCCATGCTTGATGGGACACGACGCATGATAGGGCTAGGCCTACGTCCGCAAAGTTGCCATTGAGCCGACTCCGGTCGAGCCCCGATAACCGCAGACCGGCCAAGCTTTGGGTAGAAGGTTGTCTCGGGTTATACATTTGGTCCTTGAATGCTTGGTCTTCTTGTTGCTTTTTGCATTTCGGACATTGGCCCAAACATTCCTACAAAAGGGAGCCTTGTGTGTTCATTTTGCAAACTTCACTTACTCTTCTGTTTTTCTTCTTCTTGCTTGCTCTATCTTGCTTCATTCTTGCTTTAGCTTACTCGAATCTTGTTTTGAGAAAACTAATGTTGTTATCTTGAAAATTTCCACAAACATGACCTCGAAGGCGTACTTATCCTATGAGAAGGAAAAGAGTCGAGAGCCTAATTCAAGACAACTTCCTAGAGCTGGAGTGCCGCCCTCGCCATGAGTGGAACCCCAATGACCTCTTGGCGGACGTTGAAAGCCATGTGTGTTCAATTGGCAATAGATGCTAAGGTAAGTGTCTTGACTTGAATTTCTTCTTTCTTAAGCTAGTTTTGCATGTTTAGTTAAGACGTTTTGTTGAATTTCCACTTTTGTAAAGGGACAATGTTCGTAGCACTCGGTACCATCACGAAATTGTTTGACACCTTCAAGGAGCGGAACTACACTTTAGAGAAAGTAAAGACTAGCGCCGAGTTTGGTTCCCTTTACGTCTCTTTAAGCCATATGTGTGACCACACGAAATGGGGTATTACCTAGGCCATTTCCGAATGGTTTTGGGACAAAATGAACACCTTCCATCTCCCGTTTGGGGGAATGACCATTACTCCCGTAGACTTCTCCGTCCTTATGGGTTTAGATTTCTTGGGGAATCCTTAGTTTATGACCTGGACTTATACAAAAATCATGACTATCTTTGTCACATATTCGGTCTTATTATCGCTACATTTCCCCAAGCTAATTATTTCAAATATTCTTGTTTTTCACTTTTTATTCTTGAAATTGCCTCTCGAAATTCAAGTAAAAAACCTTGAGAAAATAGGTCATTTTGGTAGCTTAAGCTATCTAACCGAGACTACCGGATAACCGACGTCTGCTACCGATTAGAGCGAGCATCAGCCGGTGCCGGTTGGTAATTGGGCTGAGCTCCTGGCTCTGGGTTGTTTTTGCTGCTCGGCCCAAAAGCTTTGCAACAAAATGAATTTTTTTATTTTTCTATGTTTTTTACTTTTGATGTAACATTCTAAGACTTCTCTAAAACTAATTTCTAAAATAAAATGCTTAACAAAAATCGCCAATCAAAATTTTCACCTAAAACTACTTCAAAAGTCTAATTTAAAAAATCATCTTAGTAAGAGATCCACCTGATTTCCTAAATCAAAATCAATTTTAAAAAAGAAAGAGGCAACGCTTTCGTGGGGAAACACGATTCACTTTCCTACGTGGACGGATCGTGGTTCCTGCAACGCTAGATTTATCGGAGATGTGCACTACCATTAGTGGGTACTAAACGTGTTATACTAGTTCCCAAGAAGGATGGTAAGGTCAGGATGTGAATCGACTTCAGGGATGTAAATAAGGCAAGCACAATGGATGATTTCCCTTTATTTCACATAGTTGTCTTGGTCGATACCATGGTCGGCAACACTCGTACTCTCCTTGATGGATGGCTACTTCGACTATAACCAAGTGAAAAACGTTCATATCACTCAATGGAAGATATAAAGAAGACTACCTTCATATCACTCAATGGGGAACTTACTACTATGTGGTAATTCTGTTTGTATTGAAGAACATTAGGGCCACATACCAAAGAATAGCTATGACTCTACTCGTAGAACATGACGGTACTACATGAATGACTTTTAAGTACAGCCCTTGTACAACGACTATAAATAAAATCGTAGTAAAACCGAGGCGGTGACATTTTTGTAAAAATATGGAAAAAGAAACTGACTTTTAACTACGGTTCCGAGATAGGACAAGTAGTAAAAAGTCAAGGCTAAACCTATTACTACGGTTCTTAAATAAAACCGTAGTAATAGGTATCACTATACACTATGGTTCTTCATAAAAATCATAGTAATAGGTACGAGTGTTCCAAAAATTTTACAACCTCTCTGGTCTTTTTGGGAGGACTTGGCTTATTACTACGGTTCTTTATAGGAATCGTAGTTACGGAGTTAATGCGATTTTCCCATTTTTTCTCACTATTTTAATATTCGTGACTCCATGAATGGCCCAATGTTTATGAAATTTTTACTGCAGATTCATAAGAATTTATGGCAATTTCCTGTATTTTGAGGTGCATTTTGGATGAGTATATTCTTTGTTATGAATTTTTGAAAGAAATTGTTCCGTATTGAAAGTAGAAAATTCTTGTGAGACCTAGTACTACCATTGGCTTGACCAACCATAGTAATAGGTCCTTCGCTTAACCTACTATCATAGTTGGATCGATAACCGTAGTAATAGGTTCTATTACTACGGTGTGTAGATTTTTCTCGTTTTTGCCTACTACTTTAATTTTCGTGACTCTATGGACGACTTAAAATTATTGAAATTTTTATTGCTGATTTGTATGAATTAATGGTACTTTGTCTGTAGTTTTTACTCGTAGTTGAGTAGACTCTATGTTATGAATTTTGAATGAAATTATTATGTTTTGGAAGCGAAAGCTCTATTTGGGATGTGAGACCTATTACTACGAGTTGGCTTGACCAACCATAGTAATAAGTCCTTGACTTGACCTATTACAATGGTTGGATGAGCAACCGTAGTAATAGGTCAACCGAATGACCTATTACTACGGTGTGCATATTTTTCCCATTTTTGCCCACTCGTTTGAATTTTCGTGACTCCATGGATGGTTCAAAATTCTTAAAACGTTTACTAAAGATTCATATGAATTGGTGGAAATTGCTTCTATTTTTTGTGAATTTTGGATGAGTACATTCTATGTTACAAATTTTTGGACAAATTATTTTATTTTGTAAGCGTAAAGTTTTGTTTGGGGGGAGGGGGAGGGGTGAGCCTATTACTACGCTTGGCTTGACGAGTCGTAGTAATAGGTCCTTCACTTGTCCTGTTACAACTATTTGCCATCAACATAGTAATAGATCAAGTGAATGACCCGTTACTACATTGTCTTGACCAACCGTGGTAATATGTTTTTAATTCTTTGTTTTCGAGTTCTCCTCTTTCTCTCCTTAAAATCTCTATATTTCATCTCTCACTCCTTTTTATCCCCACCTCAATCCTCTTTCCTCTCAATCTAACTCATCATATCCATCTTGATCTTCTCCATCCTCACCCATCCTTCTTCCATCGGATCCGTTTAGATCTAACTTTAAATATCGATCCCGAGATAGAGAGAGAGAGGAAGATCCATCAATATTCTTCATCATTCTTTTCTTGCTTCGATGACGGTGACTTTCTACAAAAATCTCTTCATTTTGTTTAGATTTTCTTCTTAAATCTCTCGGTGATTTTGTTTCATAAATTTCTTAGCCTCTTTCATAAGTATTCAATCCAAAATTATGATATTTTTTAATACCTGTTTAGACTATTTTTGTTCATAATAATTACTAAATTAGGAACTTTAATTTAATTTATTTTACTTTCGGAGGAGGTTGGACAAATCCAAACAAATAAGAAGAAAGATGGAAAATTAAACAATATAAGTCAACCATTTGTAATCGGCCTAACTCGAGCCCAAATGCCTTACACAAGTGTTGCCTAGTGTGATATGCATGCCTCAAGATCCGTGAGACCGAGAATTTTAAGTAGGTGAATTAAATTAATTAATTGATGCATAAATTATTTTATTGAGTACGAGTTCTCATTCATACGTGCTTTTCTAAATTAGCGAATTAGATTACTTGCTCCCGATTCCCCTTCCGGACTTGGCAACTAAACTGGAGACCAATTATGTTGAGCTATTTCTATTTTGTTGCATAGGATAAGCCTTTCAAAAAAATGAAAAGAAAGGGATAATGAGAAAGGGAGTACGTGTAGGATAGATGGACTAATGAGCATATTAGTGTTAAGGGAGTGTGTGTTGGCAGTATGTGGAAAAGCCACAGGAAAAAAAAGGAAAAAGGGGAATTAAGGGGAAAAGAAGGAAAAAGGGTCGGGAAAGGGGAAAGAAGCCAAGGGAAAAGGGAAAGAAGAGGGAACCGAAACACAAGCGGGGAGCGAGAGAAGGGAAGTCGGGCGAGGGCGAAGTAGAGCGAGAGAGTGAGAGAGCACGGGTGTGAGAGCCGAAGAAGAGGCCGGAGGCCGGCGTGCCGAACGGCTAACGAAGGAAAGACGACCGACGAACACGGGAAAGGCGCAAGGGCATGAAGGAGGGTGAAAACAAAAGCGTAAGAGGGGAAGCGAATGCGAGGGCCGGAGAAAGGCCACCGGCGACCAGCAAACAAGAAGACTACGGCCGGCGAGCGAGAGCAAGCGTTGGGTAAGGAGGAAAGCGGCGAAACAGAGGCGGATCAGGGCTGGCAAGCAAAGGAAGGAAAATAAGAGACTAACCTAGGCTAATCCGAAATTCACCATCTTCAATCCCCAATTCGAGGTGGGTGGTCTTATACTCTACATTAATAGTAATTTCAAAATTCAATTGAATTTGTTGTGAATGTTGAGTATGTGTATTGCGGAATAGATTTAATGGTTGTTTAAGGTTTAATTAAGAACTTAGAATGAATTTAGGAAGTAGTTAAAGGCTTAACCAGGATATGAGAAAATCGAATTAAGCTGGTAAGGCTGAGTTAAAAACTTGAAGGAATTTAGTAGTTGTTTAGGGTTGAGTTAGAATGCTGGAAATTTAGAAAGAGTTAGGTTGTGTAGGTCTAAGGAGTAATGTGGAGATCTCAAATAGCACTTAAGGATGAAGAAGTGGTGATTTGGGCATAAATTGTGAATGGATGCTTCAGCTTAAACCCTTAGAGATTTCCTAAGTTCTTTGCATTGGAAGGTAACAGTTCATATTGGGAAACCACGATTTGAGTATAAAGGAGGAGTGTGAGTTCATCTTGATTAGTACACAATTGAGGTAGGGAAATGGCGAGCTGGGGATTGTGAGGTTAAATTGATTTTAGAATTTATCTAAGTCCTTGAGATTGAATTAAGTTTGCAGATAACCATAATGAGAGGAACTTGAGTGATAAAGTGAGATTAAGAGTTATAGGGTTGAGTATGGGCAAAAGGAGTTGATTAATAAGGTAGAGACATAAGATGACAAATTGAGGTAAAGATGATAATTTGTGAGAAGTTGGGACGTTTAAGTTAAGTGGTAACTACTTGTGGTTATTGTGGCTCGTAAAAGGAATTAATTTTACTAAATTGGCGAATTGAGAAAGGCATAGTCGGAAAGGAGCCGAGGATGACTGTCTGTGTTGATTTATGACTATTCGTGTTAAGTGATTGTGTTAAATGATGTTCAAAAAGTAGTATTCAAAGGAATTATGTGTTTTACGCTAAATGGCCCTTGAATGCAATTTCTTGTTAACTGTCTTTCAAACGTGAATATGTTTTAAAGAAGCAAATCTGATTGAGAAACTAAATTTGAAAGGATGGCACGTGGTGCTATGCCTTCCATTGTGTTAAACTGATTTAAGAATGTTGTTTAAAGCAAACGTGATGAATGATTATGTGCAAATTGCTTTGAATCGACTTGGTTAGGATCATTTAGCATACCCAGTTCCTCATTCATGAGGATGCTCGGCCAAAAACTTTGTTCATCCGAAAATTAGACATACTTAATATAAGGGCAAGGACCATCCTAGCTTGTTAACGTGGATCGTGTCCAGCCCACAACTCCTCATTGGTAAAATCAGAAAAGAGAATAAAGTATTTGAGGTCATTGGATCAAGGAAATTAGAGTGTCATTAGTCCAAAGCGGTGTCATAAGTAATCACCATTGTTGTATGAATTTTTGTCAAACACCAAAGGGTAACCCAAAAATCCAAACTTGTGAAGACAGAAAAGCCTAAAGGATACTTGGTCATTTCCCCAAAAGGAAGATGGAAAGCATTGATTGTGTCCAAAAACCTCTTATCGATTCCCTAAGTGATACCCTTGAAAGTGATATCGTATAAGTTATGTAAAGTAGTGTAAAGAGGACCACACCGACTGAAGTCATGGTTTGCACAAGTGGATATTCTCGATTTTTAATATGTCAAAAAATTTTTGAATAGCTTTACCACTCTTTATGGTATCTCCCTATAAGATGCAAAACCACAATGTCTTATTGTAACGACACACTATCATTAAGACAAAAAGAGATCGAAGAAAAGATTACTGTAATGGACATGGCTAGAGAGAAGACATGGTTGTCGGCCTCCACTAAGTGCTCTCTTAGGTTCCATTGATGATAAGGACGCCGAAATGAGTCTTAGGTCAAGCCTTTGACCTTTGTTCTATCTCCAAGGTATTTTGTAGAATTTCTTTCTCAACAAAGGGAAACAACACTAGTTTTATTTTAAGAACATAAGAAGCTTAGGAAAAGCAAGAAGAAGAGCAGAAGTAGAGATGTATAAATGAAGCATCTAACCTCTTGTTTTATAGGCAAACTGGATGAGTTTCAAAAATAAAGGAAAATTCAGATTCGTTGCAAGCTTACTCCCATCTCGGTCTTTGCCAAAAGCCAACCGACACCGATTCATGAGGCCTCGAGACAGGAAAGTCCGAGTGACTTAGCAGCCAAGCATGCAGCCCAAGGTCCGGAGCTGGACCCGATAGGTACGGAAGATAGCATGCTTAGCCAAGTAAGCAAATGGCAACGTGAGGCCCAACAATCTTATCCTCATTAGTCCTCTTAATAGTGTCCAACAATTCAGGTAAAAGCTAGGCTTTTGTACATTCGTTATACTAGCAAAATGTTAGCGTAGAAATTTATTTTGCCAAGCTTTAGATAAAAAGAGGATCAAGCTTCGCATATGATCGAGCTTTATAACTTTCACCAAGCCAAGCTCAGGAACCTCATAGCTAAAATTTCAGACTTCATGTTGCAAGTCAGTCTAGACCCATTGTAAGAGTTTAGGTTATAAGACGACTTATTCTTGATGCTAGTAATTTCATAAAACTCGATCGTTGTACGAAGTAACGTCATCGAAACAGATAAGTAACCTTTAGTGTCTACTTTTAAACTCAATCAAAGTGGGGGCTAACTATAAACAAAAAGTGTCGCCCTTCTTTGTTTATTTATTTTGCTAGCACAAAGATGAAAACACAGCCTCATTTGCATGTTCGGGTTGAGATGATACTAAACCATGGTGCCAAAACCCATTTAGCCTACAAAAAGCTAAGTAGTGCCACAAAATAGCCCATAGTGCTTTCGCATGGGCTAGATTAATCCACAATCATTTTTTTCTCAATCGGTCCAACTAAGATAAGGCTCTCGAGCCTAGCTCCCGATTGGCAGTGGACATCAAACCTACAAAAATGCAGCGTTTTGACTTCTTTCAAGCATTCAAGCCCTGGAGCGCTTCCCTAGACCACTATAAACGGTCACTTCATCAGGGGCCGACCCATGAGACTATTTTAAATTGCATTGTTTTAACTAGAGTTTTCTAGATTTTTCTTTTTCCATTTCCGAGAATCTCGAGCTTGGTTTATCCTTAAAGCAATCGGCCGAAAGCTGAAGATAGGGTTTCTCAAACCCTAAACTTTTCTAAAAATAGAGGCCTTCCCCTCTCGCCATTGGAGACACTAATTGAACCGCATTTTCTACTCCGAAGCTGCTGAGTACTCTCTGTCACTCTTGTCCTCACTCTCCTCTCTCGTCACTCTTGTCCTCACTCTCCCTTACTCATACTCCACATTTTCCATTTCTAAACACCTCACGAAAGCCTTCACTATGCCACTTTTTCTCACAACCGATCCACCGTTACTCTACCGAAATTTTGGTGAGTTTCTAACCTAGCGGGTGGGTCAACCCGAGGGTGCATTTCCATTCATTCCGGAGTTTGTTTTATTTCATTTCATTTTTTAATCAATTTTTATCATTTTGCGTATTGTGGTTTGAAGATATAATTGCTTTACTTTACACCTTGCTCGATGTAATTTTATTTACCATTTTCCTTTATTATGTTTTCCTTTATTTCACTTTCATTTAATTGCTTTATTTACTTGTTGTACATCATGTTTTCATTGCATTTAATGTCGCATTTTGGATGTTGATTGTTTGCTTTCTCTTTATGTAATTTAAAGTCACTTATTCAATTAGTAGAGCTTGTCTTTATGATGGGCCATAGTAGCCACGCACCGCGGGTCGTTCCCTTTCTTCATAGAGAGGAAGGGGATAGTCCAAAACCTAGTCCAAAAATTTTAGAATTTGATTTAGAATAAAATTTAATTGCCTATTTTTATTAATTATTTTATTTTCGAAAATGTCGGGATATAATTTCATAAGTAAAAGTATCAAAAAATAAAAGGAAAAAGAATTTTGTCATAAAGCTACTTGGACCGGGCAATGAAACTCCTTAGGCTAGAAGCTAAGTCCGGATATCTGTTTGGGCCGGCACCTACCGCTTCGGCCGGGATTGCTTAAGCAATCTTGGCCAAATGGCTTAAAGCTATCAAAATTTTCCATATTTTTAAAATTTTTACTAGAAATACTGAGAGGTAATTTTTATAATAAAAACCTAAAATGAGGGAGTCACTAGTTAGTTTTAATAAAAAAAAATTTTAAATAAAAAGAAGCGAGACCGACAGCGTGATTCATTGCATACTTCACCAAGATGGGCATCCCAACACCAAACTTGGAAGAGTTACATGATGTAGAGGGTCAATTCCCACCGAGACACCGACGAACGTGAAACCGAGTTACCTGATGAGAAATTCGAAGACACTATCGAGGTAATTAAGATTTTGCTATCTAATGAGAATGACGTTTTTATTTTGATAGTTTAAGTTGTCTCTCAAGGGTTATCTCCTGATTCTAATTCTTATGCTAATTCCTATGTAGTCGACGTAGTGCATGCTAGCTTTTCATCACCCTCCTTGACATCACAATGTGTAAACGAGTGTTGTTTAACCCGTGCGATTAGGTGTCGTCATTCAAGGGGCACCACTATTTGAGGATCAGGTGAAGGTATGGATAGTAAAATATCATTTAACCGCAGTTTCTTTAGAATTTTTAGAATTTAAAATTTGCAGTCTTATTTACAAATATTTTGTGCTCTTAATTACTTCCTCAAACACGAGGTGATGCCAACCGCAAGAGGATTAAGAGCAATGCATATCCCCATACAATATACCGAGCGAGATACGAGAAGGTGTTGGAGAAGTTGTATAAGTAGAAGCTTGAACAGTTGAAAAGCGGATCCGATGAAGGTGTCATCATACATCTTTCCCAAATCACTATCGAGAGGGACGAGTTGTTGGTCGAAGGAAGAAAGAATATAGATGACACCTTGACTTCAATAGAACTCCAATCTATTATGCAACGACTCGTGAGTTTGATAATTTCTTTATTTATTTTAAGAACTTATCGGTTAATATATGAATTACCAAATGATATTTTATTTCCTTCTTAAAGGAGTCTTTGTCATAGACCTCGACCTCAAAAGTGGCTGACCCAACCAGGAGGGGGACGAGTTAGCCTTGGCCCTAGAAGGAGATGAGCATCTTGGTCGTGTTGGAGATGTCGATGGGAAGGTGGGGATACTTGAGCATTTCGGGCCTAGAGAGAAGCGCCCATCTCTTCAAGCCAACTGGATGTTGAGGCTATTATTTCTCATGTAGAATCTCGATTTGCTTCCCAAGTTACCCACATGGAAGCGAGAGTGATGACGCGATTCATTGCATAATTCACCAAGATGGGAATCCCGACAAAAAACTTGGAAAAGTTACATGATGTAGAGGGTCAATTCCCATACAAACATCGACGAACGAGAAAGCAAGTCACTTGGTGAGAAATTCGAAGACATTGTATAGGTAATTAAGATTTTGCTATCTCATGAGAATGCATGTTTTTACTTTGACTAATTATTGGTGTATACTTGTCGAATGAATGGTGTATATACTTTGCTTGTTGTGGAACTCTAGTGTGTGGTCATTGAGTAATTAGTTGTTGTTTGTGTGTTTTTGTTTAGGGTGAGAGTCGTTATCCCAAGAAATTTATATTTTAATAGGGAAACTTTGTTCGTTTTTTCCAAGATTCGTGATAATTTATGTTGTCTCTCAAGGGTTATCCCGTGATTCTAATTCTTATGTTAATTCTTATGTAGCCGATGCAATGCATGCTAGCTTCTCATCACCCTCCTCTACATCACAATGTGAAACTAAGCGCTGTTTACCCTATATAGCTAGGTGTCATCATTCAAGGGGCATTGCTGTTTGAGGATCGGGTGAAGGTAAGGATAGTAGAATATCATTAAACCGTAGTTAATTCCTTTAGAATTTTTAAAAATTTAAAATTTACAGTTTTATTTACAAAAATTTTATGGTCTTAATTACTTCTGCGGACATGAGGTGATACCAATCGCAAGAGGATTAAGAGCAATACGTATCCCCATACAATATCCTATGGGGGATACGTGAAAGTAGAGGAGAAATTGTACAAGCGAAGCTTAAACAACCGAAAAGCGGATTCGATGAAGGTGCAATCCTAGATCCTTCTCATATCTCTATCGAGAGGGATGAGTTGTTGGCCGAAGGAAGAAAGAAAATAGATGACACCTTCGAGTACAACGAAGTCCAATCTATTATGCAACGACTTGTGAGTTTGATTATTTATTTATTTATTTTGAGAACATATCGGTTAATATATGAATTGCCCAATGATAATTTATTCCCATCTTAAAGGGGTCTTTGTCACGGACCTCGACCACTCGAAGTGGTTGACACCACCAGGAGGTGGGACAAGTTAGCTTTGGCCCTAGAAAGAGATGAGCATCCTGGTCGTATTCGAGCCTTAAATGGAAAGGTGGGGATAGTTGAGCATTTCGGGGCTAGAAAAAGGCACCCGCATCTTCAAGTCAAGTGGATGTCAAGGCTATCATTTCGAAGCGTAGTCTCCATTAGCTCTCCAAGTGGCCCATGTGAAAGTGAGAGTGGCGACATGATTCATTGCATACTTCACCAAGATGGACATCCCAACACCAAACTTAAAAGAGTTACATGATGTAGAAGGTCAATTCTCACCTAGACACCATCGAACACGAAAGCGAGTCCCCAGGTGAGAAATTCGAAGACATTGTCAACGTAATTAAGATTTTGCTATCTAATGAGAAAGCATGTTTTTATTTTGACTAATTATTGGTGTATACATGTCGAACGAACACATATTGTTTGGTTGTTGTGGAACTCCAGCGTGTGGCCGTTAAGTAATTAGTTGTCGTTTGTTTTGTTTTGCTTTCCATCGGAGCCGTTATCCCAGGAAATTTATACTTTGAAGGGGAAACTTTGTCCATTTTTCTCCAGGATTCTTGATAGTTTAAGTTGTTTCTCAAGGGTTATCCCGTGATTCTTATTCTTATGTTAATTCTTATGCAGCTGATGTAGTGCATCCTAGCTTCTCGTCACCCTCCTCTACATCACAATGTGAAAATGAGTGTTGTTTCATCGCGTGCAGCTAGGTGTCGTCGTTCAAGGGGCACCGCTCTTTGAGGATAAGGTAAAGTTAAGGATAGGAAAATATCATTTAACCGTAGTTAATTTGGTAGAAATTTTCAGAATTTAACATTTACGAGTCATTGCATACTTCACCAAGATTGGCATCCCGACACCAAACTTAGAAGAGTTACATTATGTAGATGGCCAATTCTCACCCACACATTAACGAACGCGAAAGCTAGTCACCCAGTGAGAAATTTGAAGACACTATCGAGGTAATTAAGATTTTGCTTTCTAATGAGAATGTATGCTTTATTTTGACTAATTATTGGTGTATAATAGTCGAATGAATGGTGTAGATACTTCGGTTGTTGTGGAACTTCGAGTGTGTGACATTTGAGTAATTAGTTGTTGTTTCTTTTTTGGTTTTGGAGGAGAGCCGTTATCCCAGAAAATTTATACTTTAAAGGGGAAACTTTGTCTGTTTTTTTCAAGGATTCTTGATAGTTTATGTTGTCTCTCAAGGGTTACCCCATGATTCTAATTCTTATGCTAATTCTTATGGAGCCGATGCGGTGCATGCTAACTTCTCATCACCCTCCTCTACATCAAAATGTGAAAATGAGTGTTGTTGACCCCGTGTAGCTAGGTGTCGTCATTTAAGGGGCACCACTATTTGAGGATTAGGTAAAGGTAAGGACAGTAGAATATCATTTAACCGTCGTTAATTTCTTTAGAGTTTTTAGAATTTAACATTTGTAGTCTTATTTACAGATATTTTGTTGTATTAATTACTTCCGCAGACACGATGTGATGCCAACCGCAAGAGGATTAAGACCAATCATATAAGTTATATAAGCGAAGCTTGAACAACCGAAAAGCCGATTCGATTAAGGTGCAATCATAGATCCTTCTCATATTACTATCGAAAGGGACGAGTTGTTTGTCGAAGGAAGAAAGAACATAGATGACACCTTCGATACATGCAGACGTCCAATCTATTGTACAACGACTCGTGAGTTTCACTATTTTTTTATTTATTTTGAGAACTTATCGGTTAATATGTCTATTGCCAAATGATAATTTAGTTCCTTCTTATAAGAGTATTTGTCATAGACTTCGATCTCGAAGTGGTCGACACCACCAGGAGGTGGGAGAAGTTAGCCTTGGCCCTAGAAAGATATGAGCATCCCGGTCGTGTTTGTGCCGTCGATGGGAAGGTGGGGATACTTGAGCATTTCGAGGCTAGAGTGGCGGCCCAAGTAGATGTCGAGGCTATCATTTCTGAAGTGGAGTCTCGATTGGCTTCCCAAATGACCCATTTGGAAGCGAGAGTGGCGACACAATGCATTGCATACATCGCCTAGATGGGCATCTTGACACCAAACTTGGAAGAGTAACATGATGTAGGGGGTCAATTCTCACCCAAACACCAACGAACGTGAAAGCGAGTCACGAGGTGAGAAACTCGAAGCCACTGTTGAGGTAATTAAGGTTTTGCTATCTAATGAGAATGCATGTTTCTATTTTAACTAATTATTGGTGTATACTTGTCCAATGAATTGTGTATATACTTTGGTTGTTGTGGAACTCTAGCATGTGGCTTTAATTAATTAGTTTTTTTTTTTGTTTCGGATGTGAGTCGTTATCCCACGAAATTTATATTTTGAAGAGGAAACTTTGTCCTTTTTTTCCAAGATTCTTGATAGTTTAATTTGTCTCTCAAGGGTTTTCCCCTCATTCTAATTCTTATACAGCCGATGCAGTGCATGCTAGCTTCTCATCACCCTCCTCTACATCATAATGTGAAAATGAATGTTGTTTACCCTGTGTAGCTAGGTGTCGTCGTTCAAAGGGCACCACTGTTTGAGGATCAGGTGAAGGTAAGGATAATAAAGTATCATTTAAGCGTAGTTAATTTCCTTAGAATTTTTAGAGTTTAACATTTGCGAGTCTTATGTACAAATATTTTGTTGTCTTAATTACTTCCATAGACACGAGGTGATGCTAGCCGTGACATGATTAAGAGCAATACATATCCCCATAAAATATCCCATGGGGATACATGAAGGTGCAAGAGAAGTTGTATAAGCGTAAGTTTAAACAACCGAAAGCGAATCCAATGAAGGTGCCATCGTAGATCCTTTTTCTCGTCACTCTCAAGAGGGCACTACTACAGGAACAAGTTTTAACTCCGGGTCTTTAACGACGCTTATAAAGAAAAACTGTTGTAAAAAATGATGTGGTGGTATTTCAGTAAAAAAAGCGATTTTTAAAGAACATATGATGACGGTTCACTGAACAAACCGTCATTAAAAGTTTTAACTCGAAATTTTAATGACAGTTTATTTGGTGAATCGTCATTATAGGTTGTTCAAATGGGAAAAAACCTTTGCGATTGCTTAACTCTCTTACTCTCACTTTTAGTTTCACTCTTACTTCATTCTCATCACTGCCATTGAGGTTTCCGGTTACTCTTCTCTCTCTTCTCTCTGCGGTTTCCTGTGGTTTCCGAGTGATTTCCTGGGTGCCTCCCACTCACTCTATCTACGGTTTCCGGCTGTGGCTGCACCCTCGCACTCACTCTTTTTTGGGTTTCCGATTGTGGCTGCACCCCCACTCACTCTCTCTGTGGTTTCTGGTTATGGTTGCACCCTCCCACCGACTCTTGTCGCAATATCTCTCACTCTCGCCATCCGATATGTAACTTATATCTCCCTCTCTTATTTTGTAAATGAAATGCGTAAATGTGGCAGGCTTTATGGCCGTCATTGTGGGCTTTAATCTTTGTGTGTAGCTCATAGCATTTACAGTATGCGTGCTCTCATTAGCATAATTAAACTTGACAAATAAATTGTTGTACATGTTGAATGTTATTATAAAAGGCTAAGTATAAGTGACAACACAAGGAGAAAAACATAACACATGAAGAAACTGAAGAAAATGACCAAAATCGAGGAACCAAGGTGCTGGTAGCCAACACGGGCCATGCCGCACAACACGGTCAGCCCGTGTTGGCTATTGCCCAACCCAACTTCGTGTTTCCCTCCAGAAAATATTGTGCTTATTTATTTATCAAGAGTTGTTTAATTGCTTGCAGTATAAAATGGATTCTTCCAAAAGTACAAAAAAAAAAAAAAAAAGATGGAACCTTAGTAGGTGAAGCCCAACTTCTTCCAAAAGTACATGTTTATTTATTAACATGGTCTTATGTACTAATATTTTGTGGTCTTTATTACTTGTGTAGGCATGCGGTGAAGCTAATCGAAGAGGATTAGGAGCATTGTGTATCCTTATATGATGTCCCGTGGGGGATGCGCGAAGTTGGAGGAGAGGTTGTATAAGCAAAATCTTGAACAACTTCAAAGCACATCAGGTGAAGGTTCCATGGTAGATACTTCGTAGCTCAATATAGAGAGGGGCGAACTATGGGTCGAAGGAAGAAAGAAGAAAGATGGAACCTTCACTACGATTGAAGTAGAATATATTGTGTAGCGACTCGTGAGTTTTTTTACTATTTCCTTTATTTATTTTGAGAAAATATCGGTTTTAATATTTATGAATTGTCAAATGATAATTTTTTTCCTTCTTACAGGAGTCTTTGTCATAGGCATCAACTTCAAAAGTTCTTGACACCATCGGGAGAAGGGATAAGCTAGCCTTGGCCCTACAAAGAGATGAGCATCCCGGTCGTGTTCGAGCCGTCGGTGGGAAGGTAGGGATAGTTGAGCACTTTGGGGCTAGGAAAAAGCACCTCGTCTCATCCAGCTAAGCACATATGGAGTACCAAATGGCCTAAATGAAGGCCCAAATGCAGTGCCAAATGCCGTCCGAAATGTAGTGCCAACAGTCCCAAATGTCACAAATATTGGCTGCACGGATGTTATGGCATCAAGTGTTGTTTTCCCATGGAGGTCGGATACCGTCATTCCCGAGGAACCCCTTCTAGATGATGAGGTTAGGGTGAGTGTGAAAGATGTTATGCACGGGAAAGGGGACTGTGAGTTGCCAATCCGAACACTGGACCTCCATATGATTAACGACACACTCAACATTTTTCTTCATTGGCCTATGAGTTTGGTCATCCTCTCTATGGTAATTCATATTTTAAAATATTAGATTTTGGTGTTGTTAATATCACGTATATATATTTGTAATTTTTATATTGATTATTCACTAATATATCGGGAATAGATCCGAGAGTGGGATGGAGGGCACTCTATCTCCCTCGGTTGGCACAAGCAAGTATTCGGCGGCACCCGTTTGTCGTCCAAAGAAGTCTCCTTTCGTGTCCACCGAGGATTCTCGCACGGATTGGTGTGCTACTCGCAAATTTATGTGACAACTTTGTCAGCTGACACATCGTTGCAAATGAGCGTGCCAGGTCATGTGTTTGGGCAACGTAAACGGGAAAATGGGGACATGACCTTCTTTATCTTCCCGAAGGACAGACTACAATTTTTGGAGATGCAGGAGACCGACGCATCTACTTTTATAATTGGCGTTATATGAGTTACTATATTTATAAGTTTTTTTAACTATTAATTTCAATTTCTAACTATATTAACATATAAGGTGGCTGCACGAGATTGGAAACGACTTTGTTCAGTTTGTCAACCCTAATTCTATTCAAGGAGTTGGGCGGAAACATAATGAGCTAGTCGACTATATTTTTGAAGTCATGAAATGTAATGCGCATGATAAAACATTTTACTCGGGCGCCGTTCATTGAGAAACAAGTGTACAAATAAACTTATTAACTCGAAGTTTTTATGGTGTTATAGATACTTATATAAATGTGTTATATGTGGCAGTGTAGCCACCATTGGATGCTTACTGCCATATTTCCAAGGGCTAATATCGTGTATTGGCTTGATCCTCTCGTGTCTACCCATGAGGAAAGATATCAAGAACGTACTCGACACTTGAGTTCATACTTTAATCATTTTATTTTTTTGTTAATTAGTATTCGTTTCAATTGTATGTCTAATTTGAATTTTATTTTTCCAATTGAAAAATAGTGCTCTAGCACATTACTCGTTATAGGAGAGGCTTGAGAGGCCGAGGAGCAAGACCAAACCCACCGATTGTCTCCGTAAAGATGAGTTTCTCTTCATTAAAGTCTACTTTAATTATTTTTCATTTCATATTACTTTCTAGCTACATAAAGTACTAATTAAATCTCTATGTGTTGGGAATCTATTATATTATTGTAGTTCCATAAACAACCGGGGAACGTGGAGTGCGGCTTCTACATTCTCCAAGTACATGAAAGAGATTGTGACCGAACTCAATTTAAATAATTCTAATCCCAAAGAGATATACTTGCACTTACACTTGTATTTGATTAACACTTACACTTGTTCTCTTTTCAGCTTGATTAACACTTGCAATTGATCTAATTAATATGTCTTTTACAACATTGGTCACAATATTTCCTGGAAAGGACCCACTCACTTCCTATACGGATGAAGTGCTCAACAAATTAAAACAAGGTTGGGCAGAGTTTGTATATAACCGTATAAAGACATAGGTATATATTTACACTTATTTTTATTATTTGATTGGTCAAGTTTGTGATTTTAATAGTCATATAGTTATAGGTATATATGTACATAGGTATATATATTTACATAGGTACATATATTTTTACACCGGTTTTTTATATGTACCATATAAAAAATGTGATGAATATGTCTGTTTTGTATATATTCTGGTCAAGACTCGTATTGGATCATGGTTTGTATACTC
The DNA here is from genome assembly GCA_021018815.1 of Talinum fruticosum. Taxonomy (NCBI): domain Eukaryota; kingdom Viridiplantae; phylum Streptophyta; class Magnoliopsida; order Caryophyllales; family Talinaceae; genus Talinum; species Talinum fruticosum. Next base: position 2,945,703 of record JAITYX010000070.1, on the reverse strand, counting down.
GAAAGAGTTTGTGTATGGTTGTATATGATTTGTACTGTACGGATGGTAAGCAAACACAAGAACAAATTATAAAAAAATTGTCGTTATAGGTTGACCAAAACTCGTCATCATAGATGGACCTATGACTATGATTTTTCTATAGAACCGTCGTCATAGGTCTTCTTTACTACGATTTTGAACCGTAATAAAAGAGGCCCACCTACAATGATGACCACATAAACGACGCCTGATAACCGTTGTTAACGGTTGTTTTGAACCATAGTTAAAAGTGGTTACTCGTAGTAGTGGGGATGAGTTGTTGGTCGAAGGAAGAGAGAGAATATAGATGACAGCTTCAAGTATAATATAAGTACAGTCTATTGTGCAGCGACTTGTGAGTTTTATGATTTCTTTATTTAGAGAACTATATTGGTTAATATATGAATTGCCAAATGATAATTTATTTCCTTCTTACATGAGTCTTTGTCATAGACCTGAAGTGGATGATACCACCGGGAGGTGGGACAAGTTAGCCTTGGCCCTAGAAAAAGATGAGCATACCGATCATGTTGGTGGGAAGGTGGGGTTACTTGATCACCTCGAGGCTAGAAAGAAGCTTCCGTCTCTTCACGCCAAGTGGATGTTAATGCTATCATTTCTCAAATAGAGTCTCAACCGGCTTCCCAGTGTTGCCCATGTGGAAGAGAGAGTGACGACCCGGTTCATGGCATACTTTTCTAAGATGGACATCCTCGTCATCGAACTTAGAAGAGTTACGTGATGTAGAGGGTTAATTCTCACCCCGATACACCGACAAGAGCAAAAGTGAGCTCACCCGGTGACCAATTCTAAGATCTGGTCAAGGTAATTAATATATTTCTATCTAATGAGAATGCATTTATTTTCACTAATTATTGGCGTATACTTGGTGAAAAATTCGTGTATATACTTGACTAATTTTGGCGAAGTAATTTAGATTTTTCTATTTGATTAATGAGAATGCTCACCCGGTTCATGGCATACTTTACCATGCTAGCTTATTATCACCCTCATCTACATCACAACCTGGAAATGGGTGTTGTTTCCCAAGTGCATCTAGGTGTCGTCGTTCATGGCGCACCGCTATTTGAGGATCACGTCAAAGTATGGGTATTAGAATATCATGTAACTATAGTTAATTTCTTTATAATTTTTTATAATTTAACATTTGCAGTCTTATTTATGCATATTTTGTTGTCTTAATTACATGCGCAGGCACGAGGTGATGCCAACCGCAAGAGGATTAAGAGCAATGTGTTTCCCCATACGATGTCCGTAGACACCTAAAATGTGTCACTCTTATCTCTTTTATTTCGTATTTTATTTTGTGAGCCCGATGATGAAATCCCAGTCCTAGTTGCGAATTCGAACCACGATCAAAGTCCGATTGGCTTGACGGAAGCCGTAAGCCACAAAAACCCTTTAGCAAAAAAAATAAACCTTATTTGCTTTGGGCAATTATAAAAACCAATTTCTTTCGGCCGATCCAAGCCCGTGTCAATGCTCCAGAGTCAACCTTTGCCGGTGACGCGTATCGGTCTATGCTACACCGTAAATGGTGCATTTCATCTTCGAGCATCCAACCGAGGCATAGAGCTAATTTTGTCTCGTACAACATCAAATTGACCGGTGCCATGTTTTATGGCGAACATCACCAAAACGATGGATTTTGCTCCAAGCAACCATTTGAGACGAAGCTTAACTTTTCAAAATGACACCGTTGTTGACTAGGCCGCGTTTCGGGCAAGTCTTTGCCTAAATGCTGCGTTTTTCTCTAGAAACTTGCTACAACACGGAAGGATCGTTGGACTGTACGATAACATTTCTTGATCGGCACCACGTATCTCGGTGTTGTCCCCAGTGGTCCCGTTTTAGGAAAGATTTAATCCAGATTTCCCGATTTTTCCTGGCCTTTTTGCTGGTTAATTTGGATGACTATTTTAGCTGCTCTTAGGTTATTTTGTGACCTAATTCTCCACTATAAATAGAGAGCTTAGGCTCTCATTATTACAATGGCCATTTCCTATGTGTTATACTCGCTAAACTCTACTAAAATCTTACTAAGAGCTATTGAATGCTTTACGTATTCTAATCTCTTGGTTTCCTTTCGTCAATTACACACATCATTCCACCTTCGTCAACATTCACAAAAGCCACTTTCAGTTTGCCACCATAACGGTTCCAAATCTGGTTCGAGACCCGGATCGGCAGGTGGGGCAAACTAAGGACACCAAATTCGCTTTCAATTCTTACGGTTATTTAATTTATAGTACTTATTGCTTTTGGTATTGTGGAGAAAAAGCATGACTTCCTTGATTTAATTTCACATTTAATATATTGGGTGCTTCCCTATAACACTTTTCTAAAACTCACTTCTAAAATTAGTAAAGGTCGTCTCGTTGACAGCAGAATGGAAGGACTTATCCGTACGTTTCCTACCTTCGCCCGTGAATCTAGATTCTCAATTCTATAGCGATGGAGTCAAGTTTTAAATCTCTTTCAAGCTTGGTCTTTTCCATATCAAGGTTAAAAGAGTCTTTTATTTATTTTTGTTAGTTGTTATTTCCTAAAACCGACTCACGACTCTAATTTTCCTTTTTATTTCACTTTAATCTGCCCTCGGTATTTCGATTGAAAAGTGAAAAAAAGAAAATTTTATTTTTAACAACTATGCCATGGACCGAGACTCGACCACCTCAATCATGGCCCATGGCCGAAACCGGCGACCGTACGATGTTGGTAGTTGCTAGCGCGGACGATCATCGGGCAAGGCTTTAAGTCCAAGTCGGTGTTTTTACGTTGGTTTGGCCCAAAAAGCCTTGCGGTAGAAATGAATTTACTCTGTTTTGTTATTTCTTAAGCTATGAAATAATATCCTGAAGGTTCTAAAATAATTTATAAAATAAATGATTAATAAAATTGCCAATCTATTTTAAATCAGATTGCAAAAATTAAAAATCCTAATAAGAGATATATCCCCATTTCTAAAAACCATTTCTAAAAATCATCTTCAAATCAAAAGATAGACCCAACATTCGCTAGAAAACTCGGTTCGACCCTGGGGACGGGGTCCGTGATTCCTACAGAGTGGCAACTCCACTGGGGATTATCACTTATTAAGAGTGTGACACTCTAAAGTTTGAGTTGTGAGTTTTCATAATGTGTTTTTGCATTAGGCATCTTGCATTTAGGCAACCTCGAATGTATTTGCTTTTAATTTCAACCTTTAGGTTTTACCTTTAAGAACAATTTTGGAAGAGGTTCGAACCGCTAACCTAGACGGGGCCAACTAGGCTTGATTATCGGGAGGTGGTACCTCTTCCCTCATATAACGCTCTCTTTGGTTTAAGAGGTACCGAGTATCCATGCTTTTTCTGTCATGCACCCCACGGAGGATTAAATGATCCGACTATGAGACACCATGTATCCCACCAAGTTTTACCTATGTTTCTTAACCATAGATACTTGGTTGTTTATGTGGCACCTTTTTTCTTCGTTTGTATGCTTGGATGAATGTGGTTGTTTTTAATATTTAATCTTCTACTTGTCAGCTTTTAGGTTAGGTTAGGAGTGTTGAATAACCCTTGCATGGGTGCGAATAAAATACAATAATTAATTTCCTTGAGTCGGCCAATTATGTGCATTTTTGTTTAGCCAAAAGTAAAAAATTGCCTTTTTTTTCTAGGTCGGTCCCTTAATTACATTTCTGAGTAATCTCAAAAATTTATCTTAGTCTAGATTTCAGGTAACCACCGACCGCTGGGCTTGATGGCGCAGGTCACCACCGGTTAGTCCCGGAGAGTCCTGCCGGGGACCCTCCTCTCTCTTTAGTCGATCTGTCTGTTTTTTTTTCTAGGGTTTTGACTATTTAGTATTTTAGCGCATCATTTTACATTTCATTTTTCATTTAGACAAAAATAAATTCATCTCAAATTAGGTGAATCCATTTTGTATTTCATTTTTTATTTAGCCAACAATAAATTTGTCTCAAATTAAGTGAGTCCATTTTGCATTTCATTTTTCATTTAGCCAAAAATAAATTCATATCAATTTAGGTTAGTCCATTTTGTATTTCATTTAGCCAAAACTAAATTCATTTCAAATTAGGTGAATCCATTTTGCATTTTCATTCTACATTTAGCCAAAAATAAATTCATCTCAAAATAGGTGGGTCCATTTTGCATTTCCATTTTGCATTTCGCCAAAAATAAATTCATCTCGAATAGGTGGGTTCATTATTTGCATTAGCCCAAATAAATTCATCTCAAATTAGGTGAGTGCATTTTATACTTTTTTAGCCAAAAATACATTCATCTTCAATTAGGAGTATCCATTTGTCCATTCCATTTGTGCATTAGCCAAATTAAATATCATCCCAAATTAAGTCATGAGCATCATTTCATTTCAATTGCTTTGCATTCCTTATGTGCATTCAAAGAAAAAGACGTCCTTTCTTAGTTCCTTCAGGTCTCACACTTAAGCTCCTTCCTCCCAAAAGTTGGTGCTCCCTCACTTGGTCCTAAGCATTATCCTTTCGACCGTAGAATAGGGAAGTCTACCATCATTGGGTTTCAATGGAATTCAAGCTCCAAAACGTTAGAACACCTCAACAAGGGTTGTGGTACCTCTTCCCCTCACTCTAAACCTCGGTCTACACCAGTGGGACCAACCTCGATGCATATAACACCGGTTCAGTCAATTTTTCTGTCGTAGGATAGTACCCAAAAACAATTCCCTCCAATGGACGGAGCATTAGAACAATCCCCTATCATCACCTTGCTTAATGACTCCTTAGCCAAGATGGAAGGATGAATCGAGGCTCAAGACAAGAAGATAGAGTTCATATCCGACACTCTTAAAGTCATCCTAAAGACTCTTGAGAATAATAAGAAAGACGATGAAGAAGAAATAGGAGGAGGAGATCCTCTACATGATCCTTCTCCTGAAATTAGTTCTCAACGTAAGCCTAAGTCTGATCCACACATAGATCATATAGAACAAATGCTAAGGTAGTCTTTGATATTCAAGAGCCACTACTTTGATCTCACGGGATTCACTTAAAAATTCCCAAAGGGAAGTTACTTCCCAAATTCACTATGTCATATATCAAGTTTAGTGGTTCTAAAAATCCTCATCATCATGTTCGCAACTTCTTAGGAGCAATGACTCTTAAAAATGTAAAAAGAAACTTACAAAACTATCTTCCCATGGACCTTCGACAATGATGTAATGAAGTGGTAAAATGTAGTTGACCCACGCAAGGTTAGTAATTGGAATGATCTATGCAAGCAATTCCTAGACTAGTACTCCTATGACACCGATATTCCTGTCACTCTTAGAGACTTAAATTTGATCAAACAAGGGGAGAAAGAAAGCTTTACTTACATTCTCACCATATGGAAGGAAAAGGCTGCCTACATGGTGGACCAACCTTCCGAGAAGGACCAAGTAAGGATAATTATAGAGAACCTCAAACCTGCCTATAACCAGCACCTTAAATTTCTACCATTCATGAGTTTCACTACTCTTAGAGATGCAGGCATGGTGATAAAAGAAGAATTGCTTACCACAAACACGAAAGTCGTGGCTGGATATGGATGTAACTATCAATCCAAAGATAAGAAAACCTCTAATCAAGGCAACACTAGCAGCGATGTAAATGTTAATGCCCTTAATAGGTATAATGACTACACTCCTATTGATACTACATACGCTCAAGCCGTTGACCGTCCGATGTCTAAAGGGAAGATTGAACTACCACCTATAAGAGCAGAATCGAAACTGCAAAATAGTAAAAAAACTAGGATAGGAAAATTCTTTAACTACCATCGTGCACGAGGACATGACGTAGAGCAATGTCGGATATTCAAGAACAAGTTCGAGAGCATTTTCTAGAATGGTCAACTCCCTCTCCCAAAGACCGATCAGAAACCAAACAACAACAAGAACCCGTTCAGCGTCACCTTAGCTATATTCTCTCGAACCCATTCCAGGTCAGTGGGATCCATCTGTCTTCACTCAAGACATCAATGAGTACAAACCACTTGCTAGCTTACCTTTTCTAGACCTAGAAGTCCATGGATTGTGGGTAAGTGATGAAGAAGATGTGTACAAAGCTAAAGACGATAGTGATGATAACTTCTGGGGCACACCACCCTCTGAAGAAGATGACTTTTGGGGAAAACCAAAGATTCCAGAAATTCAATTCCTTACTAGATCTGGACGACATTATCTACCAATGGGTCCACAACAAACTCAAGAAGCTGCAAAAGAAAAAGATGTTGCTAAAGAAGAAGACTCAATCCTAAAACAACTTCAAAAACTTAAAGTTGATATCTCCATCTCATATCTGCTTCCAAAAAGCATAGGCAGGCTTTGATTGATGCACATAGTAAAATTAAGGTCTCTCCTGAAACTATGCATGAGGAAGTAGTAGGATTAGTCAATAATGGGGATGGTATCATCACGTTTGACAAGAAAGATCTACAAGAAAAGGCATTGCACACAACAATACCCTTTACTTCATCTGTAACTTGCATTAACAAGTTTATCCCTCTAATCTTAGTGGACAACGGATTTGTTGTAAATGTTTGTCCTTGGAGAACCACCAAAAATTAGACACTAGAGAGTAATAACTCTCTAAGAAAACTTTTCATCTTTGAGCTTATGGTAACTCTCTGCTCTCCGCTCTCAACTCTCGCTCTTAGTCTCACTCTCCAATCTTGCTCTCCTGTCACTGCCCTTCACTCACTACTCTCACTCTCCTTGTCGTTTTTGTTGTCATCACGTCCTCTCACTTCTTGCTCTCTCTATGTTGCTCCTCTCTCTCGCCTCTCTCCTCTCGCCTCTCGCCTCTCGCCTCTTGCTCACTCTCGCGTCGTAAAACCCAGTATGCAACTTTTCTCTCCCTCTTATATTTTTTGCTTTAAGTTATTTGTAATATTGGTTAATTAAATGTTGAATGTATTTGGTAATTAGTTGAATGTTGAATGTACATATTTGGTTGTTTAAGTTTGAGATTTTTGAAATGTTTGAGAACGTGGGTAAATGTTGAATGTATTTGTTTAGTTTATGAAGTTGAGAATTCTTGAACTGTTTGAGATTTTGACAAATGGGCTTAGGGTTTAGGGTTTTAGGAAAATGGAATGATATATGTTTTAGGGTTTAGGGTTTATAGAATTGGAAAGTTTTATGGAATAGGGTTTTGGGTTTAGGAAAATAGAATGATTTATGATTAAGGGTTTACGGAAATGGAAAGATTTATGCTTTAGGGTTTAGGAAAATGGAAAGATTTAGGGTTTAGGGTTTAAGGATGAAATGGAAGAAAATTTATCGATAGAAATTGTACATAATTGAAAAGATTTTTGTACCCTTCACACGTTATTCTCACTCTCCTTGTCGTCTTTGTTGTCATCATGTCCTTTGGCTTCTTGCTCTCGCTATGTTGCTCCTCCCTCTCGCCTCTCGCTCACTCTCGCATCGTAATACCCAGTATGCAACTTCTCTCTCCCTCTCATATTTTTTGCTTTAAGTTATTTGTAAAATTGGTTAGTTAAATATTGAATGTATTTGGTAATTAGTTGAATGTTGAATGTACATATTTGGCTGTTTAAGTTTGAGATTTTTGAAATGTTTAAGAATGTGGGTAAATGTTGAATGTATTTGTTTAGTTTATGAAGTTGAGAATTCTTGAAATGTTTGAGATTTTGACAAATGGGCTTAGGGTTTAGGGTTTTAGGGAAATGGAATGATATATGTTTTAGGGTTTAGGGTTTATGGAATTGGAAAGTGTTATGGAATAGGGTTTCAGGTTTGGGAAAATAGAAAGATTTATGGTTAAAGGTTTATGGAAATGGAAATATTTAGGGTTTAGAGTTTAGGAAAATGTAAAGATTTAGGGGTTTAGGGTTTAAGGATGAAATGGAAGAAAATTTATCAGTAGAAATTGTACGCAATTGAAAAGATTTTTGTATATAGGGCTATGTTCACTTCCCTAATAGAGTTGTAGAATACAAACTATAAGTAATTTAAGTAATATACTTAACAAAAAATATTTATAAATAATACCTACCTAAACACCCCTCTTAAACACCAAATGGAGATAAAAAGAGGGGTGTTTAGGTAGTTATTTTTAATAAATATTTTTGCTAAGTATATTACTTATTTATGAAGCTTATACTCTGCAGAAAATCTTTAATTTCGCAAAAATATTTCATCACCTTATTCACCCCCTCCTTCTAGAGTGATTTATCCTCTCCAAGAGCAAATCTTCAGAACTCACCTAATTTGAGATGAATTTATTTTGGCTAAATGAAATGCAAAACAAACACACCTAATTTGAGATGAATTTATTTTGTCTAAATAAAATGCGAAATGGATTCACCTAATTTGAGATGAATTTATTTTGGCTAAATGAAATGAAAAAATGTAAAATGGTGATGCAGATAAATAGCAAGGCCAAAAACAATCTAAAACCCTACGACGAGAAAGATAGATGGAACCTTGGTAGGTTCCTTCTGGACCGACTGGCGGTGAGTACCTAAACCGCTTAAAGGAAATTTTAGTATGACTCGGAAATGCAAATAATGGACTAATCTAAAAGGAAAAGGTTATTTGACTTTTGGCTAAATGCACATAATGGACCGTCTTTAGGAAATTTTATTAAGGTATTTTATTCTCACCCATACAAGGGCAAATGAGCACTCATCACCTATTCCTAAAGGCTCACAAGCATAGTATTAAATCTAAAAAATAACCACACTCGTTCAAGCATGCAAATGAAGTCAAGGTGCCACCTAATAGTCAAAAGATCTATGGTCAAAAGAGGTTTAGACTCGATAAGATACATGGTGACTCATAGTCCAAGGATTTGGTCTTTTGTATGGGGCACGGCAAGAAAAAAGGCCAGAATCCTCGGTGCCTCTTGGTGAACCAAGAGCTGTGCTATGAGAAAAGAGGCACCGCCTCTGTTGGCAATCAAGCCTAGTTGGGTCCACCTGGGATGCAATAAAAGCCTCTTACCAGAAGTTTTAACAGGGGGCAAAATAAATTTATCCTATTGGTCCAATGACAGAAATAAACTATGTTCAAAAGGTTGCTAAATGTAGGATACCTTTGCAAATACATTATTAAAACACACTACTCCAATTTTTAAGTTTTGCCCTCTAAATAAGTGATTAATCCCTAGCAGAGTCACCACTATAGGAACCACGATCGTCATGTCCCGACCAGGACCGGACCGAACCGAGCTTCCCCACGAATGGTTGGTGGGTTTTTTTGGAAAATTTTAAAGAATGATTTTAGGGTTTTGGAAATTACTTTTGAAATTGGGCATTAATCTCTTATTTAGAGTTCCGAATTTATAAATTGAGGTAAAGATAGATTAGATTGAATTGATTGGAGTTTTATTAATTATTTTATTTTAGCAATCATTTTCAGAATTCTCAGGATATTATTTCTTAACTGAACAAGATAAATTAAGTTTAGAATTAAATCTTCCATGAGACTTTAGGGCCAAATTAGTGTGAAAACATCGATCTAGACCGAAGCCAAGCCGCCACCACCCGGTGTTGGCCAAAGCTAGCACCTAGCAGTTAAAGGCGCCGGTCACGTGTCACTGCTGAAAGAATCAGCTGCCGCCTTTGGCCTGGGAGGCAGGTTCAGATGTCCAAATTTATTTACTTGAAGTCAGAAAAACCGAGATGCAATTTCAATAGAAATAAAGTAGAAAAAGAGAGGAGTTGTCAGTTAGTTTTTAGGAAAGAAAAACTAACAAAAAACAAAAATAAAAATTTGTTCTTCCGATCTTAGTATGCAAAAACTAAGACCGAAAAAGGCTAAAATGACTCTATCGGTCTTAGAACCGAGAATCAGATTCGAGGACAAGGGTATGAAACGTAGGGAAAACCCTTCTTTTTCGCTCGTCCGTAGACAACCATTACTAGTTCGAGTAGTGTATTAAATATTGTACTAAATACAAGAACGCAACATATTAATGAAATTAAAGCAACCAAAACATGAACAAAAGTAATAAAAGGAAATAAAAGGAAAATGGTAAAGGAAAATAAAAAGCGAAAGAAAAGAAAAGCAAGAAACTTTAAAGGTTACATCAGGCGGGGAGGAAAAAAAGTGATACAACTTTCTGATCCACAATATGGAAAGTGATAAAAGCATAAAATAAATAACCGTTTGAAAGCCGGATTGATGCCCTCAGGTTGTCCTACCTACTGATCTGGATCTCCGCACTGGATCTCTTGATGCGACGGCGATTGTAGCGCCCCCAAAACCCATAATCACCAGTTTGGTCATAATGACTGACTAACTAGTAATTAGCGCAGCGGAAATATAGGTTATAGGCATTACCGCCGTTCCAAATAAGGAACAAGGCAACAATCAGATAGATTACGTGCAATACTTGATAAGGTCTGAATTCGAAAGTAAAACGTCCGACGAAAACAGCATAAGTAGAGAAAATAACATACATACCGTCAGGGTAATAACTTAAAACACAACCAAAATAACTCAAGACACGACATGTCATCACCACTGTGAGCCCCTAAGATAGTTCGACCAGTAGACAACCTACTTCTTGCTCCCTTCTGGAGTAGCTTTATCTAAAACAAAACAGATAAAATACTTCGAAATAATGAGCCAAAGCTCAATACGCTTATCCATGTACTGTAAATAATTAGGTGAAGATATATGATTTGAGCGCATGCATTTCAATTCATTTATAAATCAGACAGGAAGAAGATAGTAAAACGATTATTCATTTATTATCTGAGTGGCTCCTTACGATCATCGATTTCCCTAAATATGCGCATACCCAGACCAATCGGCAAAGTCTGGTTATATATATATGATATGATATGATCATGATGTAACATGATTAATATGGTGCGGGCCACATAATTAGGTGACAATAATATTTGAAACGGTTCCTTTTTTATTTAAGCAAACCATTTTGGTATTGATATAAATAGGTGGATTTTCGTAAGGTACAAGCGATAAACGTACCTTAAATCGTGGAAATATTCCTTCTGGTCCCTTTGAAGTTGCTGACTCGGATAAACGACATGGATGCCTTAACAAAATAAGGCGTTTCATTAATAGGTTCAATACTCTTAGTAATCAATTTATTATCGTTATTATTGTCATCGCTATCGTTATTACTATTGTTATCTTTTACATTATTTCCTTTTTTTTTTTTGTAACTTCCCATGATTAGATGAATTTATGAAGGCAAAAATCACTTCTTTCCTTCAACCCTCAAAATGACTTATTTTCTTTAATCTTCCCAAAATCACTCATTGTCTTCAACTTCTTACAATCCTTCAACTTACCTATTCTCCTTAATTCACAATTTTAATCTATATCCTCATAGGACAACATGCATGCCCACTTTAGTTAATCTCTTCCTCCAAAATTTTCTAATAAACTCGAGTCATCATGAAAACCAAATTTCCTTTGCTTTGGAAGTCATCACGGACCTCCCCACGGCTAGTGGTGGTCAATAGCTGGTTCTAGAGATCATCAAGGGCCTTCCCATGGTCAGTGGAGACTTCTGGTGGCCACCACGGGTTATCCCACGGCCTGTGGGAGCACTCATGGTGGGTGTTTTAGGTCAATTATCTCGCTGCTGGACACCACGGCCTATCCCACAGGCTGTGGGGACACCCATGGTGGGTGGCAGAGTCTTCCAACTCCACTTTCTTATGCTTTACGAATTTTTTTGTCTCGTGATATCTCTATGAAAGGTTTACTTTACACATTTTCCATCATTTTAACTATCATTAGCCCACTAAAACCCATTAAAAGCACATGCAAGATAATTACTTGTCATACCAAGATTTGGGCAACCCGAGTTAACGTTTCTAATCAATGATCCCCAAAAGTATAATATTAATTATGTTATATGATTTTACACAATAATCCCTTGCATGCAACATCTAACTAATTATTTCTAAAAAATTCAAGGAATTAATTAGTTGAAAGTTGAGGTTTTTACCCAAAACCCACAAGAAAAATGAGGGTTTTTATAGTGGAAGGGGTGGCTGATCGGAGCTCCGGTGACTTGTGGTGGTTGGCGGCGGTGGGAAGCGACGACCGGTGGTGATGGTGGCTGGCTGGCGGCAGGTGCAGCAGCAGGGGCAGCAACAGGCAGCAGGTGCAGCAGTAGGCAGCAGTAGGTGCAGCAGAGGAAACCCCACGGTGGCTGGCGGCAGGTGGCTCCGGTGGCGGCGGTGGTTGGCAAGGGGCTGGGCTGGCAGCAAAAGGGGATTGAGTGAGGGAGATGGTTCCTTTGGGAAAGAGAACAAATGATGAAGATTGAGTTTTTGAGGTTTTTGGGGCTTAAATAGCCAAAATCAAAATCTGAAAGTTCTCTCTCCTCCGTCAGAATTCCAGCCTCCTCTTTTATTTATTTTTTTTTCATTTGCTTGGTTGTTGGGCCCTCTACTCTCTACAAGCCCAAATAACCTAATATCTAAGCCCAAATTAAAAGAATGTCGGTTTTAGGAATTCCGACATTGAATAATTATTTGCAAACTTTAGGCGTATGAATTATTGTTATTATGATTCCAATAATGTCTTATTATTATTATTATTATTATTATTATTATTATTATTATTATTACAAAGCATAATTTATTTGCTCATTTATTTATTTATTTATTTTTGGTCAAGCGTCGTTATCATCATCCGAGTCCTACAACAAATAAAATGGTTACTTGTACAAGTACATAATATATATATATATATATGAACATAAAAATTGAAAGTGTAAATTGAAGTGCACGCGCTCATTAGTATTTATTAATCTTTGTTAATGTATTGGGTTAAGGTCGGGGCATTACAGCGATGAATCAAGGAAAAGGGCCTTTTTGTGAGTTTTGTGAAGGTAAGTTGGTGGAGAACTAGAAGGATAAGCTGAATGAATACCAAGAGATCGGAATCACTGAATATTTGTTAGCTTTGAATAAAGATTCAGCAGCGACGTTTGGGAAAAGGAGTATTAGAGGTTACTTTTCAGCAGAATAGCGCTTAAGAGGAGTAGTTTTTAGCTTAGTTCAGCAGCGTAACCCCAAGGAAATAAGCCGTCAAGAAATGAGAGTCAAGTATCTCTATTTCTAGGGAGAGACCTAGGTCACAAATGACCTAGGGTTGCTCTCAGCCAGTCATCCAAAGTTGAGCAGAAAAATCGGGCCAATACTCGAAGTGATAAGACTGGATAGAATAGGATAAAACTGGATAGCATTCCGGTCGGGGCGCCGGCCACCTAGGGTATGCCTAGGGTTTTGTACCCTAGCGTGATGAATAAGGAGTCACCAAGCTAAAACACAGCGTTCCACTTAAAATATCCAAGGTAGGGGGCACCGGCCACGACGTTGTTTTGAGGGAGAAAGCTCCTAGTCTTAGGCGGACTATCTTGGAGCTTAAACGCAGCACCTTGATGCTCATGATCATGAAATGCAACATTTAACACCGTCTTTAGGTCTTCAACTCCGTGTCCGATTGGACAAAAGTGAATTGCAGACTTCGAGCCTGGAATTTTCTGGTACATAACACTCGAATCCTGTTGTCTCTAGAGGCTTGGCCTAGGTTTGGATCGTCCAGAAAGAAAAGGAATTTTTAGACCAGTCCAAGGCAAAAGGCTATTTATGTAGTGTTAGGGGTTCTTTGCGGTTTATTGGTTTCCATCGCACCAATCCAATTCAATCCGTGATCCGAATCCTCAAACGGACTCAGAATTTCATCATTGAGCCAATAATAAATTACAATATTAAAGGATATAAAGGACGAAACGTTTTAAATGTCTAAACCGACCCTTTCCATCCCCTCGCCATTGCTTTCCCTTTCTTTGTTCAAAGTCCAAATCTCCGCCTTAGTCTTTCAGTTCCGTATGCAGAGGCTTCCACCATCTCGTTCTCGGCTCCTTGTCCACTATTTAAGCCTATGTTTAGCCGCCCCTATTCTTGATTTATCCATTCCCTACTAATTATCATAGCTACGATTTTCCGCCCCTCAATTCGAACAAAGCTACACAGTTCTAGACCTAATCGAGTGGATTTTCATCTGCCTTCTACAAGATCCGCCGATTTCGTGTATCCAATTGCTCATGAGTGCCATCGTGGGCTCTTCCTTCACCATGAATTTGTCCAACTCAATAAATTAGAGCCTTTCATTGTAGATCGGCGTAGATCTGGCACATCTACTACTATGGCTCGCGTTTTACCAAGCTTCTTCGTAATGCATCCCATTTGGTCCAATTGGGGCTGTTTCGTTTTTTGGTCTTCCCGATTCATCTTTTTCAGAGGTACGTTCCTTTCCTTTTACTTACTTTAATTGAATTTTAGGGCATAATTTAGTTTTTAACTGACTATTATTTTCTTTGGTTTCCTTGATGGAGTTTTGGGTTAGGATTATTCGGTGGTGGCCAACCCTTCGTAATCATTTTGGGATATATTATTTACATGCTATGATTCATAGGTCTTTTACGTTGATTATTTCAATTACTATAGATCCTTTACATGTGAAGTGGCCTTGTGTTGTGTGTAATTGTTTAATGAATTTATATTATTATATTTAGTTTATGTCAGATTTTCTTTTAGTTTTTGAGGGGTTGTGGCTATTTATGGGATGAACACTTTCGTGCTTACACTATTACTTTGCGCTTTGTTCACTTTCTTCGAGTCTCTGCGAATGTCTAATTTGCCAACCTCTTCACCTGAAACAAACCCTGCCAAACTTCCTAACACTTTTTCCTCTCCTAAAAATGCCAATATGCTCCATCCTTCTGAATTTTCCCATAGTGATCCTATTCTCGGATCTAAGCTTTTAGATGTCATCAATGGAGGCGCTGCTAGTGATCCAAGCAGCAAGGGTAAGGCGCCCCTTCATTCCTTCTCTCGGGTTATTAAACTCGGAGTGAGAGGTCTCGGTAATTCTGGTCTTCCCAGAAATCTCCCAAGAGATTTCGTTCATTCTTCCCAGAGTCACTTGGAACCAGAGAACCTGGTAAACCAAGATCTGCCTTCTAATTTTGACCCTCCTTCTATGAGTCTGTTGGGTAAACCTTAGGGTGACAATGTCCCTCTTCATTTCATTAAGGTCAAAACTAGACATGACTGGGTGCGAATTAAGCGTCAAGTTGATTATGTCGATATGGGTAATGGTTGGACACTGTTTAAGTTCGCCACGGTCATGGATAGAAATTATGTTTAGGATAATAGACCTTGGTTTGTCAGTAGTCTTAATTTGGTGTTGCAACCATGGGAAGAGTTTTTGACCCCTATGCTGCTAATATCTCCCGAGATGACCAATGGGTGACCATTAATAGGCTTCCTCATGAGTTCTTGGTTGAGTTTAAATTGAAAGAATTACTGAGTCATGTCAGGGTGTTTATTAAAGCTGACCAATATACCTTGGCTGGCGAAAAGGAAAATTTGCTCGTATTTGTCTTAATTTGGACATTACCAAGCCCCTTAGAGGGACCCTTGTAATTCCCCGTCTAAACTCGTTCATTCAATTGCCTATCTCTTGTGAAGGTCTGCATGAAGTTTGTGCCATTTCTGGTAGTAGTGCCCACGCTCTAGAAGCCTATCCTGATACCCCCTCGCATGTCTTTAAAATTGTGGTTGAAAAATTTGGTGCTACTAATTTTCACTCTGAAGGGGGCTGTCTTGCAATCCGGGGAAGGTTTCAATAATTCTGCTCCTATTGAGAATTGGGTTACGGTTCCACCAAAAAACATGCTACACCTTCCCTCCCCCTTAGAAAAAGAGGTGTTCTTCCTACTCCCTCTAGGTTTGCTGCCCCTAAGGTCACTTTTGTCTCTACTCTTCCTGTTTCTACCTCTCGTTTAGAAACTGCTCCAGTAGACCCCCTTTCCCCTGCTGGCATTATTTAGGAGGTTCATGCTGATAATCAAGGTACTCGTGTTTCTTTACATTCTACCAAAGTCTCTGGCAGTGCAGCTGATGGGGTTCAGGATTCCCCCTTTTTCCCTTCATGGAGGAAGGAGACGAAGATATGGATATTTTTCTCAATCTGGAAGAAGAAAATGAACAACAATAGTCTTCAGATTCTGCTAAAAATTGACGATTAGAGGAAGGTGAAGAATTCTCCTCAGCTTTTACTCATGTTTAATGAATAAGTTTGTCTTTTTTGGGGTTGGTGTATAATGATACATTGTTTAATCTGTGTAGTACAGATAGGCTTAATAACAGGCCCTTGTTTTTTTTTTTTTTTTTTTTTTTTTTATAGTTTCTGTATTTGCAGCCAAGTCTGGAGCTCGGAAAATTTTTGGCCCAGGTTGTTGGGCAAGTTATTAGTGTTTCTGGATGTGATAGTAGGAAATTTCTGGGTGTACCCCTGTACTACTAGTGGAAGATCTGTACTACTAGTGGAAGATCTTGTCCGTGGGAGAGGTATTGTCATTTTGGTTTCATGAATGCTGCAATTATACTACATAGTCACTTTCTGTTATGTATTCATGTATGTTTTTTCGTTTCCAATTACTATGCTAAGCTGTCAATTGAGTTTTTGGATGTTGCTTATTAGTTTTCTACAGTGATCTATCTAAGATTCTCTCTTTTGCCTGACCTTTTCTCTAAATTCTTATGTGTTATTTTTTCTGATATAAGGATTGTAATCAGGTTCCTCTTCTCTCCCTGTGTTTTTATGATTTTTCTCTTCTCTGTCTACATTTCTGTTTATCTTGAATAGACCTTTGTCTCCTCAATTACTTGCTGTTTTTTCTTCAGCTCTGATGTTATGTTCAGGCTTTTTTTTGCTTCGATCAAAGTAGCAATTGTTGGATTAAATTGCCATGGATGTGTTAGTTATTGGTGTTGGACATGCTTTGTGTTTGTAACTCTTGTTAATTTTACTGTACTATTATTGTCTCTTAATTTACTCTTCGCCTGCTTTATTTGTTCTAAGTTATTTGGGAATCATTTTCCAGGAAACAATCTTTTCATTTTTTGGCATATTTATGGCTATTTCTTCTAGCTTAATTTTTTCTTTTTGGACGTTGTTCCGGTCTTTAGGCCTATAATTCATATCCTTTGTGGGTGGGTTCAATTCAATGGATCATGTACACTATGTTTGGACTCTCAGTATTTCGTGGACAGTATAGGGTCTCAGGACCTTTTGGCACATTTTTTTTACCACCTTTCTTTTAGAAAGGCCTGTATCAATTGGGTCGACCAATTTGTCATTAATTTGGAAAGTTTTTTGGCTGAGAAAACATGTTCCTGCTGGTTATCACAGCAGAAGCATCTTGTGGAGTTACTCTTGCTGGTGTTTTTTTCCAGTAATTGGGTTGTTTGTTTCATACAGAGCTATTGCTCTCTTCAAAATGATTCCTGTAATAATTTGGCATGCCTCAATTAAGAACCATTGGACTGAAATTTCCTAGCTAACAGATGGGATCCTTTAATAATTGCGATTTTGTTTCGTTGCTATCTAGAATGTATAGTCATTAAATTTTTTATGATTTTGATTTCTATTGGACTATCTCCCTAGGCTACCATGCCGTTAGTTTGCTCAAGTGTCAGACATTTTGTTTCCGTCTTCTCCTGGTCCATGTAGTTTTCTTGAAGATCTGTTTGAAGGCTATTATAGTTTGACATTTTTGTTTGCACTACATGATGATTTTGACATTAATGGTAAATCTATGAATTCCAAGTACAATTTCTACGGGGCAAGTTTTGATCATGTCATAGTACATGTTAATGAGTTTCAATTATTTTTGGACAGTTGTTGAGCTAGAGTTGGCCTAAAAATCTATCTCTTGTGTGTATTATTTTTAATGAAAGTTTTCGCTTGGAATGTGCGAGGTACTAAAAAACACCAAATTCATAGTGAAATTTTATTAATGACTAGAATCCACCAACCGGATATGATATTTATTCTATAAACAATGGTTTCAGAAAATTACCACTAAGCATATTGCCAATTTTAGGATTTGATTGTTATGATTTTGTTAACCTAGTCAATAACTCTAGTGGAATTTGGGTGTAATGGAACAATACCAACATCATGGCTAATACTCTTCTTAAAGAAAATTGTATTATTCATATGCTTATTTTTTATTTGTCCTCTCAAAAATTAAGCATTATGTCAGAAATATATGCTCCTACCCAACCCCTAGAAAAAAATGCTCTTTAGCAACGACTACATAATCTTAACTCTGCCGTTGACATGCCTTGATGTCTTATTGAGATTTCAATGAAATAGAAGATGATACTGATAGAAGGGGTCGATCCCCCATCAACAATACTCAATGTCGTAAAATACATATGTTTTTACAATTAACAACGGCTCAGTCTATGCCAATATAAGGGAGACCTTATTCATGGAAAGCTCGTATTCAAGGTCACTTTATCTATGAAAAGTTAGATAGAGCTATTGGGATGAAGGATTGGGTAAACTTGTACCCTAATGCTATAGTTTCTTATGGTCCTTTCACATGTTCTAATCATAGTTACACTTTTTTGAACATGCAACCGCTACAAAATCCTATGAAAAAATCAATTTTCCGATTTCAACTAAATTAGACTAATTATGATTTGGTTCATGACATAGTTAAAAAGAATTGGAGTTCACATATTATAGGTTCACCTATGTACTGTACGGCCCAAAAGCTCAAAGGTATCAAACAAGATTTGAAATCTTGGAGAGCCTTTAACTGTGTTAATTTTCGGGTACAAATAGAGAAAAACTCATTTAAATTACTTTATGTGGAAGGATGCCTTTTCGAAGATCGTGACAGTTGTCATTTGAATTTATGGCATACTTGTTTGATTAAACAACGAGAAAGATTAATGCTGTTTAACCAACGTTATTGGGGTAATCTTGCTCGGAAAAAATGGTTAGTTGATGGGGATAGAAATTCGCGATTGTTCCATGAATCGGTGATGACCAAAAAGCGTCGCGCTATTATTAATAAAATTAAAGATGATGTTGGTATTTTGTTGGAAGAGGAAGAGAGGATTAAAAATAAATTCATCTTTGATTTTTCTCGAAGACTTTCCTCGAAACGTAATAGCTCTTTTTCTCTTAGTCATTTCGGCTCGCTAAGTAAAGTGTCTCATGAACAAAATTTGAAGCTCACAGAACCCATTACGGAAAATGAAATCTATACAATACTTTTTCAAATGAATCCATATAAAGCTCCAGTGGCTAGATGGCTTTGGAGCCTCATTCTTTCAAAAATGTTGTCACCTTTTAAAAGACCAACTATGCATTGCAATACAAGATTTTTTCGATCCGGAAAATTACTCAAGGAATTTAATCATTATTTCATTGCTTTGATCCCTAAAGTGGACAATCTAGAAACAACTACTCATTTTCGTTCAATTATTTTATGCAATACATTTTAAAATCATAACTAAAATTATGGTCAACAGAATGCGTTTGATCTTAGAACGAATCATCCAGCCAACTCGTAGTGCTTTTGTTCCTCATCGGGCCATTCATGACAACATCCTACTTGCCCATGAAATAATGAATAAGTTCTGAACCACTAAAAGTCAAAAAGGTTATGTTGCAATTAAGCTTAATATGGAGAAAGTATATGATTGAATTGAATGAGATTTTTTGTTCCATTCTATGCAGAGTATAGGCTTTAATTTAACGTGGATTAATTAGATTAAAGAGTGTGTCTCTACGGTTTCCTATTCTATAATACTTAATAATGAACCGTGTGGTTTTTTAAACCATCTCGTGGACTAAGACAAGGTGACCCTTTGTCTCTGTATCTATTTATTATTTGTATGGACTTTTTGGCTCAACAAGTGGCTCGATTTCTTTACTAGCATAATTCTAATATTGGGATTAAGATAGCTCCCACTACAGAGATAATCCCCTGTTTACTTTTTTGCGGATGATAGATTTTTATTTTGTAAAGCAACGGGCTGCTTACAATCTAAAGTCTATCTTAGACTCATTTTCTCAACAATCTAGTCGGTTAGTGAATCTGCGTGAATCAAATATTGTTTTCTCAAAGAATACTCCAAATTTGGATAAACAACGTGTTGCGGAATCTTCAACATTTCCCACAACTCTTCAATATTAAAATGTTTGGGATGTTCAGTCTTTATAAATAGACCTACATTTGATCTGTTTCAAAATTTATCTAGAAAAGTTGAATCTAAATTAGCTAACTACAAGGCTGATTCACTTTCTAAAGCTGGCATAATTGTTCTTATTCGATCGAATCTTAAATCTTTACCTAGTCATACTATACAATGTTTTCAGATTCCACACCCCGTTGCTCATAATTTAGATCGAATCAACCGTGATTTTTTTGGAGAAAACATAATACGGAAAAAGGATTACCCCAAGTC
The DNA here is from genome assembly GCA_021018815.1 of Talinum fruticosum. Taxonomy (NCBI): domain Eukaryota; kingdom Viridiplantae; phylum Streptophyta; class Magnoliopsida; order Caryophyllales; family Talinaceae; genus Talinum; species Talinum fruticosum. The sequence goes on along the minus strand of JAITYX010000070.1, from coordinate 2,925,334 downwards.
GCATAGGATAAAATTTGCCAACCAAAAACCTTGGTGGTCTAGGTTTGAGGAAAACAAGTGCAGTAAATACTAACTTTATGGCCAAACTTTCTTGGAAGTTTCTCACTAATCCATAAAATTTATGGGTTAAGAAAATGAGAGCGAAGTATGGCTCCATAGAGAATTTAATTAATTACAAAAAGAAACAAGTCAATTCTTCGGTTTGGAAGTGTATGTTGCACACCCGCAAACTCATTCGTCAAAATATGAGATGGCAACTAGGAAATGGAAAAAACATTCATTTCTGGACAGATACTTGGTGCCACGACTTTAGTTTGGCATAATTAATGTAAATAGACCCTCTAAGTCAAACTGATACTCATATCAAAGTCTCGTGAATTTATTTCTGCTGATAAAAGTTGGGATGAAACTAAACTTTTGCATGTTTTGCGGCAAACATTGATCCCCTATTTCTTAGTTGTTCCAATTCCCCTTATGGAAATAGAGGATAGGTGGTACTGGGGACTTACTGCAAATGGCGATTTTTCTATTGAATCTACTAGTTGGAAAACTTATGATAACATCAAACCCGACAAGACTGTGTGGAAGTATAGTGTCCTCTGCGTATATTCTATGGTAATTAAGTGACTCTCCACATAGCCAAGAATCCGGTGTTTTATGAGAGAACAATACATATTGAGATTGATTGTCATTTTGCACGTGAAAGATTAGAAATCAATGATTTTATAGTCTCACAGAGGATATTTTTATCAAAGGACTCGACAAGACGACATTATCTATCCCAGAGGCTAGTTAGGGATGATCTATCCACATGTTCAATTTGAGGGGCAATATTAGGAATATATTTTATTCATGTATCCTCTTAGGACTATGTTTTGTATTATTTCCTTATATGTTCCATGCCTTATTGGACAAACTAGCATAGTGTGTGTATATATTTACTCACTTTGTAATTTGTAATATATTGCGGAAAAAAAAACCCCGCAAATTTATTCGTCAAAATATGAGATGGTAACTAAGGAATGGAAAAAAATTAATTCTTGGACAAATACTTGGTGCCACGACTCTAGTTTGGACAAATTAATGCAAATAGACCCTCTAAGTCAAACCGATACTCATATCAAAGTCTCGTGAATTTATTTATGCTTGATAAAAGTTGGGATGAAACTAAACTTTTGCATATTTTTCCATAAACATTGATCCCCTATTTCTTAGTTGTTTCTATTCCCCTTATGGAAATAGAGGATAAGTGATACTCGAGGACTTATTGGAAATGACGATTTTTCTATTAAATCTGCTACTTGGAAAGCTTATGATAACATCAAACCTAACAAGACTGTGTGGAAGTATAATTGGATTCGGAAGCTGGATATTATGCCTAAGATTAAAATTTTTTATGGCAACTTTGCCATAACTCTTTACCGTCTAGAGGTGATCTTTTGCATCGTGGCTTACAATTAGATCGTTGTTGCCCGGTCTACTTGACATAAATTGATGAAACAGAAAATCTCTTTTCTATTTAATCTTTCGTTAGTCAAGTTTGGGATAAATCCATTCAACATGGATGGATTCATCAACATCCCTTCTCCAACAATCTCATGTGGGTAAGAGAATCTTTACACAATTTTATATTAGTTGACACGATAATTTTTCCAAAATTATTGTTCTATTGTGGAGCATATGGAAGTATCGCAATGGACTTGTGTTTCAGAATGATCTACCCAATCCCTTGGGTACTCTCATTAGGGCAAAACATTTTTGGGTGGGATGGCAAATTCAGAACCATCATTCTCATCATTTATCATCCTCACCTCCTCTTCATCGATTCACATTTCCAAACCCACCCAATTAATAAGGTGGATTTCTCCTCCAAGCGGAGTCATTAAAATTAATTTCGATGGCACTTTATCTTCAGCGGGCGCAGATAGCAGGGTTTGTTGTACATGATTGAAAAGGAAGACTCATCCAAGAGGGCACTAGTTTCATGCATGCGGCCTCTATTATGATATCTAAAGTTACGGCTATAACAGATGGTATCGAGGTTGCACTAGAAGCGGGATAAGCAAACATACAAGTCGAAGGTGATAACAAAATGTTTATTCAGGCAATCCAGGGTAATGTTGAAATACCTTGGAGAATGCGGTCGTTGGTTCAGAATATATGAAGCATGCTCTCGCTATTTCCTTCATATTCTATCAATCATAATTTTAGAAAAGGAAATATGGTAGCTGATAGTATGACCAAATTAGGTAGTTCTATGAGGATTTCAAGCTTATTTTCAATTTCTCCCTCACATGAATTGTCATGTATTCTTACCGATGGTAACTTAGGTAGAACCCTAGAGAGAAGGGCTACCTAATGTTTTTTGTACTTACCTTCTTTAAAAAAAAAAAAAAAAAAAGTCTATGCTTACGATGATGCAAATTGTGGTACTCCCCTCTTACTTGTCATTTACTAATAAGTTATCTTGTTATACTTGGAGGGTCTCCAGTCTCTTGGCGAATTTAAAAAAAAAAATCATAGTGTACAGGTCCTCTATCAAAGCAAAATATCAGTCTATGGCAACATTTATAAGTGAGTTAGCTTGGTTGAAGTCCCTTTTAGCATAACTTGGGGTGTAGTGTCCTATGTGTCTATTAAGTGGTAGTTAGGTGACTCTCCACATATCCAAGAATCTAGTGTTTTATGAGAGAAAAATGCATATTGAGATTGATTGTTATTTTGCATGTGAAAGATTGGAAATCACTGATTTTATAGTCTCACAGAGGATATTTTTATCAAAGGACTCGACAAGACACCATTTATCTATCTCGGATGCGAGTTACGGATGATCGATCCACATATCCAATTTGAGGGGAGTATTAGGAATATATTTTATTCTTGTATCATCTTAGGACTATGTTATGTATTATTTCCTAATATATTCCATGCCTGATTGGACAAACTAGGGTAGTATGTGTATATATTTACGCACTGTGTAATTTGTAATATATTGTGGAATGTGGAAAAGAATTAAGATGTGAAAGGCCACAATATTCTCATCACTCTATCTCTCTTCTCTTGATTTATTTGTTTTATTCATAAATAGCAAGGTTGTTTTGCCTATTTCTTATACCAAAGTGATATATATCTTCTAATAATATATGGCTTAAGTATCTTATCTCAACTTAAAAGTTATATTATTTTATAATATAAAAATAAAAATAATGGTATGATTAAATCGTGTAATGGTATGCTAACTTATAAATAACCCAATATCACGCTTTCATACATTTTTTACAATTATAAAATCAAGTGTAAATACATCTTTCCAATATGATTGATCCGATTAGCATATCATTATCGTTTCCATAGACGTAGTCGACAAATACTAAAACTTTATAGTGATAATCAAATGAAACTATTCGATATTTGATTGTTTTAAATCTCTCCTTACCATAAAATTGACAAAATTTTCCTTTATTAATGTCTCATAAACATTGTCCAAATTTCTTTTTAAGTAAAGAAAATATTTTTTTATTTGAAACTGTAGAGTAATAAATTCACTACTACAAGAACCAATTTTTATTATGATTCCGAAAGACCTTTGACTACGGTTATCAAGTGTCGTGTATGTGGACGTAATCATAGATGGACATCTTTTAACTATGGTTCAAAACCGTAGTGAAAGACCACCTATTACTACGGTTTTGGAGAAAGAACCGTAGTAATAGGTATATCTATTACTATACAGTTCTTTCTCTACAACCGTAGTAATAGATACAATCATTAAAACAAAAACAGACCACCTTCATATCTGAATTTTGAGATCTAAAACTAAAAGTTGAAGAGGAGAGTGAAGAAAAGCAAATGAAAAAAACAACTCGGATATAAAAAACTAAAAGAACACAGATGAAGTTGGAGGGGATTTTGACAAATCTTGGGCATATTCATGGGAAGAAATATTACCGCATCACGATTTCTCAAAACCTTGAAGATTATGGGGCAAGAACGAAATCAGACATTAGCCCATCCATTGTAAACCAACCAGATTGCTTTAGTTATGAATACTTTTCATTACAATCTCACTAATTAATCAACTTAAATGAAACAACCTTGCAAGCTTGTATTCTTTACTTGGTAGTGCGGAAAGACTCGGAATGTGAGGATTCAAGAGACTTCAACTCTTCAATTACACATCTAACAACGAACCATGGAGGCAAAATCAGAACAAAATTGCACAGAAAAAGTGAGTTAAAACACGAAAACCTAAAAGGGTATAACCCAACAAAATCAAAACAAAAGGCAAAATTAGAACATCTAACAATGAATGATGGAAGCATAATTAATCCGCCTCTCGAATCTCATTGGAGGAGAGAGAGAGAGAGAGAGAGAGAGAGAGAGAGAGAGGATTATATTAGCCCATCAAGAAGAACCAAGATCAGCAGAAGAGAGCATTTCACCGGATTCGAAGAAGAGAGAGGTGGTGGACCGACAATCGACTTTCTCGCTCTCTCCCTCCCCGTAACACCCCAAAACACCCCTAGGAGTATTACATCGCCGAGTTCCTTACAGGAACTCCCAAGGCTCTATCAGGTGCCGGTTTGGCTCTCTAATCCCAACTTAGAGGTAACAAAGGTGGTTTTCCAAAGGAACTTGAGATATCCTAAAAATTTCGGCAGAGTTCCGTTTGTAATATGGACTATCCCATAGGCTTAAAGCCTTAAAACCCTGCATAAAAAGTATAATATAACTCAACGAGCCACACGCTCGGAGTATACAACTCAACGGCCACACGCCGGAGTCCAACCAATCATGCTATAAAACTTAAACTAATCTAACTGGTTTACGATACATCGGGTACAACTATATGAACTAAATTACAAATACAACATTTAGAATCATAACAATGCATGTCAGTTCCTTGAGTCGCTCTAGCACTCAGCGAGTCAGCAAGATCCGGAGTATGCTAAGGGTAGATCAAGCTTCGAAAGTGTACCAAGCAACACTCGGGGTGGAAAGGGGGAATTTGTGGGGGTGAGCAATAAACCACGGGCTCACCGGAGTCTTATACCCTTAAAATGAAAATTCTTTACACATAATACTCATAATAATGAAATCTACGAAAGCATAATAGTGTAATACAAATCTATATACTTTTCACCGAAATCTCTTGCAATGAAAAAGATCATGACTCTTCAACCACTTAAAAGCACAATTTCACATTCATGAACAATTCTTTTGGGGTTGAATCAACTTTTCCGGGCCTTCGAGGATTCGAACTAGCACTTCTTTCATCTCGGGCGCGACCCCGACAAAAAGGCTCCGGGACCTATCTTCGGAAGTCTCGGAGTGGGCATCCCGCCTCTACAGGATCCCTGTTAGAATCCGTCCCTCGAAGTTTCTAGTTGGGCGTCCCCGGTTCGAACCCTTCGGTATGCTAAACGATCCGTAGCCTATCGATTCAAAACTCTTTGCACATACTCATTCATCACATTCACTTCACGACTTTCTCAAATCGATTTAATATCAAGGAAGGCATGACACCACGTGTCACCCTTATAAATTCACTTTCTCAAATAAGTTTTGCTTCTTTAAAACACATTCACGTTTGAAAGGTAACTCGCAAGAAGTTGCATTCAAGGATCAATTCACGTAAAATACAAAACGCCTTTCAAAACCACTTTTGAGCATCACGTAAAGCAATCACATAGCACGGATCATTACCATTCAATGCAAGCAATCATTCTCAACTCTTTCCAACTATGCCTTTCTCAATTCATCAGTTTAGTAAGATTGATTTCCATTTTCTAAGCCACAATAACCACAAGCGGACACCACTTGAGTCAACGTCTCAACTTCTCACAATTCTCTGTTTTTGCTTCAATCCTTCATTCTAGATCTCTACTTTATAAATCAACTTCCTTTGTTCTCATTCAGCCATATAACTCCTAATCTCACTTTATCACTCAAGTTCCGTGTTGTTAAGCTCATCTTCCAACTTAATTTCAGCTCAAAGCTTAGGTAGATTCCAATCTCAACTTAACCTTCCCATTCCCTCGCCTCAAATTCCCATTGTATGTCTCTAACTCATTACTTAACCCTTGTTCGCCGTCTTTAGTTATGTAACTCTTAATCGCTTTTCATTATTCATTTCCGTTAGCTTTGCTTATTTTCACGCTCAGTTCAACCTCGAAGATTTAATTATCTTTTGAACTCAATTATCCCAATACTCACCCACTTCTCACTCCCATGTCCCAATTGTGCATCACTCAATACAATTTCATATTCCTCTTTACACCTCCCTCGTTATTTCCCGATATTAGTAATCATTTCTTAAAGCTGTAAATTCAATAAATCTCCAAGGCTCAATCTGAAATATTAATTCATAACTTATGCCCCAAACCGTAACGTCCTCACCCTCAATTGACCGAATTCTCGATATGACTCACTATACCCAAGCAATATAACTCCGTCCGAATTCCCGATTTCCAATTCAAACCTAAACAACTACCGATTCCCTCAAAACTCCAAATTCGCTTTCAGTAACTACTAAACTCATTTAGTAGCATACATGTTCAATATTCACAATCACATTCAACAATCACAATAAACTCATTTGGATTTGAAATTACTAATAATTTAGAGTATAAGACTACCCACCTCGAATTCGGGGTTTGGAATCGATTGCACTAGGTTGAATTGCTTGCTATCTCTCGTTCTATGTTCGGTTGCATTCGGTTTCAGGGACTCTCGCTTCCTCGTGCTTCCGGTTCAGCGTTTCGGTTTCCTACCGCCCTCGGTCCGGTCCTCGCGCGTTCGCCGCTGGCCTTTCCCCCTTGTCGTCGTTGCTTTTCCCCGGTCCCCGGCCTCTCGAACTCTCGCTCGCGTCTGTCTCTGTTTCGGGTTTCTCCTCCACCCCTCATTTTGTCCCTTCGCTCGCAGCCCACTTGTGTCCCTCGGCTGCCGCCTTCGAGTCCGCGGTGGTCGCCGGCCCCCTTGGTCTCCACGACCCTTATATCGCTCGCCTTCTCTCTCTCTCTCTCGCGCTCGGTCTTCCCTCTTCACTTCTTCCTTCGTTCCGTTTCTTCCCCTTTTCGCCTTCCCGAGCCCCCGCTCTCCCTTCGCCCGCCGGCCGCACGCCATTCGGGTAGGCCACCGACCTTTGCTCCGGCTCCCGCATGCCCTCTCTCTCTTTCTCCCGTTCGGTGCTCCCCTTTCTTCTTCATCCGGCTCGCTTCTTTTCTTCATTTTGCCCCGACCCGTCTTCTTTTCTTTTCCCTTTAATTTCTTTCCTCCTTCCTTTTGATGTGACCCCTTCACAAATTGCCAGCACTCCCTTAATTTCACACTAATCAAATCACTGGCAATCCACTAAACCCTCCTTATTTCCCTTTCTCTTTTTTTTTTGTTTTTGCTAATCCTCATAATAACTAATCCCACATACGACAAGTCCATATCTCCTCCCTTCCGTCCTCTTTATGCTGCTGCATCCTAACTTATTTTAATACGCCGACCACGACAATTCCTAATCACCAAATGGTTTAACCTAGATAGAAAAGGAGGCAATTCCCTTAATTTAATTTATTCAACAAAGAGCTCCAAAGGGATACTAAAGTAATATGTCCGGCCGTAAATAAAATCAGTCACTCACCCCCGGATGCGCGGAATAATACTTAATAATTCTATACTTTTCAGCTGCTTTTCTTTAAAATTCCGGTATTACACTCCCCTCATCGAGAGGAGGTAACATATGGAGGGCTTTAGGTAAGGCTCGACAACGCAAGGCATCTTGCTCTTCTTCCCAGCGGCGACGATGGATTTTAGGCACGAGACGGCGATGCATAGACGATGGAGGAAGAGAGAGAGAGAGAGAGCCGAGGTTCAGTGGGAAAGTAGAGAGGCAGAGAGAGAATCGCACAAGGAGAGGAGGCCGAGCGGTTCGAGAAGGAGGAGGAGAGAGACCAAAGAGGAAAAGGCTACTTAGGGCTTTAAAAGCAGATCTAGACTTTATACTACGGTTTAAAAAGAGAACCATAGTAATAGAAAATACATATTACTACGGTTTTTCATCGAACCGTAGTAAAAACTCTTAACAGATTTTTTACTATGGTTTATCGAAAGAAACGTAGTAATAGAGGATACTTATTACCACGATTCTTCTAGTGAATTGTAGTAAAAAGTCAATGACCTGGCCTATTATTATGGTTTAATGAAAGAACCATAGTAATAGATGTTATAAAAGACTCGCTTATTTACAAAAATAATACCGCATCATTTTTTATGACGGTTTTTGTTTTTAACCATCGTAAACGCTCGTAATAAAAATTCATATCTCGTAGTATAGTGATTATATTTTTGGATGGTAATAATACAAACCTTGGGGGTGTTGGCAAAAATAATGCAAACTTTTTCTTAACCATGAACAGAACGAACTTTAACACCATTTTCCAATATCGTAACACCACCGAGTTTTATGCGTGGAGACTCGTTGAAAAAGTGATGTGGCAAGTTAACTTGACACGTGTAGAGCGGAGTTAAGTGTTTGATTGGATGTATGAGGTTTTAATGCCCGTTAATAAAGGATGTTTTTTTAAAAAAATATTAAATCAAAAAACTTACTTCCCTTAAATTAATAAGGTTTAAATGCAATTAACCTCGCTATATCTTCATCTCATCATGTCTTCCTCTTTTTTAAAAAACCGGGTCGTGTCAGCACCAGCAGGAATTCGAACGTACGGTATTTCCTCTCTCTCTCTCCATTCTTTCGTTGTACCAAATTCCTCGCACGACCTACCTACTCTCTTTAGGTTCTCTTGCAAAAACCTGTGATTTTGGTTCAATTCCGAATTAGCATTACTGATGTGAACTCATCTCATCGACATTCGCTTGGAATTGCTGCATATTCCGTTCTTCCGCGGGTAGATTTTGAGTCCAGTTTATAGAATTTCAGATTGCATCATCTCTCTACAGCGGCAGCAAGTGCATGACCCTATAATGGAGAAAATTAGGGATCGGACCGAGAATTTCAAGGGTGTTGTGCATCGCGAGGCTGTGTCTTTGGAATTTAATGGGGTCTTCTCTCTCTAAAATTTTGACGTTGATTCTTTCCTTTCCGAATTATATCTTCGTAATCTGGGAAATTTTTGTTAGACATTGTATTCACTTGGTTCCTAGTCTGAATTATATTCATTCGCATCTGAACTCAACTTCAATTGATGCTTAGTAGTAGACGATTTCAGCCTGGGGCACATGATTGTCTCCTTTTCCTCATTAGATCACCTGATGATGATAATTTACTACTACTTAATTTCTCATGGATTCTTTAACTTATGCAAAGTTTGAACTCTTTGTTTTTAATCAGTCAAAAATGGCTTCTTTAATGACATCTTTCATCATCCACAAGCCTCGTGAAGAGAGAGAAAGAGAGAGAAAGAAGCATGAAGAGCTTTATACGAAATGTGAGATAGGAAGAGAGAGAAAGAGAGATGAAGAGCCATGAAGATGTTTTTACAGAAAAGAGATGAAGATGGGATGAGATGAAGAGATGGGGAAGTTAATTGCATTTAAACCTCATTATCTGAGGCAAGCAAGTTTTTTGATTCAAATCCTTCTTTTTGAAAACAAAACCTTCATTAACTGGTACTCTAAAATTTCATAAATTCAGTCCAAACACTTGACTTCGCTGTAGATGTGTCAAGTTTACTTGTCAGGTCACTTTTCCAGCGAGTCTTGACCCACAAAATTCGGTGGTGTTTTGATATTGAAAAATGGTATCAAAGTTCGTTATGTTAACAACCAAGAAAAAGTTCATATTATTTTTGGCCAACACCCTCAAAGTTCGTATTATTACCGTCCAAAATCCTAATAAATAATTTCTCTTTTTTATTGGTAAAAAATAATATGACTTTTTTTCTTGGCCGTGAACAGATCTGAGCTTTAGCCAAATAGAAGTTACTATACTACGGATATGAATTTGGGCACGGAACTCGTCGGAAAGTCGACGTGTCGAGTGTAATCAAAATTTTGACCTTGTATTTTTAGGTTTAATGGCCGCATAAACAAACTTTTTTATAGTTAATTCCCCAATATATGGAAGGTAGCTTATGTGTCCATTAAACCTAAAAAGTACAAGGTAAAAATTTGACTGTGCATGACACGTTAGCTTTTGACGAATTCCGACTTCAAATTTGTTTGTGTTATGAAATCGTTAAAAAGTGTTAAAGTCCATGCTGTTCACGACCAAAAAACAAATTCGTATTACTTTTGGCTAATATCCCAAAGTTCATATTATTTCCATCTAAAAATACTTAATTAAAATTAAAATTAAAATTAAACATTTAACTAAGAAGACATATATAATCCCTCTACACCCAAAAAAAAAAAGAAAAAAGACATATATAATCCCTTTTAAAAAACCTCACTATCTTTTTTTGTTTTCCTTTCTTTATAGCAAATTTGAGTGGGTCAATGGAACACAAGCATAACGAAAGCTGGATTATAAAATGAGGACTAAAAACATTAACAATAAAAGGAGAAAAGTAAAATAGAACGAGATGAAAAAATAAAGACAAAAATCCTTAAATGCGACAACCGAGCTGTCTTTATCGCAAATCGCAATAACACCACTGCCAGCCAGCCAGCCCCAGGAACCTTTCCTGAGCTGCAGTGCTAATCTCTCTCTCTCTCTCCCCCCGCTTCCTTTCGTCATTAGGGTTTTACCCCATTAATCTCGTACCACTTCCTAATTCAATCAACCCAAGTAATCATATAACTGTTTCGAAAATATTATTGTTCTGGGGAAATTAAACCAGAAACGAAAACAAAATGGGAAGAATATTCGTGGTAGAGCTTGAAGGTAGGACTTACAAATGCAAGTTCTGTAAAACCCAGCTCGCTCTCGCCGACGATCTTGTTTCCAGGGTAGTCGCTTTCCCTTCACTTTTATCAACTTAGAAATTAAATTAATAGCAACATTTTTTTATCTATTGTTGAATTGGTAGTTCCTCTCATTTCCCCTGTTTTCTGTTTCACGGTGAATGATTAATTGTATCTGGGTTTTCATTTTCTCATTTTGATCTGATCTGGGCATAAATCTGTTTTTCACATGATGAATTTTAACAAGGCTAATTCCTCTTTTTCTCTATTTTAATTTTAATTGTTTGGTTTTATTTAGACAGTAGTATCAAATAGGATGCATATATTGTATTTGCATCTTCAGTTGGGTTGTCATAATCAAGTTGGCCACTCTAATGTTTTATTCACGGAGAGGAGAAATTAAAAAAATCAAGCATTTTCTTTTCTGTTTTTAAGTTTTCAACTCAAGGAGTGAGGTAGGATGGGAATATGTCAATTCCTTTTGGTTGTTTTGTATTTCATAAGGTAGCCAATTGTTTGAAGATGCTTTCTGTAAAGGTATGTTATTTCTTTAAGAATCTGATCGTAAATCTCCATCTATTTCATGTGCATAATGCTATTCCGAGAACAGCCTCTCTGCAACAGCAGGGTAAGGTTAACAACCCCCCCAACCCAAAAGTAAAAAAATGGGGGAAAAGAAAACTCCCAAGAATGGTGTTACCTAAAAGATATCTTGGGGATATGCAACGTTATCCTTAAGTGTAATGTTTTTCAGTATTGGTGATTTTACATGGTTAGTTGTGTGGTTATTCGTCTCACTTCTAACCTTCCTTGCCCTCATGGTCTTATCAGGCTTTCCATAGTCGAAGAGGCAAAGCATATTTGTTTAATAAGGCGTAAGTTTCTTGCTCTTCTGCTATGTGTACTTTAGGAGCTCAAAGCTTTGCTATCAAGAAGCATTTTATTCGTGATTTTTAATTGTGAGAATGCTTTTTGTGGTTGCTGGAGACTAATTTGCTTAATCTGTTGCCTGAAATTTGTGACACTAAGATGAGAATGATATCCTGGTGGAATGAAACTCGTGATTTTCTTTGTCAAATGTTGAGCATCTTTCTTTCAATTAATTATCATTATTGCACTTTCTTCATCCCTGAATGAATTCACATGGCACAGCAATTAAGTTCTAGTTGCTGCTATCTATTTTTCTGAAGATATGGCAAGCTTCAAGCAATAACCACGTTCACTTGAGAATGATATGTAATTTTATTGACCGGCTTTCACTCAGGTGACAGAGAGTTCAATTCTGTGGAGAGAAACTTTATCGTGCTGCCTAGAAGCTTGTAAAACTGTCTATGATTAGCTTAGCTTTTTATGAATGTTGTCTCTACTAGGATCCACTTGAGTTTTTTAGACTATTATTTGCTGCCTTCTATCCTATGAAGAAAGGAAATCAATGATAAAGTTTAGAGGAGAGAATGGAGTTTCTAGGGAGAATTTGAGAGGTTGTGCAATCTCACAAATTTGGGTACAGTACTGCAGATGCGTGCTTGGAATAGTTGAAGTATGTGTTTACACACACACACACACACACACACACACTCACTCATAGTCAAACTCAGACATGCTCTTGTGACCCTATATGGCTAATATTCTAAGCAACACCATGTGGGGTAGCTGTGATATGCCAACATAGAAAAAACAGATCTTTTGGAAACTTCAAACAGAAAGTAAAGCCAAGGCGTGAAATTTCAGAGGCTGAAACTTCTACATGAATATTCTTACAGAGGAGTAGTTTTTGGTTGACCAAGTACCATGTGGATAATAATGAAAGCGACTTTTGAAGAACTTAATGACAGGCTATTGTTTTCATGATTTCTGCAATGGAACTGAATATCAAGTATAACAAAAAAACAAGTGAAACAGTGGTTTCTTCGGCATGTAAGAATGGTTGATGAACCTTGTGTTACTGTTTTGATGAGATGTTTCTTGCATATCTATTCTAAATTATTAAATTTCTGATGGAGGGTCACCACCACTTTTTAAATCAAACTCAATTTTCTGTTCAGGGTAAACATTACCCTTGGAGCTTCAGAGGAAAGGCTGATGCTGTCGGGGATGCACACTGTAGCAGATATATATTGCTGCTGCTGTGGACAGATTGTTGGATGGAAATATGTAATGCTCTACTCGCTTTCTTTCTGTTTCCATTATGAGAATTTGTGCTTCATCATATCTATTGACTTTTATGCACTTTTAATGCACCATTATATTTAGCTTATCTCTGCCTCTTTAGAAACTATCAAAATTGACTGCCTATTTTCTGGTGAAAGGGTTTTGTATAGCTGTTAGGAAAATATGTTACTCCTTTATGGACTATCTAGGACCATAGTTATCCAAAATGCTTATTGCACATGGCAATCTATATTTCAGGTTTGAGCAACCCAGATGCTAAATTAAAACAAACCTGTGTGATTAGCAACCATGGTTAGGATATTCTTAGCAACCATGGTTAGAATATGACTGACCTTTTTTGATCAGATATTTATTGTGGTATCACTAGCTACTCTTTTTCCTTTTTCCCTTTTCCTTTTTGTTTGGTTGGAAAAGACTATTACTGGCTACTTCCGTTGGTGTTGCTCATTGTTGACTGGGTAGCTTGACTTCAAGATAGGGATTTGGCAACTACATATATTCTGCAGTTGTATAGACCATCATCTTTCTTTGGCACCTGTAATACTTATAACTATTTGTTGTTGAGAGTGATTGTAACAACTTTTTCAGAATTGATGATTAAGATTATCATAATTGGCCGAGTGTCATGTCAAGCTACAACGTCTCTGTTATATTAGTTTATTTTAGAATTCTGGGTTGATTAGTTGAATGTTGAGAATTGGAGGTGACATTTTGCTTTACAAAATATTTTTTATGTTAATCCAGGAAGCAGCTCATGAGAAAAGCCAAAAGTACAAAGAGGGAAGTTTGTCCTCGAAAGGTATTTGATGTTCTTCTTTTCTTAAAAAAAAAAGGAAAAGAACCCTTTCCATTGAAAATGATAAGATACTGTATTTCGTTCGCTCCAAGTTGAATATATCGTTACCTCCACCATTGTTTATGTGGAATTTACCCGGGTTATTTGTCTATAAACAGAGGCCGCATAGTTGATGGATTGGACACCGAGTTCTACATTGATGCTCGTCCAATGAGTGATGCCGAAGATGCTTAGATGCGTCTACACATTATGAATTACATGTATGTTGTGAGTAAATAACATGTTTTTGGTCGAAATTGTACTAGATGACTCACACTAAATGTGTATATGACCTTCACTGTCTGTTGAGTCTTGTCAGTCTGAATTTTTGAATTGGAATGGTTAGTAGTTTCTGATTTCTTAATTGCTAATGTAAACAACTTGAGTTGGCGTTATGAATATGGGACTCAGCTTCAGTGCATTTTGCAGAGTTTACACACTTCTATCCGTATGATATGATGTACACTGTAGGCCATCCAATCGGTTCATTCTAGGGAATTTGGTTGTGTTTGAGATTGCTTTTGAAAGTTTTGGTTTGGTTTGGAAAAAAAGACACTATGGGTATGCCACGCAGCCACTTTTTCCCCCTCCAGATGTTTATTGAGTGTGTTGCTTAACCTAAATTAATATGTTATATGTTTTAAAATTACCAAACTTTTGACCATTATAACTAATTATCAATTTTGAGGTTGTGGCATTCATCGGAGAGTACCACTGATTCTCTAATTTGATCAATTTTACCAGTTACATATTATTCATGTATTTTTATAATTGTAAAAAGTTAAGGATAAAAAGATAATTTTATATAATATATCAGTGGTCACGTTCTTCTGCTGCACGATTATACTAATTTTTGTAATATATTATTTAAGGCCTAACAAGGTACTTCTTATAACAAGACACATAAGCACGGGCGCGTTTGCACACACACAAAAACAACACACACATATATATATATATATATATATAAATATAATCCATATTTTTAAAATCAAAATGTTAATTTATGATGCACACAACTTACAAAACATTAGCGTATTTTTCATTATAAGAATTATATCTTTTTTAAATATAGAGGCTTTATTAGTTTACAAATATTTTTTGTAATTTTCATTGAACTATGTAATTGATAAACAGTAGGACGTTTATATATGTAACATATATTTGAAATCAAAATCTTAATTTAACATGCATACCATTTACAAAACATTAATGTATGTTTCGTTATAAGAATTATTTCTTTTTTTAAATATTGAGGCTTTCAAATTTACAAACATGTTTTGTTATTTTGATTGAACTTTGTAATTGATAAACAATAGAATGTTTTAACAATTTAGTGTTTGTTCATTTCAATGTTTATAATTAATAGTTTCTGGTTTGAGGTTAGTGGTTAAAGATTACAATCATTTACCAATAGTTTTGGTTAGTGGTTATTAGTGGTTTTAATTTGCAGTTAATGATTGTTAGCATTTACAAGTGGTTACACATAACAATTAGCGATTATCAATCGTTACTAGTACTTAACAGCTACGAGCGTTGTTATAATTACTAAAACACACATGCAGTTAATCTGAAGTTTTAGTTGCTTCCACCTACTAGATCATGAAATTGAATCCATATAAACAAATATAACAATAAATGAAGGAATTGTTAAGGAAAGCTATAATGAAGACTATCATTATAAATTCAAAATTCAATATGTCAAATCAATAGAACAGATTAATAGAACGTACCTAAATCTATAGTTGACATTAGTTCTCCTTGAGTGACGTAGTTAAGTTTTCCATATCTACATGTACTATTAAGATAACTCTTAGACTTTCTGTTATCTTACAATCTCTCCGATAATGGGAAGTTAGGGAGAATTAATTTGTACATATGACATGGGACCATAACCTTCATTTATACTCGTAAACCCTTTTAGGGTTTTGACACATTATTGTTCCGCCTATCATAAAACAAGTAATGACCTACTGGTCTCTACATATGTAAAGCCCATACCCTACTAGATATATTAAAGTCCAATTAATTGTATCCTTGTTAAATCACTTTTTCGTTTAGGCTCATTGTTGGTTTATGATCCAATAATCTCCCACTTGAGCTATATGTAAGCTTATAATATGTAGCAACTAAATTTTGAGCTCAACCTTACTCGTCATTATAACAATATATCTAAACCAATCTCATCTATCAATAATATCAACATAGGACCAAAGTAGCCTTCATTACATCATTGTAACTCAGCCCATCAATGATCACTTATGCTAATACAAAAGAATGACATGGATCATGATGTGCTTGTGTAGCATGTTAATTTCATATGATGTGATCTCAACATGTCTATTTCCGATTGGACCACCTTAAACTTTAGATAGATCCAAAATATAAACAGAGTATAAAGGAAACTTTAATATAACTTTATTTGTGCAAAAATATCCTATTAACTGAAAACCAAATCACACAAGTAAAATGTGCATCTAAATTACAAAGTCCCACTAAAACTAAATATCCTCAAAAGATGCCACAACACCCATATGAGCCACATGCTCATGAAATCGATTGGGTGGTATTGCCTTAGTAAGCGGACCCGCAATTATAAAGTTTGTACCAATGTGATCAATTGACAATTCCTCACTCTGAATTCTTTCTTTCACAAGTAAGAATTGGAGAGCCACAAATTTTGATTTTGTTGTTGTTAGAAAACATAACTACGAGGCCTATTGTCACAAAGTACTTTAAGTGGTTTTTGAACAAGTATCCACTATCCACGGTCCCATGACAAATTTTCACAGCCATATCCCATAACTAGATGCCTCATAGCATGAAAAGAACTCTACTCGTCATAGTGGAAGATGTCGTAATGGACTGTTTGGCACTCTTCCATGAGATGACACCTCTAGCTATCAGATAAATGAAGCCGGATGTAGACTTCATGTTATCCATGCATCCAACAAAATCGGAGTCGGTGTACCCGATGATCTCAAGTTGATATGACCTCCGATATGTGAGCATGTACCCTTTTGTCCTCTGTAAGTACAACAATACCCTTTTGACTCGCTCTCTAATGCTCTAACCCTGGATTGCTTAAGTATTGCCCCATCATTCTTGTGATGTATGCAATGTCCGCATGAGTGCATACTTGAGCATACATGAGGCTACCTACTCGCTGATGCATAGGGAATCTTTTCCATTCCCTTTTCTCAAATTCATTCTTAAGACATTGTGTAAGACTAAACTTGTCTCTCTCAAACACAGGGCTATCTCCTAGTTTGTAATCTTGCATGCCATATCTTTTCAATAACTTTTCAATATAGCTCTCTTGCGACAACCCAAGAATTCCTCAAGAGTGATCTCGATGTATCTTGATACCTAACACAAAAGAGGCGCCACTAAAATCTTTCATCTCAAAATTCTTTGATAGAAATCTCTTGGATTCGTGCAGTAAGCCTATATTGTTGTTGACAACCATTAAGTCATCGACATACAACACCAAAAAATATATTTGCTACTACTGAACTTATGATATATGCATTCATCAAGTAAATTCAACTCAAAACCAAATGAGTGAACTACTTGGTGAAACTTCATATACCACTGGCGAGACGCCTGTTTGAGCCCAAAGATGGATTTATTTAATTTGCAAACCTTATTCTTTGGGTCTCCAACCACAAAGTTTTTGGTTGCCTTATATATATAGTCTCATCAATGTCACCGTTGAGAAACATTGTTTTCACATCCATCTGATGTAGCTCAAGATAAAAATGCGCACCTAATGCCATAGTCCTTAAAGAATCTTTCGAAGAAACTGGAAAGAAAGTCTTTGTATAATCGATGCCTTCCTTTTGTGTAAAACCTTGTATAACAATGCAAGCTTTAAATCTCTCCACATTTCCATTTGAATCCCTATTGATTTTAAATATCCATTCATTACCAATGGGTTTCACACCTTCTAGCAAAAGGATGAGATCTCGTACATCATTATCCTTCATGGATTGCATTTCCTCATTCATGGTATGTAGCCACTTTTGAGAATTTTCACTTTCCATGGTCTGATGAAAGTTGAGTGGATCATCTTCTATCATTAAGGACTTGATCTCGTTGTTCATGCCATCTATCCACTCTTGATAGTTAGAACTTTCACTAGTTTAATGAGAATTATGTTCCATCAAACCAATGTTTACCTTATGTTCATGAAGAAATACGATGTAATCATCTAACACCGCACTTCTCCTTAGTCTAGTGGATCTCTTTAATGGCTTAGGTTCTTGAGGAGCAAGAGTTTGTTCTTGAGGAACAACTACATATACAGGAGGTTCAAGTTCTCCAACATTGTCTTGTAGTGTGTCGGAAACAAGGTTAGGTATGGAACCCCGATGAATGCTAGTAACACCTGTAGGAATATGAACATATTCCTCTTCAAAGACAATGTCTCAAACTAAATCTCTCCCCTAAAACTCGATATCCTTAAGAAAGTGAGCATTTATTGTCTCAAAAATGATAGATTTGGGATAAAAAACTTAAACCCCTTAGACCGTTTAGCGTATCCAACAAAATAACTACTAACCTGTCCTAGAGTCTAGTTTTCTCTCATTTTGCCTATATGGCCGAGCCTCATGGACATCCCTTTAAACTTGGCTTCTTGCCGGTACAGAGTTTATAAAGGGGTTTAGTAGTTTCTTTAGTTGGAACTCGTTAAGAATAGCCGTAGTCTTGCGTGCATCACCCCAAAGTGACTCGGTAAGGTAGAGTGACTAATTGTACTCCTTACCATGTCCCTAAGAGTCCGATTTCACCTTTTAGCAACATCATTCATTGTGGATGAAACCAACATGGTGTACTGTAGGATGAGACCACATTCCTTTAGGAATTGTGCAAATGGTCCTGAATGTTGTTTACCCGAACCGTCATATCTGCCGTAGTATTCATCACCACGGTAAGATCTTATGCTTTTTAACCTATTGCCATGTTGGTTTTCAACTTTAGCCTTAAATTTTTGAACACGTGACTGAGATTTCTCATGAATAGACATATCTAAAACAATAAGATATGAAAGTTATAAATATTCTTGACCATTCTAAGAAGGCCTTGGAAAAGGCACACAAATGTCCTTATGAATAAATTCTAATATTTCTAATGATCT
The DNA here is from genome assembly GCA_021018815.1 of Talinum fruticosum. Classification (NCBI taxonomy): domain Eukaryota; kingdom Viridiplantae; phylum Streptophyta; class Magnoliopsida; order Caryophyllales; family Talinaceae; genus Talinum; species Talinum fruticosum. Next base: position 2,906,330 of record JAITYX010000070.1, on the reverse strand, counting down.
ATTGAGCATCAAATCTCCTTTTATTGATTTTTTTACCCTTTATATAATCAACACACACATCCATGTTTGTAAAAGTTAAAGGTTCAAGAATTCTATCCGACGCGGTCATTCTAATCTCCTTTTGGAGATATGACCCTGAAGGTTTGCTCCTTGAGAGTCCGAATAATCCTAGAGGGGAGGGGTGAATAGAGTGTGAAGGAAATTTAGCGGAAACATGAAATTGTAAAGCACAAGTCAAAACTCAAAAAGAATGGTCTCGTGTCTAGAATGAACTCAAAAAATTAGAACAAGACAAATTATGTGGAAACCTTCACAGGGTAGAAAATCATGAACGAGTGTCAATATAGACACTAAGTCTAATTCACTATTTTGAATCCACAAAATACAAAGGATTGACTTCTCGGAATTGTTCCCTTGTACAATTCAATACAAGTTTTCTTAGGCATAGAAGATCCCCTATCTATCCTAATACTTCCTAATTGAGTTAACCTTTACAGCTATGTACAACAAAGCTGAGTTACCCCTTACAAATCACTCAAGGAAATTACGGAAGAATTAAGTGAATAAAAGTTTGATCGATTACAAGACTTCTTTGTTTCAACTCGGAAGTTGAGAAAAATCAAGTAGAGAGTAGAAATTTAGAAAAGATTGAGTGTATGAGATAAGATTTTAGTTCCAACAAGCTTCTAGGTCTTCTAGAATGGCTTTTATGTATAATCGATAAAGCGAGATAACCACTGCGTCTCGGTCATGACTGGGAAACTTCACTAGCCGTAGTAACGAGATAGTTTGAGTCCTTCGAAAGAGAACTATTGTAAAGATGAATGTTGTAAATTAGTCTTTGGCTTAGAAAGTAATCCATTCCACTTGTTAAGACTGAAATTTGGGGTGGAAACAACCGTTAGACTCAAAGTTGAAGTTTTCCAGAAATGGACACAAACAACCCTAACATAGTGTGTGAGCGATCCGAAAATGTGGCTTTTCTATCTGTTGGCATTTAACAGTGAGAAGCCGATTGTTTTTGCTTTTCAAATAGAGATCAAACAACTTTAGTCATCCTGTAAAAACAAATCAAAGTAGTACTCAAAGTATCCTTGAACTAATTAAGTGGAATTTCCCGAGTCTAATATTCAATAAGTTTCAATTCCATTTGTGCCTATCTTTTAGATAAATAAAGAGTTAAGAGAAATATATAGACACAATACATCAAATATTAATATATAATTTTAGTTAACAAATAAATCTGACTTAAGTTAGAATTAACGTGAGTTATTCTAATTCAACTTTTGCACCGAGTCGGATGACAAAACAAGTTGAGCGTATGAAATTATTTAGGCAAGATATGTGCTCGAGTTCTATCCGAGTGGGTCAGAAACCTAGAGATAAGTGTTTCACTCAAGAATATCTTTTTAAGTGGGTCGGACAGAGATAAAAATTGAAGGATAGGCCTTCTAATGTGTGTGAATAACTTGAGTTCAAAACTATAAAGAGAGATAGAGTCATACCTGAGTCTTCAATCTCCCCTTTTTGAAGAAAGGCATTCAACACTTAGAAATATGAGTTAGAAACATAGAGTATTAAGTTTTTAGTGCTCAAATAGTGATAAATATAAGAGATGAGTAATAATTGTTTGAACTCGTATGAGTTATCATAACATTTGCAATGATCGAAATGTCTAAGTTAAAGAAAGTGATCGGAATCAAAGCAAAAACAATAATCACTTAGAGTAGATCATGTTATTTGGCAAAGTATCAAAGTAATTGATAGAGAATCATAGAAGTAAAGAAATGCTTAGAGTTTTCATTAGATTAGAATAAACCGAAGCATACATCAAAATAACATAAAATAAAATACTACTCCCCTAAACCGGATAACTACCTCTCCCCTATGAATTTCGTAAAAAATGATGAGTGAAGGAAGGAGAAATAGAATGTTGGACAAGAACAAAGAAAAATTAAAAATAAAATTAAGAAGGGGGTGGAGCTTTATGATGGCGCTGATATTGGTTGCACAATTAGCGGCGAGTGGAAGAGTAGGTAGAGTTAAAGTGTCGATCTGTTTAGTCCGATCCGGCTGGACTATTCTATAAATAAGGGGTTGTTCTTCCTCATCTTCCTCTTCTAAGCCCTCACCTTGATTTGGCTTATTGAGTTGTGAACATGGCTGAGCTTGGGCTTGACTAACATCCCTAACTTCATTAGAAGGCGATTCTCGTATGCTCGGATGATATGACTTCAACTTCTTTCTCTCTTTGGCCTTCCCCTTGGCCTTCTTTTTCTCCAAATTCTTCTCCTTCTTCTTCTTCTTCTTGCTCCGAGACTGAGTTAGAAGAGGAGGGTGTTGCTAAGGACAAATCTAAATTCGATTACGAGTCGATCTGCTCCTGTTGCCTTCGGATGACCTCTTTGAGCTCATTCATCGATTCGACTCTTATTGATATGCTTATGAGTCGTGCTCTGAAGTTGGGTCAGAATAGGCATGAAAGCCTAGAAGGCACCAAAAGTTAATTGTAACTCTTTGGCCAGAGTTGCAAATTGAGAAGCCACCTTCGAAGGAGATCAATAGAAGGGGCTGGTTGATGAGAAGGACCAACAGTAGGAAGAAAACGTTCTTGTGAACTCTTCTTGGACGAAGAAGGAAGAGGAGGCATCCTAGAAGTATGATCCGGACACCGGGTTTAGTTTCCTAGTACCCAAGATTCATCAGCTCAGTTCTTCCAATAGAGTGGCTGGCTCCGAAATGTTGTATGCTCATTGTGAAGTTTAACTTTAAAATGAGCAAAGATTTTGGAGAGAAGGGATCCAAATGGTAATAGAGGCTTTTTCGATCCAAAGAACGAAGAAATATGTTCAATAATGAAAGAGCCTTTTCAACCTCATACCCTTCAAGAATATCAAGTAAGTCTTTGAGAAACTTACTGTTGGGGTTCTCTTTAGATGGATAGAATAAGAACACAATTCTCATCAGAAAGAAACAAAGAAGTTTGGCCTCGGACTTCAATTAGGTAACGAAAAGTTCTTGCGAGATTTGGGAGGGGCTCGGGCATATTTTTCGAAGGATTCCTCTACTAGTTCAGCAAAAGAAATGGGATTGGAGTTCAAAAATAAACAGTGAACATCAAAGAGTTTGTGAAGAAGTGGAAGATTGATAGTTATGCTCTTGCCCTCGATAGTTGAATAAATGACATTGTCCTTTGAGGACATGTTCAAGTAGAATTCTAAGACTAACTCAGGACGAGATGTAGTTATAGATGTTTTTGTGAGTGGTTTGACCCACGACAATTTGGTAGAAAGGAAGAACTTGAACTTTCAAAAAGTAGTGCTGAGCGACAATTGAATGTTTAGGCTTCGAAGGATAGGGCTTTTCCCTTTGAGGTATCCTTTTGAGGATCCTCATATTGAATAACACGGGTTCTTGCCTTCTTTGTGGCAGAACCTACTTCAACAACATTCCTTTTTTGGGCATGTTGTGAGAAGATGAAAGATGAAAAGAAAAGTAAATTTGAATGAGTAGGAAATAATGAAAGATTAAAAGAGTAGGATATCGAGTCCGAAAGAGTTTGAGAGAAAGAGAGTTCTAAGTTAGAGATTTAAGATTGTGAGAGGAAGAATAACAAAGTGAAAGAGTGAGGGCGAACATGGGCTATTTATAGATAAAGGCTTTCACCGAAGCGAAACCTCAATTGACCCGAGTTACTGAGTAACGACAAGTTGAATCGTTTGGCATTCCAGCGTCCTTCCAACGGTTACTTCTTAAAACTACTTCCGCCAATGGCTAGTTTCTTGACCGTTCACGTGCTCGAGAGAGAAAAAGAAATTTATTGAAGAAATTTTCAAAAATATTTCTATGATTCTCTATTGAATTAGAGATGATCTAAGAGGTTTGATGTCCATTTTCTCTTAACTAAGTCTAACTTAGTAGGTCTGTCTAAGTTGCTCGTAACATACTCGGAAAACTAATAACCATACCCGAGTCTCATGAAAGGTCAACTGAAAAACTAGTTACTCAGACAAGGCATGTATAAAAGAATATAATCAAATAATATCTCATACGATAAAGCAAGTAATCACGCATTCAAGCATACCAAGTTCATTCCTAATAAAACAAAATTGTTCTTCACTCGTGGTTTTGTGAAGATATCAGCTAACTAAAATTTAGAAGGAATAAATTCAAGTTCAATATCACCTTTTTCGGAATGATCTCTCAAAAAGTAATATCCGACTTTAATGTGCTTCGGTTTTTAGTGCTGAACTGGATTCTTTGTATTGCTTAGGAACTTTGATTATCACACTTGATAGGAATGGTTGTGAATGACAGTCGTAGATCCTTTAATTGTTTCTTGATCCATATTATTTGAGCACAACATGCTCCAACTGCTATGTACTTAGCCTCAGCCGTTGATAGAGCAACTAAATTTTGCTTCTTTGTGTGCTAGGAGATGAGTAATTGACCCTAAAATTGACATGCTCCTGAGGTACTTTTTTTTTATCAAATTTGTATCCAGCATAGCCTGCATCTAAGTATCCATTGAGAGTTAGACTAGAGTCTTTTGAATACCAAAGACCAAGTGTCCGAGTTCTCGCAAGACATCTAAATATTCTCTTCATTGTAGTGAGATGTGATTCCTTTGGATTAGTTTGAAATCTTGCACGTAGACAGACACTAAACATGATATCTGTCCTACTAGATGTAAGATAAAGTAGAGATCCAATCATACTTACGTAAAGTTTCCGATCTACTGCTTTACCTTTCTCATCCGAGTCAAGCTTGGTACTACTCCCCATTGGAGTTGCTGCATGTGTGACATCTTGTAGCTTATACTTCTTGAGTAACTCATGTGTGTATTTGGACTAACGGATAAAGATACCATCCCTTTCTTGCTTGATTTGCGGTTCAAGAAAGAAATTGAGTTCTCCCATCATACTCATTTGAAATTCCTATCTCATCGGCTTAGAAAACTCTTGACATAGAATTTCAGTAGTTGCTCCAAAGATTATATCATTAACGCATATCACAATAATGAGAAAATCAATCCCCTTGGTTTTTGTGAAAAGAGTTTTGTCAATAAGACCTCTTTTGAAACTATTTTTAACCAAAAAGCTACTTAATCTTTCATACTAAGCTCTTGGAACTTGTTTCAAATCATACAAAACTTTTTGCAATTTGAAAACATGATTGGGAAATTGAGAGTTTTTAAATCTAGGGGTTGCTCAACATAAAATTCTTCTTGAATATAACCATTAAGAAGAGCATTAACATCCATTTAATATAATTTAATGTTCATGCTAGATGTAAATGCTAAGAGAATTCTGATTTCCTCAATCCTAGCAACATTTGCAAAGGTTTCCTCACAATCAATTCCAAACTTGTTTTTTTTTTATTTAAAATTGTGAGAGTTCTTCTTGCATTACCTCTACCCATTCAGGTTCAAGTAGAGCTTCTAGCACATTTTTAGGTTCAATTAATAAGATGAATGCAGAAAATGCACATGAATTTTGCAAAGAAGAATGAGTCCTTACCTTAGAATTGATGTCCGAGATGATGTTCTCAGGTGGATGACTTGATGCATATTTGAAAGCTTTACTTGTTCTTTGGTTTACCAGATTTGATGGTTGAATATTTTGTTCATCAACTAGTTTAAGTGGTTGTATCTCTTCCTCTCTTTGTGCTTTAGTGCTCTGAGACTGGTTCTTAAGCCGACTCATTCCGAGTTGGTTCATTTGTCTTGTTATCAATGATTCTAAGCTCAACTTCCACTAAGCCATCATCATTTCAGTTGAGCTTGTGGTATAAGAAAGTAGACTCACTTATCCTGCCATTGTTAACTTTATCAAAGATAACGTGGATACTTTCTTCCACTTTGTTAATTCTTTTGTTGAAAATGCGATAAGCTTTTCTATGTGGAGAATAACCAAGAAATATAGGTCCGACCTTACATTAAAGTTGGTCGAATGATCCTTACCATTGTTATGCACAAAGAATTTACACCGGAAAGGTTTGAAGTCGGAAATGTTAGGTTTATTTCCCTTGTAAGCTCGTAGGTGTTTTCTTTAAGATAGGTCAAATGAGACATTTGTTGAGTGTGTAGTTTGTTGTGTTCACTCGCCTCAGCCCATAAATAGTAGGGAAAGTCATTTTCAATCATCATATTCTTTCCTATTTCTTCAAGAGTTCTATTCTTTCTCTCCACTACTCCATTCTATTGAAGAAATCTAGGTGCTAAGAAGTTGTGGGAGATGCCATTTTTATCACGTAAGTCTGCAAATTATGAGTAGTCGAACTTCCTTCTATGGTTAGTTTGTATTCTTGTGATCCGAGTCCGAGACTCCACTTAAATTTTCCTGCATATCTTAGTGAACTCTTTGAAAGCTTCATTCTTATTCCTTAGAAAACAAACTTAGGTAAATTGGGAGAAATCATCAACAATGACTAGTACATATCATTTACCTCCTAAGCTTTTAACGAGGATTTCACCACAAAAATCCATATGTATCAATTCAAGCACTTTAGATGTGGAAACAGTTTTAAGTGACTTAAATGATGATCTGACCAACTTTCCTTTCGTGCATGCATCAATATTTTATCTTTCTTAAATGTGCAATTAGGTAGTCCTCGGATTAACCCTTAAGATGCAAGTTTCTTGATAGTATGTATACTAATATGACATAATCTACAATGCCATGTCCATGAATCATAATTAACTAAAGCTTTTAAACATGATAGATTTTGGGTAGAAATAGAAACAGAAATGGTGTAGGTGTTACCTGACCTCAAACCAGAGAGCTTTGTCTCATTTGTGGTTGCATAAGAAATGAAACAATTGTTTTGAGTGAATCTTACCTTTTAACCTTTATCACATAGTTGAGAGATACTCAGAAGATTATATTTGAGTCCCTTGACAAGATAGACTGGATTGACCGAGTTGTCACCAATAACTACGATCTTCCCCTTGTCTGTTATCTCCAAATGTGACCTTTCCCCCTTTTATCTCTTCTAGTTTTGAGAAGATTCTTCAGTCTCCAAACATGTGACAAGAACAACTATTGTCTACATACCGGTGATCTCTCTTTTCTAGGTTGCTTGCAAGATAGAAAAAACTAACCCTTCTCACTTCCTCTTATAAACCTAGTAACCGTTCTTACTGTGGCCATTCTTTAAGGAAGAACACTTTGGGAACTAAGATTTGAATGATTTTAGGCTTGGTCCGATTCTAAGTCTTCTTCTAAGGAAACTGAATTTGTGTCTCCTTCTTTTGAAATCCTTTCTTTTTGTAAACAGAGTTGAGAATACTTTTTCTTAAAAGTTGATCTAGGCTCGATCCCTTTCTTCTTTAAATGAATGGGATCATGCTCAAACTTTCCGAACTTAATTGTTCTGGAATAAGTTTTAAAAAGACTTTTGGAGGAATTATCTTCATGTTCAGCATTATAGCCAAGACCTTCTTTTCGAAAAAAGACACTCCGAGAACCAAGATGTAAATCAAAGTTTTTTTGACCTTGAGTAAGTTTCAAAACTAACTCCCGAGACTCAATGAGCTTCGTTTCGGCTTGCTCATTTTTTTGTTCCGAGGCCCTTTGACTCAGTCTCATTGTCTTAAGAACTAGTCTCTAGTACCTTCGGATTATGCCTCGGTTTTTCTAAATCATTTTGCAAAGATTTGTCTTAGAATTAAGAGACTCTAATTTCTCTTTAAACGCAGAAGAATCGGAATTGGACTTTTCCTCCAAAGTAAAAATGTATCCAACCAAATCATGCTTGGAGAATTTGAGAATGTAGTTGATTATCTCCTGAGGATCAGTTTCTTCGGTGTCCGATGCTTCACTTTCGACTCGGATTTAGCTTATGAGTGCTGTCGAGCCATGAGACACCGAGATTCATCATCTCGTGTCATCATCTTCTTCGACTCGTCATCACTCCACGTGGCTACCATTACCTTTTTCTTCTTTTTATCCTTTCTTCTCTTTGGACGAGTCCTTGGTAGACCTGGCAAAACTAACCCGAACCGAACGGGTCAACTCGAATGACCCAAAACCCAAACCGAACCGACATCCGAAACAGTTGAACCAATTTTGACCCGAAATCGAAATGAACCGATTCGAACCGAACCGAACCGACCCGAAATCTAATGAACCCGATTCCGACCCGAATCAAAATGACACGAACCGAAACCGAACCGACCCGAAATATGATTGACCCGATTACGAACCGAACCCAAAATGGCCCGAATCGAATTAGACCCGAACCGATTTACCCCTAATAAAAGTGACCCAACCCACATAATTTTTTGGTGGGTACAATTTTGAATCGATTTTGACTCAAAAAGTGATCCGATTACGACCCGAAGTTGACTCGATCCGAAATTAACCCTAACCGAACACGATCCGAACGAGATTGACCCAAAGTTGAACCAAACCGAAGTTGACCCAAACCGAAACCGAACTGAACCTGAATGAGATTGACCCAAAGTTTACACGAATCAAAGTTGACCCGAATCGAATCCGAATTAGACACTGAACGAGATCGACCGAAGTCGACCCGGACCGAACCGAAACCGAACCGAACCCGTACCGAATGACCCAACCGCCAGGTCTAGTCCTTGACAATGTGCTCCTTACTTCCACATTCAAAACAACTGGAGTTTTTAGTTAGAGTTAAATTTGAAGGAGATGAGAATTTACGTTTTCTTTCCTTCTTGAAGAATTCTTGGTTAAGCTTTTTTGCCACTATTTTGTATTTCATCATCTTTTTGAATCCTTGGGCCGGAAGTGCTATGGGGTCTTCTTCGGAATCCGAGGAGCTTAGACTTGGACCAGATTCCTTTGAGGCTTTCAATGTTTCTTTTAGTGCTTGCCTCGGATTCTTCTTCCTTTATATGTAACTCATGGATAAGTAGTTTCCTAATGAGCTCTTCTAGCTTCAGTGAGTGAGGTCTTGAGCTTCTTCGATAGCGAGTCACCTTTAGACCCTATCTCTTCTTTGGTGGACTCTTTATAATCTCTTTGACAATCTCTTCGTGGGACATCTTCCTTCTAAGGGACTTGAGATCATTAACAATCTTAATGAAGCGGATGTACATCCGAGTTATGTTCTCATCATACTCCATCTTGAACATCTCGTACTTATGGAGGTACTCGACTTATCTTTGCCTGCCTCACTTGACTTGTACCCTCGTAAGTGGTAACCAGGGTGTCACGGACTTCCTTGGTAGTATCGAAGCAGAGACTTTGTTGTATTCAACTCGCATCATCGGCACACAACAAAATGTCCATGGCCTTGAAATTTTTTCTATGGCTTTCATTTTCTTTAAGAGTGAATTTTGACTTTACTTTGGCTATCGAACGAGTGTCATCCATCTTTGTGGTACATAGCTGCTCGTACATATGATTTCCTAGACTTCTTCATGATAGTCTTGGATAAAACACTCCATGGTCTTCTTCCAGTGAGCGAAGTTTGATCCCTTGAACTTTGGTGTCCTAGTGAAAGATCTTCATTCATCGAACTCTCCATAGTTGAGAGCCATCTCATCTTTAGACCTTGGATTATTAGATCCTTTGCAAAGGCTAGACTACGATACTCGTTAGCTTGTCGTACGGATACAAATTAAACCACTACTTAGACTTATAATAAACAATATAGAATAGGGAAGTAGGGATCGAATCCACGAGGAAAGATATAATAGTATATAAGCTTAATCTTAATTAAATTTACTACTTTTTAAAACAAAACAGAAAATATAAATTAATAACTAAAATAATGAAAAATATTCTAAATACTAAATAAATAATTTATAAATAATATAAAAATTATAATAGCTCAAAAATATATTTTTGATATTAATAATTAAAACAGAAAACTAAAGGAGTAAATAAATAGATTCTAGAACAGAAAATTAAATAAATAATATACTACGCTAAAATAATTACGAAATTAATAATAAAATTATCCACATTATTAATAATAATTTTCTAGACCTAAAAAATCCTAAAAATATAAAATTACAATTTAAAACCAAAATTACGAATTTGTTTAACTAAAAAATCTATAGTAATTAAATTCAAGAATTAAATCTGAAAAATTATCAAATCAATTCCAAAAATTCTAAAATTTAATCACACCAAACTAGGACTCAATATAAACCCTAAAAATATATAAAACATGAAAAATAATAAAAGAAACTATTTTAAAATTAATTTCTAACAAACTGACTCAAAAATAATAAAAATTGACAAAAAAATAATGTCAAAATTAAAATATATAATGACTCAAAATAAAATGAAAATAAAATTAATAAAACTAACATAAAAGACTGATCTTTAGGGGGAATAACGAAACTAATAATAAAGATTATAAATTTGTAAATAAAAATTGACAAACTAAAGAAAATAACTATAAAGAAAATAAATTATTATCAAAGGTATCAAATTTATAAGAACACTTAGTATAATCTACATCCACCATGAAAATTATTATTTATCATTAACTTACAAATTGATCTACCCACGAGTTAAACTATAGAAGACAACCACTAGCGGATCTTCCCCATTTTCCCTTAGGTAGTAGTTTACTTAGGCCTAGCCCTAATATAAACCCTACTAATATTGATAACCCTAGCACTAACACTAGAATTTAATCAAATTAGAGCATTAAATATTTGAAAAACATCATCTAGCACTTAGTATGCAATCTACTAGCAAATTGATTTAAAAAGGATCTATGATAATTTCCTAATTAAAAGAGACGGGTATGAGCCATCCATGATTAACTTGGGTGATACTTATGTCAAAAAGATCAAGCGATTACGTGCTTAAACCCTTTAAATTATCATATAAATTTATATAAAACTAATTAGTGTGCACTCTAACTAATTAGACATAAAAATATAAACATTAAACACAAATTATCATAGAATCATGGATAAAATCAACAAGACAATAAATATTGAAACTTTGTTTCAAAATAACTAATTTAATATGGTTTCAAGTAGATTATACAAAATATAAAAAAAATCCTCACACATAATATAATTTAGGACACGTAAACTAAATAAAGATGATATCTTTAATATTAAACGAACAATAAAAATAGAGTCTTTAAAATAAAAATTACACTAATAATAATAATATCATAAAAATCCTTGCCATGGTGATGATGGTTAGGAGTATGATGATGATTAGATGAGAGATGATCACGTTGGTGATGAGACGTGAGCAAGCTGAAGGCGCGAGAGATGAAGGAGTTAGGTGGGTTGCGTAGGTGGAAGGGGGGTGGTGAGGATGATATACTTGATGATAGTGATGAGAAGGATTATGGTGATGAAGAAGTGTGATGATGACGAGAGATTAGGACCGAGAGATTGTGGAGAGAGAGAGGATACTATGATGAAGGTGATGGTTTGATCATGTTAGACGTGAAGCAAGAGGGGTGGCGAGGGATCAAGAAGCTTGCAGATAGAGAGAAGGAGCTGATGATGGCGTGAGATAGGGCAGCGGTGAGGATGATGAATCCTTTTATGGTGATTCCTCCTCTTCCAAGTTTTCTTCTTTTCATGTAACCCTAAGGAGGAGTCCTAGTAGGTTTAGGAGTAGAATAATTTTTACTCATAATAGGACTTTATAAAATAAATCCTCATAAAATAAATATTTTATGAGTTATTATTTTTGAACCGACTTCATATCTTTTCTTGAACGCTTGTCGCTAGCTAAAAATTCAATTTTAACGTATTTTCTTCTCTTCCCCACTTTATTCGATAATTACCTAAAACTAAACAAAATAGAATAATTTAGATAAAATAAACTATATAATATAAACTAAATAACTACTAAAAATACGTACAAAATAGGACTTAATAGATACCAATTGAAGCTTTATTTCTTTGAGAATATGAATGACCCTAGGGGGGTGAATATAGTGCAAAGGAAATTTTGCGGAAATATGAAATTTTAAAGCACAAGTCAGAACTCGGAAAGAATGGTTTGAGTCTAGAATGAACTCAGAAAACTTAGAACAAGACAAATTAAATGGAAACCCTCCCGGGGCAAAAAACTATGGACAATGTCAATCCGGACACCAAATCAAATCCACTATTTTGAATCCACAAAATACAAATAACTAACTTCTCGGAATTGTTCCCTTAGACAATTCAATATAAGTTTTCCAAGGCATAGAAGATCTCTTATCTATCTTAGTACTTCCTAATTATGTTAACTTTTACAATTAGGTACAAGCTGAGTTGAGTTACCACGTACAAATTAGTCAAGGGAAATTACGGAAGAATTGAGTGAATAATTTGACTGATTACAAGACTTCTTTGTTTCAACTCGAAGTTGAGAAAAATTAAGTTGAAAGTTGGAAAAGATTGAGTGTATGAGATAATTCTTAGTTCCAACAAGCTTTCTATGTCTTGTGGAGTGGCTTTTATTTATAATCGGTAAAGAAGATACATGTTGTGTCTCAGTCTTGATTGGGAAGCTTCATTAGCCGTTGTAACAAATAGTCCGAATCCCTCGAAAGAGAATCGTTGTGAAGATGAAAATTGTACATCGGTCCTTGGCTCAAAAAGTAATCAATTCCACTTTTCGAGACTGAAATATGGGGTGGAAACAACCGTTAGACTCAAAGTTGAAGTTTTCCAAAAAATGGAAACAAACAACCCTAACACGGTGTTTGAGCCATCCCGAAAATATGGCTTTTCTGTCTGCTGACATTTAACGATAAGAAGCCGATTGTTTTTACTTTTCAAATTGAGATTAAATCGCTTTAATAATCCTACAAAAATAAATCAAAGTAGAACTCAAACTATAAAAATACTTAATTTAGTCCAAGATTAGTTAAGGATAAGAATTAATTCAAATAATTAAAAGCTTAATTATCCTTGAACTAATTAAATAGAATTTTCTTAGTCTAATATTCAATATGTTTCAATCCATTGTGTTTATCTTTTAGATAAATAAAGAGTTACAGAAATATGTATACACAATACATCGAATGCCAATATATAATTTCGGTTAACAAATAAATCGGCTTAAATTAGATTATCGCAGTAATTCCGATTTAACTTTTCCAGATGAGCTAGATGACATAACAAGTTGAGCATATGAAATTATTTAGGCAAAATGTTTGAGTTATATTTGAGTGGATCGAAACCCGGATATAAGTGTTTCACTCAAGAATATCTTTCCGAGTGGGTCGGACAAAAATAAAAACTTAAGGATAAGCTTTCTAAAGTGTGTGAATGACTTGAGTTCAAAACTATAAAGAGAGATAGAGTCATGCCTTAGTCTTCGGACCCAATCTTTTGTGCCATAATGCAGCAGAATTCTCATCGATTAATTTTCTCTATATGCCTCGTGTACTTAAATGCGTGGATTTAGAATATGAAGCAATTGTGTTAATTGAATATAGATTGCAACATGCAACAAAGAACCTGATCTAACCAATTTTAAATCATAAAACAAACTAAATATTCCATTTCCAAATAAATAATGAATGATAACTTGATTTTCCCAAAATGGGAATAAAAATCAAATTCTACCTAAATGAGGGTACAGTAAAAGTTTGATCATGACCCAAATAATATCCAATCTTTAGCAATAATCTAAACTTTCCAATTGCCTCTACTGCAACCTTCTGACCATCTCCCACGTAGATGTATCTTTCACTATCACCGGGTTTTCGGTAACTCGAGCAACCTTGCATAGACACACTCGATGTGAGTAGTTGTATCGGAATCCATCCACCATGTATGTCTAGGCACTGAAGCTAAATTAACCTCTGAAAAAACCAAACCAAGAAGCATACTTTTCTTAGCACTCCAAACGTGATATTTAGTGCATTGCTTCTTCTTATGATCTGCACCACCACAAAAGAAACTACCCTTATCGGCTCTAGTGGCCGGTTTCACCATTGTTTCTTATGAGGTGCCTTATCTGCAACTTCCTTATTCTTAACCCTTTTCTTCTTTAAGGTAAGATGAGCACTCTCAGTCTTATCTAGCTTCAACCTTTTCTCTTCCTACACACTATGTGAGCTGAGCTCATTTAGAGACCAAATTTCTTTTTGACGGTTGTAACTCACCTTAAACTGGTTAAAACTTGGTGGAAGAGATATCAAAACTAAATACACTAACAAGGCCTTAGAGATGTCAAGTTTAAGTGTTTTTCATTTTGAAGCTAGATGAGGCATGTCCGAGATATACTTGCCAAATGTTTCCATTGTCTTTATACCTCATTGAAATTAGGTTTGTCAAGAGTCTACCTTTTCATTCTTGGAAAACCGATTTTCAATTTCAGTAAGGAATTTCTTAGTCGTTTTTAAATCTTCAAATATTGTGCCATCGAATGCTTCAGAATAACTTTCTTTATGATCATCGGACACATGTGATTTGATCTCTCCCACTTTTCATATTCCCTCTTTTGATAAGAGGTACTATCAACAATAGGTTTAGCGGGAGAGACAACCCTTAAAGCAACGTCGAGATCCAAGAATAGAGTTAATGCTGGTAGTGATATTAGAAAAATTAGACAGAATTGTATCAAAGGAACCAAAAAATAGTTACAACATCCTCTTAAAATTTAAAACTTAGTGAAAATTAATAATAATAAGTTCAAATAAGGTGAAATTCTATATTAAGACACCTATTTTCCATTAATATTCTATCTTTAGATGAAAATGTTAACTTTTTAGTGATATTTTGGTGTAGTAATCAAACACCGATAATAATAAGCATGTTTAATTAAAGAATCTTCCTTTGGGCTGATTCAATAATCGCATGCAAACCAGATAATTATCATGCGTTTATTACCACAAAAATCCATACAGCTATATCAATATTGAACTTCCTTTGCACTACTACAAAAATCACTTTTAACGACGGGTCTTTAACGACGGTTAAAAGGACAAACCGTCATGAAAAATGGACTGGTGGCATTTTTGTAAATAAGCGGCGTTGTTTTCCATCTATGACGACGGTTGTTCAATGAACCATCATCATATGTTGACTTTTCACTATTGTTTTTTAATGAACCGTAGTTAAAAGTATGGCTTTTAACTATGGTTTAATGAAAGAACCGTAGTTAAAAATAATCCCCATCCGACTCTCCCCTCAAAAGGGCCCTCCTCTCTTCTTACGTTGTTTTCATTCTCTCTCCTCAAAGAAACCTCCCCTACTTCTGCTCCCTCTCTCCTCTCTCTCCTCCATCCTTGCTTCTCCTTTATCGCCTTTGAGCTCTCTCCCCTATTGCCACCCACCGGATCGCCGGAGCCTTGCCGGTCGATACGCCTTTCTCCCTCTCTTTCGTCTCTCTAACTCTCTTCGTCTCTCTCCTTTCTCCCTCTCTTTCTCTACAATTTTTCTTAGATTTGTCCGGCGATGGCTAGGGTTTATGGGTTACGCTTTTGGAAAGGAAACTATGAGTTCAATCATCGGGAATTTAGAAGTGAATTATTACTCTTTTGATTGAATCTAGAGTTTCCATCGATATCCATTTGGTTGCAATTTTATTTAATTTCTCCCTTTTCAATACAATTTTATAGGTCCCAGCGAAGGCGAGGAAATAGAGAGAGAAAGAGAAATCGATCTATGAAGGTTTTGGTTGAATCTAAAGGTCCTGGTGAAGGTGAAGGCTAGGGTTTCGTTTTTGAAGTCCCGAATCACAATTTTAAAAAAATGTTAAAGCACTTGGAGGGGCAAGAGAAGAGAATTGAGGAGAGAGAGAAACAATTGGAGTAGCGGTTACGGGCGGTTGAATTGGAGTCAAAATCCCGGACAAGGTAAAGATAATTATTTGATTTCCTTCTTCGTGAGTTTTTTCGGAGACTTGCACAAAAATGGTGTACCAATTAAATTGAATTTGGTTTCCTTGGTTTGACAAAAGGATGAAGAAGAGGAAAGAAGAGGATGATGTTTTTTATTTATGGATCATGGATGTTTTTAGATCTGTATTTACGTATTATGGAAAGAAGAGGAGGAAACAATTGGCTTGAATTTCGTTTTTAGATTTGTATTATGGATATTTCTTTATTTGGTATCCGTTCGCTCCTTTAGAGTTGACTTGCATTTCTTCGTTCGTTTTTCTTCGTTCTTTTCCATAATTTTTTGTTTTTAGATCTCAAAATTCCGGAGCTCCTTTAGATCCGAAATTTCAGATCCGAAGGAACTTTTTATTTATTTTTATAATAATTATAGCTATGACGATGGTTTAGATGAAGAACCGTTGTTATAGATAGATTTATGTGGACGGTTCTTCATCTGAACTGTCGTCGTAGATTGACCTATGACGATGGTTCTTCTATAGAACCGTCGTCATAGGTCTTATTTTTCTACGGTTTTGAACCATCGTCGAAGATGCCAGATACAACGACGGCCACATAAATGACGCCGGATAACCGTAATTAAAGATCGTTTTTAATCGTAGTTAAAAGTGGTTCCTGTAGTACTTGTTGGACCGAACAATATCTACATAAATTGCATGAATATGCCATTTATATTTTCAACTAACTAATGTTAACAAGAGATGTCACTTTAATGACATGTCGTCTTTATTAATTTATCAAAAATATAAACAACCATACCTACAATATTAGAAAAAGTTATTTCGAAATAAACCTTGAATAATAATTTTCATGTATTAAACATGTGTAAGACCCGTAATTTTGGGTTAGGGATTAATATTAGATAATTGTTGAAATGGGGGTAATTGTGGGTTAGTAGGAGATTACGATGAGAAGGATTAGTGTAAAGCTTGGAAAGGTGGCCTTTCCTGAGTAAGCCATGGCGAGAGAGAGAAGACCAAGAGAGAGAGGGACTCGGGGGGACAAATAGAGAAGAACCAAACGAAGTAGGGAAACGGGAGAGGGGACCGAGCCAGCAAAGCAGCGAGAGAGAGAGCGAGCGTGAGAGCTCGGCAAAAGGGGTCGGTGGCCCGCCCGAGCGGCGAGGACACCACAACCGGTGAGCAAAAGGAGAGAAAGCGGGGCGGGGGTTTGAGAGCCAAACACAAACGGCAGAGAGAGAGAGAGACTAGGTGAGATAAAAAGAAGGAGAAAGGAAGCAAACGATAGCAAGAGGCCGAGGAGGTCGGCGAGCCGCGAACCGAGGGCAACAGCTCGCGACACGAGCGGCAGCGAGCGGAGAAAGAGCAAGGGATCGGGATAGAGCGAAAGGCGGAAAGAGAACCCAGAATAGAGACAGACGAGCGAGAGTTCGGGAGGCCGGAACCGGGAAAAGGAACGGCGATAAGGGAGGAGGACCGGAGGGCGAGCAAGCGAGGGCCGGATCGAGAGGTAGTGAGAACCGGAAGCAATAGGAAGCGAGAGTCATAGAACCGACCTGAAATTGAACGCGAACGCGGGTGACAGCAAAAGGGGCGGGTAGCAAGTAATTCAATCAATTTCAATCCCTAAGAATTCGAGGTGGGTAGTCTTATACTCTAAACTATTAGTAATTTCGAAACCCAAATGGATTTATTGTGAATATTGAATGTTTCGTTGTGAATATTGAGTTGTTGTGAATTTTGAGCATTTGTATTGCGAAACGGACCTAGTAGTTCTTTAAGATTGAAATAAGAGCTCGAGAATGGATTTAGGGAATTTTTAGGGCTGAATCGGGACATGAGAAGAGTTACTTGAGTTAAATAGTAGAATTGAATTGGGAACTTTGAAGAAATTTAGTAGTTACTTAAAGTTGAATTGGAAACCTAGTGATTCCGATGAAGGTCGATTGCATAGGTCAAATGAGTAGTATTGAAGTTTTAATTAGCCATTAAGGATGAAGGAGTTGGAACATGGATGCGAATTATGAGTTAATTAAGCCTTAGAGATTTCTTGAACCTACGGTATTGAGAGGTAATTACGAATATTGGGGAACGATAACTCGAAGTATAAAGAGGAGTATGAATTCATATTGATTGATGCACAGTTGAGGCATGGGAGAGAGAAGTGGGTGATGGTTAGGTTAATGGAGTTCAAAATATGTTTAAATCCTCGAGGTTGAGCTAAAAACGTGAAGGTAAGCGAAGCTAGCATAAATTAAGTGATGAAAGTGATTAAGAACTATATAGGCGAGGATGGACGAACAAGAGTTGATCAATAAGGCAAAGATGTTAAATAGGAATTTGAGGTAGGGAAATGGCAAGTCGGGGAAGGTAAAGTTAAACTAAGCTGAAGGCATATCTAAGATCTTTGAGAATAAATTGAACTAAAAGGTAAATGGAGCTAAAGGAAATGCGGTAAAGTAAGCTTAAGAGTTATATGGTGGAATGTGGGCAAAAGAGGTTGATTTATAAAACAGAGACATGAAATGAGGAATTGAGGTAAAAGACGATAAATTGTGAGAAGTTGAGATGTTTAAATTAAGTGGTATCAACTTTTGGTTATTGTGGCTCGAAAAAGAATTAATCCGACTAAATTGGTGAATTGAGAAAGGTATAGTTGGAAAGAAGTTGAGAATGACTATTGGCGATTGAATCATAGCTATTTGTGCAAGTGATTGTGTGAAGCAATGTTTAAAAATAGTTTTGAAAGGAGTTATGTATTTTACGCGAATGATTCTTGAATGCAATTTCTTGAGAACTGCCTTTCAAACGTGAATGTGTTTTAAAGAAGTGAAACCGATTAAAAAGCAAATTTAGAGGGTGGCACGTGGTGCTATGCCTTCTACGATATCAAACTGATTTGAGATTGTGGTTCAAAAACAAATTTGATAAGTGATTGTGATCACTTCAGTTTTGAATGGATTTTGGGCTAAGGATTGTTTAGACCCGAGAGGAAGGAGGTGGTCATGTGTATCGGGCCACGGGGTCCTTGCGTATCGGGATGCCCATCAGCCAGAGAGGTTGATTCTTTCCTGATGAGAAAAGCGGAGCCTTCTAAGTATTTGACTAGAGATAGGTCCAGGAACCTGAGTCGGGGTCGCGCCCAGAGAATCGTCTCGGTGCTAGTTCGATCGTCTAAATCCCCGAAAGGATTTTCGGTTTATGGCTGAAAGTATTTGAAAGAAAGTGCGAGATGGTTCCATCTTGTTTAAAGTGATTCCATTCCTAAAATGATTGCAAATTGTGCTTTTAAATGATTGAAGTTTTATAAGCTTTATGTTGCGAATGATTTCAAGAGATTTCATTGAAAAGTATATAGATTTGTGTTATATTATTATGCTTTCGCCGATTTCATTATTATGAGTATTATGTGTAAAGAATTTCCATTTTAAGGGTCAAAGACTCCGGTGAGCCCTTGGTTTATTGCTCATACCCACAAATTTCCCCCTTCCCCCGAGTGTTGCAGGTACACTTTCGGAAGGTATAATCCACACTTAGTATATTCCGAACTCTTGTCGACTGCTGATTGCGATTTGTTGAAGGAACTCAAGTGGTTTACGTACATTCTTTGGTTTCTAAATATTGTACTTGTAATTTAGTTCATGTAGTTGTACCCGATGTACCATGAACGATTTAGATTAGTTTAAAGTTTTATAGCATGATTGGTGGAACTCCGACGTGTGGGCGTTGAGTTATATACTCCGAGCGTGTGGCTCATCGAGCTGTATTATGATCTTTATGCATGTTTTTAAGGCCTTAAGCCTAGGGGATAGTCCCTATTACAAACAGAACTCTGCCGAAATGTTTAGGAAATTTCAAATTCTTTTGGAAAACTACCTCTATTACCTATTAAGTTGGAATTAGAAAGTCGAACCGACACTCGATAGAGCCTTGGGAGTTCCTGTAAGGAACTCGGCGATGTAATACTCCCGGGGGTGTTTTGGGGTGTTACAAAATTGTATAAGAGCATAGATTTTGGTGACCTTAAGTCCGCATTGCATATAGCTACCTAGGATCCTTGTTATGTGATTATGTGTTTTGTTTGTGGCTGACATCTGTGTGCCCTTAAGTTCAACCTCCGAATTATAAGTGATTGCTTAGTTCACATGGTCAAATTAGTTAATTGTAAACTGCCCATTAAGGTGATGCATGAGTGACTTGCGTGCGCTAATTGTGTGAGTAAGTGCGGCTAAAATCTTATTTCCGGTCCATTACTCATTGATTTCGTTGAGTCCTGAATTAGAAATCTCTATCTTTAGGACCTCCTTGATTTGAATTCTTATGTGATTAGCTGGAGGATGAGTTCGATGATCTGAATCGTGAACTTATGTGCTTATATGTGTGAGTGATTTATGCGTGCTAAGTATGTGACTAGGTGTGGCTGAATTTTTATTTCCTTTCCGTATTCATTGATTTCATGGTGTGACTTCTAATCGTTAGTTGACTTAGGAATTCTACCTCTAAGAAGCATATGAGTATTCAATTATGTATTGATTGTTTATATACTTATTTCCAAGGAGTTTAGAGAGTGCATAGTTGATCTTAGATGGGAAAAGAAAAGACATAAGGTGCACAAGCATAAGTGAAGCATTTATTAGAGATTCCTGATTCCGTTTGTTGATTTAGGTATAGGCGCTGCTTTTGGGAGTTGTCACTAGAGAATGAGTTGAAATGCCACATTGTTGAATAGGATATGGTTGAGCACCCTGAGTGTTGAGGGATACTTACACATATTTATAGAAATACTCAAAGGTGAGTACTTTTGGAAGTTATAAATGAGAATTAGAGGCTATGGAAAGGAAAATTAATGGGAAATACAACGTGAAAGATTCGTTGTATCACTTGGTGGAATTGGCTTTTCTTGATAATAATATTTGGGTCCATAATCGAGAATGTCAAACTTGGTATTTTGCTTGAAGTGCAAATTTGTTTCGATTCGTTGGAAGGTATCTTTTGGGTACATTGGGAGCTATGATTGGAGAAACAGATTGATTTAAGAATTTTCTCTATTTCCATCTAAGTTTTGGGTTGACTAAACATAGGATGAAATGATTATGGAGATCCATCTATGAGTTCCAATTTGAGAAACTTGTGAGAAAGGTCTAAAATAAGCCGAGCATGAGGCTAGAAGGAGCTAAGTGAATCACATTGAAGGTTGTGCTTTCCACCATTTTGAGTTCCTTTGACTTAACTATCTCATCAAGAGGAGTTGATTGGTGAATATTTGAATTGAGCCAACTAAAAAATGATTAATCATTCAGGAAACAAAACTTCTAAACGAAATTTACCAAAAGACGAGTGAAATTAGCCTCAATTCACAATTTAAGGCTTAAAATATTAGGGTTCTTTCTTCCGAAATTGTCCAGAAAATTTAATCAATGAAAATCAAAATTGAAGGCACCAAAATATGATTAACCATGCCAAAAACAAAAGCGCAAAGTTAATTTGCATCAAAGTAATTGAATTGAGGCCTAATTTTAAATTTTTATGTCCGAAAGTTAGGGTTCTTGTAACAAAAAATTGTCAAGAAAATTTAACCAATTAAAATAGAAATTGAAGGCATAAAATCATGATTAAACACGCCAGAAACAAAAAATCTATCTTAATTTTCTAAAAAGAAATGAATTAATCCCCAATTTTGCACTTTAATGACCGAAAAATTAAGGTTCTTAATACAACAAATGGTAGCTACGAATTTCATGCTTTTGTCATAATAAACCACAATAAAAATCATTTAAATTACTAAAATTATGAGTCTATCAATTATCCTCAATCGATTTTAGCACAAGAGAGAGAGAAAACTCGATTTTGCAAACATCAAACCAAAAATTATGGTTCTAAGCCATGGAAACAAAATTGCAATTGAACCAAAGATTAGAACCAAAAAATCGTCAATTGAATATACATAATCATGTCATATGATGTAACAAATCGTAACCCCTAATTAATTTAGCCAAACAAATAAAAAAAAAAAAACTTCATTTTGTAACTTCAAGAGCCGAATAATTAGGGTTCGACTTGCAAGAACAATTCGCAATTAAACTCATAATTTAATCTATAAAACTTCAATTAAATTTATAGAATCATGTTAGAGAATTATTGAAGCAAAGTCTTTAACAAAGTTTTCCGAAAAGGAACCAAACAATTGCAAATTAAAGCAATCAAAGCAGTGGAAACGAACGAAAATTAGGTAAAAATTAGCAATCAAATAAACACCAAAATTAATATTAATTGTTCCTAAAGATTCAACATAAGGGAGGCTCGATATCACTTGTTAGGGAAACCCATAATGAAGACCATCATTACAAACCAAGAATCTAATATGTCGAATCAATAGAACAGATTAATATAATGCAGCTGAATCCATAGTTGACATCGGTTCTCCTTGAGTGACGTGGTTAGGTCTTCCTCATCTACACGTACTATTAAGAAAACCCTTAGACTTTCACGTGGCCTAATAATATCTCCGATAATCGGATATTAGGGAAAATTAATTTGTACATATGACTTGAGAAAACATAACCTTTGTTTATACCTCTAAACCCTTCGAGGGTTTTGACACACTATTGTTCCACCCATCATAAGATAGTAGTGGGCCACCGGTCTCTACACATGTAAAGATCACACCCTATTAGATATACTAAAGCCTAATTAATTGTAGCCTCCGAAGGTTTGCGCTTAGAGAGTCTAAGTCACCGGGAAGGGGGGATGAATAGGGTGATGAGGAAATTTAAAAGAACTTAGACAATTTTTGTTAAGAAAGAGATCAACAGTTGAGTTTAAGTCTAGATTGGAATCGAAATGCAAATATTCAGAAATACATGGAAACCCTCCAGAGCGAGAAAACCATGGACAGTGCTACTCCAAGCACTAAGTCAAATCCACTATTTTGAATCCTCAAAATACAAAGGACTAACTCTACTAGAATTGCTCCCTTAGACAATTCCTTACAATATTTTCCTAGACTTAGAAGTTCCCTTATCCGATTTAGTACTTCCCGACTATAGTAACCTTTACAATCAAGGACAACCGAGCTGAGTTAACGCTCATAGCTCGGTCAAGGGACTTACAAAGAAAGTAAAAGAAGAATGTAAATGATTACAAGACTTTCTTTTCAACTCGGAAAATAATTAAATATAGACTTGGAGTTGTAAGTAGAAGATTGAGTATGTAATACACTAAGAGAATTAGGCAATGTATGATGAATAGATTCAGCAATCCTGATTGTGGTACTTCCTAATCAATAAACTCGAAGTTCCCTTATCCGATCTAGTACTTCTCGACTGTAGTAACCTTTACAATCATGGACAACCGAGTTGAGTTAATCCTTACAGTTCAGTCAAGGGACTTACAAAGAAAGTAAAAGAAGAATGTAAATGATTACAAGAATTTCTTTACAACTAAGAAAATAATTAAATACGAGACTTGGAGTTATAAGTAGAAGATTAAGTATGTAATGCACTAAGAGAATTAGGCAATGTATGATCAATAGATTCAGCAATCCTAAAGTCTTGTGAAGTGGCTTCTATTTATAGATGACCAAGCGAGTAGTCGTTGGGTCCGATTTACGGACTAAAGTCTTTATTAGCCGTTGTAAAGGCTTTTACGAGTCATTCAAAAAGATCCGTTGGAGTAGGAACATTCGACAACGACTATTTGCTCCAAAAGGTGTTCCAATCAACTGGTGTTGTCTAAAAAGCAAGGTGGAAACCACCATTGAGCCCGACATTGAAGTTTTCTAGTTTTGGAAAGCAGACGGCCACGACACGGTGTCCGAGTCATGTCCAGAATTGGCTAAAAGCTGTCTCGCTGGTGTTTAACAGCTACAAGCTGGTTACTTTTGAGGTTAAAAAGTAGATTAGCTTGTTTTAATACCCTACAAAAGCAAACCACATTGGTTCTCAAAGTATAAAATACTTTGGTCCAAGATTAGGCAAAGATAATAATTAAATCGGAATAATTAAGAGCTTAGTTATCTTAGGCCTAGAAGAATATAATTTTCCGAGTCTAACATTCAATATACTCAAATTTCATCCGAGTCAATCCTAAGGATGATCAAGTTAAAAGAATAGAACATCGAGTGAGTGAACTTGATCTATCAAATAATTCTCTAAGAAAATAAATTGAGTTAGAAGACTGAATTAACGTTGTAATTCATTTTACCTTAGCAAGCACATCCAGTACTCGGATAAAGTGCATTAAGAGAATTATTTGATCATGAGATGGTTCCGAGTAGATTCCGAGTAGGTCGGGATACCTCGGTAGAGAAGATATAAAATAAAGTGCTATCCGAGTCACTCCGAATAGTGATGAAAACTTAGATAGGAGTTTTTATGTAGTTCGGAATGACTTTCAATCAAAACTTAAGAGAGATAGAAGTTTATACCCGAGTCTTTCATAAAATACTTAAAGTTAAGATCCGAGTCTTTAGCCTCATTAGATCACTTTTAGTTTGAGTTATAATCATGATGATCCTCACGATACATATGTAATCACGTATAAGCTCATCTGTTGGATTATGATCCAACAGGAATAACGACGTCATTTAAAAGAGGATCATACTTTAGGTATTACATTGTAGAAAAATAATAGTGTTAGATAAGAAGGTGCACTTGTTGGAAATTACGTTAAATGTTTATGTATGATATTGGAGAAAAAAAAATTTAAATTGATTTTTCTTTGACGTACCTAATTTTTTTTATTCTCCTCCTCCTCTCTAACCTCTTGCCATCATTGGATAAGTGTCGAAAAGTTAATCTCTTGCCTTCATTGGATAAGTGTGGAAAAGTTATGGGCTCAAGAGTGAGAATTTATCGATTTAAACACATGTTTCACTATATACCGTATATATAATTCCCACCGAGTGGAGTATTACATCACCGGAATTCTTCAAAAAGAACCTTTAAGGTTAATCAAGGTGTTGAGTTTGGTTTACTAGCTTTTACTTAAATGTTCTAAAGAGTTTTGTCGATAACTTAGCTTTTCCCCCAGGCTTAAAGCCTACATTTGCATAAGAAACAACAATATGAATACCATAACTCGATGAGCCACACACTTAGAGATCAACGACTAAGTCAACGGCCGGACGCTTGAGTCCAACCAACATGCATTAAAATTTAAAACAATCTAATTGGTGTATCACAAAACCTACACAAACTATACGAACTTATTTACATGTCTCAATAAATAAAACATATAAAATACACATTTTAGCCCTCTTTTGCCAAAAATAGCATCAAGTGTATCCAAAGTATGCTAAAGGTACGAGACAAACAACCTTAAGGAGTATCTCGCACTGGAGAGTAAATATGTGGTGGGTGAACACCAATCCTCTCGAGTGAGTAGTCTTATATTCTTAAAATAGAAAGTAGGGTTCACACGTATAATTCTATAACATATAATATAATAGACTTCCCAAATAATTTGAATAGGTTCTTGAATCAAACATGACATAGAAGAAGATTCTTGCTTTATACAAATCATAAAAACGTCAATAGTAAGGGTAAGATATAATAAATATTTTCTTTTATAATCTTACTTAAGGCGACGAAATAATACCGAGTATGTAACCTCATCGAAAATCCTTGACCTTAAATATATAAACACTATGATTCAACGCACACTTTCAAAACTCATCTCCCGAGAGGCTAACACATGTCTAGGGGTGGCATAACCCATGTGAAGGTAATATTTATGATAATAACTCATCGACTTTCAAGTACAATGTACAACTCATCTACTTTCAAGTGGGCCTCATCGGTTCACAAATTGGAGAACTCATCACCCCATATGTAACAAGTACATCCTAGCCTATAAAATCTAAACATACCTTTTGACCTCAAATTTGAAACATTTGGAAATTCTTATAATACAATTTTTAACTCAATTATATAAGGACCTCCGACCCTTATTTAAATCAACACAATCAATATCAAAGGTAAAGGATTCATATCTAAAAAAGACCTTATAAAAGCCTTTCGCAATGGACACACTCGGAATCCGCTTGTCACTTTTTTAAAAGCGATTACGTGAAACAATTTTCAATCCATAATTAAAGAAAAAGTAGATCATTAGTCATCTCATTTTTTATTAGCCAGTTTTAGGTCTAGAAACCATAATTTCACATTTGTATCCCAATCCAAAGTAAGCATCCACACTTGATTCAAAACAAACGTTTTATTCAAAGACATTTGAATCAAATCGTTTACATTTAAATCAAGAAATCTATGTGGCTTGTATTCCAACATCCTTATTAATAATTCACGTCTTAAATCAAGAATTTAACATATAAATAAACATACTAATTTAGCACTAAACAAAAGCCTCACAATCCAACATACATGGTTAAAAATCCCCAATATTCGGTTTGTTTCAGGATTTGTTCAATTCGGTTTCAATTCATTTCCCTTCATCTTAACCTCAAGTTTCGGTTATAGAATAAATTCATTCAGCTAATTCACCTTCAAAGTGATCATAATTACCAATCTAGAGATAGCTAAACACAACTAACATAGAGATGTCAAAATGAGTCTAATCAACAAGCTCACCCTCCCTGTTTGGTTCTAACGGACCAATGCCATCAATTTTGCCAATTTCGGACTTTAAGTGAATAAAACGTTGCTTGGGGTACCCTATATATTAAAGGAAACTATTTAAAGGATAAATTATTTTGAAAATGTATTTAAAAGTTGTGTACGTTTGGTGAAAACTATTTACATGGTCTTTTCAGTTGACCTTTTAAAAATTCCGATAAATTATAAGAAAAAGATAGAAATACTCTCATCTTTTTTTTTCTCTCTCCTCAATTTCTAATTCTTCATCACTATCTAATTCCTCGTCCCCCTTGTTTATCCTCCTTCTCTCTTCTTCAAGTAAAACTCAAACCAATCCCATAAATTCGACAAAAAAAAAAAAAAAGAAACTGACCAAATTTGGAAGAGTGGTGAGGGATTTGAGTTTCTGTTGGAATAGGAAGAGAGGAGGAAAAGGAGGTACAAGAAGCGAGATTTGGTTAGGCCCTTTTTGATCCTATTCATCTACCATTACGCTTCTAGATTCGGTTCATGAACCAAGTCGGCAAGTGGACCAACCTGAGGTAATATACCAAGATGACATGCTACACCGATCCTGGAATAGAGTGGAATTATACGCTGTTATGAAGAGGTCAGAATGACTTAAACAACTAGAGCTAAGGACTAAGAATGACTTAGACAACTAAAGCCGAGGACTAAGATAGACTCGGATGACAAAGCCGAGGCCTCGGACTTACTCGGATAACCGAAGCCGAGGACTAAGCGAGAATCAAACAAATAGAGCCGATGGCTGCGAGACTAATTCAAACAAGCTGAATCTCGGTGGCTCAAACTAACTTAGACAACTGAATCTAAGTGGCTTAGGCGATAGGTGGTCAATCTCCGGAATAAAGATGGAGGCTTCGAAAGGAGCTGGATTTCGGTAGAGAGATGGTTAAGGGGTTAAGGAGTGAGGGAAAAGTGTTTGGGCATAATCATGAGTGATAAACTATGGGGAATGTTTATGAGCACCCACTGCAGGTGTGCACAATCAAGGATAGTCCAACTTCACTTGGATACATATTTCACCACCAAGCTTAGTTAAGGCTCAAAGGCTTGCGTTAGATATAGGCACACCACCAAGTGCGCCTAAGACTCTTTTGATCATGATCTAGTTAGCTAAACCGGGATAAGAAAAATGAGATTTAAAGGATAATGGAGCTCTGTGTCAACTTCAAATATTGATAACTTGAGATCTCCAACTCCATTTTAGCTGTTCTAGGTATGGTTAGAAATCTTATGATGTTAGTGTTCCATCCATATATAATGAGTTGATTTTGGAGCTCGGATCAAAAGATACGATTAAAAAAGTTGTAGGTGTCATCCTAGATAAGCAAACTTCTAGTTTCAACAAAGGGCTTCCTAAGTTATTATCTCCACCTATATTCAAGATGCCCATTAGTTCTTGAGCTTTAGGACATCATGAAGTTCTTGTATGCAACAATTAGTAGGCAAAATCATAGCCATTTGTGACTGAATGACAAAAACTTCCAGCCCTTATAACACTAGAGAGATCTGTGTCCCACATACGCTTGTGGAAAGGGGGAAATAAGCGTATTACCAAAATCAATCTGATCTTGGATGACTTTAGGCATGGAGTATGTTGTAGCCCGTGGGTTTATGTTCATCATCCTCTCCTTGTTTGAAATAATTTGTCCTAAAATTTGTCAGGTGATCATTAATGAAACAGGAAAGTGAGTGGCAAGGCTAACCATAGTTGGACGAGAACATACTTTCGAGTCGCTTCACCAGGTGGAAGTTGTTGCTAGCACTTTCCAACATTGGGCTAGTTCCCTTAGTACTTGGCATTAGCTTAGGCCAACCCATAGAAGGAGGCCACTCTTTTCTTGCTTGCATCCACTTAAGAGTTCCCGATTTATCAACCACTTGCTTTCATTGCTTGTTGGAGCTAGATTTATTGGATGCTTGTGATGGCTCTTTGCTTGGACATAAAATATATTTCTTAAACCTCATCAAAGTCCCCATGAACAAGGACCTTTCTTGGACCAGAAAGTTTGCAACAACTTCTCAAAGTCGCTAGCTAATCACTCACCAAAAGATCTTTGGCTGAGGAGCTCTCTTCTTACGCCACTACGTAGGTGAGGCATTGGACGTTTTGACACACAATCAGCTCGGACTTGGGGCTCTCTCAATGGGTGTTTCTAACAATCAAGGAACAATGTTTCACACTTCTCATTAGCATAACAAATCAGAAACATTTATTCCATCAATAGCCCATAAACTTGGCCTCTTAACTCTACTTCCATGCTTGAATCATAAAATAACCCAAAGAACATAACAAATCACTCTTGAGGTCTTCCAAAACTCCTTAAATCAATCTTTAATATCAAATTCGACCAAAATAACTCAAATAAGGGTTTGAAGAAAGGGTGAAGTAGGTGGGAGGTTTAGGACTCCTCATGTCCTAAGAGAGAAAGGACTTGAGTGGGTTCATCAAAGTGCTCTTCCAGAATGTTGCTAGGTACCAAGACATCACCAAAAGACATCAACACAGATTAGATACTGTAGAGCTTAGAAACTTGGTCTATGGACGTCATGAAGGTACTAGGAGTGCCTAACAACCTATATGGAATGACTAACCAATCATACAACCATGGCCTATCCAACAATAAGTAATAAGCATCTAGAAACATGATATGACTCCAAAATTCACCAAGATAATTCTTATCACTACCAAAGGAAATAGAACACCAAGAATTTGATCGAAATCCTTCACCTTGGTAAGGCCATTGGAAGTCATGAGGGTATGGGTGGACCAAGACTTGTAGACTCAAATGTTCCACCATGTTTAAACTCTCCTCTATCTCCTTTTACTCATCTTGTTCCTCTTTGAGCTCTTCATATTCAGCCAAGCTAAGGCTTGATTGTTGCTACTCCAACTCAAGGTGACTCATCCCTTAGCGAAGGGAAAAATTTCTATTTTGCAATGGACCAAGAGGGTTTATGGGTTGTGGAGTTGGGAAATTTGGTGGTAGAGGGGAAGGACAACCACCAGATTTTGGTGAGGATATTTGGAGGGTTCTTTGGAGAAGTGGTGTGGGTTTTTGTTGAGGTAAAGAAGTTTGGACAGTATGGGTAAATGAGGGAGGTTGGGAGCTCCCTTTAAGGATGGGTTAGGTGTTTTGTTGTGAGGGGAAAAGGGGTTGGTCGGAAGGTTTCGGTGAAGGAATATGGTGGCTCCTTTTGTGACAAGTTGGGGAATTTTGAGGTAGGAAAGAAGATTAGTCAATAGGTGTTGGTGAAGGAAAGGAGGTGATGGCTGAAGGATTGGAGAGAAGAGGAAAGAGACTCCCCTTGTTGAGGGGTTTGATCTTGGTTGGATGAGATTTGTAAGTAAGTGGACCAAAATTTCTCAGCAACTTACCTCTCAACTTGCTCTATGTGCACACTTTATCTTTCCCTTACTTCTTCCTCCTCATCTTGTAAGTTCTCCACCAAGGGAGGGCATGACTCCTCAACTTAGACACATCAATTTCTATCTACTCATGCTCCTCTAAGCTCATATTTGCAAAGGCTTCTTTAACCTTACTAAACTAGCTAGAAAACTAATTTTCTTAGCCATAAAACTTTGGCACAAGTAGGCTAACCAACTCAAAATTGGTAGAAGAAGTTTTGCTCTCAACCTTCAAATTGCAAAGTGGTGCTCAAGGTAGTGAAACAAAAATGAGCAATAACTTTTTTTTTTTTGGTTTTGGGGGTTTTTGTGGACTAATGTGTTTGGGCTTAAAGGGTTGTGTTTGGGGTTAAGGAAGCTCAACCTAGGAAAGGCTCTAAAGCCCCGATACCAAAACTGATGTGCCTAGATAACAAGCTACACCGATCCTAAAATAGAGTAGAATTATACGCAGTTCGAGGAGGTCGAATGACTCAAACAACTAGATCCGAGGACTCGGAATGACTCGGATAGCTGAAATTGAGGAGTAGGCAAGACTCAAACAACCAGAGCCGAGGGGTCGGACTAACTCGGACAACTAAAATTGAGCACTAAGCAAGACTTATACAATTAGAACCGAGGGCTCAAACTCACATAGATAACTTAATCTCGGTGGCTTAGACTAACTCGAGGCAACTAAAGCTTCAAAAGGAGCTAGATTTTGGTGGGGAGATGGTTAAGGGGTTAAGGAGTGAGGGAAAAGTGTTTGGGCAGAATGATGAGGGATAAAATGTAGGGAAGGTTTATGAACACCCACTATAGGTGCACACAACCAAGGATAGTCTATCTTCGGTTGGATACTGATTTCACCACCAAGCTTGCCTAAGACTCTCCTCCGATATGAATCCCTCTCCTCTCTTTTTCAGCTTTAAGTTATTTGCAAAATTTGGGTAGTTGAATGTTGAATGTATTTGCGATATTTATTTGAATGTTGACAATGTGGGTAATGTTTAAGATTTTTGAAATGTTGAATCATTTATTGGGAATATGGGTAACATTTGTTTATTGTGTTAAGTTGAAAATTCGTATTTTTATGAGTTGATGTTGGGGTGGCCTTATTTATCCAATTATCAAAATTTGTATCCAAATTTGGTTAGGGTTTAGAGAAATAGAAAGATTTATGATTAAGGGTTTAGGGAAATAGAAAAATATGTGATTTAGGGTTTAAGAAAATGGAAATATTTATGGTTTAGGGTTTAAGGATCAAAAGGGAGAAAATTTAATAGAAAATATTAATAATTGGAAAGGTTTTTAGATATAGGGATATCCCCATAAACTTATCATAAAGATAATTTTGTTATCAAATTTGTTTATTTTGATGAGGTGATGTTGGGGTGGACTAATTTATCCAATTTATCTAAATTTCAGGTTTCTTTTTTGGTTACAATTTTGTTATATTATACATGATCGTAAACTAGATTACATGATTTTTTGAAGTTTACGTCATACATAAGACAATAATGAATATCAATACAATGTTGAGGTCATCCTTGTAATTTGCTTTAATGACCCCAAGACATAAATATGAATTGGAGTTCCCATGACCCTTGTTGTCTTTAACAATGAGGTTGGGTTCATAAGGGAAGATATAGAGTCTATTTACAGCGTGGTTCGGGCCACAAAGAAAGGGAAGGGTGGTAAATGGTTCATTGCGAGAAAAAGTGATAAATAATAGGGAGATATTACTAGTTTTGTCATTGTTTATCACCTTTTTCTCCAATGAATCCTTTACCCATCTTCCCTTTCTTTGTCGACCTACCCATGCTGTAGATAGACTCTATGTCTTGCCTTATGAACCCAACCTCATTGTTAAAGACAACCAGGGTTATGGGAACTCCGGTTCTAGTTATGTCTTGGGGTTGTTAAAGCGAATTAAAAGGATGACGTCAACATTTTATTCATATTAATTGTGCTATGCGTTATGTAAAGCATAAAAAAATCACGTCTACTTTTATTATAATGTATAATACATCAAAAATTAGAAGCACTCCTCTCACTCAATGAATAGAGGGAAAGAGTTGTATATATATATATATATTTTAAAAAAGATAAATTATAACCATTTTTGGATATAGGGCTATCCCCAAAAACTTATCATAAAGATGAATTTGTTATCAAATTTTTTTATGAGGTTATGTTGGGGTAGACTAATTTATCTAATTATCTAAATTTACGGTTTCCTTTTCGGTTGCAAGTTTCTTGTATTATACATGATCGTAAAACTAGAGTCAATGATTTTTCAAATTTTATGTAATGTATAAGACAATAATGAATATGAATGAAATGTTGTTGCCATCTTTTAATTTGCTTTAACAACCCAAGACATAACAAGAACCGGAGTTCCCTTGTTGTGTTTAATAATGAGCTCGGGTTCACAAGAAAAACATAGAGTGTACATACTACGTAGGTCGTTCCACAAAGAAGGGAGGAGGGGTAGAGGATTCAAATGGAAACAAATGTGTTAAACAATAGGGAATTATTACTAGTTTTCTCATTATTTATCCCCTTTATTTCCATTTGAACCCTCTACCCCTTCTCCCTTTTCGTGGATCGATCCATATTGTATGTACACTAAATTTTTTTCTTGTGAAGCCGACCTCATTGTTAAACGCAACAAGAGAACTCCGGTTCTAATTATGTCTTGGGTCATTAAAGCAAATTGAAGGGATGACCTCAACATTTTATTCATATTAACTGTCGTATGCATTATGTAAAACTTAAAAAAATCATGTCTAGTTTATGATAATGTATAATACATTAAAATTGCAAGCAAAACGAAACTAACTAACTAACTATATATATATATATATATATAGACACACACACACACACACACACACACCTAAACATCCCTTTTGCACACCAAATAGAGGGAAAAAGCTATATATGTATTTATCAAAAAAGAAACTTAACCACTATAAAAAAATAAGAAGTTATAACAATTTAAGGAAAAAGATGAATATATACTAAATAACATCTTTTGTTTTCTTGTAATTTGATAAATGACATGCTTAATTGTGTATAGTTGTGCTTATTTTTCTTACTAATCTATCTTTTTCATAAATTATCGTATGCATTTCATAAGGTTAGAGAACCCGTTCAAAAATATGTACATAACAAGTTATCCTAGTCGTAGTATGTGCATAAATGTGCGTTTAGCGATCGGGATATTAGCTTGGTATGTATAGGTTTTTGAATTGTCCGTGTTGGGCAGTTTGAGAATATTATGATAATAGGTTGTATGACTATTATCATATTATCATATATTTGACAAGATATCACGATGCTCATTTCTCCTCTCATTCTTCGGGTGCAATTATGATGATGATCAGTTTGATGTGTATATCCTTACTTATGTTACCATACAATTAAGTAAGGATATACACATTGGCCATTTTGTTTTCGTATGTTGTACTTGAAGGACTAAGAGGAAATGTTGCTCGATATTTTGTCAAAAGTATGATAAGATTTTGGTGGATAGTCTAGGGTCATATTATTCTTGAATGAATTTAGGACCATCTATCCCTTTAAAAGGATCTAAGGCTCATGTCATATTATTTGTGCGTAATTAAATGATTAAAGCACTTACTTTTCAAACTAGAAGTGGTAAATTGCTTCTCGTGTTTATGGGTAAGGTATGGATTGAGTGTGGGTTTATAGCTATAGGAGGAGTGTAGAATATCGTGATGGGGTTAACAACTTTCTAGAGATTGCCATCGAACATGCAACCAAATTCGGAGAACGATCCATATTTTGTCCATGTTTACGGTGTTTTAACTCCTCAAGATTGCTCCCTAAGGTTGTAAAAGGTCACCTATGTCAGCATGGATTTGACGCATCTTATAAGGTGTGGGTATGGCATTAGTAAAAGGAGTATGTGAATAATGGCATAGGAGAAGAGGAAGGGTATGACGAATATGAAGCAAGCGATATGGAATTAGAAGATCGACTTGAAGATTTGGTTCGTGGAGTAGAAGGTGAATTAGTCGATCAACCACATGTATTGGAGCAATAGTTAGCTAATTCGGAGAAGGCTCCTCGATGCAAAGCAAGGAGAGGATAAATGTCCGGAATGTCCGGAACCATCCGTAGATCATGGCTTGTTTGCACATGCAAACGCTAAATTTACCTTAACCTTGGCCAAGCCTTTAACTCGTTGTTCCCAGGGATGTTATGGTCTGAGTCCTTTTTATTTGAAGCCCTTAGTGGGTCTACTTCTACACCCCATGGTTGGGTTTTCCATGTCACCTAGAAATTTTAACCGATTGCTTATTTTCTCCACCTAGCACATATTAGGCCCAAATCTGCACTGTTTTCTTTGATGGAGCAATTTTGCTATATTTTCTCTTCTTATAGGCTTCATTTCAATTAGGCCTTTAAGTTGACTCCTTGGATAAGGTTCTTATAATCCTGCACGTCCAGAATGGGCTTTCCACTTGAAGTTTCAACCTTTGAAAAGCGGCAATTTTTAGTATGTGCTTGAAACTAACTTTGTCTGTCAAAGTGTTCTGTCCTATGAGCTGCTTTGGAGTCATGATTGACCTATTAAGGTTCTTAGAAGGGTGTATTATTATTATTGGAGGTTTCCTTTCGGATAAGATAAGATTTTTCCAGTGAAATTCAAGCACCTTTTGCCACCTGCAGTTTCTGCCGAAAGTTGCTACCCTAGCTGGAAGGTTTTTACCCACTTGCATTCCGAGTGGACCCCTTGGGGATCTACGTACTTCATAACTTATGTTTTTGTTTTTTTGTTTATTGTATTTGGTTTGCTTTAATTTAATCAAAGCATTTTGTAATTCTTGTTGCTAAGTACCGTTTGAGTCTGGCATATAAAAGCCACTCCTCCCTCATTTTGTAAGAAGTTGTTGTTGCATAAGTAAACCAGAAGCTCAAAGCTTTCTCTGACCCCCAAATCTTCTAAGTGTTTACGAGCATTTTAGGAGTATGAACTATCTTCAATTTGTTGGTGTTTCTTTATGCAAATTGATTGTGTTTCGTTGGTTAGGTGGTGGATTCCTTTATCCTAACTTAGATTGAGTATTGGTGAGCCTTATCTCAATCATATCCATTCAGTTCCGCCTTGCTAGTTTAAAGCTTGAATCTTCGCTCACTAGCCCTTCCATTTTCAGTCCATTAGCAATTCATCGCAAGCTCAACGCTTTTGTCCGTAAGTCACCAACAAGCATTTGAGTTGTTGCCCGCCTGTCTTTGCCGCTCATGTGCGATTGCTCATTGCCCAGCCCCTTCCGTGGTGTTTCGCCTAGCCCCACGCATCAAAGTGGTATCAAAGCACAACCTGGTTGTTTGTCCTTCTTTGTTAGCTACAAAATCACCCTAATAGCCCAAACACAATTCCTAGCTACAAAGAACCCCAATCTCCTCAAAATTAGCAAATCACAACTTCGTCCTTTAGCCATGGCAAATGATATTAGCTCCGAGTGAACTCTTGATTCTGGAAAGGGTATTGCACACGGTTGATTTGCCCCTTGAAGACCAAAGAAAGGTTATCTTTCATTCTCGGTGCACTATCCGAGATAAGGTATGTAATCTAATTGTCAATAACGGTAGCTATACCAATGTGGCATCCCAATATATGGTGAAAAACTTGTCCTTATCACCATTCCTTACCCTAGACCATACACCTTGCATTGGCTTAAGAAGGGAAATGTGGTTCATGTAGATAGGCGGATTCTGGTTGCTTTTTCAATTGGGGATTTTAATGACAAAGTCATATGTGATGTACTTGCCCGAGGATAATTGTCACTTGTTACTTGGTCGACCTTGGCAATTTGATAGAAATGTTAGTCACAATGGTAGGGACAACACCTACTCTTTCACACACCATGGCCATTGTTATGTAATGAAGCCACTAACCCGTAGCCCTCTCTCCATTTCTGAACCGCAACCCAAGGTGGCAAATACAACCTTGTTTATAAGCCAAACACAGGTAGAGAGTTCGATTAGTAATGGTGAGACTGTCCTTGCCTTGCTCATCTTGGAAAAAGTAGAGGAAGAGATCCCTTTAAATCCCAAAGTCCATCCCCTAATTAAGGAATTTCAGGATGTTTTTCCCTCAAATTTACCCCCAAGTTTGCCATCGGTTAGAGGGATAGAACACCATATTGACTTGATTCCCGGTACTTCCGTCCCTAACAAACCAGCCTATTTGTGTAACCCGGCTAAAACTAAGGAACTTCAGCGTCAAGTCCAAGAGCTAATTGATAAAGGCTACTTAAGGGAGAGTATGAGTCCTTGTTTTATCCCAACCTTGTTAATCCCAAAGAAAGACGACAACATGCGTATGTGGACGAGTAGGGCCATTAACAACATTACCGTCAAGTATAGGTACCCCATTCTTACGCTTAATTATATGCTGGACGAACTTCATGGCTCTAAGGTGTTTTCCAAGGTGATTTAAGAAGTGGATATCAACAGATTAGAATGAGGGAAGGGGATGAATGGAAAACAACTTTTAAAACCAAACAAGGGCTATGTAAGTGGTTGGTCATGCCTTTTGGTTTATCCAATGCCCCTAGCACATTCATGCGGCCGATGAAGTGAGATCTTGAAACCCTTTATTGGTAAATTCGTTGTTGTGTATTTTGACGATATTCTTGTGTATAGTAGGGATGAAGAAAGTCACAAACTTGATTTGACACAAGTATTTCTAGTTTTACGTGATTAGAAACTATACGCCAAGCTTGAAAAATGTGAATTCTTCTCACCGATCCGAGCCAGCCCTTATGTCAATCACCGAGGTAAGAAGTTTTCATGGATTGGCTTTATTTTACAGGCAATTTATCAAGGGATTCAGCACCATCATGGCGCCCTTAACCGAATGCATGAAGAAGGGAGCATTTGAGTGGCCTTCAGCTGCCCAACGTTCCTTTGAGCTAGTAAAGTAAGAGATTTGCGAAGCACCAATACATACACTCCCTAACTTTGATGACCTGTTCGAGGTGGATTGTGATGCTAGTGGTGTTGGTATAGGTGCTGTCCTAGTGCAATCCAAGTGGCCGAGTGGCATATTTCGAGGAAAAATCAACGGTTCTCGGAGACATTACAACACTTATGACAAGGATTTTTATGCTATAGTCGGGGCCCTAACGTATTGGGGACACTATTTGAAACCAAAACCCTTTGTTCTTCATTGTAATCACCAAGCTTTAAAGTTCATCAACGACCAATAAAAGCTAAACCCAAGGCATGCCAAATGGGTTGAATTCTTGCAATTATTCAACTTCACCCGCTAACACAAAATCGGAAAAGATAATGTGGTGGTTGACGCTTTTCGAGGAGGTATGCTTTACTTTCCGTTTTGGAAACAAAACTTCTCGGCTTTAAGTCCATTCAGGAATATTATAAGGGTAATCCAGATTTCATGGAGTTGATCAAGGCAACCCATAAGGATGGTACATACACGGTCCATGATGGTTTCCTTTTCAAAGGAACAAGTTATGTGTTCCCCACTGCCCCATGCGTGATTTATTGGTTCAAGAGGCTCATGGAGGGGCCTTGGTTGGTCATTTCGGCCTTAAGAAGACAATTGACATACTCAAGGAGCATTTCTATTGGCCAAGAATGGGAGGAGACCATTACAAGGTGGTGGCTGCTTGCACTATTTGCCATCATGCCAAGAGTTAGTTTCATAAGGGACTTTATACACCACTACCCATTCCGGAAAGACCATGGGATGATGTTAGCATGGATTTGGTGGTTGCGTTGCCTAGGACACTTCGAGGGAAAGACGGCATTATGGTGGTTGTGGAACATTTCTAAAAAATGGCCCACTTTATTCTTTGTCACAAAATTGACGATGTTTCTTATATTGTAGAATTGTATTTCAAGTAGGTGGTTAGGCTTCATGGAATTCCTTGGTCCATTGTCTCGGATAGGGATTCCAAGTTTCTATCCCATTTTTAAAGGAGCCTATAGAGACTGCTCAGGCACAAAGTTGCTCTTTAACACTGCTTATCACCCACAAACAGATGGCCAAACGGAGGTCACTAACCGAACTCTCACCACTTTGCTTAGGAGTTTGGTTAGTAAGAGTTTGAAAGACGGGGATATGAAACTGCCCCATGCTGAATTTGCCTACAACCGCGCTCCATCCTATGCTACCATGCATTCACCTTTTGAGTGTGTGTACGGTATCAATCCTCTCACTCCCATTGATTTATTACCCTTCTCTATTAATTCCTTGATAAGGGATTCAATTGAGAAGGCCAACGTAACTTATAAGGCAAGGGCTAACAATCATCGAAAGCAACTTGATTTTAGTTGGGAAACCTCGTTTGGTTGCATTTAAGTAAAGAGAGGTTTCCTTCAAGAAGAAAAAATAAGCTAATGGTAAGGAGCGATGTTCCATTCAAGGTGATAAAGAAGATTGGTGACTGTGCTTACAAGCTCCAACTACCGAGAGATATGGTCGTTTCGCCGGCTTCAATGTGGGCGACCTTAGCCCTTACATTAAGGACAACGAGGATCCATTAGATTTGAGGACAAATCCTTCTCTAGAGGGAGAGATTGATGTGAAGCAAGGAGAGGATAAACGTTTAGAATGTCCAGAATCATTCTTAGATCATGTCTTGTTTGCGCATGCAAACGCCGAATTTACCTCAATCTTGGCCAAGCCTTTGATCGTTGTTCCTGGGGATGTTATGAGGCAATTCCTACTAATTTGAACCCCTTAGTGGGTCTACTTTTTCACATTTGTAAGAGGAAGTGACAAGGGTTAGTTTGTTTTTATTTTTGCAGGTAACTTAGAAATAAAAAGGTCACTAGTACTTAGACTTTGCATGCTCACGCCACATGTCCGGAGATTCAAGGCTCTTCTCGAACTTTAAAGTTAAAAGGAGGAAATGTCATATTTGGAGATAAAAGCAAGGGCAATATAGTTGGAATTAGCACAATTGGTCAACGAGACAACTCAGTTAGTCTAGTATATCTTATCAAAGGACTCAAATATAATCTTCGAGTATCTCACAACTATGTAACAAAGGTCAACAGGTAAGGTTCACTCGGACCAACTGCTTTATTTCTAATGAAGCTACCAACGAGACAAAGCTCTTAAGTCTAAGGTTAAGTAACACCTACACTATTCTCTTTATGATTTAAATCAAGATTTATCATGTTTAAAAGCTTCTCTGAATGATGATTCTTGGACATGGCATCGTAGATTAGGTCATATTAGCATGCATATTATTAAGAAATTTGCATCTCATGGATTAGTTAGAGGATTGCCTAACTGTTCATTTAAGAAAGATAAAATCTGTGATGCTTGCACAAAAGGAAAACAGGTTAGATCATCCTTAAAGCCACTCAAGATAGTATCTACAACCAAAGTGCTTGAATTGATACATATGGATTTATGTGGTGAAATTCTGTTAAAAGCTTAGGGAGGTAAATCGTATGTGGTAGTTACCGTTGATGATTACTCACGATTTACCTGGTTGTGTTTTCTGATGAATAAAAATGAAGCATTCAAAGAGTTCACTAAGATCCGTAGGAAAATACAAGTGAAGTCTAAGACTCGGATCAGGAGAATTCAAACCGACCATGGAAGGGAGTTCGATTACTCACCATTTGTAGACTTTTGTGACAAGAATGGCATCTCCAACAACTTCTCAGCACTAAGAACTCCTTAATAGAATTGAGTAGTGGAGAAAAAGAACAGAACATTTGAAGAAATAGGAAGGACAATGATGATTGAAAATGATCTACCTTACTATTTACGGGCTGAGGCAGATGAATACAACAAACCACACTCTCAACAGATGCCTCATTCGATCTATTCCGAAGAAGACCCTATGAGCTATATAAAGGGAAGAAGCATAATATTTCCTACTTCAAACCATTCGGATGTAAATGCTTTGTGCATAACAATAGTAAGGAACATTTGACCAAATTTGATGCAAGGTCGGATGAAGGTACTTTGCTTGGTTATTCTTCACATAGCAAAGCTTATAGGATATTAAACAGGAGAATTAACAAAGTAAAAGAAAGTATCCACGTTATTTTTGATAAAATTGATCATGGAAGGATAAGTGAATCCACCTTCTCGGATCTCATGCTTGCTCAATCGAGATAAAGATGACACAGTAGAGGCTGAGCTCGGAATGAACAAAAACAAAGGAACCGAGCCAACTTAGAATGAGCCAATTCAAGAACAAACTCATACCACTCGAAGAACAAGCTAATGAAGAAAATCAATAACCTAAACCAGTTGAAGAACAAGCCAATTCAACGAGTATTCAACCTTCAAATATGGTAAATCGGAGGACAGGTAAAGCTTTCAAATATGCATCTAGTTACCCACCTGGGAACATCATTTCGGACATCAATAGTGGGGTAAGAACTCGTTCTTCTTTGCAAAACTTATGTGCATTTTCAGCATTCATTTCATTAATTGAACGTAAAAATGTATTAGAAGCCCTACTTGAACTTGAATGGGTAGAGGCCATGCTAGAGAAACTATCTCAATTTAAAGCAACCAAGTCTAGACTCGACCAAACGACTTTCCGACCACTTAAGTAATAGGAATCAAGTGGGTATTCAAAAACAAACTGGATGAGGGAACATTGGTAGTTAGAAAAAAACGAGGTTAGTTGCTCAAGGTTATAATCAAGAAGAGGAAATTGATTGTGGGGAAACCTTTGCACCTATTGCTAGGATTGAGGCAATCAAAATTCTCTTAGCTTTTACATCCAGCATGAACAATAAATTATATCGGATGGATGTTAAATGTGCTTTTCTGAATGGTTATTCAAGAAGTTTATTTTTGAGCAACCCCTGGATTTGACAACTCTCAATTTTCTAATCATGTTTTCAAATTACAAAAGGGTTTGTATGGTCTGAAATAAGCTCCAAGAGCTTGGTATGGAAGATTGAGCAGTTTTTTGGTTGAAAATGATTTTAAAAGAGGTCTTATTGACAAAACTCTTTTCATAAAAACCAAGGGGAATGATTTTCTCGATATTTTGATTTATATTGATGACGAGTATATTTAAAGCTACTAATGAAACTCTATGCCAAGAGTTTTCTTAGTTAATGAGACAGGAGTTCCA
Source organism: Talinum fruticosum (assembly GCA_021018815.1). Classification (NCBI taxonomy): domain Eukaryota; kingdom Viridiplantae; phylum Streptophyta; class Magnoliopsida; order Caryophyllales; family Talinaceae; genus Talinum; species Talinum fruticosum. Next base: position 2,865,430 of record JAITYX010000070.1, on the reverse strand, counting down.
AATGAGTATGATGGGAGAACTCAATTTCTTTCTTGGATTACAAATCAAGCAAGAGAAAGATGGCATCTATGTACATCGGTCTAAGTCCATCAAGAAATTACCGAAAAAGTACATGTTAAGCTTGTCGTACAACAACAAATTAAACCACTACTTAAACTTATAATAAACAATATAGCAAGGGCAAGTAGGGATCGAATCCACGAGGAAAGATATAATAACATGCAAGTTTTAATCTAATTAAATTTACTACTCTTAAAAACAAAACAGAAAATATAAATTAAAATCAATAACTAAAATTCATAGAAAATTATCTAACAACTAAATAAATAATTTATACAGAATAATAAAACTACAATAACCCAGAAATATTTTTGTATATTTTTTAGAATAATTAAAACAGAAAACTAAAGCAGAAAATAAACAAATTCTAAAACAGAAAATTAAATAAGTAAAATTCTGCACTAAAATAATTACGAAAATAAATACTAAAATTACCCAGAATAGTAATACTAATTTTCTAAACCTAACCAGACCCTAAAAATATAAAAACAAAATTTAAAATCTAATTTACGAATTTATTTTATTAAAAACCTGCAGTAATTAAATTCAAGAATTAAATCTGAAAAAATATCAAATTAATTCCAAAAATTCTAAAATTTAATCACAGCAAACTAGGACTCTATCTAAACCCTAAAAGAAAATAAAACACGAAAAATAACAAAAGAAACTATTTTTAAACTAATTTCTAACAAACTGACTCAAAAATAATAAAAACTGACAGAAAATTAATTCTGAAAATTAAAATATGTAAAGACTCAAAATTAAATTAAAATAAAATTACTAAAACTAACCTAAAATACTGATCTTTAGGGGGTTTAATGAAATTGATAATAAAAGACTATAACTTTATAAGTAAAAATCAATAACTCAAGAGAATAACTAAAAGCAAACAAATAATTATCAAAGGTAACAAATTTATAAAAACACTTAGTATAATCTATATCCACCATGCAAATTATTATTTATCATTAACACACAAATTGATCTACCCATGAGCTAAACTGTAGAAGACAACCACTAGCGGATCTTCCCCGTTTTTCCTTAGTTATTAGTTTACTTAGGCCTAGCCCTAATATAAACCCTACTAATATTGATAACCCTAGCACTAGCACTAGAATTTAATCAAATCAGAGCATTAAGTATTAGAAAAACATCATCTAGCACCTAATAACCAATCTACTAGCAAATTGATTTAAGAAGGATCTATGATAATTTCCTAATTAAAAGAGATGGGTATGAGCCATCCATGATTAACTAGGGTGATACTTATGTCTAAAAGATCAAGCAATTACGTACTTAAACCCTCTAAACTATCACATGAATTTATATAAAACTAAGTAGCGTGCACTCTAACTAATTAGACATAAATTCATAAACATTAAACACAAATTATCATAAAATCATGGATTGAATCAATAAGACAATAAAAATCGAAACTTTGTTTCAAAATAAATAATTTAACATGGCTTCAAGTAGATTATACCAAGTATAAGAAAAACTACTCACACATAATGTAATTTAAAACATGTAAACTAAATAAAACTAGCATCTTTAATATTAATCTAACAATAAAAACTCGATCTTTTCTAATAAAAATTACAAAACTAAATTATACTACCGATATTAGTTTCTTTGACCCGGGAAGATGAAGAAGATGGTGATGGATGGTGGCTGGCTGGGCAGCGGACAGCAGCAGCCAGCAAGGAGCAGCAGCAGCAGTACGGTGCAGCCGGGAGCAGCGGCAGACAGCAAGCAAGCGAGGTGCAACAAGGAGCAGCGGAAGCAGAGTGCAGCAAGAGAACGTGAGGTGGTCTGGGTAGCTAGGTGGCTGGCTGCTTGTGTGGGCAGTGGACGTGAGCAAGCAGCAGAGTGCAGGCGGCTGGGATGTATGTGGCTGGCTTCCCGGTCTCTCTCCATGATGATAATAAGTAGTATATATAGGGTGAAAGAGTTAGGGTTTATTTCTCTTTCTTCTCTTCTAAGTTTCCCTTTTCTATTCCACTTAGGATTTCCTAAAATATAATATCCTAAAATAAATATTTTATTACATATTATATTTATGGACCAACTTCATATATTTTCTTGGATGCTTGTCGGTAGCTAAAAATCCATTTTTAACGACTTTTCTTCTCTTCCCCACTTTATTCGATAATTACCTATAAATAGACAAAATAGAATAAATTAGATAAAATAAACTATATAATATAAACTCAATAACTACTAAAAATACGTATAAAATACGACTTAACGAGTACAAGCTACAAGATGTCAAACATGCAGCAACGCTAATGAGTAGTAGTACCAAACTGGAGTCAAATGAGAAAGGTAAAACTATAGATCAAAAACTCTATAAAGGTATGATTGGATCTCTACTTTATCTTACATCTAGTAGGCCAGATATTATGTTTAGTGTCTCGCTTATGTGCAAGATTTCAAGCTAATCCAAAAGAAACACATCTCATGGTGGTGAAGAGAATTTTTATATATCTTTCGAAACTCGGACACTCGAACTCTGTTATTCAAATGACTCAGGTCCGACGCTCATTGGACAGTCAAATGCTAACTATCTTGGATACAAGGTTGATAGAAAAAGCACCTTAGGAGGATGTCAATTTCTCGGTCAATCACTCATCTCCCGGAACTCAAAGAAGCAAAATTCGGTTGCTCTATCTACAGGTGAGGCAGAGTACATAGCGACTGGAGCCTGCTATGCTCAGATTTTATGGATCAAGCAAAACTTGAAGGATCTAGGATTGTCATTCACAGCCATCCTAATCAAGTGTCACAGTCAAAGTGCTATCAACATTACAAAGAATCTAGTATAGCATTCAAAAATAAAGCATATCAACATCGGATATCATTTTATGAGAGACCACTCTGAAAATGGTAATATTGAACTTGGGTTTATTCCTACAAAGTTTGAATTAGCACATATCTTCTCAAAACCTCCGAGCGAAGATCGGTTTTACTTTATTAGCAATGAACTTGACATGATGATTGCATGATTATTTGAATGATTGCATGAGAATCTATGAGTGTAATTGTTTATTATATGTTCCGAGTGAATAACTGGTGGATTAGTTGAAATATGATGAAACCGAGCTACAAGTTATTAAATTTCCGAGTGTGTTCCGAGTGCCTCGGACACATCGGTGAGTCGAACTCAATTTAGAGAAAAATGGACATCAAAATTCTAAGATCTCGCTATAAATCAATAAAGAATCTTGGAAATATTTTCAAAAATCTCTTTTTTGTTCTCTCGTCATGCGAATGATCGGGAAACTAGTCGTTAGAAGGAAGCAATTTCAAGAAGTAACCGTTAGACACTCGGAACGCCAAATGGTCAGCTAGCCATTACTCTTAGTAGTGAGTCGAGTAAGGCCTTTGTTCCTTGAGAGCTATTCATTTATAAATAGCATCTGTTCATCCTCATTCATTGACTTTGCTATCTTTCACTCTCTTACTCTCTACTCTCGAACTCGGATTCTCTACTTCTCTAACTCTATTTGTTCTCACTTATTCAATTTCTTACTCTTTCTCCTTCTCAATCCAAATTATTTCTTTTTCTCTCACAATGCCTGAGAGAGGAAGCACATTAGAAGGAGGGTCAGCCACCAAAGAGGCTATAACCCGAAGCACCCACCCTAAGAATTCATAAAAGGATCCTTTTAAAGGCAAGGCTCTCGCTTTTGATGAGCAAAAGAAAATAGTAGCCCAAAATTATTTCCTCGAAGAGAAATTCTTTTCATCAACCTGTAGGAACCACGGCCATGGGCGAGACCCGGGACCGAGCTTCCCCATGTGTCTTTTTGGTGTAACGGGTTTTTAGAAAGTTGGAAAATGATTCTAGGGTTTTTAAAGATGGATTTTAGAAAGTGGGGATGAACCTTTTATTAAGATTTTTGAGTTTTTATTAAATCTGATTAGGCAAAGTTTGGATGGCGGTTTTATTAATTATTTTAGAAATTATTTTCAGAATTCTAGGGATATTATTTCCTAATTAAAGGATAAATAAAATTAAAAACTAGGGTTGTGCCGTGAGGCTTCAGGGACAGACTGGTGTGAAAACACCAGCCTAGACCCAAGCCTCAACCGCCGACCACCCAGGTGCGAGCCGCACATAGGCCTTTTGCCGACACAATTAGCCTCGGCCTCCGGCCCGGCAGGCAGATGTAGGTTCTATTTTTTTTACCCTGTAACTAGAAAATAGCCGAGATGCAATTCGATAAGAATAAAGCATAAAAAGGGAGTCGCTAGCCGCTTTTAGGATGAAAACTAACAAAATCAAAAACTTGCTCTTTCAATCTTAGTATGGGAAACCTAAGACTAAAAGAGGCTAAAATGGACGCCATTGGTCTTTGAACCGAGAAATGAATTCGGGGCGAGGGTACAAACGTAGGGAAAACCCTTCCATTTCGCTCGTCCGAAGATGACCGTTACTAATTCGAGTAGTGAATCTAAATAATGTGAAAAACACAAGCATACAACAACATGTTAAGCGAAATTTAAAACAACTAGAACGGTAATAAAAGAAAGTGATAAAGAAAGTGGTAAAGAAAAGAAAACAAAAAAAAGCGAAAGGTTATATCAGGCGGGGAGGAATTAAACGAACGATTACATCTCTTTAATCCACAATACGAAAAGCGATAGATAAAGCATAAAAATAATGTAAACTGTTTGGAGGCTGTACAATTGCCCTCGAGGTTGTCCCACTTTGCTAATCTAGATCTCTATGCTGGATCTCCTGATGCGACAATGACAAATCAAAGAAAAGTGCTTGAATTTGTTAACTTATGTATGTAGGGAATAGGAAGGATAAGTTAAATAAGTCCCCGAGAGATCAGAATAACTGAATATTCTTTAGCTCTTTGCATGGATTCAACAACGATAAGTAGAGAAATGATGAATGATTGGTAGTAATTTCAGCAGAGTAAAGTTTAGGTATGAGTGCTCTGGTTAGCTTTTTACAACATTAAGCATAGGAAAAAGTCAGTATGGGAATAAGAGCAAAGGCTCTCTATTTATAGGGAGAGACCTAGGTCACATATGACCTAGGGTTTACATTTAGACAACCGTCTAAGCAACTGCAAACAAAATGAGCCATAATCTCACAAGATTGAACTAGATAAAGTAAGGATAGAGTCGGATAGAACCCGGTTCACGGCACCGGAAACCCGGACATGCTTAGGGTTTCATGCCCTACCGTGTTTCAAAGGGATTCTCCAAGCCAAAATGCAGTGTTTTACTTAAAACTCGGGGTTGCGAGGCACTAGCCACGACGTCGTTTTGAGGGGATAAGCTCCTAGCCTCGTGTGGACTGTTTTATGGAGCTTAAACGCAGCAATTTGATGCTCATTATCGTGAAATGCAATGCTTTAACGCTATCTTCAAGTCTTCAGCTCCTTGTCCGATTGGACAAAAGTAAAATGTAGTATTCTGAGTTTGGAATTTCCCGGCACACACCACTGGACTTCGTTGTCTCTTAAGGCTTGGCCCGGTTCTCGGATCACCCAAAAGAAAAGGAGATTTATGGACCGACCCAAGGCAAAAGGTCGTTTATTTGGTGTTAGGGGCCCTTTGTAGTTTACTAGCTTATTTCGCACAAATCGAATCACGGTCCGAGATCGAAATCCTCAAATAGGACTCGAGATTTCATCATCGGGCTGACAGAATAAAATAAAGAATTAAAGAGATAAGAGACGACATTTTTTAGGTGTCTACAGTTAGCTCCCACTTTGACGAGTCTAAAAAAAAGACGAAGGGTCAAAGTAGACACTAAAGGGTACTTACCTCGATTTTTGGATATTAGGTATTGTATGATACTTACAATTGGTTGTAATTGAACCTGAACTCCAAAATGGGACCTAGACTTGACCACGATGCATGCGTTCGAAGTCCGGTAAGAGGATCCTAAGCTTGGTTTTATCAAAGCCTAAAACGTGCCATATTTTGATGTTGAAACTTCGATCATTCTTTTGATCTAAAGCTTGGCTAAATGATATGTTGTACTAACATGCTTGTTAGTGTATAATCAAATTGACGAAAGTTAGGTGTTTTACCCGAGTAATTAAGTCAATAATAGACCGAAAGATATGATCCGGAAAAGCGGATTGGTGGGTCCAGAAACTCCTACTTGCATGCACAAGGGGCCAAAGAGTCACATGCCATGGTTGATGAGACTCCACAAGCTAGGTGGGTAGGGTATGCTGCAAAGTTGTCATCGATGGGACATTAGGACACCTCGTGGCCGGCCGCGACAAGCCTTTGGTAGGTGTGGCGCTGGTGTGCTCTACTCGTATTCCCTTGGTGTTAAGTCATATTTTATACGTATTTTTAGTAGTTATTGAGTTTATATTATATAGTTTATTTTATCTAATTTATTCTATTTTGTCTATTTATAGGTAATTATCGAATAAAGTGGGGAAGAGAAGAAAAGTCGTTAAAAGTGGATTTTTAGCTACCGACAAGCATCCAAGAAAATATATGAAGTCGGTCCATAAATATAATATGTAATAAAATATTTACTTTAGGATATTATATTTTAGGAAATCCTAAGTGGAATAGAAAAGGGAAACTTAGAAGAGAAGAAAGAGAAATAAACCCTAACTCTTTCACCCTATATATACTACTTATTATCATCATGGAGAGAGAGGAAGGAAGCCAGCCACTCACAATCACCACTGCTGCTTGCTGTCCACGTCCACCTGCTGCCCAGCCACCACCAGTGCTGCCGCCTACACCTGGCTGCTGCCGCCGCTGCACCACCAGCCAGCCGCTGCACCTGCCGCCTGAACCTGGCTGCTGCCGCTGCTGCCCCTTGCTGCTGCTGCTGTCCGCTGCCCAGCCAGCCACCATCCATCATCATCTTCTTCATCTTCCCGGGTCAAAGAAACTAATATCGGTAGTATAATTTAGTTTTGTAATTTTTATTAGAAAAGATTGAGTTTTTATTGATAGATTAATACTAAAGATGCTAGTTTTATTTAGTTTACATGTTTTAAATTACATGATGTGTGAGTAGTTTTTCTTATACTTAGTATAATCTCATTGAAGCCATGTTAAATTATTTATTTTGAAACAAAGTTATGATTTTTATTGTCTTATTGATTTGATCCATGATTCTATGATAATTTGTGTTTAATGTTTATGAATTTATGTCTAATTAATTAGAGTGCACGCTATTTAGTTTTATATAAATTCATGTGATAGTTTAGAGGGTTTAAGTACGTAATTGCTTGATCTTTTAGACATAAGTATCACCCTAGTTAATCATGGATGGCTCATACCCATCTCTTTTAATTAGGAAATTATCATAGATCCTTCTTAAATCAATTTGCTAGTAGATTGGTTATTAGGTGCTAGATGATGTTTTTCTAATACTTAATGCTCTAATTTGATTAAATTCTAGTGCTAGTGCTAGGGTTATCAATATTAGTAGGGTTTATATTAGGGCTAGGCCTAAGTAAACTAATAACTAAGGAAAAACGGGAAGATCCGCTAGTGGTTGTCTTCTACAGTTTAGCTCATGGGTAGATCAATTTGTGTGTTAATGATAAATAATAATTTGCATGGTGGATATAGATTATACTAAGTGTTTTTATAAATTTGCTATCTTTGATAATTATTTGTTTGCTTTTTAGTTATTTTCTTTAGTTTGTCAATTTTTATTTATAAATATATAGTCTTTTATTATTAATTTCGTTACCCCCTAAAGATCAGTATTTTAGGTTAGTTTTAGTAATTTTATTTTAATTTAATTTTGAGTCTTTATATATTTTAATTTTCAGAATTAATTTTCTGTTAGTGTTTATTATTTTTGAGTCAGTTTGTTAGAAATTAGTTTAAAAATAGTTTCTTTTGTTATTTTTCTTGTTTTATTTTCTTTTAGGGTTTAGATAGAGTCCTAGTTTGCTGTGATTAAATTTTATAATTTTTGGAATTAATTTGATATTTTTTCAGATTTAATTCTTGAATTTAATTACTGCAGGTTTTTAATAAAATAAATTCGTAAATTAGATTTTAAATTTTGTTTTTATATTTTTTGGGTCTGGTTAGGTTTAGAAAATTAGTATTATTATTCTGGGTAATTTTAGTATTTATTTTCGTAATTATTTTAGTGCAGAATTTTACTTATTTAATTTTCTGTTTTAGAATTTGTTTATTTTCTGCTTTAGTTTTCTGTTTTAATTGTTCTAAAAATATACAAAAATATTTCTGGGTTATTGTAGTTTTATTATTCTGTATAAATTATTTATTTAGTTATTAGATAATTTTCTATGAATTTTAGTTATTGATTTTAATTTATATTTTCTGTTTTGTTTTTAAGAGTAGTAAATTTAATTAGATTAAAACTTGCATGTTATTATATCTTTCCTCGTGGATTCGATCCCTACTTGCCCTTGCTATATTGTTTATTATAAGTTTAAGTAGTGGTTTAATTTGTTGTCTGTACGACAAGCTTAACACTTGGTCTCCCACTACTTGCTTGACCCTTATCTTGTATGGTTGGTCTGCCTTGACCGAGTTTGCCTATAAAAGGGAGTACTTGGTGTGTTCATTTTACACACTTACTCCTCTTCTTGTTTTTACATTCCTCTTGTGATCTCTTACTTTGCTTCTTCTTGAAAATTAGTTGGTTCTCAAAATCTCTTCTTCCAAAATGTCTAGGAGAAAGGCCTATCCTGCCGGGAGGTCTAAAGTTGAGAAACTTGTTCAAGACAACTTCCTTGAACGGAATGGCGTCTACAAAACGAGTGGAACATGAGTGACCTCTTGGTCGAGGACGAAGTCATGTTTCTTCGCTGGCCATTACTCCTTCGGTAAGCTAGTTTGCTTAAGTTTCTTCTTTTACTCATTGAGAATAGCTCTTCAACTAAAAAATCTTATTGGATTTTTGTCTTACAAAAGGCTTGATTCGGAGTAGTAGAGATCTCCCTAAATTCATGGAGACATGCAAGAGGATGAACTTTCCTCTAGAAGATGTCATACATCATGCCGTGTTTGGTCCTCTCTACTTTGCTTTGAACCACCTTATTGACAAAGGGAGATGGATCCCATTTGGGACATTAGTGAGCGCTTTTGGGACACTACCAACACTTTTCACCTTCCCTTCAGGGAAATGACTATAATGCCTTTTGATTTTGCTATTTTATCCGGTTCGGGCATCTCTGGAGAATCTCTAGCTTATGACCGGAACTTATATAAAGATCGGGACTATCTTCGTCACCTCTTTAGCCCCGTGGCCAACAGGTTTCCCCATGAGAATTTCTTCAAGCATTCTGTCCTTTTTGAGGCCTTTGAGGATGTTAGGTTTTGGTTTTAACACTCGCTCAACAACAAGTACGAATTATGATTGCTCTTCTCTTGAGTACGATCTATTTCTTCGACTAAGTCGCTAAGTTTCATGTTCACTATTTGGTGAACTTAGCGGACCTTGACAAAATAAAGAAGCTTAACCGGGGTGCTCCTACATATACCTACCTCATTAGGGGCCTCCGTGCTGGTGTGTGGCACATAAAATCGGAGCCGATTCAACCAATTATTTACCGTTGAATGCCTTGTGGAAGATTATTGAGGTATGCTCAAATTCTCCTTTTCTTTAAAATATATTTTTATCTTCTGTGGATAAAAAAAAATGCATCTTGATTTGTAAAATGCAGCCATGGGTGTATGAATATTTCCCACATATTTCTTTCGGTTCAACAAATTGTCCTATATTTTTGGCCTCCATATCGTGGGCTAACGTCTATCTTCAACGACGTAGCATTCATGAGATAGACTTCTTAAGATCAGCCCTTAACCGTGTGACCTTGGTATGCCTCTTTTAATCTTAAAATTTGTCTCAAAATAGGCTTGAGAGACCTTTTATCACTTTGTTTAGTTTTACTGCCCTGCCTACGACTTGTGGTGGACTCCAGCCACGATTATGCACTCGTTTTTCATCCGTTTTCTTACTGCCTTTCGTTCTTTCTAGCTTATTTCTTGATAAACCTTGAATGCATGCTAACTTTCATCCTTGGGCACAACTCTAACTTCCTCAAAGTGTCATTGTGGCATAAGATTTGAGTGAAAGGAGGATCTTATTTGAAGGTCCTATTGGATTTTGTTGGTATCTTGGGGAGAGGGCCACACCTCAAATTCGAGTCAACACGTGGCCTCCGTTTGTTCCGACTAATCCACCTCCGACCATGTTATAGTTTCGCTCCCTTCATCCAAATGAGCAAACAACTTCTATAGTGGGGTATCCTTTTACTTCATTTCTAAATTTGAATACATCCTATGCCCACCATGTGGCACGGATCATGACCTAACTGATGAGTTTTCAACTCTTTTCTTATCATAGCTGAATTTCTTACATGGAAACTAAGTTCATCTTCCGGCAACTCACTCCTGTGAAGATCCTTATCCCATGTCCCGATGTGGATGTTACTCTTCCCGGGAATCTCCTCGTTATGTAAGAATTCCCGAAAACCCGGAGGAAGAATGTGTTGGACATCCATTCCCTAAGAATTGACAAAGGGTAAGAATTTCATGCTCTTCACTTTTAGTTGCATGCTAAAAGTATTTTGGCTAACACCACAATATTAGTTTTCATAGTATGACCGAGAATAATCTCGAACTATGTCCATCAATCTGTAGTCTACTCTCCGGGGAATCTAAAACTTCTTTATTGGGCGATCCTTCCCTACTTTTAGGGTAAGTCTTTAATTAGTGGAGTGCTAATTTTATTGAGCTTTTATGCATTAGTGGAGTGCTCTTCACCTGATGGCTCAAGAATTCGATGTCATACTAGGCGGTTATATGCGAACAAAATTGGCTATACCCAAATCATAAGAAAGTCTCCACGAGACTTATGAATACTTGCTTGGAACTAAGCAATAAGAATCTATTGCGGCTTCTCATTGGGAACCGGGTAAATCTTACCAACTAGATGAAATACTATCGAAACATGTATGCCTTCGCTGAAGAAATGATTATCACGAGGCGGCGAGCCATTATCACCTGTCCGATAGGTGGATTCCTACTGGTAGGAGTCACGGGGACTTGGTGCTAGCGACACTATTGAGTTTAGTTGAACAATTAGAGAATTATTGTTCTCTAACTCCCTAATAGTTCTTGAGACAATCATAGGCTTAGACCGGGTTGAAGCAAATTCCGAGGAAGACTTCTCTAGGAGCCCCTGTTATTACAAGTAAGCACATAACGACGGACGAGACCAAACAACATGGACCGGTCGACAGCGCCACCAAAGCTGAAATGCCTTCGGTTCACCCCGAAAGATTTTAAATTTCGCTCCTTTTTGGTTTTCTCTCTTTGTATTTATTATTTATGTTGCTCCTGTTGGACATAAAAAGATTGGACTTTGACCGTGCAGGACACTAATTTTGATTTTGCATCCGTGACGTGCGGATCTGGTTAATGGAGCACCTAAAGCCGATTTAGGCTCCTCCAAAAGTCGATGCATACTTAGCGACTCAATTCTATCGGTGAAAATGAAAAGCGGTGATAACCGATCACCCGGCCTCATGGTGGGAGGAATAGCTCAAGAATCACACTAATGGTGTAGTTTGGTACATTATGCATTGGAAGGTGTCCCGGTTCAAAACGCATACCTCGCGACAACCTTTTATACCACTCGCTGGGCCTAAAGAACAATACCTACTATTTCCCCGACCAGTGTATTACGGTAGATCGGAAGAGAGTAAATGATTCCTTCATTTTATCGCATCGACCTCGCTACCTTTGAATTGTTCAAAGGGTTTGTAGCTCTAACCCGATAAAGTCGTGGCGGGAATAATGGATGATCTTGCCAAAGTTGTTGACACCTCCGGGCACACCCAACACTTTTGTTTCTCCCTATTATCTAGAGTGGATAATAAAAGTAGATTCCCAATGGCGTAAGGCACTAAGAATCAAAGAGATAGATTCCGAGGAAGTTGTCCCTGCTGCTTCCCCTCTCTAAATTCGCGAAATAAAATGCTCGGGTGGCTGAACGTGTCCGTTAAAGATAAAATGAAGCCAAAGAAACTGAAAAAAGGAGGGCCCACAAAATCGAAGAACCGAGTCTAGTGCCCCTAAAGGAAATAAAGTAAAGATAGACTAGGACTTAGATCTTTTAGAATAGAACTTAGGATAGAATAAAAGAAAGGAGGTTTAGTTTTGCATCTTTAGAACAAAGTTTATTAGTATTTTACAATTAGTGTGCTTATAATGATTTCCCTTTATTAGCTATGTATTCGAGTAAGTAGTACGTTTACCTATTATTAAATAAAAGTAAGTATTATGCTATATTTTTATATTTTATTGCTCACTCGGAGGTAAAAGATAAATAAATGAGACCACCTAATTGGACAGCCCTTAAAATAAATAAACCATCTAATTGGACGGTTAAAGGCACATTACGAGGTCAAAAGAAAGAGTTCGGCTTAGCCAGCCCACCGTTGTCCGAGTGGTGGTCGGCGCCTGCCATAACCTAGCCTGGTTGGGCCTGGCTCGGCCTCGTTGTCTAGGGTCGTGCTAGACATAATACTTTTTAACCGATCTAAGCTTGTGTAATGGAAAAACTTTTCCCTATCTAAATCGGCTAATTTCATTGCTCTCTATTAGGCGAGATTTAACTCGAGTACAAATGGACCTTGCCAATTAGGCCTAGATTTCCCTCCCGGGTCCTGAATTGGCGCTCTTATCTCCTTAAGAACTAAATCTCCAATTTGCGGGTTTCGAGCTTAACTTTCTTATTAAATGCCCTGGATATATGCACCTTGTAAACTTGGACATTATGCAAGGCGTTGGGGCGTCTCTCATCTAATAACACTAACTCTTCATAACGCACTTTAGCCCATTTTGCTTCGAAATCCGGCTTTTAGCAATTATCCTGAATGAGGGAATGACAATCTCGATTAGAAGGACTGCTTCCATGCTATAACCTAGGGAGTAAGGTGTTGCTCTCGTAGAGGCTCTAATAGAAATTCGATGACGCCACAAAGTGAAAGGCGGCTTGTCGAGCCAATCCTTATTAGTAACCGCCATCTTCTCCACTATTTTACGAAATTTTTATTAGCGGCCTCAACTACTCCGTTGGTCCGAGGGCGATAGGGAAGATTTATGATGCTGGATTTTGTACTTGTCCAACAAATCTACTACCTCCTGCTTAAAATTACCATGATTACTAATTAGCTCGTGGGGTACCCCATAACAACGAGATGATATTCGGGTAATAAATTTGGCTACTGTTTCGACATAAAAGTTGCATAAGAGGCAGCCTTTACCCATTTTGTGAAGTAGTCAATTGCTACTAGCACAAATTCGTGACCAACTATTCCTTTAGGAGTCACCTTGCCAATGATGACTATTCCCCAAATCGAGAATGGCCAGGATGAAGCTAATGTTGTTAGAAATGACGGCGGTTAATGTTGTAAATTTACATACATCTAACATTTTATGCCATCTTCTAACAAACTCATGACGATCAGTGTGAGACTCGGAATTTTGAGTAGATTAATTTTATAGTTGAATTAAGCTAGATATTTATACTTAATTTATTTTAGGTGATTATTATGTGCTTGTGTGTTTATATAGCTTAATTAATAAAGGTAGTGGTCGTTATAGAGACTCGGAGCGAGACTTATGCTTATTTACCCCTATTAAAAAAAAAGGGGAAAGTGATTAGTGTTGATTAAGCGAGTGCTGGCTGCACCTACGAGAGCCATCGAAAAAGGGAAACAGAGGAGCGAGAGGAAAAGAAAAGAAGGGAGGGGGAGACCGAACGGACCGAGGAAGCGGAGAGAGAGAGACCGAGTGAGGGAGACAGAGCAAGAGTGCGAGGGCGAGGAAAGAGGCCGGCGACCGGCGTGCTACGCGGCTAGCGGCAGTAAGGCGGTTGGCGAGCGCGGGGATCCGGTCGAGCGCGAAAGATGCGAACCCAAGGCCGAGAAAGGGACACGAACGCTAGGGCAGAGAGGGAGGCAGCCGGTGGGCGCGAGGGTAGTGGCCGGCGATGGCGTCGAGCGTGGAGGAAGGCGACGGAAACCGAGGCTAGCAGCAGGGAAAAGGAACGAAAGGAGGAAGGGAAGCGGGGAGCTCGAATCTCAGCGAAACCACAAACTGTAATCCCTGAATCGAGGAGGGTAGTCTTATACTCCAAACTATTATTAGTTTCGAAACCCAAATGAACTTCTTGTGAATATCGAATGTTTATTTTATTGTGAATATTGGATGTTTGTTGGGAATACGTAATGATTGTACCTTAGGAAGTAGTTAGGCTGAATTAGGACCTGGGATAATCTGATTAAGTGTGAAGGCTGAATTGGGATATTATAGATTATGAGAAAGTTAGATTGCGGAGGTCCAAGGAATATTATTGAAGTTTCAATTAGCGATTAAAGACAAAGAAGCTGCGATATGGGTCCGAATTGCTTAGAGATTACTTGAGTTTACGATGTTGGGGGGAGATAACTCGCTAACATTGGGAAATAATGAGTTGAAGGAAAGGGAGAATATGAGTTTATATTGATTGGTACACAATTGAGGAACGAGAGTAGAAAACAGATGGTTGGGTTAAATTGAATTGGAGATGTGCCCGAGTCCGTGAGATTGAACTAAACTTGAATGTAAGCGAAGCTAACCAGAATTGAGTGATGAAAAGTGATTAAGAGTTATACAACTAAGGATGGACGAATAAGAGTCGATTAATAAGAAAGAAACATACCATGGGAGTTTGAGGCGGGAAACGACAAGCGGGGAGTTGTAAGGTTAAGTTAAGTTTAGAATGTATCTAAGTCTTTGAGATGAAATTAAGTTGGAAGATGAACCTAACAAGAGGAATTTAAGTGATACAGTGAGAATAGGAGTCATATGGCTGAGTATGAGCAAAGGAAGTTAATTTATGAAATAAAGACCTAAAATGAGGAGTTGGAGTAAAGACTGGGAGTTGTGAGAAGTCGAGACGTGAGCAAAAGAAGTGGATTCATAAAGTAGAAACATAGAATGAGGAATTGAAGTAAAGATAGAGAATTGTGAGAAGTTGAACGTTCAATTAGGTGGTATTCGCTTGCGGTTATTGTGGCTCGGAAAATGGAAACTAATTGTGCTAGAGTGGTGGATTGAGAAAAGTATAGTTGGAAAGAGTTGAGAATGATTGGTTGCATTGAATGATGGCTATTCGTGTTAAGTGAGTTCTTTACGTGATGTTCAAAGTAGTTTTGAAAGGAGTTTTGTATTTTACGTGAAATGATCCTTGAATGCAACTTCTTGTGAACTGCCTTTCAAACGTGAATGTGTTTTAAAGAAGCGAAACTTGTTTAAGAAAGTGAATCTTGTTTGAGAAAGTGAATCGGATTTGAGAAAGTGAAATTTAGAAGGGTGGCACGTGTGTCATGCCTTCTACGATGAGAAATTGATTGAGATTTTGGTTAGAAACCAAGTTTGATAAGTGATTGTGATCACTTCGATTGAAATGAATTATGGGCTAGATTGTTTAGACCAGAGGAAGGAGGTGGTCGTGCGTATCGGGCCACGGGGTCTCGATATGCGTATCGGGATGCCCATCAACCGAAGAGGTTGATTCTTTCCCGACGAGGAAAGCGGAGCCTTCCAGGTATTTAACTAGAGATAGGTCCCGAGAACCTGAGTCGGGGTAGTGCCCCGAGAACCGCCTGGTGCTAGTTCAATCGTCTAAAGCCCCGAAAGAATTTTCGGAAAGTATTTGAAAGAAAGTGCAGAATGGTTCCACCTTGTTTCATGTGATTCAATTCCTAAAATGATTGTAATCCGTGCTTTGAATGATTGATGTGGTATGAGTTTTATGTTGCAAATGATTTCAAGAGATTTCGTTGAAAAGTATATAGGTTTGTATTATATCATTATGCTTTCGCTGATTTCATTATTATGAGTATTATGTGTAAAGAATTTCCATTTTAAGGGTGTAAGACTCCGGTGAGCCCCGTAGTTTATTGCTCACCCCCACAAATTGCCCCGTTCCCTCCCGGTTGTAGGTACCCCCGAGGCGAATGGCTGGAATGCTTGTTTTGGTGGCGATTATGGCTGCAGTCAAGTCTTTGTGTTTCATGTTTGGTATATTGTATCTATTCGGTTACTTATGTATATAGACAAGTAATGTATAGTAAGTTAAATGTATGTATGGAGACTCGAACTAGTAGCTCCGGCAAGTTGGAGATTCCTTCCTCTCGGCAATTTTGACCTCAAGTGGTTGTAAATCTAGTTTTGTTGAGTTCTTGACTTGGGTTGTAAACTAGTTCGCAATGTAAGCTTTGTGGTTATGAATATACTCGGCGTGTGGCCGTTGAGCCGTGTACTCCGAGCGTGTGGCTCGTTGAGTTTTATTGTGACTTTTATGCAGGTTTTAAGGCCTTCAGCCTATGGGTTGGACCATAGTTCAAACGGAACTCTGCCGAAATTTTAGGAAACTTCTAACCTTTGGGGAGAATTTCATTTCATACCCTTAAGTTAGATTAAGATAGCTAAGTCAACACCTGAGTGAGCCTTGGGAGTTCCTTTGAGGAACTGCGGCGGTGTAATACTCCTAGGGTAGGTTTTGGGGTGTTACGATCTGCGCCATGCTCGACCAATAATATCCGAGTCTCTTGATGACTCGGGTATAACTTTCTATCTCTCATATCTAAGTTTTTATCCTGTTCGACCAACTCGAAACCGGTTAATTTGCATATCACTCGAACTGTGTTTTGACCCACTCGGACACAACTCAAAACTATCGCATGAGTAAATAATTTCTCTAACACTTTTATTCCGAGCATTGATTTTGTGTTTTAAGTGAAAATTGAATTACTGCGTTAATTCTAATTTCTAAGATAGTTTATTTATGGAGAATTATTTGCTTGATTAAATTCATGTATCCCGATATTTTATTCTCTCTAACTTGATCATTTTAAGGATTGACTCAAGATGGAACCTAAACCTAATGGATATTAGACTCGGAAAATTCCACTCTTTTAGCATGAAGATAATTAAGTGCTTAATTGATTTGATTTAATTATTATCGATGCCTAATCTTGGAGCATGAAGGTTTGCTCTTGGAGAGTCTAAGTCACCCTAGAGGAGGGGTGAATAGGGTGATGAAGAAAATTAAACAATTTTTACTTCGACATAAACCAAAAACAGATTATAAGTCTAGATTGGACTCGGAAAGACAATAACACAAATATAAGTGGAAACCCTCCCGGGCAAAAAATCATAGACAGTGTTAATCCAAGCACCAAGTCAACTCCACTAATTTGAATACACAAAATACAAAGGATTGACTCAACCAAAGTTGCTCCCTTACATAATTCCTTATAATGTTTTCCTATACTCGAAGTTCCCCGATCCGATCTAGTATTTCTTGACCGAGGTAACCTTAACAATAAGGGACAACCGAGTTGAGTTAACACTTACAGCTCGGTCAAGGGACTTAATAAGAAAGTTAGAGAAGTATGTAATTGATTACATGACTTTCTTTACAACTCGAGAAAATGTTAAATACGAGACTTTTTGTTGTAAGAAGAAGATTGATCGAGTATGCACTTAGTAAGTGCTTCAGCAATCTTCTAGTCTTATGAAATGGCTTCTATTTATAGTCAACCAGGCAAAGTGACCGTTGAGTCTTGGTTCTAGATTGAAATCTTCACTAGCCTTTGTAATGGCTATACTTGAGTCACTTAGAAAAGATCCGTTGGATGTGAACGTTTTGCAATGGCTCCGTTAAGTCGTATTTTATACGTATTTTTAGTAGTTATTGAGTTTATATTATATAGTTTATTTTATCTAATTTATTCTATTTTGTCTATTTATAGGTAATTATCGAATAAAGTGGGGAAGAGAAGAAAAGTCGTTAAAAGTGAATTTTTAGCTACCGACAAGCATCCAAGAAAATATATGAAGTCGGTCCATAAATATAATATGTAATAAAATATTTATTTTAGGATATTATATTTTAGGAAATCCTAAGTGGAATAGAAAAGGAAACTTAGAAGAGAAGAAAG
Organism: Talinum fruticosum; assembly: GCA_021018815.1. NCBI lineage: Eukaryota > Viridiplantae > Streptophyta > Magnoliopsida > Caryophyllales > Talinaceae > Talinum > Talinum fruticosum. The sequence continues at coordinate 2,847,374 of JAITYX010000070.1, read as the reverse complement.
AGAAATAAACCCTAACTCTTTCACCCTATATATACTACTTATTATCATCATGGAGAGAGACCTGGGAAGCCAGCCACATACATCCCAGCCGCCTGCACCTGCTGCTTGCTCACGTCCACTGCCCACACAAGCAGCCAGCCACCTAGCTACCCAGACCACCTCACGTTCTCTTGCTGCACCTGCTTCCGCTGCTCCTTGTTGCACCTGCTGCTTGCTGTCTGCCGCTGCTCCTGGCTGCACCGTACTGCTGCTGCTGCTCCTTGCTGGCTGCTGCTGTCCGCTGCCCAGCCAGCCACCATCCATCACCATCTTCTTCATCTTCCCGGGTCAAAGAAACTAATATTGGTAGTACAATTTAGTTTTGTAATTTTTATTAGAAAAGATTGAGTTTTTATTGATAGATTAATACTAAAGATGCTAGTTTTATTTAGTTTACATGTTTTAAATTACATTATGTGTGAATAGTTTTTCTTATACTTAGTATAATCTCATTGAAGCCATGTTAAATTATTTATTTTGAAACAAAGTTTTGATTTTTATTGTCTTATTGATTTGATCCATGATTCTATGATAATTTGTGTTTAATGTTTATGAATTTATGTCTAATTAATTAGAGTGCACGCTATTTAGTTTTATATAAATTCATGTGATAGTTTAGAGGGTTTAAGTACGTAATTGCTTGATCTTTTAGACATAAGTATCACCCTAGTTAATCATGGATGGCTCATACCCATCTCTTTTAATTAGGAAATTATCATAGATCCTTCTTAAATCAATTTGCTAGTAGATTGGTTATTAGGTGCTAGATGATGTTTTTCTAATACTTAATGCTCTAATTTGATTAAATTCTAGTGCTAGTGCTAGGGTTATCAATATTAGTAGGGTTTATATTAGGGCTAGGCCTAAGTAAACTAATAACTAAGGAAAAACGGGAAGATCCGCTAGTGGTTGTCTTCTACAGTTTAGCTCATGGGTAGATCAATTTGTGTGTTAATGATAAATAATAATTTGCATGGTGGATATAGATTATACTAAGTGTTTTTATAAATTTGTTATCTTTGATAATTATTTGTTTGCTTTTAGTTATTCTCTTGAGTTATTGATTTTTACTTATAAAGTTATAGTCTTTTATTATCAATTTCATTAAACCCCTAAAGATCAGTATTTTAGGTTAGTTTTAGTAATTTTATTTTAATTTAATTTTGAGTCTTTACATAATTTAATTTTCAGAATTAATTTTCTGTCAGTTTTTATTATTTTTGAGTCAGTTTGTTAGAAATTAGTTTAAAAATAGTTTCTTTTGTTATTTTTTGTGTTTTATTTTCTTTTAGGGTTTAGATAGAGTCCTAGTTTGCTGTGATTAAATTTTAGAATTTTTGGAATTAATTTGATATTTTTTCAGATTTAATTCTTGAATTTAATTACTGCAGGTTTTTAATAAAATAAATTCGTAAATTAGATTTTAAATTTTGTTTTTATATTTTTAGGGTCTGGTTAGGTTTAGAAAATTAGTATTATTATTCTGGGTAATTTTAGTATTTATTTTCGTAATTATTTTAGTGCAGAATTTTACTTATTTAATTTTCTGTTTTAGAATTTGTTTATTTTCTGCTTTAGTTTTCTGTTTTAATTATTCTAAAAATATACAAAAATATTTCTGGGTTATTGTAGTTTTATTATTCTGTATAAATTATTTATTTAGTTATTAGATAATTTTCTATGAATTTTAGTTATTGATTTTAATTTATATTTTCTATTTTGTTTTTAAGAGTAGTAAATTTAATTAGATTAAAACTTGCATGTTATTATATCTTTCCTCGTGGATTCGATCCCTACTTGCCCTTGCTATATTGTTTATTATAAGTTTAAGTAGTGGTTTAATTTGTTGCTGTACGACAAGCTTAACAAATTTTGGCGCCGTTGCCGGGGAAAGAAAATAATAGTTGTTAGTTTTATTTATTTTAGATTTACTACTTTTATTACTTCTTTGTAACTTTAATAGTTTGTTTTCATAATTTTGTTTTTTTTTAGTGCTTTTTTTATTTTGAAAAGGAGTATACATTTGACGAAGTTGAAAGCCAAGTAAGTGTTTCGATTCTGTTTCGTAAGTTCTAAAATTATTGAGATGACTACCTTACGTGAACTTGCTGCACCTAACTTGGATACACAACTTTTACCTATCTCATATCCCGCATTGGACCGACCTCTAAAACCGAACTCCGGATTTTTAAATATGTTACCTAAATTTCATGGACTCGCTCGGTGAGGACCCATATCGTCATATCAATGAGTTTATTATTACATGTTCCACTATGCAATTTGAGGGAATCACCCAAGACCAAATTAAGTTGAGAGCCTTTCCCTTTTCACTTCAGGATAAGGCTAAAGATTGGTTTTATTACTTACCACCTGCAACATTCACTACATGGACCGAAGTTCATAAAGCATTTTTAGAGAAATTTTTTCCTGCATCTAGGATGGGGTCCATTAGAAAGGAAATTTGTGGTATTAAACAGATGATTGGGGAGAGTTTTTCTGAATATTGGGAGCGTTTTAATAAATTATGTGTTACTTGTCCCCAACATCAAATTCCTGAGCATTTATTGATTCAATATTTTTATGAAGGTTTATTGCCAATAAATAGAAATATGGTAGATGTTGCTAGTGGAGGGGCCCTGTTTGATAAGACTCTATCTCAGTGCTAGAGAATTGTTTAATATTATGGCCCAAAATACTCAACAATTTGGAATTGGAGATACTCAATTTAGGAATGTTAATGAGTTCAATTTAGGTCCATCTCGTAGAGACCCAGTTGTCCCAAATTACCGTTATGTTGAACAAATTGGTCCACAGAGAAGAAGCAAGTAGTTTGTAGTATTTGCTATTTAGAGGGTCATGTTGCTAATTCATGCCCTACACAACAAAGAGGGCATGTGAATGCTATTTTTTCCAACCAAGGTCGAATGAATTATAACATATTCTCAAACACTTATGAAGAATGGAGTGATTACTCTAACCTTAGGTATGAATTTGAAGAAAACCCCTAGAATTTGATCAATCCATTGCTCATGACAAAACTAATTATCTTTTAGAGCAAATCATTAAGAAGATGGATGACCAGAAAAAGGAGACTAACCTTAGGTTCCAAAACTTAGAGATGACCATAAAGCGTGTACAAGAGAAACAGATTGCCAATGATACCATGCTTAGTAACCCGCAAGCCCAAATGCAATCTCAACCTTTCCAAGATCCAAAAGAAAATGTGAGTGTCATAACACTTAATAATGGGAAAGAGTTAGAGGAACCTAGGAAAAACATAGAGGTAGAGCTAGAATTAGAGGTCAAGGAATCTGAACTTGACCAAAACAAAGATGACGCCTCTAATGCTAAGGAAATAGGTGAAAATAAGAAAGATCTTTACAAGCCTATCCCACCTTTCCCTAGTAGACTAATAAGCACAACTCCTACAATAGATGAGGCAATTGAAGATATCATAGAAATATCTAGGAAGGCGGAAATCAACATTCCTCTTCTAGATACCATGAAACGGGAGCCTCGTTATGCTAAGTTCCTTAAAGATCTATTCACGAACAAATTAAAATTGAAAAGGAACAACAAGATAAGTGTGGGGGAGAATACATCTGTTCTTTTCCAAAAGAAATCTCCCACTAATTGCAAGTATGCAGGAGACCAGATCAATTTAGTGTGGGAAATGCAACCGAATGATCCTTGAGCTACAAAGGTGTCGAGCCAAAGACGGTAAACAAAGGCGCTGGTTGGGAGGCAACCCAACATTTTCAGGGAAGTTTCTATAATTTTTACTTTAATTTAATTTTTATTTTTATTTAGCATGCATTAGGGACAATGCATGAATTAAGTGTGGGGAGTGCATCCTGCATTTTAATTTTATGCATTTATCTTTATTACATTTTAATTTTATGCATATATCTTTATCTTATTTTTTGAAAAAAAATATTCTTGTAAAGAAATGCATGAACATGAATATATGCTAGGTTAACTTGCTTAAATTTTTCTGTTTCTAATTTTTCTTTCCCTTTGAAAGTGAGAAATTTGAACATGTTAATTGTCATTCAGAGTTGTTTGAGTTGATCCTCATATATTTCTTCAATTAGTGACAATCATAATTTTTCCGTCGATTTGATCATGTTATATGATCGTGATAGAGGCAAATTGACTTAAACCGTTCACCTAGACTACCGAACTTAGCAGATTGACTCATTAAAATTTTGATTTTTCTTGTTTTGCCTACAAATAAAAAAAAAATTAAAAAAAAAATTGTTAGTTTACCAACATGGGTCGGAGTTGGTGGCTCGGCGCCATTTCCCCTTAAGTTTAGGTCTCAAGTTGAGCCTTATGAATGGAGTAACCCATGCTGGGAGAGTCATGCCCCTTTTAGGCCGATCAATGGCTCGAACCATACTAACGAAAAAAAAAGAAAAAAAAAGAGTATTAACTCCAGCACCTCTGTTTGGGTGAGTGGGAGACAGGGAGTGTTATATTTCTAAGACCCTATATGGGCCTCGAATATGTGCTTGAATGGAGTTATATATATATATATATAATTGAAAAAAAAAAAAAAGGTTTGCAAAACAAGTTTATTATCGATTTTTAGTGAGTTATCTCGCTGATTCGAGTGTCTCTATAACCATACCGCACCTTAATTTTTCCCATCCTAAAAAGTTTTAGACCTATTGACCGGAATGTACATGTTTGAAAAATATGGATAAATTTTTGATTGTTGCTTAATTAAAAGAGATATTGTGAGGCCGATGAATAAACTCTCCGATGGCAATGAAAATGTTTAGTTCTTCACTTGCTTGGGAAAGACAAAAATTTCATCAAAGTATTTTTGAAAGCAAGGCAAACTTAGTATATATTTTATGTTTTATGTATAACTTTATAAGAAAGCGTATTATTAGATCGAGTCTTAGATTTCTTTGCACGAGGACGTCCAAAGTCTAAGTGTGGGGGATTTGTTAAGTCGTATTTTATACGTATTTTTAGTAGTTATTGAGTTTATATTATATAGTTTATTTTATCTAATTTATTCTATTTTGTCTATTTATAGGTAATTATCGAATAAAGTGGGGAAGAGAAGAAAAGTCGTTAAAAGTGGATTTTTAGCTACCGACAAGCATCCAAGAAAATATATGAAGTCGGTCCATAAATATAATATGTAATAAAATATTTATTTTAGGATATTATATTTTAGGAAATCCTAAGTGGAATAGAAAAGGGAAACTTAGAAGAGAAGAAAGAGAAATAAACCCTAACTCTTTCACCCTATATATACTACTTATTATCATCATGGAGAGAGACCTGGGAAGCCAGCCACATACATCCCAGCCGCCTGCACCTGCTGCTTGCTCACGTCCACTGCCCACACAAGCAGCCAGCCACCTAGCTACCCAGACCACCTCACGTTCTCTTGCTGCACCTGCTTCCGCTGCTCCTTGTTGCACCTGCTGCTTGCTGTCTGCCGCTGCTCCTGGCTGCACCGTACTGCTGCTGCTGCTCCTTGCTGGCTGCTGCTGTCCGCTGCCCAGCCAGCCACCATCCATCACCATCTTCTTCATCTTCCCGGGTCAAAGAAACTAATATTGGTAGTACAATTTAGTTTTGTAATTTTTATTAGAAAAGATTGAGTTTTTATTGATAGATTAATACTAAAGATGCTAGTTTTATTTAGTTTACATGTTTTAAATTACATTATGTGTGAGTAGTTTTTCTTATACTTAGTATAATCTCATTGAAGCCATGTTAAATTATTTATTTTGAAACAAAGTTTTGATTTTTATTGTCTTATTGATTTGATCCATGATTCTATGATAATTTGTGTTTAATGTTTATGAATTTATGTCTAATTAATTAGAGTGCACGCTATTTAGTTTTATATAAATTCATGTGATAGTTTAGAGGGTTTAAGTACGTAATTGCTTGATCTTTTAGACATAAGTATCACCCTAGTTAATCATGGATGGCTCATACCCATCTCTTTTAATTAGGAAATTATCATAGATCCTTCTTAAATCAATTTGCTAGTAGATTGGTTATTAGGTGCTAGATGATGTTTTTCTAATACTTAATGCTCTAATTTGATTAAATTCTAGTGCTAGTGCTAGGGTTATCAATATTAGTAGGGTTTATATTAGGGTTAGGCCTAAGTAAACTAATAACTAAGGAAAAACGGGGAAGATCCGCTAGTGGTTGTCTTCTACAGTTTAGCTCATGGGTAGATCAATTTGTGTGTTAATGATAAATAATAATTTGCATGGTGGATATAGATTATACTAAGTGTTTTTATAAATTTGTTATCTTTGATAATTATTTGTTTGCTTTTAGTTATTCTCTTGAGTTATTGATTTTTACTTATAAAGTTATAGTCTTTTATTATCAATTTCATTAAACCCCCTAAAGATCAGTATTTTAGGTTAGTTTTAGTAATTTTATTTTAATTTAATTTTGAGTCTTTACATAATTTAATTTTCAGAATTAATTTTCTGTCAGTTTTTATTATTTTTGAGTCAGTTTGTTAGAAATTAGTTTAAAAATAGTTTCTTTTGTTATTTTTTGTGTTTTATTTTCTTTTAGGGTTTAGATAGAGTCCTAGTTTGCTGTGATTAAATTTTAGAATTTTTGGAATTAATTTGATATTTTTTCAGATTTAATTCTTGAATTTAATTACTGCAGGTTTTTAATAAAATAAATTCGTAAATTAGATTTTAAATTTTGTTTTTATATTTTTAGGGTCTGGTTAGGTTTAGAAAATTAGTATTATTATTCTGGGTAATTTTAGTATTTATTTTCGTAATTATTTTAGTGCAGAATTTTACTTATTTAATTTTCTGTTTTAGAATTTGTTTATTTTCTGCTTTAGTTTTCTGTTTTAATTATTCTAAAAATATACAAAAATATTTCTGGGTTATTGTAGTTTTATTATTCTGTATAAATTATTTATTTAGTTATTAGATAATTTTCTATGAATTTTAGTTATTGATTTTAATTTATATTTTCTATTTTGTTTTTAAGAGTAGTAAATTTAATTAGATTAAAACTTGCATGTTATTATATCTTTCCTCGTGGATTCGATCCCTACTTGCCCTTGCTATATTGTTTATTATAAGTTTAAGTAGTGGTTTAATTTGTTGCTGTACGACAAGCTTAACATTAGCTCCAAAGATGGTCCCAATCACTAAGTGGTGATTGAAAGCCGAGGTGGAAGCAACTATTAGGCCTAGAGTTGGAGTTTTACAATTTTCAAACCAAACAACCCTAACACGGTGTCCGAGCCTTGTCCAGAAGTAGCTAAAACTTGTCTGCTGGTGTTTAAGGACTAGAAGCCAATTGCTTTTGAAATTAAAAAAATAGATTAGCCTCGTTTGAAAAACCTACAAAAGCTAACCACGTTGGTTCTCAAAGTATAAAATACTTTGGTCCAGGATTAGGCATAGATAATAATTACTTAATTATCTTTGGCCTAAAAGAATGAAATTTTCTGAGTCTAATATTTAATACATTCAAATTCCATCTAAAGTCAATCCTAAAATAATCAAGTTAGAAAGAATAAAATATTAGAGAATAAGAACTTGATCGAGTCAAATAACTCTCAAGGAAATAAACTGAGTTAGAATAAAGAATTAAAGTTGTAATTCACTTTGCTTTGAAATACAAAGTCGGTGCTCGGAATAAAAGTGTTAGAGAAATTATTTGAGCATGCGATGGTTTTGAGTGATGTCTAAGTGAGTCGAAACACTAGTGTAGGAGATATGCAATAAAGCGCTTTCGAGTCGGTCGAACGGAATGAAAACTTAGATAAGAGTTTCTATAATACGCAGAATGACTTAGAATCAAAACCTAAGAGAGAGAGAGATTTATACCCGAGTCTTCAATCTACCTCTTTTTGATGAAAGCCATTCTTAAGACTCGGACTTTGCATGAATAACATTATGGTACTATCAAGGAATCATGTACAAACTTCATCTCTTAAAAGTTTTGATTACAAGTCATTCTAAGTGATATAGAAACTTTTACGAGTGATACGGAACCTTTTCTATGTGTTACGTAAACTACTGCATAAGTTTTCATTTGCTTCTCACGGACTCGAAAGCATGCTCTTGCTCATCTTTTCACATCCGTAGTTCCGAGTCACTCGGACAACACTCAGATTTACCGCATGTTCAAACACTTACTCTAACACGCTTAAACTTAGGTCTTACTCTGTATTCCAAGATCGGGTGAATTACGGCTTTAGTTCATCTCTTCTAGTCGACTTGTTCTGTTTGAACCTTATCTGTCTAGTTCAAGTACTCTTACTCGATATTCAATATCTAACTTGATCATTCTCAGTAGACAGACTCGGATGGAATTTGAGTATAATGAATATTAGACTCGGAAAATTCCATTTCTTTTTGACTAAGATAATTATGCACTTAATTATCTTAATTAAATTATTATTTGTGTCTAATCTTGGACCAAAGTATTTTGTACTTTGAGAACCAAAATTTGATTGACTTTTGTAGGTTATTTAAACGAGGTTATCCTACTTTTGAACTACAAAAGTAACCAGCTTCAAGATGTCAAATCACTAGCGAGACAAAGCTTTTTCTATTTCTAACCAAGACCCGAAACCGTGTCGGGGTTGTCTGTTTCCAAACCGAAAATCTTCAACGATGGTTTCCACCTTACTTTTCGAGACACCACCAGTGGATTGGGACATTCTAAGGAGTCAAGAGTCATTGCACAACATTCACAACTCAATGGATCTTTTCCGAGTGACTCGGAAGAACCGATTACAACGGTCACAGAAGACTTCTAATCAAAAGATAGTCACAACGACTAATCCGCTTGGTCATCTATAAATAGAAGCCAACTCTCAAGACTTGAAGATTGCTGGAATCATCGTCAATACACATACTTAAGCAAAAGTCTTTGTATTTATATTCAATCTTCTACTTACAACTCCAACTCGTACTTAACATCTTTACGAGTTGTAAGGTCTTGTAATCAGTCGCAACTTTCATTCTTATATTCCGAGTAAGTTCCCTTGACTGAGCTGTAAGGGTTAACTCAGCTAAGTGTCCCTAGTTGTAAAGGTTACCTCGGTTAGGAAGTACTAGATCGGATAAGGAAACTTCGAGTCTAGGAAAACCTTGTAAGGAATTGTCTAAGGGAGCAATTCTAGTTGAGTCTGCTATTGTATTTTGTGGATTCAAAATAGTGGATTTGACTTGGTGCTTGGATTAGCACTGACCGTGGTTTTCTGCCCTAGGAGGGTTTCCACGTAAATTCCGAGTTCATACCTTTTTTGAGTTTAATCTTGACTCGGAAAGTCTTAAAGTTTGTTTTAAACTTTAATCTACAATTTATTGTACAAACTTCCTCATCACCCTATTCAGCCCCCTCTAGGGTGACTAATTCCCTCCAAGAGCAAACCTTCAATTGGTATCGAGCCTAGCCTTTCGTAAAGGATCTAACCATCCAAATGTTTAAAGATCAAATGGCTCGGAATAATGGAGAGTTCAATGAAGGAAGATCTTCCAGGAGACCACCAAAGTTTAAAGGATTAAATTTTGTACACTTGGAAGAAGCTCATGGAATGCTTTCTACTAGATCATGATGAAGATGTATGGAACATCATACAAGAAGGCAACTATATTTTAATGAAGACGGAAGAAACAAGACTCGTACCTAAAACAAAGGTCGAGTACACTACTGAAGAGGCAGAAAAGTTCGGAAAGAACTTCAAGGCCATGAACACTCCGATGTGCGCCATCGGCTCGGAGGAATACAACAGAGTATCAGCTTGTGACACAGCCAAAGAAGTGTGGGACACTCTTGTGAAGACATATGAAGGCACAAGCCAAGTCGAGAAGCGAAGATAAGCCAATATCTTCATAAGTATGAGCTGTTCAAGATGGATCCAAAAGAAAACATCACTCGGATGTTCATCCGCTTCACTAAGATTACTAACAATCTCAAATCTCTAGGTCGAAAGATTTCCCATGAGGAAATGTGCAGAAAGATATTAAGAAGCCTACGCAAGAGAAGATGGGGTCCAAAGGTAACAGCCGTCAAGGAAGCTCGGAACCTCTCTTTATTAAAGCCGGACGAACTCATTGGGAAGCTACTCACCCATGAGATCCATCTCGAAGAAGAGGACACCGAGGTCGGCACCAAAAAGAATATTGCACCGAAGGCCTCGGAAAACAGAGAAGAAAATCTGAGTTCATCGGACTCAAAAGAAGATCCCATGGCACTTATTACCGGAGGCTTCAAAAGAATGATGAATCACAAAAGATGAACAAACGGTCAAGAGAATAGTTTTACAAGAAAGACAAAAAGGATAGAAAACATAAACACTCTTCCCCTTCAAAATTAACTTTAACTAAGAACTCTAGTTGTTTTGAATATGGCAGCAAGAATCATATAGTCAAAGACTGTCCAAGAAGAAAAAGCGACGAAAGAAGAAGAAGGCTATGATAGCCACATGGAGTGATGAAGATTCATCTCGAAGAAAATGAAGACTCGGATGACTCGAAGTGTCCGATGGCACTATCAAACTCGTAAGCCGAATCCGAGTCGATTCCGATCACTCGGACAATGAGGAAACTAATCCTCGGGAGATAATTGAATATTTCCTCAAGTTTTCCAAAGTTGATTTAGCTAAATACATCTATACTTTAGAAGAAAAGTCCAATTCTAATTGTTCTCGGTTTAAAGAACAACTTGAGTCTATCACTTCGAGAGCATTTCTTTGAAAAATGAATTAGAAAAACCGAGACTTACTCTAAGAGAACTCAAGACTAGTGCTCAATCCAACGAGACCGAGTATGAGTCCCTCGTAAGAGAAAATGAGCATCTTAAGAAAAAGCTCAATGAGTCTTAAGAACTCGTTTTGAAATTTACTCAAGGTCGAAAAACCTTGACATGCTCTTAGGGTCTCAACGTGTCTCCTTCAAAAAGAAGGACTCGGGTTTAACAAAGAGGAGGAATCTAATTCCTACTCGGAGCTTTTCAAAAGGATTCCGAACCGTGAAGTTCGGGAAGGCTGAACATGGTCCCATCATAAGAATGAAACGAGGACTAAGCCCGGACCAGCTTATAGGAGAAAACCTTCTCCACCGGTTTATAAAAGAAAAGATTTTCAAAAGAAACAAACACGAGACTTAGTTCTCTAAAAGAAGGACCCGAATCGGACCAAACCCAAAGTTATTCAAATATAGGTTTCTAAGACTCTTCTTCCTCAAAAGGACCACAAGTAAAGGGAGTTACTGTGTTTGTTAGAAGAAGTGAGAAAGGTTAGTTTGTCTCGACTTGCATGTGGCTCGAAAAGAACAAAAGGACTCTAGTACTGGACAGTGGATGCTCACGCCACATGTCAAGAAAATCAAGACTCTTTTCCGAGTTAGAAGATTACAAGGGAGGCAAAGTCACATTTGGAGATGACAGCAAAGGCAAGATAATTGGGATAGGCAAGATTGGAAAAGAAGACAATCTGGTCGATCCTATCTACCTAGTCAAGGGATTGAAGTGCAATCTACTTAGCATCTCTCAACTGTGTGACAAAGGTCAAGAGGTAAGATTTACTCAAACCAACTGCTATATTTCTAATGAAATTACCAAGGAGACTAAGCTCTTAGGTAAGAGATCAGGTAATACCTGCACTATTCCTCTTCTCGACCCAAGTCATAATCTATCTTGTTTAAAAGCATCTTTACATGATGATTCCTGGACATAGCATTGTAGACTAGGTCATGTGAGCATGCATACCATTAAGAATCTTGCTTCTCATGGTTTAGTCGGAGGATTGCCTAACTGTGCATTTAAGAAAGATAAAATTTGTAAAGCATGCACAAAAGGGAAATAGGTTAGATCATCTTTCAAATCTCTCAAAACTGTTTCCACATCCAAAGTGCTTGAAATGTTGTATATGGACTTATGTGGTAAAATCCTCGTCAAGAGTCTCGGAGGTAAATCATATGTGCTTGTAATTGTTGATGAGTACTCACGATTTACCTGGGCTTGTTTTCTTAAGCACAAAAATGAAGCATTCAAAGAATTCAGCAAGCTTTGCAGGAAAATTCAAGTTGAGTCTCGGACTCAGATTAGAAGAATTCGAACCGACCATGGAAGGGAGTTCGACTACTCGAATTTGCAGAGTTTTATGATAAAAATGGTATCTCCCATAACTTAGCACCAAGAACTCCTCAACAAAATGGAGTAGTGGAGAGAGAACCGTACTCTTAAAGAAATAGGAAGGACAATGATGATTGAACATGATCTACCTTACTATTTCGGGCTGAGGCAGATCAACAAAGCAAACTATACATTGAATAGATACCTCATCGGACCCATCCTGAAGAAAACTCCATACGAGCTCTACAAAGGAAAGAAACCCAACATTTCATACTTCATGCCTTTTGGATGTAAGTGTTATTTCCATAACAATGGTAAGGATCACCTGACCAAGTTTGATGCTCGGTCGGATGAAGGTATTTTTCTTGGTTATTCATCTCATAGTAATGCTTACAATATTTTCAATAAAAGAACTAACAAAGTGGAAGAAAGCATCCACGTTGTTTTCTATGAGATTGAACAGGGAAAACCAAGTGAGTCAACATTCTCAGATCCGAAGCTCAAGCAAAGAAGATGATCTTAGTGAAGATGAGCTCGTAAAGAGTCAAAGCAAAGTCACTCGTAACGAAGTGACTCAAAATAACCCGACTCGGAATGAAATGACTCAAGAGCCAGCTCGAATGCCGAGGGTCAATCAGATGAACAAGATCAATCAGAACAAACTTCTAAAAGACCAACAAATTCAACCTACAAATCTGGTAAACCGAGAGAACAGTAGAGCGTTCAAGTATGCTTCGAGCCACCCACTCGAAAACATTTTGTCCGATATCAACAAGTGGGGTAAGAACTCGTTCCTCTCTACAAAATCTATGTGCATTCACTGCATTCATTTCATTAACTCGAACCCGAAATGCACTAGAGGCCCTAAATGAACCTAAATGGGTAGAGGCCATGTAAGAGGAACTCAATCAATTTGAAAAAACTAAGTCTCGGACTCGACCAAATGACCTTCCGACCACCCAGTTATAGGAACCAAATGGGTTTTTAAGAACAAACTGGATGAAGGTGGGTTGGTAGTCGAAATAAGGCTAGACTTGTGGCTCAAGGTTACAATCAAGAACAGGGATTGATTGTGGGGAAACCTTGCACTGTTGCCGAATTGAAGCTATTAGAATCTTATTGGCATTTGCATCTAGAATGAATATTAAACTCGTATCAAATGGATGTTAAATGTGCCTTTCTTAATGGTTTCATTGAAGAGGAAGTCTATGTTGAACAATCCCTGGATTTGAAAACTTAGAATTTCCAAATCATGTTTTCAAGTTGCAAAAGCTCTTTATAGTCTTAAACAAGCTCCCAGAGCTTGGTATAAAAGACTCGAGCAATTTCTTGGTTGAAAATGATTTTAGAAGAGGTCAGATTGACAAGACTCTTTTTATAAAAACCAAGGGGAAAGACTTTCTTATTGCTCAAATCTATGTTGATGACATAATTTTTGGAGCTACTAAAGAAATTCTATGTCGAGATTTTTTTGAGTTAATGAGATAAAAATTTCAAATGAGCATGATAGGAGAACTCAATTTCTTCCTTGGTCTACAAATCAAGCAAGACACAGATGGCATCTATGTCTATCAATCAAAGTATACCAAGGAGCTGCTAAAGAAGTACAAACTTCAAGATACAAAACATGCAAGCAACCCCTATAAGCAAGCAAGATAAAACTAGACTCGGACGAAAAAGGTAAAGTAGTAGATCGAAACTTTATCGAGGTATGATTGGATATCTCGCTATATCTTACTTCCAGTAGACCAAACATAATGTTTAGTGTATGTTTGTGTGTAAGATTTCAAGCTAATCCAAAAGAATCACATCTCACTGCGGTGAAGAGAATCTTCGGATATCTTGCAGTGACTTAGAATCTAGGTCTATGGTACTCAAGAGACTCATAACTAACTCTCACCGGCTACTCGGATGCTGGCTATACTGGGTACAAAGTTGATAGAAAAAGCACTTCAAGAGCATGCTAGTTTCGGGTCAATCCATTATATCCTCGCACTCAAAGAAGCAAAACTCAGTAGCCCTATCAACCGCTGAAGCTGAATACATTGCAGCTGGAGCATGTTGTGCTCGGATCTTATGGATCAAGCAACACTTAAGAGATCTTGGACTTACATTCAAATCAATTCCAATCAAGTGCGACAATCAAGTGCAATCAGCATCACTAAGAATCCAGTTCAAGCACTCGAACACAAAGCACATTGAGGTCGAGTATCATTTTCTAAGAGACCATTCTGAGAAAGGTGATATTGAACTTGAATTCATTCCTACTAAACTTCAATTAGCTAATATCTTTACTAAGCCACTTAGTGAGGATCAGCTTTGCTTTATTAGGAATGAGTTTGGCATGATTAATGCATGATTGTGTGCTTTTTTAGTGAAACTACTTTGCATGTTTCGTGTTAATTGTCTAGAGTTTTTACCTTAATAATAATTAGTTCAGTTGATCTCATGATACTCGAGCTATGAGTTATTACTTGTTTGCGGTTTCTAAGTCACTCGGAAACTCTACCGAGTCGACTCGCATTTTGAGAAAAGTGGACATCAAACTTCGAAATCATTTCTAGATCGGTGGAGAATTTTAGAAATTTCTTTTAAAATCTCTCTTTTCCCTCTATCTCTCATGCGCAACAATCGGAGAACTAGCCATTGGGAGATAAGCACTGGAATTCTAACCGTTGGAAAGTAGAATAGTCACACCGATCCGAGGCGATCGTTGGAGAGCCGGGTCGAACGAACACTAAAGGAAAATTCTTTCTCTATAAATAGCATCATTTTTCCTTCATTTTGATAGTTTACTCTCTACATACTCTCTCTCTCTCTCGCTTACTATATCTCGAGCAAGTTCACTATTGTTAAGAAAACGAACCGACTCTCAAGTCAAGTGAAAGACACCTCAAGTAAGCACCGATTGCTCTCGACTTTCTTTCTACTCTTTCATTTTCCTTTTACTCTCTCTCTCTCTCCTTCTTCGAGCTATCTCTCTCTTTCTCTCAAAGTTCATCCTCTCTCTCTTTGCTCATTCAACCATGCCGAAAAGAGGTTCCCACCCAAACTTTCTTGGTTCCGCAACCAAGAAACCTCGCACTAAAAGCCAAGAAGGTCCTTCCAACCCCTCTAAAATCATTGTCACCCAACATCTAACGTTGGATGACAAATTCTTTCCGACCACTAAGTTTTCATGGTTAGACAACATCAAAACCACGAGGGTCTATAATTTCCTCTGTTTCAGCGAGTTCATCTACCCGAACTCGTTTCTTAGTTTTACTCCAACCTCTCCAGCTCGAGGGTATACTCACCTCCGGAGTTCAAAACGTCGTTGTCCGAGTCAACGTCTCTCTTCTCCACCGTCTTTTTAAAGTATCTTCTCTTTCCTCAACAACAACCCTATACCTTTCATCGAGGTTACCTGATGAATTCTTTGAGAAGTATGCCAAAGAATTTCCTGAGTCATGCAAAAACTTCTCCGTGACTCAACTAAAGTCGAAGCCCGACTTCGTGTTTCTCGCCGATGAGAACCTTCTTCTCTCAAGCATTCAAGCAAGGAGAACCCTAACTCCAAGCATCTTAAACCTGTTTATGATATTCTCGAGGGATACAAAGTAGACCTCTTTCCAACCATAATGGAGCAAATGGACGCTGTGCCAGCTCGGACACAGTCTAAGAAATCCACCCCACTTCCTTTCGAGGCTCTTCAAAGTTCCTCTCCCCTCGGATCCTAACGCGGTTTCGAGGCTGCCGTTGTTGTTGCAAGAAAAGAACTCATTGGGTATGGATACCAAGAGACCCAACCAGGTGTCTAGGTTCATAAGTCGAACCGAGGCCACCTTCACCGCCTCGGACTCATACACAAACTCCTCTCTCTCTCTACCTCCTCCACTTGGTGGTGCCTCCACCTCAGGTGTCTCTCGAGTACTCACTTCGCCTTGTCCACTCGCCATAATGGACAAGATTTCCTCGGTGTCCACCGAACTCAAGGACACCCTCAGGTCATTCAAGACTGTCCTCCAGTCTATGACCATCAACCAAAAGGTACTCACTTCTTGAGCTGAAAGCACTTGTCAAGGAGCAGAAGGAGATGATAGAGCTCCTCTAAGAACGATGCTCCAAGGCTACTAAGGATCCGGTTGACTTAGACACATCCGAGGAATCCTCGAGCCCGACCAAATCTTCCTCCGGAGGAGAGAAAGAAGAAGAGAAAGAAGAGGAGCATGCGGCTAAGGTAGCTCCATCTCGAGGAGAAGGAGGAAGGGGAGAAGAAATAAGAAGAGAAGGAAGAATCCAAAGGAGCCAAAGCAACGAGAGGGACAATGTGCTCCAGTCCTCCAACCATAACCGATAAGCTCAAATAGTAGTCGCAGTGGGTCGAAGATCCTCGCTAACAAAGGTCGGTCGCCAGTCGTCCGGCCCGAGCTAGCACCTCCCTTGGTTGAGTTCCAAGAGGATGAACCTCCGGACGACCCGGTTCCGAGTCGCCCACTTAGGGCTGAGCCCATCCCGGAGATCCCAGTGCTGCCCCTGCCTCGATCTTCAACATCCTCATGCTCCTACCAGCGAAGGCGTATTGCTCGGTCCTCAACCTCGACTCGGATCTGTTCCCTCTCCACCTTCTTAATTTTTTTTGTTTTTCTTTATTTCTTTTTGTCTAGACATACAAATTTGTATCTTCTTGATACCTTCTTCCCATGTTTGTCTTTTTGTTGTTTTTGCTAAAAGGCAAGGGGGAGAATAGTTAGAAAATTTGTGTTGTCTTGTTTAGGGGAGATTTCCTCTCACCTCTTCTATATATATATCTTACTATGTGAATATTAATGAAGTGATTTCTGAGTTTCAAGTTATTTCTCCGAGTTCATCTTGCCTCTATATATCAACTCGGTTACATATTATTCTTTCTTGCTCTAATCTATGAACTCGATTACATTTTTTTGTTGGCTTTGATATAAGCAATACTCTAAGTTTGCTTCACTTTATTTCTATGTGATATTTCGTCTTTTAGCTCGATGCAATCTAAATTTTAATTGTTCTAACATGTTTGTTGAGAAAGAATGAAAACTTAGGGTTTTAACACTAACAAAGTTTCTATCCGAGTAAAGAATGCCTTTCATAAAAAGGGGAAGATTAAAGCCTCGGACTTTGCATGAATAACATTCTGGTACTATCAAGGAATCAGGTACAAACTTCATCTCTTAAAAGTTTTGATTACAAGTCATTCTAAGTGATATAGAAACTTTTCCGAGTGATACGTAACCTTTTCTATGTGTTACGTAAACTACTGCATAAGTTTTCATTTGCTTCTCACGGACTCGAAAGCATACTCTTGCTCATCTTTTCACATCTGTAGTTCCGAGTCACTCGGACAACACTCAGATTTACCGCATGTTCAAACACTCACTCTAACACGCTTAAACTTAGGTCTTACTCTGTATTCCTAGATCGGGTGAATTACAATTTTAGTTCATCTCTTCTAGTCGACTTGTTCTGTTTGAACCTTATCTCGTCTAGTTCAAGTACTCTTACTCGATATTCAATATCTAACTTGATCGTTCTCTAGACAGGACTCGGATGGAATTTGAGTATAATGAATATTAGACTCGAAAACTTCATTCTTTTCTCGACTCGGATAATTATGCACTTAATTATCTTAATTAAATTATTATCCGTATCTAATCTTAGACCAAAGTATTTTGTACTTTGAAAACCGAAATTTGATTTACTTTTGTAGGTTATTTAAACGAGGTTATCCTACTTTTGAACTACAAAAGTAACCGGCTTCAAGATGTCAAATCACTAGCAGACAAGGCTTTTTCTACTTCGACCAAGGCCCACAAACCGTGTCGGGGTTGTCTGTTTCCAAAACTGCGAATCTTCAACGCTAAGCTCAACGGTGGTTTCCACCTTACTTTTCGAGACACCACCAGTGGATTGGGACATTCTAAGGAGTCAAGAGTCGTTGCACAATGTTCACAAATGACCTAGGGTTGCTCTCGGCCAGCCGTCCAAAACGCTAAAAATAAACCGGGCTAAAATATCTTGAGATTGAATCGGATAAAGCAAGGATAAAATGAGTGTGTCTAGTATTTCGTGCCCTAAACGTGTTTCCAAAGGAGTCTCCAAGCTAAAACAAAACGTGTCACTTTAAAATCTGGGGTAATAGGCGCCGGCCGCGACTTTGTTTTGACGGGGAAAACTCCTAGTCTCGTGTGGACTATTTTATGGAGCTTAAATGCAGCACTTTGATGCTCGTGATCATCAAATGCAACGTTTTAATGCCATCTTCGACTCTTCGACTCCTTATCCGATTGAACAAAAGTAAAATGCAGTATTCGAACTTGGAATTTCCCGGTACATGACACTCGGACTTCGTTGTCTCTAAAGGCTTGGTTCGGTTCTTGGATCTTCCGAAAGAAAGGGAATTTTTGGATTGACCAAAGGAAAAAGGCTATTAATTTAATGCTCGGGGTTTCTTTGTGGTTTACGAGGCTTATGTCGCACCAATCGAACACGATCCAAGATCCAAATCCTCAAATAGGACACTGGATTTCATTATTGGGCAAACAGAATAAAATACGGAATTAAAGAGATAAGAGCCGCCACTTTTTAGGTGTCTATGAAACCCTCCCGGGGGGAAAAACCACAGACAATGCTAATCAAAGCACTAAGTCAAATCCATTATTTTGAATCCGCAAAATAGAAGGACCGACTCTTTACGAATTGCTCCCTTAGACAATTAAATTACAAATTTTTCCTAGACTCGAAATTCTCTTATCTGATTTAGTACTTCCTAACCGAGGTAACCTTTACGAGTTAGGGACTAAGCTGAGTTAACCCTTACGGCTCGGTTAAGGGACTTAACAGAGAATTGAAAATGTAAAAGTGATTATAAGACTTTCTCTTTACAACTCGTAAAGTAAGAACTTAAGAAGTAGAGTTGTAAAAGCTAGAAGATTGAGTGAGAGTAGATTCTATTTAGTTCCAACAATCTTCAAGTCTTGTAGAAAGGCTTCTATTTATACATAGCAGAAGCGAGTAACCATTGAGACTGGTTCTAGACTTGTGAGCTTCATTAGCCATTGTAATGGCTAGTCCGAGTCACTCGAAAAAGGAGTCGTTGCAAGATAAACGTTGTGCTTTGGTCCTTGGCTTGGAAATTAGTCCATCCCACTGGTTATGACTGAAATCTGGGGTGGAAACAACCCTTAGACTCAAGGTTGATGTTTACCGAATTTAGTGACAAACAACCCCGACACGGTGTCGAGCCTTCTCCGGAAAAGGTGGTTTTCTATCTGTTGGTGTTCAAAGGTAGGAAGCTGGTTGCTTTTACTTTTCAAAATAAGATTGAAATACTCTAATCAACCTGCAAAAGTAAATCAAAGTGGTACTCAAAGTATAAAAATACTTTGGTCCAAGATTAGGCAAAGATAATAATTAATTTAAAATAATTAAGTGCTTAATTATGTTCGACTGAAAGAATGGAATTTTCTTTGTCTAATATTCATTAGGTTAAAATTCCATATTAATTAAATCCTTTAAATGATCAAGGTAATAACACTCGAAGCATAAACTTGATCAAGAAAATAATTTCATTCAATAAACTCGACTTAGAAAAGAGAATTAACACAGTAATTCATTTTCAGCTAGAATAATAAGTCGAGTGCTCGGAATATGAAGTGTTTGAGAAATTATTTACTCATACCATCTTTCCGAGTTATGTCCGAACTTGGAATGGAAATCTAGTTAAATGCATTCTACTCAAGATATGATTTCTGAGTGGGTAAGACAATATTGAAAACTTAAAGATGAGTTTCTTAAAGACGTAGAATGATCGAAATTAAAATCATAAAGAGATATAGTAAAATATGACAAATATAGCTCATGTATGCTTAGAAGAAAAAATTCATTAAAACTCGGAAAGTAACATACAAAGATACTAAAAGAAAAGAAAGAAACTCCTCCTAAGCCAAACATCTATTTCTCTCCCCTATGCATTTCATCAAAAACAAAATGGAGGGAGGAATATCAGGAAAGTAAAAAGATGTTGGACAAAAAAATTAAAATTAAGAGGGAGGAGGAGCGGTGCGTGTTGAGGCAGAAGAATGGGGACCTCATAGGCATCTATAGCCTTGAGTAGATGCAGCTGGGTGAGGAAAAAGTAGGGGCAAGTCACGGACTTGAAGGGAAATCTCGCGAATCGGAGGTTGTACATCCTCCGGTTCTTCTTTTGAGCCCTCGACCACTTTAGCTTGAGGTCGTTGAACCGAGGAGGGGCCTTTGACTCGACCTGCATTGCTAGCCTCTTAAGATGCACACTGAGTATGATCCGAGGAGATCACTCGGGTTCTTTCTCCCTTTGTCCCACGCTGGGGTAGCACCGATTTCTTCTTCTTTTTCTCCTACTTCTCCTTCTTCTTCTCCTTCGACTCGGAGTTAGAAGAGCTGGAAGACTCGGATGGTGGTGCTTCTTTAGAGGATGGTTCTAAATCCTCAAAAGCTTTGGATCTTCTCTCTTGGAGGCGGCGGATTTGATCTTATTGGTGCTTGCTCACCTCCTTGAGCTCACCAACCAAAGCTTAACTCTGGTTGATCCGGCGCCGAGGCTTACTCTAGAACCGAGTCAAGATTGGCATGAAAGCCTGGAAGGTTGCCACAAGTAACTACAACTCTTTTCTAAGGCAGCAAACCGAGATGCCACTTTCTGAAGCAGCTCAAGAGAAGGGGCAGACCGAGAAGATGAAGGTACAACACTAAGAAGGGGGTTCTTAAAGTCTTTCCGAGTCCGAGGTGAAGGAGGAGGAGCAAGTTTAGAAAAAGAGCCCAAACACCAGCTTGGATTTCTTGGTATCCTAGCCCAATCAGCTCAGCCCTACCTATACAAATAACTACCTCAATAAATTTGGTTGGATCGGAACGGAGATCCACCTTGAATTGAGCAAAAACAGCAAAGGGAAGAGCTCCAAAAGGAAAAGGAGGCTTCTTCCGGTCGGAAGGAACAAAAGTAATCTACTCCAAAGTAAAAGGGAAGAGGTCAACCTCATACCCTTCAAGGATATCATAGGGAACCTTGACGTCCTTACTATTAGGGTTCTCTTTAAAGGGGTAGAAAGAAAAGAAAGTCCTCATTAAGATGAAGCAAAGAAGTCTTGCTTCTAAGGTCATCCGAGTCACGTAAAAGTTCTTTCTAGACTTAGGAATCTCTTTGGCGTATCTGTCAAAGAACTCATTAGCGACTTCATTGAATGGAATAAAGAGTTTTGACCCCGAAGAGCTTGTAGAGAAGAGATAGATTGATGCGAATGGTTTTCCCCGAGCAACGAAGAGATGATGTTATATCTTGATGTCATATTGGAATAGAACTTAGTGACGAGTCCTGGGTAGATGTAGTCACGAAACACAAGTACTTGTAAGCACTTGTGTTGAGCATGGATTTAATCCAAGAAAAAGAGGTGGTTGAAAAGAACTTCTCCTCTATAAAGTAGTGTTGGGCCACGATGAGCTTATGGTCATCGTAGGTAAGGGCTTTTCCCTTAGATGGATCCTTTTAAGGATTCTCAGAGCAAGTGGATTTGGTTCTAGCCTTCTTGGTGGTTGAACCTCCTTTTATGGCACTTCCTCTCTTAGGCATGGTTGACAGAGCGTGAAAAAGTTGAGAGTAAGAGAGAGAAGAGAGTAGATTAAAGAGAGAGAGAGAGAGATAGAGTAGATTTTCCGAGTACGAGAGCAAAGAGTGCCAAAGTGACAGACAAGAAATAGCAAAGTAAGAGAATGAAAACAAAGGGGTGCTATTTATAGAACAAGAGCTTTCATTAAACAATAACCTTTCGACTCAGCCCTGAAAGTAACAGTTAGCGAGACCATTGACTATACCAATGAATAATGGCTATCTTCAAAACTGCTTCCCTCTCACGACTAGTTTGCAGACTCGTTTGCATGCCAGAGAGAGAAAAAGAGATTTTCGAAAACATTTCCAAAATTCTCCATTGATCTAGAGATGATCTCATAATTTTGATGTCCATTTTTCTCATAAATAAATTCTGATTTAGTGAAGTGTCCGAGTGACTCATAACTCACTTAGAAAAATTAATAACTCATAGCTTAATCTCATCTTGGTTCAACTTATCCATTTGTTATTCAGTCAAAATACATAACAATCAATTAAATTTTCAATAACTCATGCAAACAATTCGAGATAATCATACAATTAACATGCCAAGTTCATTCCTAATAAAGTAAAACTGATCTTCACTCACAGGTTTTGTAAAAATATTAGGTAATTGACATTTGGTAGGAATAAACTCAAGTTTAATATCACCTTTCTCAGCATGGTCTCTTAAAAAATGTTACCCGACCTCAATGTGTTTCGTTTTCAACTGTTGAACTAGATTGTTGGTGATGCTGATGGCACTTTGATTATCACATTTGATTAGGATAGATGTAAATGATAGTCCTTGATCCTTCAAGTATTACATGATCTAGAGAATCTGAGCACAGCAAGCTCCAGCTGCTATGTACTCAGCCTCAGTAGGCTGATAGAGCAACTAAGTTTTTCTTTTTGAATGCCAGGAGATGAGTGATTGACCGAGAAATTGGCATGCTTATGATGTACTCTTTCTATCAACTTTATATCCAGCATAGTCAGCATCTAAGTATCTAGTGAGGATCAGATTTGAGTCCTTAGAATACCATAGACCAAGTGTCCGAGTCCCTGCAAGATATCTAAAAATTCTCTTCGCCGTAGTGAGATGTGATTCCTTTGGGTTAGCTTGAAATCTTGCCCAAATGTAGACACTAAACATGATATCTAGCCTACTAGATGTAAGATAAATTAGAGGTCCAATCATCCCTCTATAGACTTTCCGATCTACTTGCTTTACCTTTCTCATTTAAGTCTTGTTTAGTACTACTACTCATTGGTGTTGTTGCATGCTTCACATCTTATAGTTTGTACTTCTTCAATAATTCCCTGATGTATTTTGATTGAAGAACAATAGATGTCATCCTTCTCTAGCTTGATTTACAGTCTAAGGAAGAAATTGAGTTCTCATATCATTCTCATTTGGAACTCCTATCTCATTAACTCAGAAAACTCTTAGCATAGAGTTTCATTAGTAGCTCAAAAATAATATCATCAACATAGATCTTAATGATAAGAATATGATTCCCCTTAGTTTTTGTAAATAGAGTTTTGTTAATAAGACCTCTCTTGAAGTCATTTTCAACCAAGAAACTGCTTCATCTTTCATACCAATCTCTCGGGAGCTTGTTTCGAGACCATACAAAGCTTTTTGCGGTTTGAAAACATGATTTGGAAATTGAGAGTTTTCAAATCTAGGGGTTGCTCAACATAAACTTCTTCTTGAATATAACCATTGAGAAATGTGCACTTAACATCCATTTTACAAAACTTGATATGTTCATGCTAGATGCAAATTTTAAGAGAATTCGAATTACCTCAATCCTACCAACAGGTGCAAAGGTTTCCCCACAAATAATTTCCTCTTCTTGATTATATTCCTGAGCAACTAAGCTAACCTTATTCCCGACTACCAACCCTTACTCATCCAATTTATTCTCTACAGACTTTAAGACAAGATAAATTCCGAGTGGAATTGCTTAAAGAGATAGTGTAGGTGTTACCTAATCTCGGACCAAAAAGTTTAGTTTTATAAGTTGTTGCATCCGAGATGAAACTATTAGTCCGAGTAAACCTTACCTCTTGACCTTTGTCACATAGTTGAGCTATGCTCGGAAGGTTGTACTTGAGTCCTTCAATGAGGTAGACCGAATTGACTAAGTTTTCTCTATATCCAACTCTTCCAATCTCAACAATCTTACTTTTGCTATTATCTCCAATAGTGACTCTACCACCATCTATCTTCTCCAACTTAGAGAAAAGACTTGAATTCCCTGTCGTGTGTCTTGAAAATCTATTATCTAGGTACCAATGGTTTTTCTTCTCTTTATGACTTTTCTGCAAAAGAAAACACACTAACCTTTCGACTTTTGCTTACGAACGTAGTAATTGTTCTTACTGAGGTTAGTTTTGGAGGAAAGGCACTCTTGGGAACCCAAATTTGAATAATCTTAGGTCTAGTATGATTCGACCCTTCTTCTTTGAAAACTGAGTTTCGGATTTATTAAAATATTTTCTTTTGTAAGAAGTCTGGGGAAACCTTTTCGATAAGCTTTTCTGTTTTCGGGTTCTCGGACTCGGTCTCATTATCTTGTGAACTGGTCTCAAGTACCTTTAAGTTAAGTCTCGGTTTTTCTAAATCATTTTTCAAAATCTTATTCTCGGTTTCTAAATATTCAACTTTTTCTTAAAATAGAGAAGAATTATAATTGGACTTTTTCTCTAAAGCAAAACTATGTTTAGTAAGATCTTTCTTTGAGAACTTAAGGAAATAGTCAATTACCTCTTGAGGATCAATCACCTCAAAATCAGATGAGTCTTGCTCTTACTCGGTTTTTTGTCCGAGTCGAGTCATTGCCATCAAAAACTTGGATTCATCCTCGGGGTCGACCTCATCTTCTTCTTCATCTTTACTCCATGTAGCCACCATGGCTTTCTTCTTTTGTAATCTTTCTTCCTCTTTAGGTAGTCCTTGAATATAAGTTCTTTGCTGTCACACTAAAAAACATCCAGACTTTTTAGTAGAATAAGTATTTGGAGAGAAACGGGATTTAACTTTTTGTCTTTTTCGAAGACCTCATTCATTGGCTTTTTCTACCACTTCTTGTGTTTCATCATTCTTTTAATGCCTCTGGTAAGAAGTACCATAAGGTCTTCCTTTGACTTTGAGCTACTTGGACTTGGTCCAAGCATCTTTTAAGGCTTTCAAGGTAACATTATGTCTTGTACTGATCTTAGATTCCTCTTCTTAAAGATGTAGCTCATGGGTCGAAGTTTCCCAATGAGATCACCAAGTTTAACTAGCTAAGTTCCTGAACTTCTTCAATGGTTGTTAACCTTTGGACCCTATTTCTTCTTCAAAAGACATCTTAGAAGTTTTCAACCACTTCTTTGTTGGGTATCTTCTTACCGACAGATTTTAGGTTGTTTGCTATCTCAATAAACCTTACATACATCTTAGTGATCCTTTCATCAACCTCCATTTTGAATAACTCATACTTGTGGAGGTACTTGGTTGATCTTGGTCTACCCGACTTGACTTGTTCCTTCATAGGTGGTCACCAAAGTGTCCCACCCTTCTTTGTCCATATCACAGTGCCGAGGCTCTCTTAAATTGTAATGCCCCAGTTACCATTACTTAATAATTCCCTAATCCGAGAATATTAGGTAAGGTTGCAGCGGAAGTTAACGATCGAAGGCGTTACCGCCGCCCTAACAAAAGGACAAGGCCGAATTAAAATACCATAATAAACAGCGTCTAGTGGTCATGCCTCGGCTACGTCGCAGGTGTCATCCCGACTACTTAAGTAACCAATCCCAAGCACGGTTCGCTACCTATTTACAAACGTTAGTGACCATTACAACAGATCTGCAATAGGAAATGCGCAATACTTAATTACAACCCGAAGTCAAACCCAAAATTAGCGTGGACGAGAATCACTGTGAGCATCTAATCCAGCACAGAACAATGATAATGGAATATCCAGCTAAGTCCTCGCTCCCGTCGAGCTTCTTATGCAATGGGTCGTTCACTCGATGCTTTTCCTAAAAACAAAACATCAAAATAATTTGAAGAATGAGTCGAAACTCAGTACGAACATTCCTGCACAGTTAAATAATTTTGAAACACATTGATTGAGCACGCGCATTTCAATTCATTTTAGTTTGAAATCGGGGGAGAGAATATAAGTAAAACTTGCTTGCCGGTTATTATCCGAAAGTGGAACCCCTTGGTAATTGATACGATCTTTGAACAGGTGCCACCCCCGAGCCGACCGATAACCCGAGTTGACGCCGCGCGGTATAATTGGTGGGCCTAAGCCCCGATAATTGATAATTGGGCGGGGACCACTTAATTAGGTGGCAAAACTTGCCTTGTAAATGATTCATTGTTATTTGTATATATGAGAAATGTTGAGATTTGATGAAACATGTGAGTTTTCGAAAGGTACAGGCAATGTACGTACCTGAACCGAGGATGTTTGCTTTCTCCCTTTTTATGAAAATTTAAGTTACTAGCTTTCCGGCAACCGAAGTGGCCTCGGTTACTGTTTCAAATATATTTCCCTTGTTAATAATGTTTTTCTTGAGTTTTAACACTTGAATTCGTATAATCGTTGGTAATTTGATTTATTTTCTTTATTTGTTAAGTAATCGATTAAACTAAGATTTTTGTTACTCAACTCCCTTGCGCTAATTCTGTTTAGATCTTAATTGAGCATGTACTCGTTAAAGTAGTCGACTAGATCCAGCAATGATATTCCCACGATGTAATGCGTTACGGACTCAAATCAAGAGAATGAAAACCCACATATACATGTATATATGTACTTATGCATGTGTTCAAGTACCTAAACACTTCGTAGTTAATATTGTTATTATTATCATTGTCATTGTTATTGTTATTATTAGATGCAACTAATTTGATTAATTTGCCAAGCCCAACTTATCTTTCGATCCTTATTCCTAACGTAATTTCTTTATTTCTCACTTCATCGAGTTCTAACCCACAACTAAGTGATTACTCAATCTACCAATGTCTTTCCACAGGGAGGCTTCACAATTAACCAAATTGCTCAAAATTCATACATATACCAACTTAAGGTCATGGGCCTTACTTTCACCACAAAATTCACATTCGCAATCACAATTAAGCATGCTTAATATTTGAACTATTTTCCCAACCTCTGCAATTACACATTAGCCAGTTCAACTTATGCATATACTCGCCCTACGTTTGCTCAATATAGTCATTCCCCAAAATCTCAAAATCCATCCAGGTACTCAATTACATAACCAAACATCCCTAATTTCGTTCTCTACATTATAATTCCCTAAAAGAAATTACCTCTATACACAATCAATCCATCCACCGCCATACCTTAGTCATTCATACCAGTTTGAATAGTCTCAAATCAATTTTCAAATTCACTTCACAAATATATCTCTAGATTATATACTTCAATTTACCATTACAATTGCTTAAACAAATAAGGAATTTGATAACTTAGGGTTTAACGTTTACCTTCAAATTCGGAGAGGAGAAGTTGAGGAGGACGAGCAGAGGGTGGCGGTGGACGGCGCCGCACCGGCAACCACCGGCGAGGCGTGCGACAAGCTCCGGCGGCGCTGCGGGCTGGGGTTGGCTGCCAAGCGAGCCGCGGCGGAGGAGTTCCGCAGCGCCTAGCGAGAGGAAGGGAGAGGCAGCGAGAGCGCGAGAGAGGGAGGAAGCGAGACAGGGAGAGACGAGAGGCGGCCGGCGCTGGTCTCCCGCCGGCGTCGCCGGCGCCGGTGGCCGGAGAAGGCGCCACGGGGAAGAAGAAGCAGGGGAGGACGGGAGGAGCAGGGAAGCGGGGAAGCGGGGGAGGACGGGAGGAGGGAAGGCAGTGAGGCAATTGAATTGAACTTGCTCGATTATTTTGGTTTTAACCGCCTCACTTTTTTTTTTTTTTCTACTTAATTCCGGATAAATCCGTATCTGGATTTTTCTTTAAAAAATCTGGTTAATTTATTTCATTTTCATTTTTTTCTTTTCTACATTTATTTTTATGTATTTATTTAGTTATTTATTTATTTATTTATTTATTTATTTATTATTATTATTATTATTATTATTATTATTATTATTATTATTATTAATTTTTAATTTTATTTTAATAATGGTGTTCACAAATTATAACCTTATTATGAGATTTTTATTAGGCCACTTCGTCGCCTTAATCGCATAACGCATGTATAAAAATAATTTAAATATAAAACATCGAATTGAAGTGCACGCGCTCAATCATATAAATCTTGTAATTAATGAATTAATTGAGTAAACAATGTGGTTTAGGGTCGGGTTGTTACATAAATTTAGATAAGTCTAACGTGCATATTAAGATATTCAAAGCTCTATGGTTTTTCTTGTGCTTTTCCTTCTCTAAGGTAACTCTTTCTTCAATTTTGGCACTTGTTTCTCTTTCAATTTGCTTCATTGGGACACAGTTCCCATTAGTACTAATGTCCCATACTTCTTCATCTTAATCCTGTATGAACCATGGCATCAATTTTTTCCAATGGACAAAGTTAGATTCCTTGAATTTGGGTGGCCTTGTGAAAGACCTTCCTTCATCGAATTCTTTGTTTTGATGAGGCATGATCTTTAGACTTTCAGAGTGTTAGATCCCTTAAGAGAATGCTAGGCTCGATATCAATTGAAAGAACTAGGTCAGCGAACCATTGCAACCGATAATCCGAGGATTCGGTTTCGGACCATGTTTGAATTAACCATAGAGCCTAGGTTTTAACTTCTTTACCAATTCGAAGAGTATGAAAAATTAGGTAGAAAAACTCGTTAAACTCATAAATAAGAAATTACCCGGAATGGCAAGCAAACAAGCTTGTCACCTTAGTCCGAGCTATTTCGCATTTTCTAGCTTTTCTATCTCGCAAAACTTCAACGTTTATTAAGCCTTTGTATTTTATTTTTTTTGTCCTTAATATAATTCAACTTTAGAAAACCTGCAGAAACAAATTAGATAATGGTTCTCAAATTATTAAAATACTTTGGTCCATAATTAGATTACGACTAGTCTAAATAAAGCATTTAAAGACCAATTATCCTTAATCTATTAATTTAGAATTTTTCAAGTCTACTATATAATATATTTTTGTTCCAAATATATCCGAACTCATAATTAATAAGTTTAAGCTTAATAGGTACATGAGTTATATTAGACATTTTCTAGTTTTACCAATTTAAGTAATTACGACTTATGAATTTAACTTAAATAGAATTAAGACAGTTGATTCTAGTTTATTTCATGAAGAATGTCATATTCAAAGTGATGCATTAAATGTGAAATTACTTCGGCAAACTTGATGTCTAAGTCATATTGACTAGGTCGGTTTCGATAACTAAGTAGCTCGGTCGAGGCTCGGTTAATATGATCGAGTCGGTTTTCTACTTTATGAATTAGAACTAAGTCTAAGACTTTAGTGAGTACTTTTTTGAGATCTAAGTCATGGGTCAATCGTGTATAAGGCATGTCAAATTTATGATTGTTATCTCATATGACTTTATCTTGTGAATTTCTTTGAGGATGTTTCTTAATTAATTCTAAATTTAGATGAATGTCTTTAATTCAAAACTAGGGGTCAATTAATTATACCCGAGCCTTCAATGTTCATAAGGTCGGGGCCCCGTTAGGGAACAAGAGCTCGTCGGAGATGGGGATAAGTTTTCCCCTCAAAGCGAGGGCGATGGCGGGGACCGAGAGGAGTTAGGTAGCAGGGATGGGGAGGGGACGGGCCGGGAGGGTTCCCATGCCCCCGACCAGCCCGTTATCATCCCTAGTCATACAAATTATAGGATATATAGGAGTTGAAAGCTTCAAGCTACGTTAGATGACATAATGTCAAATAAGTTGTAGCGTCAAGAGCTTACATTCTTTTGTTCTTCCATTTATGGTTTCAATAATATGGATGGCCGTAGAATTCTATGGCATGATATAGGTGTGGAATGCCTTGTCTATAAGTACTAGAAACTTCAATATTGGAATTCTCTAGAGAGAGAGAGTATCACTAGAGAGTAGAAACAGAATTCCTCCTTCTCTTGTTTCAAGTGCCCCCATCTTCCTAATTCAATATGAAAACTAAAACAAAAGGGAAAAATCCCAGACCCTTCACACCTGTGCTTGGCCACATCTCCTTTCCTTGCTCAAATCTCGGATCATTTCTTTGTAGTTTCAACTGCTATTTCATGCCCAATCACCGATCTCTACCCAGCTCCATGGCCATCCGGCTCCCTCAAGAAATCGCCAACTAGCACCGCCCAACCTCCCGTAATTCTCATACTTATATGTTGCCGCCCTGTTTCCGATCTACTTCGACTCCGCTCATCATTAGTTCTATGCGTTGCCGCCCCTAACTTCGAATGAAATCTCGGATCTCTAGATCTAATCGAGTAGACCTTCAAATGAAATTTCATATTACTAGATCTAATCAAGTGGATTTTTCTCTTTCATCTGCAAACACTACTGGTTCTTTGAACCACATCGATCTAAAGCTAAAACGTGGTGTCCTTTCCTACTCCGACCTCCTCCTTTTCATAGAGAGGGGGACTGATAAAGGATTTCGGAGCCGAGTTATAGCTGCGAATACCGAGGCTCGAATTTTGGTAAGTCTTCTTATTTTCCATTTTAATCGTTTTATTTAGGACTTGGAATGATGTTTGGCACCCTAAATCTCACTTGTCAGCCGCTTCCCTTTCCCCTACACAGTTCCATAGTTTCATTTTAGGCATGTTATTAATGAATAATTATTTCTTAATTGGAAGTAATCGGTTGTGCCACATGATTAGAAATCAATTTTATATGGAAATATCACTTGCTGGGATTATGCAATCAATTACACTCGTTGTTATGCCTAACTTTCTAGCCTTCTATTTTTTGCAATTGCCCAATGAAGTGAATTTTTGTTTAATATATTTGCATTATTATAATTTGTTTTCTTTTCTTACTCAATTATTAAGTAAAGGAATTGGGTCTATTTATAGTCCGAATCATTCCTTTGGTCCTCTCACACTCCTCACGTTGCTCTTTCTCATTCGGTTACCTCGAATGTCCGACTTACCTTCCTCTCTGTCTGAAAACATCTCCGAGAAAATTCCTACTTCTCCTCAAAATGCCAATTTGCTCCATCCTATTGAATTTTCCCATGATGATAATTTTCCTGGACTTCAGCCTTCAAATGTCCTAAATGGAGGCGCTCCTAGTGATCCAAGCGGCAAGGGTAAGGCACCCCTTCATAACTTTGCCCGGGCTGTTAAGCTCGGAATGGGAGGTTTCGGTTGTTCCGATATTCCTAAAAATCTCTCAGGAGATGTCGTTCATCTGCCCATGGTCACTTGGAACCAAAGAACCTGGTAAACCAAGATCAACCATCTGATTTTGACCTTCCTTCTATGAGTCCGTTGGGAAAACCTTGGGGAGATACGAGTGCCTCTACATTTTATTAAAATTAAAACTAAGCGTGACTGGGTGGGGATTAAAGGGCACATTGACTATGTTGATATGGGTAATGGTTGGATTTTGTTTAAGTTTGTCATTGTCATCGATAGAAACTATGTTTGGGCTAATAGACCTTGGTTTGTTAGTGGTCTTAACCCGGTGTTGCATCGGTGGAAGGAGTTTTTTTACCCTTATGTCTGTGAATATATCCGGGTTGATCAATGGGTGACCATTAATATACTTCCTCATGAATTTTGGATTGAGCCTAGGTTGAAGGAGTTGTTGAGTCATGTTGGACATTTTATTAAGTTTGACAAATACACTTTCGCTCGAGAAAAAGGTAAATTTGCACGTGTTTGTCTAAACATTGACATTACTAAGCCTCTTCGTGGGACTCTTGTAATTCCCCGACTCAACTCTTATATCCAGCTTCTCATTTCTTATGAAGGTCTTCATAAAGTCTCGTGCTATCTCGTGGCAGTAGTGCTCATGTGTTAGAAGCTTGTCCTGACCCCTCCCCCTCAATGTTTTTGAAGTGGTTGTCCAAAAATTTGGTACAACTATTTTCCATTCGGAAAGTTCGGTTCTCGTTACCAAGGTTGGTATAGATACTTCTAATCCTATTGAGAATTGGGCTATGGTTTCACCTAAAAACGTGCTAGACCGTCTCATTCTTATAGAAAAAGAGGTGTTTTAGCCGTTCCTTCTCGGTTTGCCACTCCTAAGCCGACTAATGTCCCCGCTTCTACTTGTCTCCTGTTGTCCCTATCCCTGTCCCTTCGTTGTCCTTTTTGCTGAAATTTTCGCTGAAGGTAATTCAATTTCTTCTAAAAAGATGGGTGATGCTACTCATTCAGCACAAGCCTCACCCACGTTATCAATGATGGAGGAGGGATATGAGGATATGGACATTTATCTTAATTTGGAAGATGAGAATGATCAACAACAACGGTCTTCGGACTCGCCAAGAAACGATGTTTGGAGGAGGGAGAAGAACTATCCTCCGCCTTTACATATGTGTAATGAATAGGATTTCTTTTTGGAGGTTCGGTGTATGGGTATACACTTGTGTTTTCTGTGCAGATCCGGGTTAGAGTACTATTGTGTAATTGTGTGTTTTGTTGCTATGTAACTTTTCCCCTTTCGTTGGGTTCGTATCATTTTTTGAGGTATGTTGCTTAGTAGTTTAGTCGTGCCAATTGCTCGTGATTGCTTTAGGAAATCTAGATCACAAGCTTACTGTGGTAAGATTGTTGGAGGGCTCTGTACTTGGGGGAATTGTTTTTTGATGTTCAAATTATCCTCGGTGTACTTGCACAGGAGTCTTAAGCTTTTTTGAATATAGTCAATTGTATTTCAGCTTATCTATGTAACATTGGCACTTCAGTCTTTGAGGTGTGCTTGGACCACTTATTTTTGCTCGTTTATCCGCCCTTTGTTCTTCTTTCTCTCTGCGGGTGCTTGGTTAATTATTTGCCTTTCTTCTCCTTTTGCACTCGAACCACACTGAGCCTTAATTTATTTTGATGGTGCTACTCGCTTAACTACAACATTTGTAATTTATTTAAGGTTTCTTGTTAGTTACTTGTATGTCTTAACTTCCTCATGTCCTATCTTTTTCCGATGTTTCTACTTTTGAGAGTCATTTGGCAGCATTCTTTCTACTAATAGCTTGCACTTGCTTTGCTCTTTGCCTATAAGTTACTAAATCTTGTTCTTTTTGCTTTTCTAATTTGTCTGCACTGTTTGATGGCATCTAATTGCCACCTGCTCCTTTCTCGTTTTCTTCTTTGTTTGTTCTCATCTTTTGCATTGGTTTATTTCAAGTCCCCTTCTTAAACTTATGTATTCATCTAGAACTTGGGCACATTTATGGGAATATCAGCTAGATTGCTTAGAAAATATAAAGGTGGTGGACCTTTTGGATCATTTATATGTTTACTCGCTTTTTAATAAGGCATGTATCAATCGGTGTTTGTGTAATCAATCTGACACAATTTTGGAACACTTCCTACATAAGGAAGTCCGGCCCTTTGGACATCCAAATTTATGTCTCTTTTCGTCATGTCCTTATGGGTGTTTTCTTGTGTAGAGAATATATTTTGGCTGGAAAGCATCCAGTGAAGGAATGATATGGTTCATTATAGAATCAATGACAACGAATGTTTTTGCTAAGGGTTGTTACCTTTGAGATAAATTCTTATGTTTTCATTGGATGTATAACCGGATGATCATTCATTTTCCGTATAGGATTGTTTATTCTTGAAGGACCCCTATTCGGACCTCTTACCCCGATCATTGGGATTGTGGATATCTTTCGGAATCTTGGCCTTTTTGTTTTGGGCAATTATGGAATTTTCTTAATTATTGGAAGATTTATCTAGATGAGTTAACTAGATCACTATCTCTTTGTTTCTTTTGCTGGCATGTTTTGTTTAATGTCAATTTCCACGGTTCAATGGTTTTATTTTTTATACTTCAATCATTCTTTTGTGCCTTGGGTCAACATGATTCCTTTAATGGCATTCTTATTGGACTTCACTTCTATTTAGAGATATATCTTGACCACCTTCGGGAACGGTGGACCTTTTGTCCGGACCATTTCTTGCTCCCTCTTCATTATAAGAGGATCCGTCTCAATTAGTTTATCCAACTTGCCTCTATTTTGCACCTACTTATGAGATACATGTTTTTATGTTTTATTTATGAAAGTCATATTTATGACTTCCGGCTCAACTTCCTTTTAGGGAGGATTGGAACTCATTGGTTTTTGCCAATTGTTCTAAAAATAATTTTCGCTATGCTTTGGGTAGTGTTCGATCGGACATTACCTATTTTTTGTTTTACCATATGAAAATTATAGCTTGGAATGTGCGAGGTGTTAAAAACACCAAATTCGTGAAGAAGTTAAATTACTTGCTAAAACACATCGACCAGATTTGATATTCCTTATTGAAACAATGGTCTCAGCTAAGACCTCCAAACACCTTCTACCTTCTTTAGGGTTTGATTGTTTATATTATGTTAACCCTATTAATCACTCGGGTGGTATATGGGTTTTGTGGAACAACACCAACATTATGGCTAATGTTCTAGTCAAAGAACATCGCATCATACATATGCTTACTTTGGAGGTTTCTTCCTAAAAATTAAGCACTCTATCAGTGTGCATGCTCCTGGCCAATACTTGGAAAAGACGACTTTTTGGCAAAGGTTATTAGACTTAAACTCCGTCATCGATACTCCTTAGTTCCTTGTTGGTGATTTCAATGAATTAGAAGAAGTTACCGACAAAACAGGTGGATCCCCCATTAACCACTCACAATGTCATAGATTACCTTCATTTTTACAAACTATATCGGCTCAATCTATCCCAGTCCAAGGGAGACCTTATTCATGGAAATCTCGTTTACATGGACATCTTATTTATGAAAAACTTGATAAGGCGATTGGACGGAGTGACTGGGTCACTTTGTACCCCAACTCCGTAGTCTCCTATGGCTCCTTCACATGTTCTGATCATAGTTACACTTTTTGAATACCCACCCATTGCATAATCCTTCGAAACAATCTATTTTTAGATTTCAGCCAAATTGGGCAAATTACGACTCGGTTCTCGGAATTGTTAAAAAGAAATGGAATGCTCGTGTTCTAGGCTCCCCTATGTACCGTGTGGCTCAAAAGCTTAAAGTTATTAAGCAAGAACTTAAATCGTGGAGATCCAATAATTGTGCTAATTATAGAGTACAAGTTGAAAAAATATTGCCAAGTTGCAATATGTAGAGGATCGTCTTTTGAATGACCCCGATAATTTTCAGCTTAACCGAGTGTCATTCGCGTTTGATTAAGCAACGAGAAAACTTATGCTTTTCAATCAACGATACTCGGGGAAGTTTTGCCCGAAAAAATGGTTGGTTGATGGGGATCATAGTTCTAGATTTTTCCATCAATAGGCTACGATAAAAAACGACTTTCTAGTATTGTCCGAATGATGATGCTTGGTATTTGGCTAGAAGAACTAGAAGGGATTAAACATAAGTTCATATTGGATTTTTCTCATAGACTTACTTCGAGTATAGTACATCTTGTAATGCCCTCCAATTTTCCTCATTTTACAAAGTTAATCAAGAGGAAAATTTGAATCTCACCAAGCCTCGTCTCTCGAACAAGAAATATATGCTGCACTATTCCAAATGAATCCATATAAAGCTCCGGGATCTAATGGGTTTGGAGTAGCATTCTTTTAGAAGTATTGGCATATCGTTAAAAACCATCTTTGTTTTGCCATTCAAGATTTTTTTACATCGGGAAAATTACTCAAGGAATTTAATCATTCTTTGATTGTGTTGATTCCAAAAGTGGACAATCCAGAAACTACTAGCCACTTTCGACCAATTAGCTTGTGTAACACGATCTATAAGATCATAGGAAAAATTATGGTTAGTAGAATGCGTCCAATTTTAGAATGTATAATTCAACCGACTCAGAGTGCTTTTGTCCCTCACAGAGCTATTCATGACAACATTCTTCTTGCACATGAAGTAATGAATAAGTTTCGTTTCACAAAAATCGTAAAGGTTATGCTTGCGATCAAACTTGATATGGAAAAAGCATATGATCGAATTGAATGGAATTTCCTATTCCAATGTCCGAACAAGATGGGTTTTCATAATACATGGATCAATTGGATCAAAGAGTGTGTGGCCACGGTTTCTTATTCCATTATTCCGAATAATGAACCGTGTGGTTTCTTTAAACCTACACGTGGACTAAGACAAGGTGACCCTTTGTCTCCATATCTATTCATCATTTGTATGGATTTTTGGCACAACAACTGCACCAAGCATCTATGAATCCTAAATCGGAATTGGGATTAAGATAACTCCAAGAGCGATCACAATTACGTGCTTACTTTTTGCTAATGATAGCCTCGTTATTCCGTAAAGCAACAACCCATGCTGCTTTCAATCTAAAACTATATTAGACTCTTTTTGTCAACAATCTGGTCAATTGTTGAATTTGCATAAATCCAATATTGTTTTTTCGAAGAATACTACTAATCTGGATATACAATGGGTCTCGGGGATTTTTAACATTCCCCACGGCTCCTCTTTAGGGCATTACTTAGGTTGCTCGGTTTTCCAGGGCTGACCATCGTTTAGCTTATTCCGAATTTAATCAACAAAGCGAGAATCGAAACTAGCTAATTGGAATGCTTCCTTTCTTTCCAAACCTGGTAGGCTTGTTCCGATTCAATCGGATCTTGAATCCTTACCGACTCATACTATGCGGTGTTTTCAGCTTCCAACTTCTATTTCCCATAAATTAAATCAAATTAATCGAGAATTTTTCTGGAAAAAGTCAAATACAAAAAAGGACTTCCTCTCGGTTGCATGGGATAAAATTTGTTAACCAAATAAATTTGGTGGTTTGGGCCTACGAAAAGCAGTGCTTGTCAATACAAGCATTTATGGCTAAAATTTCTTGGAAATTTCTCACTAACCCGGATGGGTTAAACAGATGAGAGGAATGCCTTTTTTAATTATATACCAAACCAAGCTAATTCGAGTGGTATGGAAGTGTACGTTACGAACACGTAATTTTATTCGTGAAGGTATGAGATGGCAGCTAGGGAATGGTAAAAATATTAACTTTTGGACCGACAACCTTCAACTAAAGGTTAGTGAATTTATTTCTTCTTATAGAAATTGGGATGAACTCAAGTTGTTACAAGTTTTGCTCGAAGCTTTTCTACCTTTTGTCCTTGCTGTCCCCATTCCGCTTGCTGATATAGAAGATAAGTTCTATTGGGGACTTACTCGGAAACGGTGAGTTTTCTAGTAAATCTACCACTTGGAAAGCCCATGACAACCTTAATCCTGACCGATCGGTTTGGAAGTTTAATTGGATCCGGAATTTAGATGTTATGCCTAAGATAAAAATTTTGTTTTGGCAAATTTGTCATAATTCTTTACGGACTAGAGGCAATTTACTCAATCGTGGCGTACAACCTGGATCCTATTTGTCCGGTTTGTCCGTCACAAATTGAAGATTCAGAACACCTTTTTGCTATTGTTCTTTTGTACGTCGATTTGGGATTTAGCTATTCAGCATGGATAGATTCGTCAACAAACTTTTTTAACCCCGATGTTACAATTAGAGATTCTTTGCACAACAATTTTGTTGAGCGGTAAACTAATATTTCAAGGATTTCGTACTTATGTGGAGCATCCGGAAATTCCGTAATGGTGTTATTTTTCAAAACGAGTTTCCCAAACCTATTGGGGTGCTCATCCGAGCAAACGTAATTGCGCGAGTAGAAACAACGAAACTATTCTACTCATCACATATCATCCTCTTTTCCATCTCACTCAATTTCCATCCCCAAACCCATCGGTTTAGTTCGATGGGAGCCCCCCAGGCGGTTTCATCAAAATCAATTTCGACAAGCACATTTTCCTCAGCGGGAGCTACAGCGAGCTACGTTTTGCGTGATTGGAAAGGAGGTCTCATCCAAGCCGGTACTAGATTCATGTATAAGGCACCAATAATTGTATCTCAAGCCATGGCTATGTGATATGGGATTAAAGCAGACTACAGAGAAAGGATTCACACATATTCAAGTGGAGGGGGATAACAACATAGTTATACGAGCGAGTTCAAGGCATCATTTACACCCCGTGGAGGGTACGAGTCACTAGTTCATGATATAAGAATTATGCTTTCTTCATTCTCTCGAATATTCAATTAATCATATTTTCAAAGAGGGTAATATGGCAGCTGATTGTATTGTCAAGTTAGGATGTGTTTCGAGGTCTAGAGTCACCTTTACATCCCCTCCTTCGCATGAGTTTTCATGTATTCTTACTAATGATAATATAGGTAGAACCCTTGAGAGAAGGGCTACTTAATATTATTTGTACTTACCATTTCAAAACAAAAAAAAGTACTGGAAGCTTTAATGTGTTATTGCACTAGGATGAAAAGGATTAGAGCCAACTTAGCTTGAAAATAACACCATTGACGAGTTTGTTAAATGCATACAAATATGCAACCTTGCTAGCCTCCCATCGACTGGCTTTTTCTTCACTTGATGGAATGACGTCGTATGGGGTAAGTGCATAAGGCTTTGGATTGGTAGTGCTAGAAAAGTATAAAATTAAAAAAAAAACATTGTTATCATGAAATAAATAAGTTATCACATCTAATTGAAGAGAAGTTGGCCGAGTTTGCCAACTTTTGTCTTGCCACCCTACCTTCCCAGACATTATTTGTTTATCGTAGACATGAGCTTTGGACCTATGTCGGGGCTTTGATACCCCTTCCCTTAACATGTGATATCCTATTGAAATTCTCCTGCAATAGGGGCTAGTGGGGTAAGTCCACTTCCAAAAAATAAAAGTTATAACATCTCAAATCAATGATTAAAGTGTTCATGATGGAATTTTTTTTTTTTTTCGACGAGTAAATCATGGTACACCACACAACAAACAACTTAGATAGCCCTTTTTACAAGGATTTTTCCTAAGTTATTATGGTTCAAAATAAACGAGAATACGGATGAGGGAGGCAACTCCAAGTCATTGGAGATGGGAACAAATGGCCCAACCGAGCAAACCAATTTGCTGCTCTGTTTGCCTCTCCAAATATTCATGTTGGAATAGTGTCTATCACATGTAGATAGTTTTGATCAAATATTGAAGGAAAATATACCATCACATGTAATAAGTTAATACATTATGAAATAAGTCAAAAGTATACACTTCATCCAACAACCTGAAAAAGTTCTTAATTTTTTTTTGGTTTAAAAATACTTGTAAAACATATTGAAATCATTACCTAATTTTTTTTTATTATTCTTAAAAAATTATAGACTTTTTTTAATTGATATACACTGCTATTACAACCAGTAACATGACATATTCAATCTAGAAAAATGGAGTACTTATTGCTAGCTAGGAAATGTAAATAAGACAACAAAATTTAACCCCTTTTCATTATTTCCAAGCTAAATTCATCATTTTAATCTTAATAACAAGAGATACATGTAAATAAATTATATTCTTTATTTTTGTAGTATTTTCAAATATGACAATTTTTTCAGGATGGAGGAAATATTAAAAATAAATGCCACAATATTTAGATTATTATCATATAAGAGTTTAAAAAATGGGATTATTAATGTTTAAAATTCCAATTCTAAATAACACAATGAATATAATTTTAGAAAAATAACTTTGAATATGTCATGATGTGTGGGATGCTTGACAGGCTTAAAAGGGCACTAGAAAAATATTTAGCATTTTTAGAAGAGTAAAAACCTACAAGGTAAATGATAATACTTAATTGATGAAATTCAACTAAAATAAACAGAAAAAAAAAAGAAAGTAATTGGTGTGAAATTGAAAAAGATGATAAGATACATTTTTGATAAGATAGTGTGACATAATCAAGTGAGTGTTACCCTAATAGTAAACACTCTACACTTTCATCATTTTTATCGGGATTTGAATTTTGGTACAGCACAATTTTTTTGATAGGTGTGACATTGGAAAAAACTTAAAATAATTTTCCACAAACTATCAAACGAGAGATAATAGTTAATTTGAGAGTAAAAGTTACTAGTTGATTACTAAAAATTAAAAAAATCCTTTCTTTAACCCCTAAAGTTTCCCCTCCCCTTCCATCGAGCAACATATGTCCGGGTTTCAATGAACCTAGGACCACAATATTTTTGTTTTTAAAGGGTCAAGTATAACAATTAATAGGTAGCCTTTTTTGCAAACATTCTACCTAATTTGTCCTTCATTAAAATGAAAAAAAAAAAAAAAGAAGACGGAATAGAAAATCAAACTAAAGTAGAAAAAATACAAAGACCGAACTTAGTCACCCAATCTATAACTCAATTACCTTCTCTATATGTGTAATGAATAAAGACGTGATTGGACTTACGAGGAAAACGAGTGTCTTGAATAAGTGTCTAGCTTACTCAAGAAACCCGAATTTCTCATTTAATTGCTTTAATGACCGTTTGTTATCTCATTTCAAAATGATAGAATAAAACCCCGCTTGAACTGCTACTTTGACGACATTTCTCATGGGACTAACTTCGCTAAAAAACCGAGGTTGGCCCCAAGTTTATTGTTCCACCTCATAGAAACCTTTCATCCCAACTTTTGATCACGAAACCTCCCTTCGTCGATAAAGAAGACTTTGAATCGTCAAAGTTAACTTTGATCAATCCTCCAGGTGGTTTATGCTAACAAACAAGATGATTAGAAGTGTTGACACGTTGTGAGGGGGAAGATAAGGATGAGTTGAAATGTTGATCTAGTCTACTCCTAAATCACCATTCAACCCAAGAAAATTTCAATCGTAAAATTGTAGCAATTGAATTGAAAAATCCATTGTTGAAAACTTTATCATTTCTTCTTTTCGAAATACTCCATAACAAATAAATCAATCGGATCATCTCATTTAATTTATTCAACCTTCTAAATGAATAGATAATATGATTCGAGAGAGGGATTCCGCAATTAGCTTAAATTCACCTCTACCCATTTATATCAGGACCTCGATGTAAGCGTGACTTTGAGAGTAACTTTTACTTGGTGATCATTGCATGAATGAAAACTTCTTCGGCATCTAATTCCAGTCAATAACATGAGAACGATTATAGTGAACATCATACCCAAGATTTTAGACCCCGACAATGAAAGATTTTCCAATTGTATTTTTTTTAAAAAAATTCATAATCAAGGCTCTAAACCGAAAAGGAAAGTAAAATTGTATTCGCTTTTCAAATAGATGGCAACCAAGAATTGTGTATGGATTGAAAAATCTCTAGTATGACTTTGTAAGAAACCCATAAGAAGTCTCACATCTCAAGGTACAAATTTGTTTTTCAAGTTCTTTTCAATCTTGGGGGCGGGGACGGGCGGGGACGGGCGGGGGTTGGGGACGACCTAATTTATTGCATTACATCTAATCAACGTCAGATTAGTGGTTATTGGAAACATGTGACTACCAAAATGATCTACCGGAATCCAACCTGCTCTATTAAAGTCTTTGGGAAAAGGCTTAGCCTCACAGCACAAAAATCAGAGAGAGGGAGAGGAACACAAATAACATCCACAAATACAACCCATCCTTGTTCCATTCCCCTACATGCATTAGTCCAGACCAGGATCAAATTATACAAAGAAATTCACCAATCTATGGCTATTAGACCTGACTAAATTCACTCGACCAAGTCCAATCCTGCTAGGGTTCAAGTGCAGTCCGGACACAGAAAACACAAGCTGAAGCTTTATTAAAGCCAAATCTTCAAATTTCTCATACTTAAATGCCTTGACAAATCAAAGAAATACAAATATTCACACATAATGATAAATATATGAAGTGTGTCAACTTGATTAGTCTTACATTTGTGAGCATTTCCAAAAGCAGTCACGTCAGTTACAAGAGAATTTTTATCGTAGTCATGTGCAAGATGTTCTAAGATGGAAAAAATGATGTTAGTCATGTTATTTGTTGAAGATAACTCATAAAGATCTGCAACATGCCCGGCTACTTTAGTTTGAGTAGGCTCTTTCTTGACTAGCTGTTTACTAGTTTCAAATCGGCTACTTTAATGTCATGTGCAAGATGTTCTAAGATCGAAAAAATGACGCTAGTCATGAGAAGAGCCCACATTATTTGTTGAAGATCGAAAAACTGATGCTACTTTCTTGACTAACTCATAAAGATCTGCAACATGCCCGGCTACTTTAGTTTGAGTAGGCTCTTTCTTGACTGGCTGTTTACTAGTTTCAAATCGGTAGGCACTTGAATCCAAAGGGCAATCAAAGAATTTCAACTCCTCACAATATCAGAATGGCCATGGCCCCTGATAAGTTGACAAACATATCGTGCCAAATAAATTTCTGTATAATGAACGTCCAAAAGCAGTAGTTACTTTTTTAAATACAGTTGCAGAGACATGAATGATGACGCTTTTAAGCTGAGATATGTAAACCCAGAACATGTAACAACAGTAATTTAAAAGCACAGCTTCATGACACAAGACAACTAACAAATTGGGCTGAGTTTGATAATTCAGCAAGTAAAATATAGCAACTGGAAGAACAGCAATATCATCGGATCATCTCTTGTGATTTCACAAATTACATCCAACAAGAGCAAGGAAACCAAAAATCACAAGTTGAGAGTGCTATTTTCGACATTATCAACTTGACATGTCATTACATGCACATACCGTGAATATCAAGATTGCCGTCTCAGTTGCCTTCTGGCAAAAGCCGGGGCTTTCTTCGGGATTTTTACCTTGTAGCTTACCTACAACACATTTTGTTAAAAAGAATATAATTAAAAAGATAAAATAAAAAATTGACAATCAATAAACAGACCACAACTCATGAAAAGTAAAACATAGCCCATAAAGTAACAGAAGCCTACCTGAACCAACTCGCCACCCCGCATGACAGTCATCGTCTTTTGCTCGAACTCCGAGTCCTCGTGCGCTTCATTTGTTTCATCTTTCGTACTTTTCACTCCAGAAGCAGGAAGCTCAGCAGCAG
The DNA here is from genome assembly GCA_021018815.1 of Talinum fruticosum. NCBI lineage: Eukaryota > Viridiplantae > Streptophyta > Magnoliopsida > Caryophyllales > Talinaceae > Talinum > Talinum fruticosum. Next base: position 2,804,523 of record JAITYX010000070.1, on the reverse strand, counting down.
AGGCTCTCTCAGCTTTTTCAGTAACCATTTTGGTATCAGAACATTCTGATTCAATTCCTTTCACAAAATCCTTTTCTACAGTTTCCTTAGGGGTTGGCAGATTGGGGCGTGGAGAGTTTTGTGAGGTTGGGTCTCGCCTCCAAGTGTTAGTAGATCCAAGAAGTCTTCTTGTTGGTGTTAACACACCAAGCTTAGGTCTACTAATTACATGATTAGCAGAGGCATTATCCTCTGCTGGATGCCCAGTTTCCAACTTCCTGATTTGTGGATCAAAAAGACTGTCTTTCTGCAGCCGATATACAATAGAAGTACGCCTTACATCATCAATACTTCCAACTTTTTGTTCAGATTCAAAACTTCTGCCTCCATTTGGATTTTTCACTCCACAATGATGCTCTGCTTCATTACCACCATCAATCTTTGTGGGTAATTTACCTTGGCGCTTCAGTAGATTTTGCAAAGCCTTTTGTCTTAACATCGCTTCTAGAGCAACAGAATTCGAACTGACATCGGCAACAGAGACCTCACTTCTGTTTCCTCTCAAGTGGCTACCAACCCCAAACTCAACAAAGCTTGAAGCTGTGCCACCAGTTCTTTCCTCATCTAATCTATGAATTCTCAGAAGTTCAGAAGTCCTAACATCTGAACTTCCAGCTTCCCTGTTTGGTTCCTCTAAGTATATCGTGTTATAATCACTAGCATCATGTGAAATCGGGGATGGTTCCCCTCTACTCATGCCATCATTACTATCATTACTCCTACTAGGGTAGTCATCATGTTCATAAACAATTTCTTCCTTGCGCTCATCCTTGTTTGCTTCTCCATCCTCAGCTTCCTCTGTTTCCTTCACAACAACTATAACAGATTTCAACCTCTTAGGTGGGTTCTCCTCCATGGCTCTCTCCTCACTATCAAACCTACGACTCTCACTCTGCAAGCTACAAGGAGAGCAACTCCTCGAACTATATCTACTTCTCCTACTCCTGATCCTTTCCCCACCCATCTCTTCCCAATCCTTCTCCTTCATTACCAACTTGTGTTTTTTCCTCTTAAGTTCTCCTGCGCTATCATTGTTATGTTCAAATGTAGAATGACTCCTAGACCGACCACTAGAAGTACCACTCGGTTCGCTCCTACACTTTTCTCCGTGGCATTTCTTCTTTGACTCAAAATCCCGCTTCCTCTTTATGTTTTTTCGTTTCTTAACACGATGAGAATCTACACTGCTATAATTCATCGAACTATCCCTTTTAATCTTCTTTTTCGACCCCTTCCTAGCATCCCTTCTGTTATGAGATCTAGCTCTCCTTCTACTCCTATAATTATCGTCCGAATTAGAATCAGAACGTGATACCGATGAAGTAGAAGCCGAATTATCATCATCAGAGCATGAAACTGAATCATGGCGTCGTTTTAGTTTCTTGGTTTTCTCCCTAATGTTTTTACTTCTCTTCTTGCTACGTTTCTGCGGAGAGGACATAGATTCACCCATCAAAAATCCACACACAAAAATGTGTAATGCCCTAAGTCATTAAAGAATCAGTGGAATTGCTTTAAAAAAAAAAAGCCAAACTCAGATAGCAGTTTTGAAACAGTCACAGAATTTCGTTTTTCGGATAGAAAATTCAGATATTAGGTTAGAGTGAATTAATCGATATGCCCACAAAAAGAAATATTCAAGCAACAAACAAGGATCACCTATCTAAAACAAGAAATCTAACAAATTGAGAGAGAACCTGAGAGCGTTTCTTCTTGCGTTTCGACGAACGCGAACCAGTGCCCATTTTGTATTACGCAGCCTGCCAATTCACAAACAAAGAAAATCCACAAGAGAAAGAAAATTTGATGCAATAAATCAACAATAATTAATATCGATTACTGCTATTTTCCGTTTCTTTGTGGTTTTTTTCAGGCCGGGGAGGTGGTGGAGTTAGCAAATTAGGTCAAGAGAGGACGGAAGCAAGCCATGGGCAAGAATCCCCTGTCGTTCAGAATTCAGAGCACCGAGCTTTTCCCCTTTCGAGTGTCCCGATTAAATTCACTCGGTTATCTCAAAATATTTATTATTGGTAAAATTTATTTTCTATACGTGTCATTAAAGTACTCCCTTCATTTTGAAATACCGATAGTTTTAAAAATATGAGAAAATATCTAAGTAAATATAAAATTTATAAAAAATTTTATATTAAATTAATAAAAAAAGAAAAGAAATAAAATAATTAATAAAAAAAAATTAATAAATTAGTAATTAATATGTCATTGGAATTGTAAAGTGACAAGTATTGTGAAACGAAAAAAATTAGTTAAAGTCACATATATTTTGAAATGGAGGAAGTATTTATTAGAAGTTAAAAATGCACTCGTAGCTATACTTAATCTATTGTAGCCGGTTTTTGTGTTTTGTTTTTTTATAGTAAAAATCCAATTTTATTTAGTTCGAATTTGCTTAAAAAGAAAAACTCAAAAATGTAAATCACTACTACTTCTTCCTTCCCTCGTTCGCAACACTCACTCATCACTTTCTCTTCCCTTCTCTCTCTTTAATTTTGATGTACCGAGAGACCAAGAGGCAAGGTGAAGGAAAGTGGGAAAAACAAAGAGTTCAAACCGAGTCAAGGGTTAGAGCTCCTCGGTAGCAGCTTGTAACAACTAGAGAGGGGGATCGGTTTATGTGGAGTTAAGGCTTGAAATTTGGTGTGAAGGGAGTTAAGGCATTTGAAAAGTAAGGGGGAAAAGATGGGTTGCATCCATGATCAAGAACAAAACGGGAATGCTCCAAGATGCCACGAGCACACGAATTTTCGTAACAAACCCTCTTTGTTTGCTTTTGAGGAGGGAGACAGGATTGATCTTAAACGAAGGTGAAACCCGGGGATTTGAGAATTAACTAGTTGGGGAATTAGTGGGTAAAAGATCAAAAGTAGTTGTGCAAGGACCAAGGAGGGGGAAATTTTGTAACATAGCAAATGGATAAAGCTAAGCTTGATCAAGATGAGACACACCACTTGAACAAGTTTAGGACCCCTAATCTAGATTAGTGGATAAGACATACCACCACTAAGCTTGATTAGACTCTAAATGCACCACTTAACTACGCCAAGTTTAAGATAAGCATTAAGAGAATTTTGAGAGTGAAAGACCAAGGCTCAACTTGTCATTAATTTGCCAAAAGTCCCCTTCGAATTCTCATACTTCGATATTTATAGTATGGAAAATCCTAGGGTAATTACACTCAATCCAATGGTTCATATTACAAGTTCAACATCCAATGATAGCAATTACATCCAACTTAACAGAACTCTAAAAGCGTAAAGCACAAAATTGTAAAGCAAGAAACAAGGCAACACAAAAGGTTGAAAGCCACGGCTAGGTCACTTTCAATTGGCCGGGCGCCTGTTTGGTCCGTCTTCCAATGGCTATATCTTCTTGGGTAGGGCTCCAATTGCTACTCCAAAGGGATGTGTCGAAAGTTGGGATGTCCTCTCTCCACACATATGCCATTCCCTCGTTGACTCAAAATTGAAGGAGGTATGACCCAAAATGTTGACATTGGTCAACTAGCTATCCAATTGAAGTCGACTTTGACAAAATAACCCCAAACTTTATTGCTCCCGTTCAAACGGAAAGACCAAGATCCCTCCCTCTAGAGGTCCCTTCAAGGCACTTCCCTTCAAAATTTGAAAGACCAACTCCTCCTCATTGTTGATTTATGCAACGTTGAAGTGACCCTTGTAAGTCGCTAAATTGGACTATCCCTAGGACTTGCTTGGGTTGAGACAAAGTGTTTTCCTCAACTTGTTTTGGACTCTTGGAGCTCTCTTCTTCACAGTTTTGACCTTCCTTAGCCTCCCCTCCATCAAGTTTGAACCCTAAAATTAACGGTTAATTGTAATCAATTGTTGATGAGAAAGAATCAAAGTGAAGGAATCAGCAAGAAAGCTTGAAAAGATCTCACTTGGAGGAGTTTATCATCATCAATAGGAAATTTTAGATTTTTTTGAAAAATGTGTAAAAATTGAAAAACTTAGGAATAGAAGTAATTTTCACTTAATTGTAGTTCATGTGTGGTTGATATCGTCATATTGTTATAAATCGTTTCATAAATGGTTAATGGGTATGAAATACTTTTTTGCATATTTGAATTTCATGAGAGGGGAACAATTCATGCTTTGTTTGTGTAATTTATGAAATTATGATGATTTTATTTGACTTTAGTTAACGTTGTATATATAGGCATTTTTGTAAAAATTTGGAAAGAAAGGCCTTTCGGTCCAGTTTCATGACCTTTTACTACGGTTCTAAGGAAGAACCTAAAAGTCATAAAATTGGACCTATTACTACGGTTCCGAGGAAGCACTACTACAGGAAACACTTTTAGCTACGGGTCTTTAACCATGGTTAAAAGGACAAACTGTCATGAAAACTAGACCAATAACATTTTTGTAAATAATAGGCACTTTTTACACATATGACGACAGCTTTATGATAGAACCGTCATCATATATCTTTCGGATCAACTTTGAAAAATGCGATATGTTGTTTCCACGCCCATTTAAATCTACTCTCAGTCTTATCGCTTTCTACGCTTTCTCTCGTTCAAGTACGTCCTCATCAAATCTGGAATTCGTTCCTCGCCGGTCGATTTGAATTGGTAAGCCTCTCCTCACTCTCGCCGTCTAGATCTCCTCTCTCTTAATCTTTCATTTCTTTGTAGTTTCCTCTTGCCTCTTTTAAGTGTAGATCTCCTCAAATTCTTGCTTGTGAAGCCTCTCCTCACCCTCGCCGTTATCGGTTCTTAGATATGACTCTCTATCCTCTCTTATTTTTCGCTTTAATTTATTTAGAAAATGTATTATAGTTAAATGTTGAATGTATTTGCACTAATTATGTGAATGTTGAGAATGTGGTAATGTTTGAGATTGTTGAAATGTTGAATATTGAGAATGTGGGTAACATTTGTTTAGTTTATTAAGTTGGAAATTTATGAAATATTTGAGATTTTGAGAAATGGGTTTAAGAGTTTAGAATTTGTGGTAATTATAGCGAAATATGATAGGTAAGGATGATAGATCAAAAGAGTACATCCAAATTTGTTTAGGGTTTTAGATAAATAGAAAGATAATTTGGATATAGGGTCGTCCCTAAAACCTACTCATAAAGATAAATTTATATCCAAATTTGTTTATTTTGATGAGGTGATGTTGGGGTGTGAAGGTTTGCGCGGGGAGAGTCCGAGTCACCCTAGAGGGGGTGAATAGGGTGATGGAGGTTTTTCGATGAAAATCAAACTCTTTTGCCAAAGTAGAGATAGAACCAGATTATGAGTCTAAAGCGGGTCGAAACGTATGAACTCGGAATTACAATAAAGAGTAAGGAAGCGATTAAGTCGAAGCTTTGAGACCTGTCTCGAGTCTAGAATGAACTCGAAAGTATAGACACGGAGATTACGTGGAAATCCTCCTGGGACAGAAAACCACGGATCGTGCTAATCAAGTACGAAGTCAAATCCACTATTTTGAGTCCACAAAATACCGTAGACTCGACCGAACCCGAGTTGCTCCCTTAAACAACTCTTTACAAGTTTTCCTAGACTCGTAAATTCCCTTATCCGATCTAGTACTTCCTAACTAAGATAACCCTTACAGCTAGGGACAACTAAGCTGAGTTAACCCTTACAGCTCAGTCAAGGGATCTTACTTAGAGAGTAAGAAAGTGTTTGTAACTAAGTATAAGACCTTACAACTCGTAATATAATGAATTACAGAGTGGGAGTTGTAAGTAGAAAATTGAGAATGAATACAATGACTTTCCTCAAGTACGTGTATTAACAATAAGTTCAAGCAATCCTCAAGTTTTGTGAGTTGGCTTCTATTTATAGATGACCAAGCAAAGCATAGTCGTTATCTCCAACTTCCGACGGGAAGTCCTTTGTGACCGTTGTTAAGAACTTTCCGAGTCACTCGTAAAGTATCCGCTGTGATATGAACGTTGGGCAACGGTTCTTAACTCTCTTGGAAGTCCTAAAACCACTGGCGGTGTCTTGAGGGATAAGGTGGAAACCACCGTTAAGCTTGGCGTTTCAGCTTTCCAGATTTGGAAACAGACATGCCTCGACACAATCTTCTAGGGCTAGGACAGAGAAGAGGAAAAGCCATGTCTGCCGATGATTTGACGTTTTGAAGACTGGTTACTTTTGTATTTCAAAAAGTGTATCCTCGTTTGAAAAACCTACAAAAGTAAATCAATTTTAGTTCTCAAAGTATAAAATACTTTGGTCCAAGATTAGACACAGATAATAATATAATTAAGATAATTAAGAAACTGATTATCTCGAGTCGGAAAAGGAATGGAATTTTCCGAGTCTAATATCCATGAAACTCAAAATTCCATCCGAGTTAGTCTAAGCAAGAATCAAGTTATACAACGAATATCGAGTGAAACAAACTTGATCTAGACTAAGCATGATTCAGACTAGAAGCGCCGACTCCAACATAATAAGACTTATAACATGAAGTCGGACTCGAGTGCGGTAAAGCGAAATACTAGTCAATTCAAGCATGCGATATATCTAAGTGATGAGGGACTCGTAACCGAGTGGGATAGCGTGAGTACATATCTATTTTCCGAGTCACTTAGAGACAAGCAAAAGTACATGAAGTAAAAGCCATATCACTTAGAGAAGATACCATATCACTTAGGAAAGTTTCTAAGGTACAGAGAATGCCTTGGAATCAAAACTCTATAAGTGAGAAGTTCTTATACCTAATTCCTTTGTTGGAACTCGGAATTGTGCAGAGCAAGTGTCCGAGTCTTCAATCTCCCAATTTTTATGAAAGGCATTCCATACTTAGACAGAAACTTTGTTAGTGATAAAGATCTCGCTTTTGAATACTTGCGCATGAAATCGGATAAGTAAAGGAAGCTTAATGTATCGGATCGTAAAGAATATATGCTTAGTAATGAGATAATGTTAACTCGTAAATGGTTGCAATAATCAATAATCACAGAGAAAATTGAAGAGAAAGCATTAATTCATTGAAATTAAAGAGAGTACATAGATGAAGACACTCCTCTAAACAAGACAACAAATTTTCTATCTATATTCTCCCCTTGCCTTTCAAGAAAAAACAAAAAGAATGGGAAGAATATAACAGCTTAGTACAAAATTGATGTCTAGACAAAAGAAATAAGTAGAAATCTCTCGTAAAGTAGAAGAATCTGCGGATCGTGGAATTGTGACACAGGTGCATGGCGCCTATGAGGGAGAGGGGGATGTCCGAGTGGAAGCGGAGGGATGAGAGGTACGCCGGCGCTGGTAGGATCTTGACGATGTGCTTCGAGCGCGGCGGAGGGAGAACCTGGATAGCCGTTAAGGGCTCGGCTCCGAGTGGCCGACCCGTAACAAGAGGATCTAGGGGTTCCTCCCCATGGATCTCGGTAGGCTGGAGGGGTCCGCTCGCTCGACCTGCTGTATTTTGTCGTAGCGCAGCTAGGTCTTCGACCCACTCGGACTCGCTGTCCGAGCCGAGTACTCGCCACTTGAGCTTGAGGAGCGCTCGACCCTCACTGTTCCCCCGCTTCTTCTTTGTTTTCCACCCCTTGCCCGAGACGGAGCCGCCTCAGCCCGCAGCTCCTCGGCGTCTGCTTCTTCTTCCTCCCACTTTCCGAGGAGGTCGAGCCGGGCTCGAAGATGCTTCGGATGTGTCCGAGTTGCCACGGTCCCGAGCCGCCTTGGACCTTCTCTCTTGGAGGAGCTCGACCAGCTCCTTTTGCTCCTTCACCAACTCCCTCATCTCAAGAACTAGTGATTCGTCGCTCTCGAATTTGGGACTCGGGCTGTTTTTGGTTGATGGTCATAGGATCGATAGACAGTCCTGAAGGACCGGAGCATGTCCTTGAATTCGGAGGACACGGAGTTGATTTTGTCCATGAAAGCGGAGGACAAAATAGCGGAAAGAGACTTTTGGGCACCCGAGGTGGAAGCAACAACAGGTGGGGCAGTGAGAGAGAGAGGGGTTTCTTTTTGAGTCCGAGGCGGAGAGGGAGGCCTCAGCTCCGAGTTGTGTACCCGCATACCATGCCGAGTTTCCCGGTACCCGTACCCTTGGAGTTCCTTTTGCCGACCACAACGGCAGCCTCGCATACTGCAGCTTGGGTATAAGGGGAGAGGAACTTTAAATTGCTTGAAGACAAGGGTGAGAAGAGCACCGAAGGGAAGAGGGGTGTTCTTCTTATTTTGGAGTTGAGCTGGCACACTGCCATCCGCTCAATGATGGAGGGGAAAAGGTCTACTTCGTAGCCCTAAAGAATGTGAAAAAGAGATTTTAGGTGCTTGGAGTTGGGGTTCTCCTTGTCTGGAATGCCGAGAGAAGAAAGTTCTCATCGAGTAGAAAGCACGAAGGCGTGCTTCAGATTTGAGCCGTGTCACTGAAAAGTTTTTACGTGACTCAGGGAACTCTTTAGTGTATTTTTGAAAGAAGTCATCGGCAACTTCAGTGAAAGGAATAGGGTTGCTGTTCAAGAAAAGAGAGGAGACCTTGAACAGAGCGGTGGAGGAGAGAGGTGTTGATTCGTACAGTCACATTCTGAACTCGGAGGTTAGAACACCTTCAGAGTGAGTGAGGTGAGTGTAAAACTCTAAACGAGTTCGGGGTAAATGAACTCACTGAAACACGTAAAGTTATATACACCGGTGGTTTGAATGTGGGGCAACCACGAAAATTTTATGGTTGGAAAGAATTTGTCGTCCAACGTGAGATGTCAGGCGACAACGAGCTTAGAAGGTGCTGAGCCTTCTTGGCTTTTGGTGGGAGGCTTTTGGATGAGGAGCCTTGAAAGTCGGGATGATTACCTCTCTTAGGCATTTTGTGAGAATGAGGAAAGAAAGATGAAACTTTTGATGAAGAAAGGAAGAGAGTAGGTTCACGAGAATGAAAGAAAAAGAGTAGAAGAAAGAGATTGAGAGCAATCGAACTTACTTGAGATGATCTTTACGTCGCTTGAAGAAGTCCAGAGATCACTGTAGACATAGAAAGCTTTCGCGAGAAGTTTTGCGTATGAGAGAGATAGTGACTGGAATGTGAAGTAACGAGACGAAGATGAATAGGCGCTATATATAGAAAGATAAACGTCCGTTAACTATCCGTTCGACTCGGCGTGTCCATCGGTCACCTTAGACCGGTGTGACGGTTCTCTTCTTCGACGGTTAGGATTCATCGCAGTTTCAAATCCATCGGCTAGCATTTCATCACGGATCGCGAGAGAGCGAGAGAGAAAAAATTTGAAAATATTCTGAAATTCTCCACTAATCTAGAGATAATTCCGTAAGTTTGAAGTCCAATTTTTCTCGACGTCCGAGTCCGACTCAGATTGGTTTATGAGTGACTCGAAACTAACAGACTATCGGCTCAAGTATCACGAAATCAACTAAACTAATAGCTAGCAATAAAGCATAAGCACATAGCATATAATCAAGCAATGAGATTATCATAAAGAAAAATACATAGTTATGCATTTAACATTCCAAGCTCATTCCTAATGAAACAAAACTAATCTTCACCAAGAGGCTTAGTAAAGATATCAGCTAATTGAAGATTAGTAGGAATGAACTCAAGTTCAATATCACCTTTCTCAAAATGGTCTCTTAAGAAATGATACTTGACCTCAATGTGTTTTGTCTTTGAGTGCTCGTACTAGATTCTTTGTGATGCTGATTGCACTCGATTGTCACACTTGATTAGAACCGATTTGAAAGAAAGTCCAAGATCTCTCAAGTGTTGCTTTATCCATAAAATCTGAGCGCAACATGCTCCAGCTGCAATATACTCAGCTTCAGCAGTTGATAGAGCTACCGAGTTCCGCTTCTTTGAGTGCTAAGATATTAAGGATTGACCCGTAAATTAGCAAGCTCCGTAAGTGCTCTTTCTATCAACTTTGTATCCAGCGTAGTCCGCATCTCGAGTATCCAGTGAGGGTCGGTTTTGAGTCTCTTGAGTACCATAGACCTAAGTTCCGAGTTCCTGCAAGATATCTCGAATATTCTCTTCACCGCAGTGAGATGTGATTCTTTTGGATTAGCTTGGAATCTCGCACATAAACAAACACGGAACATTATATCCGGCCGGCTGGAAGTAAGATATAGCAAAGATCCAATCATACCTCGATAGAGTTTCGATCTATTGCTTTACCTTTCTCGTCCGAGTCAAGTTTTATACTATCGCTCATGGGTGTAGATGCGTGCTTTGCATCTTGAAGTTTGCATTTCTTCAGTAGCTCCTTGGTATACTTTGATTGATGGACATAGATTCCATCTTTGTCTTGTTTGCTTTGTAGACCAAGGAAGAAATTGAGTTCTCCCATCATACTCATTTGAAATTCTTGACTCATTAACTCGAAAATTCTCGACACGTAAATTCGTTAGTAGCACCAAAGATAATATCATCAACATAGATTTGAACAATAAGGAAATCTTTCCCCTTGTTTTTTATAAAGAGAGTCTTGTCGATCTGACCTCTTTTAAAATCATTTTAAACCAAGAAATTGCTCAGTCTTTCATACCAAGCTCGGGAGCTTGTTTAAGACCATAGAGAGCCTTTTGAAGTTTGAAAACATGATCCGGAAATTCGAAGTTTTCAAAACCAGGAGGTCTGCTCGACATAGACTTCCTCTTCAATAAAACCATTGAGAAATGCACACTTAACATCCATTTGATATAGTTTAATATGCATGCTAGATGCAAATGGTAACGTAATTCTAATATGATTCTCGGCAACAGTGCAAAGGTTTCCCACAATCAATTCCTTCTTCTTGATTGTAACATTGAGCCACAAGTCTAGCCTTGTTTCGACTACTACCCCACCTTCATCCAGCTTGTTCTTGAAAACCCATTTGGTTCCTATGACTCGGGTGGTCGAAGGTCGTTTGGTCAAAGTCCGGACTTGGTTTCTTTCGAATTGATTGAGTTCCTCTTGCATGGCCTCTACCCATTCAGGTTCATTTAGGGCTTCTAGTGCATTTCTGGGTTCGGTTAATGAGATTAATGGGGTGAATGCACATAGATTTTAAAGAGAGGAACGAGTTCTTACCCCACTATTGATATCGGATAGTATGTTTTCTAATGGATGACTAGAAGTGAGCTTGAATGCTCTACCTGTTCTCCGATTCACAAGATTTGTGGGCTGAGCTACCCGATCTTCGAAGCTTTTTCCGAGTGATCTTCTTCATTAGCTTGTTCGTTCCGAGCAGGCTCTTGAGTTGTCTCATTTTGAGTCACTACGTTCGAGTGACTTCATTCCGAGCTCGGTTGAGCATGAGTCTTTGTAGACTCGGCTTCATCATCTTCTCTGCTGAGTTTTAGATATGAGTATGAAGACTCACTTGGTTTTTCCTGTTCAAGCTCATCAAATTCAACGTGGATGCTTTCTTCCACTTTGTTAGTTCTCTTATTAAAAATGCGATAAGCTTTATTGTGAGATGAATAACCCACAAAAATACCTTCATCCGACCGAGCATCAAGCTTAGTCAGTGATCCTTACCATTGTTGTGAACAAAACACTTACATCCAAATGGTCTGAAATAGGAAATATTTGGTTTCTTCCCTTTGTAGAGCTCATAGGGTGTTTTCTTCAATATAGGTCCGATGAGGCATCTATTCGGAGTATAGTTGGGTCGTGTTGATCGCCTCAGCCCTGTAAATAGTAAGGTAAGTTGTGCTCAATCATCATTGTCCTTGCTATTTCTTCAAGGGTTCTATTCTTTCTCTCCATTACTCCATTTTGTTGAGGAGTTCTGGTGCTGTGAAGTTGTGAGAGATTCCATTCTTATCGCAAAACTCGAGAATTCCGAGTAATCAAACTCTCTACCATGGTCGGTTCGATTCTCTAAATCTGAGTCCGCGACTCAACTTGGATTTTTCTCGCAGAGCTTGTCGAACTCCTTGAATGCTTCATTTTTGTGCTTAAGAAAACACACCCAGGTAAATCGTGAATAATCATCAATAATAACAAATATATATGATTTACCTCCGAGGCTCTTAACAGGATTTCACCACATAAGTCCATATGCAGTAGCTTAAGCACTTTGGATGTGGAAACTGTCTTCAGAGATTTGAATGATGATCCGACTTGTTTACCTCTAGTGCATGCTTCACAAACTTTATCTTTCTCACAAGCACGCTTAGGTAAACCCCTAACCGGACTCATGAGATGCCAATTTTTTAATAGTATGCATGCTAATATGGCCTAATCTACGATGCCATGTCCATGAGTCATCATAAAGAGATGCTTTTAAGCAAGATAAATTCCGACTTGGGTCGAAAGAGGAATAATATAAGTGTTACCTGATCTTTTACCTAATAGTTTGATCTCCTTGGTGGTAACATTAGAAATGTAACAGTTTGTCCGAGTGAATCTTACCTCTTGACCTTTATCTCACAAGTTGAGAGATGCTAAGCGGATTGTACTTTAATCCTTTGACAAGGTAAACTGGACTCGACCAGATTGGATCCTTTTCCAATCTTGCCTATCCCAACTATCTTGCCTTTGCTGTCATCTCCAAAAGTGACTTTTCCTCCTTTATGTTTTTCTAACTCGTAAAAGAGTCCCGAGTCTCCCGACATGTGACGTGAACATCCACTCTCAAGGTACCAATGTCCTTTTGATATCTTCCGAGTGACCTGCATAACGAGACAATCTAACCCTTCTCACTTCCTCTAACGAACCCAAGTAACATTCTTTACTGTGGTCCTTTTCTGAGGAAGAAGGTTTTTCGAACCCGCATTTGAATGACTTTGGGTTTAGTCCGATTCTCGAGTCTTTTCTTTAGAGAACCGAGTCCGTGTCTCTTTCTTTTTGAAAACATTTCCTTTGGAAATTGAAGAAGATGGTTTCTTCTTGTAAGCTCGCTCCGGGCTTAGTCCCGCCTTCATTTTTATGAATGGGACCATGCTCAACTTTCCCGAACTTTACAGTTCCGGAATCCTTTTGAATAGTTCCGAGTAGGAATTGGATTCCTCCTCTTTGTTGAAACCAAGACCTTCTTTTCTCGAAGGAGATACATTGAGATCCTAAAAGCATGTCAAGGTTTTTCCGACCTTGAGTAAATTTTAAGACCATATCTTAAGACTCAATGAGCTTTTGCTTTAGTCGCTCATTTTCTTTTCGAGTAACTCGGACTCGGTCTCATTGGATTGAGCACTAGTCTTGAGTTCTCTCGAGTGTAAGTCTCAGCTTTTCCAATTCATTTTTCAAAGAGATGCTCTCGGACGAAATTGGCTCAAGTTGTTCTTTGAAATAAGAAGAATCGAATTGGACTTTTCTTCCAAAGTAAAAATATATTTAGCTAAATCAGCTGTGGAGAATTTGAGGAAGTATTCAATTACCTCTTGAGGATTCGTTTCCTCATTGTTCAGGTCCGAGTCCGACTCTCTTTCAGCTTCCGAGTCGAGATTGCCATCGGACATTTTGAGTCATCCGACTACTCATCATCTTCCGATGAGTCCTCGTCGCTCCATGTGGCCATCATAGCCTTTTTCTTCTTTCTGTCCCTTTTTCTTTTTGGGCAGTCTTTGACTATGTGGTCTTTGCTGCCACACTCCAAACATCCAGAATTCTTAGATAAAGATAGCTTTGAAGGAGAGGAATACTTACCTTTTCTGTCCCTCTTATCTTTCTTGTACAATTCTTCTTTTGGCCTTTTGTCCCATCTTTTGTGCTTCAACATTCTCTTGAAGCCTCTAACAATAAGTGCCATGGGATCCTCTTCCGAGTCGGAGGAACTCGGATCCGCTTCTCTGGTTTCGAGGCTTTCGGTGCTATGTTCTTTTTGGTGTCGCCCTCGGCATCCTCCTCTTCCGGTGGATTTCATGAGTGAGAAGCATCCCGATGAGCTCGTCCGGCTTTAGAAGTGATAGGTTATGAGCCTCCTCTATGGCAGTCACCTTGGGACCCCATCTTCTCTTTGGTACAAAATACCGTAGACTAACCGAACCTGAGTTGCTCCCTTAAACAACTCTTTACAAGTTTTCCTAGACTCGAAATTCCCTTATCTAATCTAATACTTGCTAGCTGAGATAACCCTTACAGCTAGGGATAACTAAGCTGAGTTAACCTTTACGGCTCAGTCAAGGGATCTTACTTAGAGAGTAAGAAAGTGTTTGTAACTAAGTACAAGACCTTACAACTCGGAATATAATGAATTACGAGTGGGAGTTGTAAGTAGAAGATTGAGAATGAATACAATGACTTTCCTCAAGTACGTGTATTAACAATAAGTTCGGCAATCCTCAAGTCTTGTGAGTTGGCTTCTATTTATAAATGACCAAGCAGCATAGCCGTTATCTCCAACTTCGACGGGAAGTCCTTTGTGACCGTTGTTAAGAACTTTCTCGAGTCACTCGTAAAGTATCCGTTGTGATATGAACGTTGGGCAACGGTTCTTAACTCTCTTGGAAGTCCTAAAACCACCTGGCGGTGTCTTGAGGGATAAGGTGGAAACCACCGTTAAGCTTGGTGTTTCAGTTTTCCCGATTTGGAAACAGACAGTACGTGACATAATCTTCTGGGGCTAGGACAGAGAAGAGGAAAAGCCATGTCCGCTAGTGATTTGACGTTTTGAAGCTCGGTTACTTTTGTATTTCAAAAGGGTATCCTCGTTTGAATAACCTACAAAAGTAAATCAATTTTGGTTCTCAAAGTATAAAATACTTTGGTCCAAGATTAGACACGAGATAATAATATAATTAAGATAATTAAGCAACTAATTATCCGAGTCGGAAAAGGAATGGAATTTTCCGAGTCTAATATCCGTGAAACTCAAAATTCCATCCGAGTTAGTCTAAGCAAGAATCAAGTTATACAATGAATATCGGAGTGAAACAAACTTGATCTAGACTAAGCATGATTCATACTAGAAGCACTCGACTCCAACAGAATAGGACTTATAACATGAAGTCGGACACGAGTGCGGTAAAGCGAAATACTAGTCAATTCAGCATGCGATATATCTAAGTGATGAGGGACTCGGAACCGAGTAGGATAGCGTGAGTACATATCTATTTTCCGAGTCACTTAGAGACAAGCAAAAGTACATGAAGTAAAAGCCATATCACTTAGAGAAGATACCATATCACTCAGGAAAGTTTCTAAGGTACAGAGAATGCCTTGGAATCAAAACTCTATAAGTGAGAAGTTCTTATACCTGATTCCTTTGTTAGAAATCAGAATTGTCCAGAGCAGATGTCTCGAGTCTTGAAGGTGAACTCATTTATCTAATTATCGAAATTGGTATTCAAATATGGCTAGAGTTTAGAGAAAGAAAAATATTTATCATTTAGGGTTTGAGGAAATAGAAAAATTTGTGGTTATATATATTTAAGGATCAATAAAGAGAAAATATAAATGTGAAAATGTAAAAAATTGGAAAGGTATTTGGATATAGGGATCTCCTCAAATACTTATCATAAAGATAAATTTATTATCAAATTTATTTATTTTGATGAGTTGAAGTTGGGGGTGGACTAATTTATCCAATTATCTAAATTTCCGATTTCCTTTTTGGTTGCAAGTTTGTTGTATTACACATGATTGTAAACTAGAGGACATGATTTTTTGAAGTTTACGTAATTCATAATAGAATAATGAAATATGAATGAAATGTTGAAGTCATCCATTTAGTTTGCCTTAACGACCGAAGACATAACAAGAACTTGAATTCCCTTGTTGCGATTAACAATGAGGTCTATCTTATAAGACAAAACATGAAGTGTACATGCAACATAGGCCAATCCATAAAGAAGGGTAGAAGGTCGATGAGTCAAATGGAAAGAAAAGGTGATAAACATGAATGACTATTGTGTTATGACCTTTTGTTTCCATTTGACTCATCGATCCTTCTACCCGTACACTCCATCTTTTGTCTTGTAAATCTAACCTCATTGTTAATCTAACCTCATTGTTAATCACAACAAGAGCATTTCGGTTCCTGTTATGTCTTCGGTAGTTAAAGGAAATTAAAGTGGTGGCCTCAACATTTCATTCATAATTTCATTATTATCTTATGAAATACATAAACTTAAAAAAATCATGTCTAGTTTATGATAAGTGTATAATACATCAAAATTGGAAACAAAAAGAAAACCACATATATTATTATATAATATATAAGTAAACAATTTTCTTATACAACGAATAGAGGGAAAGAGTTTAAGGATGAAAAGGGCGAAAATATAAAAGTGAAAATGTAAAAAAATTGGAAAGGTATTTGGATATATAGGAATTTCCCTAAATACTTGTCATAAAGATAAATTTGCTATCAAATTTATTTATTTTTATTAGTTGAAGTTGGGGGTGGACTAATTTATATATATATATATATATATATATATATATATATATATATATATATATATATATAGGGTTTAAGGATGAAAAAGGTGAAAATATAAATGTGAAAATGTAAAAAATTGAAAAGGTATTTGGATATATAGGATTTCCCCAAATACTTGTCATAAAAATAAATTTGTTATCAAATTTATTTATTTTGATTAGTTAAAGTTGGGGGTGGACTAATTTATCCAATAACCTAAATTTTTGGTTTCCTTTTGGGCGAAAGTTTGTTGTATTATACGTGATCGTAAACTATAGTACATGATTTTTTTGAAGTTTACGTAATGCATAAGACAATAATAAATATCAATGAAATGTTAATACCATCCATTTAGTTTGCTTTAACAACCCAAGACATATGATTTGAACCGGAGTTCCCATAACCCTTATTGACTTTAGCAATGAGGTCGGATTCACTAGGTAAGATATAGAGTTTGTATGCAACGTGGGTCAAGTACATGAATAAAGGGAAGAGATAAAGGCTTTATTGGAGAAAAAGGTGGTAAACAATCACAAAACTAGTAATAATTCTCTATTGTTTATCACCTTTTTCTCCAATAAATCCTTTATCCCTTTTCCCTTTTTGGTGTACTTGACCCACGTTGCACATAAACTCTATGTCTTACCTAGTAAATCCGACCTCATTGTTAAAGACAACAAGGGTTATGGGAACTCTGGTTCTAGTTGTGTCTTGGGTCATTAAAGCGAATTAAAGAGATGGCCTCAATATTTTATTCATATTAATTTGTCCTATGCATTATGTAAAATTCCAAATCAAATCATGTGTAGTTTATGATAATATATAATACATCAAAATTGGAAGCAAAAAGGAAACCATATATATAATATATACGTAAACAATTAGAAGCAAAAAAATTCTTATTTGAATAGGAAGAGGGGTAGAGGCTTTATTGAGGGAGTTGGTTAGAATAATTCTTTGACTTAACTCTCTTCTTCGATTATAGTAAAAAATGAGTTGCGAGCACTTCCTGTTGGGTTCGAGAAATTGTGCCCACGCTTCAATAAGGACCATGCCGAGCAAGCTGCTCGTTGCCAATTGCTACCTGTCCCTCGTTGCGAAGACATTCGACACCCTTCGATTGATGATGCTATGGAGTTGGATTTTGTAAACTTTGACAAAGCTCATACTCTTAAACAAGTTGTGTCGCATTTCGACCGGGACCTCCTTGAAGCTCTGGGTAGAGTGTCACTTTGACCATCTTGTGGAAATCCAGGCAAGCAATTCACACTCAATAGTAAGTGACGTGGCGGGCGGAGGCGCCACTTCAAGCATGTGCTCATCGTCTGGTCCCACCCCGGAGAGCGAGTGAATCGGTGGAGGGCACTTTCTCTCGATCTTCTTTAGTTCGAAAGAACTTACCGAAGGAGAAGGGGAGGAACCTCCCTAAGGAAAAGAAGAGGAACCTCCTTAAGAAGAACCGAGGTTGTCCACCTCTACCCCCGCACGAGCTCCAAGGAAGAAAACAAAAGACTAGGCTCCCCAATGGCGGGCTAGAAGATTATCATTCGATGAGGGTCAAAAGAACTAAGCTCCTGAATGTTACCTCCGTCCCTAATTTTTCTGACAGCTAAGATAGTTTTCCTTGAAGGAGTAATGAGCTCACTCTTGATAGGTTCGTGAGCGAGATCATTGAGTTTTTATGTTGTCCACCTCTTTGTGTATTTCTTTTTCTTGAAACTTTGTGGTTTAAATGATTTCAATATTTATGCCAAAAGGTTCATCTCTATTTTCCAAAAGAGATGCATTTAAGTAGATTGAGTTATGTATTTGTCTTTATGACTATATTGTTTACTTGGAGTTCATGCAAAGGTAGCATGGACTGCGAATATGATGTATATAAATATATGTGTTATCCAGGCTACCTCTTGACAGGCTGCAAACGCACGGTATATAAATTGTAGCTATTCAAGGTCGATCCCACAAGGACTCGATCTAGCAACGCACTAAACTAGCCCTTTACTCAATGCTAAGAAAATTAAAATTTTGGAGTTTGTTCTTTCTAAACTAGTTCTAACTATTAAAATTAAGAAAATTAATCTAGACTTAAATCAATGGATAGAAAACATCTAGGGATTTGCTTTCCTAACAATGAGTTTGATTATTTAAACATAATTTGCGCAATCATTCATTCAAATAAATCAAGGATCAATAATCACAAAATTCTACCACTCTTTCGATGCTTAATAGAATTGCTTCAATTAACCTATCAAATAACTTTCGTATGCATTTAAGTTAATCAAAGTTAAGGATTTCAAATTATCAAAGTGATCCCCTAATTTACTATTCTTTTCTCAAATTTCATAAATTAGGTAGAAAGGTTGGTTGTCGGATTATTCTATTTAATTTTTTAGTACATGATAGATTAATCTCTAAACACAAGTATCCTAGGCCTTCAAAACACTCATGAACATGATAAACACAACCTTCTATTAAATCAAAATTCAAAATTTAAGCACAAATCATGGAAAACTAATCAAACTTCATTGTTTTGAATTACAAATCCCTAGAAAAACTAAACTACTCACACATTTTTATTGAAAGCTTAAATAAAATCCAATACATTGAAATCAAACCTCAAACAACAAAAATGAAGAAGTAGATGATATACTTGAAGTGCTCCACTTGAATCTCTTGACTTCAAATCGAATCCCGCAATTGCTTCAATCTTCTTCTTCGATCTTAAAAAGTATTTGGTTTGATGTGGATGAAAGGAGGAAGAAAAATGGTGATGGGTGAGTGGTGGATGAACTATGGATTCTGGACTGGATAGATACAGGAATGGCGGAAAATCAGCTTAAATAAGCCATTAAGAAGCAAACAAGAGCCGAAACCGTCAAAACCGAATCGTCTCGGCATAATTTACCTCCAACACGGGCTGCCCGTGTTGGATGCTGGCATGTCAAAACTGGACGAAAACACTGAAAATGGATCGTGTTCACCGACACGGGCTGCCCGTTCTCAATGCAAAGGCTCTGGCCTCCAACACGGGCCGTTTCGTCCAAAACGGGCTGCCCGTGTTGGTTGCTAAAAGGCATGCGTCAAATTGATTCAGTCATAACTTCCTCGTCAGATGTCCAAATGATGCGATTCTTGATTTTCCGGAAAGCTCATTGAGCTAGTTTCTAATTCTTTCATCATTATGTTTGCTTCATAAGTGTGGGAAAAAACATGATTCAAATAGTAAAGAAGTGTCCGTTATCGCACCTTTCTTACTTTCCAGCTCATATCTTTTCTCGTTCCTCAATAGAATTGAGCTTATAATATGTCATTAGAAAGCTCTTTCAATAAGGAAGGCGAAAACATAGACTCAAAATAGCTTTGGACCGAAAATATGACAAAATTAGGTCCAAATCACTAGGAAGTTGCAGAAACATACCAAAAACGCAAAACCTAAGTGTAAAGCATAAATGGGGCATAAAGTACATAAATATGAATATAAATCCCCAAAAATGACAAGCAACCTCCTATGAAATCTAATACAAATATGGCACTCATTACCTCTGCAACAACTCCAAACAAGCAATATCGTCATAAAGACAACGACATAACTAAATCTACTACAAAAGCATCACTTTGGTTAAATAGAGATAAACTTTTTCCCATAAATAATGAATGAGTACTCTTTGTATTATAATTTCACATCATTGTAATATTCATTGATGTAACTTACTGTGAAAATTTATGGAATTATGTTCTCGAACTTATTCAATGGAACTTGTTATGGTTGTAGTAAGTGGGAAATTTTTGTATATATTTGGAAAATTGCAGTTGTTGGTTGTTCGTTGTGTAAGTTGTGATGTATTTTGTATTGTATTTTGTACAGGGGTACAGAAAAACAAAAAAACTCCAAAAAATTATAACCTATGACAACAATTGTCATAGGTCTTGCTATGATGACGGTTCTAATGTGAGAATCGTCATCTTAGAGTGACCTATTACTACAATTTTAAATCGTAGTAAAAGATGGTACATACAACAACGGCCACATACATGATGTCGGTTAACCGTTGTTAAAGGTCATTTTTAACCGTAGTTAAAAGGGGTTCCTGTAGTAGTGAAGAACTATAGTAATAGGTCCATATGTCCAGTTTGATGACCTTTTGTTATTTTTCTTCCTTAGAACCATGTGAAAGGTCTTTTTTTTTCAATTTTTTTTTACAAAACTTCTCGTTAACAATCATTTCCATTTCATTAATTCACCCATTTTCATCATTACAACATTTCAATCCAACTATTAGAACAACTACACTAGTCTAAAATCTCAACCTCTAAATCCCTTAACAACTACAAATAACACAAAACACATAATCACATCTCATGTTATGATTATCTCCTTCATATGATAACTACAAACTTCTAACTTTTTATGTTCTTGTCTTTCATCACCTTAAATTTTTCTTGCATATCTTCTCTACTATCTACAAGCTTCGCGATCGTTTATTCTCATCAGCTAAAGTCTTGTTTTTTAAATCAAAGCTACAACATTTGATCTTAGCCTATCACAGAAAGAATCATCCGAGATAACCATAATCTCTAGCCATGTCAAGCCTGTAACACCTTGCAGACTTTCTAATAGGATTCCTTAAAGTCATGCTTGTGTAAGTATCACATTTTTTCCCACACTTATAATACCTTTCAACACCAGTGTTAGCTTGTTGTATAACTACAAATTAAAACACTACTTAGGCTTATAATAAACAATATAGCATAAGGAAGTAGGGAACGAATCCACGAGTCAAGATATATTAATATGCAAGCTTTAATCTAGTTAAATTTTACTACTCTTAAAACCAAACCATAAAATATAACTCAAAAAATTATAATTAAAAACCACAAAAAAATTATCTAACACTATATAAATAATTTATACAGAACATAAAAATTATAATGACCTAGAAATTTTTTTTGGATATTTTTTTAGAATAATTGTTAAACCTCGTATTTATCAATTTTTAAGGCATTATTTAACCCAATTCCGTGATGATTTCAATGATATTTGTTTAGTTTTGGGTTGGATTATGCTCATTTTCTCTTTGTCCACACCTAAGCTCGTAAATCTCTTAATTACGGGTTTTTGGGTTTAGATTAGAGAGATTCGAGATAAATTTGATGAAAAGTGATGAAGAGGAAGGTTCGGGCCTAAGAGGAGGCAATAAAGGAACCTAGAACCCATCAAGCGAAGTTGCACGAGGCAATTGTGTGAGATCCGTACAGTCGTGCGGACTATCAAGCGAAAGGCTCACGGTCAAGGAAGCCTGCATGACCACCTGTGTACACTCGCACGACCGTGCTAGAAGTTATGAAAGTTGAAGTCGCGCACGGCCTAATGTGCGAAGCTGCACGGCCCGTGCAAAAGAGACAGAAACTTGAGGGTTTCCACACAGCCTGCTGTGCGGAACCCGCACAACCGTGTGAAATTAGGGCTAAAACCACGCACGGTAGGTCTGTGCGATTTACTATTTTCATGATATATAAGTTTCCTAATTGTTATTTCGGGATATCTTTGATTATTCTAAGTTTTAGCTAGGGTTTTTCATTAGAGAGCTCGAGAGCGGACTCAAGAACTTGTAATACTCATTTTCTACTTGAAGATTAAGTAATATTGAATCGCATCAAGATTTCATTCGGTAATCGTAATTTCTTTTCTTTGTCTTTTCTTCACAGTTTCTCATCGTTTTTCCATGGCTATTTTCTTTAAATCTTGTCAATTGTTTAGTATCATGTTTAGGGGCTAATTTCTCTACTTAGGTTGGGAATGATCCCTATTATGTCTTGATAATCATGAATTGAATACTAATTGGATTGTTCTATGCTTGTCGGGTTAGAATTCACTTTGCTCATCACTTTTTCAATGAATGCCTCGGAAGAGGAATCATCCGCTTTACTCCGGTTTTGTGAACATCAAAAGATGGAAACTCATCTAGAATGATGTTGTGAACGATTAGAACTTTGTGAAGGTTTGCTCGGGGAGAGTCCGAGTCACCCTAGAGGGGGTGAATAAGGTGATGGAAGTTTTTCGTGGAAACTTTAGCTCTTTTGTCAAAAACAAGATAGAGACAGATTTTGAGTCTATCAGCAGGGTCGGAAAAGTTTACTCGAAATGCTATCACGAATGGATAAGCAAGAGTCGTAAAACTATCCGAGTCTAGAATGAACTCGGAAAGATAACACTTAGAGATTACGTGGAAACCCTCCCGGGGCGAGAAAACCACGAGACCGTGCTAGTCCAAGCACGAAGTCAAATCCACTATTTTGAGTCCACAAAATACCGTGAACTGACTGAACCCGAGTTGCTCCCTTAGACAACTCTATACAAGTTTTCCTAGACTTAGAAATTTCCTTATCCGATCTAGTACTTCCTAGCTGAGATAACCCTTACAGACTAGTTACAACCAAGCTGAGTTAACCCTTACGGCTTAGTCAAGGGACCTTAGAGAGAAAGTAAGAAAGTGTTTGTAATCGAGTACAAGACCTTACAACTCGTAAAGTAATGAATTACAGAGTAGGAGATGTAAGTAGAAGATTGAGAGTAAATACAATGACTTTGCTCAAGTATGTGTATTAACAATAATTTCGGCAATCTTCAAGTCTTGTGAGGTGACTTCTATTTATAGATGACCGAGCAGAGTAGCCGTTATCTTCATCTGCCGACTAAGAGTCCTTTGTGACCGTTGACGAAGCTTTCCGAGTCACTCGAAAGTATCCGTTGTCATGTGAACGTTGGACAACGGTTTAACTCTCTTGGAAGTCCCAAAACCACTCGGTGGTGTCTTTAAAGATAAGGTGGAAACCACCGTTAAGCTTGGCATTCCAGTTTTCCAGATTTGGAAACAGACAGCTCCGACACAATCTTCCGGGACTGGAGCAGAGAAGGTGAAAAGCCATGTCTTCCGGTGATTTGACGTTCGAAGTCTGGTTACTTTTGTAGTTTGAAAAGCATATCCTCGTTTGAATAACCTACAAAAGTAAATCAATTTCGGTTCTCAAAGTATAAAATACTTTGGTCTAAGATTAGACACGAGATAATAAAATTATTAAGATAATTAAACAACTGATTATCCGAGTCGAAACGAAATGGAATTTTCTAAGTCTAATATCCATATGGCTCAGAATTCCATCTGTCTTAGTCTAAGCGAAAAATCAAGTTATATAAAGAATATCGAGTGAAGTAACTTGATATAGACTAAGCATGAAACGAGACTAGAAATACCGACTATAACAAAATAGAACTTATAACCGGAAGTCGGATCTGAGTGAGGAAAGATGAAATACTAGTCTATTCAATATGCGATAAATCTGAGTGATGAAGGACTCGGAACCGAGTGAGATACGCATATCGGTTTTCCGAGTCACTCAAGGATAAGCAAGAAATACACGAAGTAAAAGTCGTATCAATTAGATAAGATACCGTATCACTCATAAAAGTTTCTAGCAAACAGAGAATGCCTTGGAATCAAAACTCTATAAGTACGAGATTGTTATACCTGATTCATTTTATATAACTTAGAAAAGTATTGAGTAGTGTCCGAGTCTTCACTTTGATATGAAAATCATTAAGGTTTTAATTGGGGGTTATGAGATGCATTTGTTGTGATTTTGTTCTTTATTAATCCCATGAAAATAGGCGATTAGATTGAGTAAGATTAGTCTTCGACCTTCAAAAGTAGGCGAAGATAGGTTTAATTGGTGTCTCCCCTTCTAAACTACTAGCATAGACAAATCTCAAGCGGTATTCGATTTTCATTTCAGGCATAATAGTGTGATTGATCCTAATTTAAGGCTTTTTATCCATTGATTTCTCGTACCTTTTCGTAATTAGTTGAATCCCGACACAAAAGCCATTGTCGAACCGAGTTTCACATAGATTAGAGTTTTTAGGCAGATTTAGTACTTGAAAGTGAGTTCCTTGTTGATACGACTTGTACTCACCGGTTCCTAGCTACAGCTATACCATGCTCTTGTGGTATTTTCTCAACAAGTTTTCTATCGCCGTTGTCGGGGAACTTCGTTCTTTTAAGTACAAAGTTTGCTTTAAGACTTTGAAACTAGGTCTTGTATTCCTATTCCAACACCAGTCTTTTCTTAATCTTTTCTTTAACCTATTTACGCTTGGTATAGTTCTTGTTTTTGCATGCGCAGGAGGAGTCGATGAGGGATAGAAATTATCCCATTTGACATTGAAATTGAAGCAACAACAAGAGCAATCAACATAGTTACAAGAAGGCAGAGAAGAGAGGAAAGCATGGTAGAACAAAGACCACAATAGAGACCGCTAGGGGACCGTGCCATCCCTAGTGCGTCCGGGGCAATATCGACCATTGTTGGGCCGAATGTGGCTGTTGAGGACTTTGAGGTGAAGATGTCACTAATTCACTTCGTGCGACAAGATGCGTTTGGAGGGCTTCCCAGCGAAAATGCCATCCAACACATCAACTCCTTCTTTGAGAAGTGTGGATCGTGAAGATCAATAGCTTCACCGATGAAGCCCTCCGTCTCAAGCTTTTACCTTTCTCTCTAAAGGATAGAGCCAAAGATTGGCTGCTAAATAAAGATCCTAACAAGTATGCCACTTAGGAAGCTTTGTCAAAGGCATTCATGGGAATGTTCTTTCCCTAAGCAAGGCTGCCAAACCGAGGAATATTATCTCCTCCTTTTGCTTGAAGTATGGAGAATCACTCTAGGAGGCTTGGGAGCATTATAAGAATGGATGCTCCTGCAGACCTTCTACAATGGGCTACCTACCCAGATTCGAATTTCTATAGATGCAGCTGCAGAAGGTGCTCTTACGGCTAAGGGTGAAGGTGAAGCCAATACCCTTATTGAGAACATGGCTGCCAACAACTATCATTGGGGCAGTGAGAAGTCGGTTTCGAAGAAAGGAAGGATGCATGAGATTGGTTCTATAGCTTTGCTAGCTAGCAAGGTGGAGGCTCTTAGTCGAAGCTAGAGCGCATAAATACGAGTGTCTACTTCTAGTGGTTCCTCTAGTGTTGCGAATGAGGGACATGTAATTTGTGAGATATGTGGAGTGCAACGGCATGTGGCTACTGAGTGCCAAATTGATTTCAAACCGTTGAACAAGTCAATGCTTTGTAGAACGTCAATTCCGTAACACAAAATGACCCATACTCTTAAACTTACAACCCTGGATGGAAGAATCACTCCAATTTCTCCTATAGAAATAACAATCCTCGGCCACCTGGTTTTCAACCTAGGGCCCCCTTCAATCCAAGCACCTCAACACCCACCTTAGAAGTCAAACTTAGAGAGCCTTATGGAAATTTTTGTTCGGATACGAGTCTAGAATAAATGAGACTATAGGTGAATCAATAAAGAAGTTGACTTCCAAGTTTGAGGGCATGTCTACCCATCAGAAGATTCTTGAGACCTAGATCTCCCAAATAGCCCAACAAAGCCATCTTTCTAGACCTTAAGAGTATTTGTCGGCCAGCCGGAGATCAATCCTAAGGCCCATGCCAATGTTGTTCAAACCTCGAGCACGAGTTAGTAGAAAGTCTTGTTATGGTTTTGCAGGAAAATAGGCGTAGTACTACTTAGGTTGATCAATAGAACCCAGTTCAACGTTCGGATGAGCATGCCCCCAAAATACCTCCTATACGCCTATATCGACTACCTATACCATATCCTCAAAGGATGCTAGAACCCAGATTTCGAAATTTGTTGATATGTTAAAGCAAGTCTACATCAACATGCCGTTCCTGGAGACTATTAAGGAAACACTCTCCTATCTAAAGTTTTTAAGAGAGATATTTTCTAAGAAGACTAAGTTGAAGGATGTTTCGTAGTAAGCATGGGGAGTGATAAACCGGAATTTTACGTGCTTTTCCATTCTCTTATTGGCTAATTTCGACACTTCAAAGGCCTTCTCACCTAAATTCTTATTTGATTTCGCTTACTTTCTTCATTTATGATTAAAGTATGCGAATTTCTACATTTTCGAGTAATCCCGCATTTTATGATAAAGAATACATCTGTCAAAGTTCTAAGGAAAAGAGCGGGAGACCATAGAAGATCGGAGAGCGAAGAAAAAGGTCAAGCCAAGTCAAGCACTAGCCGTAGCACCGGCCGTGCTCGAAGGGAAGAAGGAAAAGAAGACCTAGCACAGGCTGTGCTGAAGCCCAAGAGGTTAGCACAAGCAATGCCAATGTCAGCACAGGCCATGCTAGGAATTTGGAATTTAATTGAAGAAGTCGTGAGCTTGCACGGGTGAAGCACGGTTTCAAGATCTGCCAGTGCCAATCGGCAGCTTTCGTTTTCCGCATCTTTTATTCCGTAAACTGTTATTTTCGAAATCATACTTTTCATGTTGTGTTTTTAGGCTAGTTTCTCTCTACTTTTGAGCACTCATTTCCATTGTTAAGAGATCAAAGCTTAGAGTTATTTTCATTTAATCGCATGCTAATTCAAGTTTACGGTATTATTATTCTTCTCTCTACTTTTATCTTGCATTCTTTTTGGTGTTCATTCCTCAATTTGCTGTCAAATGCCATGAATATGTGTGGCTAAATTTCCAACTTAGGTTGGGGATTTGCCACTAATATGCTAGTTTAATTGTAATTCATGCTTTCATGCTAATTTGCAATTGTTTGATGAATTTCCGACTTGTTGATACTTATTGAATTGGTGTGAGGTTCGAGAGAATCCTACCTTTATTGTTTTTGGGAATTGAGTAGACTTCGAGAGAAGAGGCTTAGTTCTACTTCAACTTGTTGGATGATTACAACTTAGATATGAGAATAATCTAGGTTGTTATTAAGGGAAGAGTCGATAATCATGTAATTCTTTGGTTTTGATTGTGTGAGAACAAGAATTAATTCAATTGAGTTAGCTTAATGACCTTCGAGAGAAGGCTTAGGTGGTTTGAACTGCATCGATTCCCTAGTTCATCTCAATTGTGAATAGTGTAAAAGCATGTAATTAAGATTGTTGGCATGTTAGCTTGGTAAATCCCTACCTAAGGTTTTCTTTATCTGATTTCATTTTGTTTTGTAGTGCTTGTGTTACCAACCAATCTGAATTGTTCCTTTGCTTAGTTCATAAGGACATTGACCTTAGACTTGTATGAGACCTAGCTCCTCGAGACCGACAACCGTACTCTCATTAGTACTTAACAAGGAGGTATGCAAGTGCACTTTTATAGAGCAAGTCACCTTCTAAGCTGCAGGATCCGCGGAGTTTTTCCATTCCTTGCTCGATCAAAGGCATGCAGATTGATAGAGCCCTTTGTAATCTCGGAGCAAGCGTGAGTGTAATGCCATTTCTACTCTATAAGAAGCTTTAGTTAAGCGATCCGTAACCCACCAATATCTCCATTCAGCTCGCGAGATAAGTCCGTTTCGGTGCCCCGTGAGTATTTTGGAGGATGTGCCTCTTCAAGTAGGGAAGTTTGTCATTCTCGGCGATTTTGTGGTGATGGATATTGATGAGAGCATCCGAGTCCCTATTAGTTTAGGAAGACCATTTTTGGCAAGTACGGGAGCTGTGATTGATGCACCAGCAGGGAAGATCTCCTTTCACATCTCGTGGTGAAAATGTTGATTTCTTCATCTCACCACCATCTGTACCCTTGGCTCTTGTTCCTAGCCCTACAGTTGATTTGATATCCACACATGGGATGAGTCACACACGCCGACCTACTTCACCAAACATGCCCGCCAAAGTTAATATTTGATTTGCTCGAGTGTTGATCATGATGAGGAGGTAGTGGATTTCATTTCACAAGTCCACTCTTCACTTTATCCTCGCTCCCCAATCCTCACTATCTACCATTTAAGGTAAGGGTCAAGCTTAGGGACCTTAAACAAGCGCTTCTTGGGAGGCAACTCAAGCATTTTATCGCTTTTTAATTAAAATAATGGATTTGCATTCGGATAGGTTGCATTCATATAGATTCCTAGGATCACTTCTTAGTTTTACCTTTTTGTTTATCATTTAGTCCTAAGCATATAGGTTAGAATCTTTGCATTATTTGCATTCCAAGCCTTTATTTCCTTTCAAAAATAAAATAAAAAAAGGAAAAAATTCAAAAAATGAGGGAAAAGAAAAGAGTGTGTGTGAAAGAAAAAATTTTTTTGAAAAAAAGGGGTGAGAAAAGAGCCAAACATCCGGTTGTGCAATCTTACACAATCGTGCAGCAGGTCAAAAGTCCAATACAAAAGTCGCATGGCCACCTATGCAGAAACCGCATAGCCGTGCAAGTCAGCAAGAAAGTTGAGCAGTTCACACGGCACCCGTGCATATTTCACACAACCATACGAATCATCCGAAATTCGAGTATGTTTCGCACAGCCTACCTGTGCGAGAATCGCACAATTATGCTAAAACAATAGCAAAGAATAACAGAGAGGCACGATAGACCGTACGGATATTGCACAGTCGTGCGAGGTTTGAATTTGAGCAGTTAGGCCCGATTTCCAGCCCTACTCTCTCACTCTCTCAATTCCCATCCTCGAAAAACTTCAAGCATTAACCCTCAACACCAAATCGTCCCACCCTCCACCGAAACCACCACCACCGGCCACCCTATTGCTACCGCCAGCCACCCCGCAACCACTCGTAATCTCCAGCCGCCCCCACCACTGCTTTCTCTCGTCATCACCGCACCCTCGCTGCTCGCACAATCGTGCAACTAACCCAAAGCCTTCTCGAGCAAAATTTGCAGTATTTTTGCCCTTTTTCCCACCACTTTCGAACGTGAGGTTGTGCTTGAAGTTGATTTTGGAGTCCGGGTGTTTGATTTTGGGGTTTGGTGTTCGATTTTGGAAGTTTGGGTGCTCAATTTTGGGTTTTGAACTTGGTGCTGCAACTTTTGTTGAAAATTGTTGAAATTAGCTATTGGGAAGACCTCCATTGCTGCTCACAATGTCGTTAAGAAGGAACCGCGCACCACAAACACCATCGGTGCTTTCTCTTCTAGGCGGGCCCTCGTGGCCCAAGGTAAAAGCTCTCAATCCTCTCATACCGATAATGTATATGGAATTGAGTTTGTTAATGCTGCCCAATGCTCTATATTTGATGAAATTGTGTCTAGAGAGGGGAGCGCCCTAAATTTCTGAATGTGGATTGGATGAAAAATTTGGGTTTGTGGGATGACCTTTCGCTTTATTGTCAAATTTGGGTTTGCTCGAGTTGGTTACTCGACGATTTGGGGCCTTTGCTAGGCTTGTCTATGAATTCTATAGTTCATTTAGACTTGATACCAACCCATCCGATGAGGAGGACAACTTTATAGTGCAATTCCGTTTAGGAAATAAAACTTTTGTCATGAGTTTGGGCGATTTTAATAATGCCCTTGGCCTCCCTAACCACGGTCTCCTTACCCATCGTCACATAAATTATTCATCTAAAGCCTTTTGGGAGTTCATTAGTTGTGAGGCGAGACCGATTTATCCTTTACGTGATGGGTGTTTCTGCTATTTTAATCTCCAAAAGAGCAAAGCCACATTCATTTGTAACCCCATCCTGCGTTACCTTCAGCGTACTCGGCCAACTCTATTTTTGCTCACCATGATAGTAAGAATACCATTAGGAGCTCGTAGCTCTTTTTGATGTAGGTAGCCCTGCATGAGATCCTTGTTAACCGTGGTGCTTTGTCTGTTAGAGCACATTAGGGACCAATTAGTGACCAAGTCCACATGTTTAGCTACCAGCGGCATTGTTATCGCTTCAACCGTGCGCTACGAGTAGTGGTTGATTTATCTTCATTCAAGTTGTTACACCCCGTGGTCTCGCTTAAGTATGATGCTTGCATGCATATGAAACTCTCCGTGCTTCAAGGCAATGCTTTCTTTGTTAACCACCACAGGGTAGCCCTTTTTGTCTCCCCGATCCTACCAAGACCACTATTACCGACGGGCATAATTGGTCCTACGGTCGATTCGCTGCATAGGGAGTAGATCGAGTCCTGCCCCATCTCATGCTAGAGTTGAAGCTGGGCACCATGAAGAGCAAGAAGCTGGGCCATCTGGGCAAACCAAGGAGCAAGAAGCTACACGACTGATGGGGTCAAGATTCCTCTTCTTGTCTCTCCTCCCACCACCGAGTACATGTTCCAAACCATCTTCGATCATCTCAATCGCCTTCAAGTCGGTCACGACAGTTTAAGAGGTTCTGTGCAAAAGCACCGGACCGAGACATAGTAGGGCTTTGAGCATCTTGGTAGCCGTATTGATAGGGTGGAGCATCTTGTTTTCTATGCTTATGAGCACTTATAGTGCCCCTATCCTCCACTTTAGTGGCAACGTCGTGGGCCACCTAGCCCACACCGATGCACTATGAGTTTTAACCTCTTCCTCTCTCTTTCTCTTGAATTTCTTTTCACTGGGCACAATGAATAGCTCAAGCATGGGGGGGTTACATTGACATTTGATTTAGGGTGGCTGAGTGCTTTGAGAGATATCATTTGATTGGTGGATGATTTGGGTAGTGTAGTTACATATAGTTGCATTGCATTTATATAGCTGCATTTGTTTTTTCTTTATTTGTTTTCTTTCTATTACTAGCATATAGGACTAAACATGAGCATATTATTTAGGATTTTGCATTGTAGATTATTTTTCTTTTATGGTTTAATCACAAAGAGAAACGCGAGGCGATGGGCATCCGTAAGCACTTGAGGTAAACACATTCCACCTTTCCTTCACTTTCTTTTCGTGAGTTTCTTTTTAGTTAGTTTTCTTTGCTTTGAAAAAAATTTTTAAAAAAGTTGACTGTTTTCAAAACCCCTCTTATGATGATGATGTGAACTTTGATAGTTGATTATGGGCGTAATTATGCATGATTTGATTGCCCATTTTTGGTGGAAACTTTGTGTGGAAATAAACTTGTGAATGAATTTGATTGTGATGCCTTGTGTTGTTTGCCGGTTGTCTTTGAGAATTTCTTTGCATGATTGGTCAAACTTGAGCATGTGGTAAATCTTTTGAGCTAGTTGTTGACTCGTGGTGGATAAGCCCGTGAGACTTTGAGCCTTATAGACTAAATCAGTTTTTAGTCTCATGTTTCGTTCTTTGCGTGACTCTTCCTTGATGCATACCTCTTGAACTTGCTCTATTTCTCTTTGAGACCATACTTGGCATGTGCATTATGTAATATGATAGAGGCATGCGTTTGTTTTCAAGCTACATGAGCTAAAAAGCCATCCCATTTATTTATACCCTTTTGCTACCCCTTTGAGCCTTAACCTGTTTCTTGATACACCCGCATCTACTTTACCTTTAGCCTTTACACATTTCCTATACCATGTCAGGTCTAGTGAAGCAATACTTATTGGGTAGTTTTAGGTTGAATGATAGAGTGTTGCATTCAGTTTGTAGTTTGAATTAGGGACTCGTGTTGAAAGAAAAAAATGATAAGTCCCCCTTTTAGACTCTTTTGGAATTGAGTAGTGTTTATGATTTCCATGCCAGTTACATCTATTCCTGAAAGTTTTGAATACTTGAAAAAAAAAGAAGGAAGAAAAGAAAGAAAAATGAAAAAAATTTCTGAAAGACAAAGAAAAAGAAAGAGTAAAGAAATAAGTGATTAACATGTGGAAAGTTCAAAAGTTTTATGCTCATGCCTTAAGTTGTCTTAAAGCTTGTTTGTGCTTAAAGAGCTGAAATGGAGGAAAGTTTTTAGTCATGATTGGAAGTGTTCTTTGCTCCTTAGCTATTAGGCCTCGGCTATTTAGCTCCACATTTCCCAAATTTATTCCCCTTTCTACCAATGAACCTTGGCCACATTACAAGCTTTGAAAGACCTCTTGATGGCACTTACATTTTTGCCTCTATAGTGGTGGAGAATGAGAATATGACCAAGCTTATGGTAGGTTGTGTTTTTGGAAAGAGATACTAAGAGAACCCTCAAAAAGAAATTTCAAATGAGTTGGAGGAATCCACATTTCCTAAAGTGAGGTTCCATCGGTCAAGTTAGTTCGCCATTTATTTGAGGGCTTCACGAGTGCTAATGTGGTTCAATTTGAGATAGTTGTTAATCGTAACCAAGCATTGTAGTCATTGATATTTTCAAGCAAGTTTTCACGAAAATTATGAAACTTTGAATAGGTTGTCTATGTTATTTCCCATTGATTTAACCGTCAACTCGTCACCTGAGGAGGGTGAATGCGATGTTTTAACCCATGATCGTTAATTGACAATCTTGCTTGGGGACAAGCAAGAGCTAAGCATGGGGAGTTATTAAACCTCGTATTTATCGGTTTTAAGGCATTATTTAACCTAATTTCCATGATGATTTCAATGATATTTGTTTAGTTTTGGGTTAGATTATGCTCATTTTCTCTTTGTCGACACCTAAGCTCGTAAATCTCTTAATTATAGGTTTTTGGGTTTAAATTAGAGAGATTCGAGACAAATTTGATGAAAAGTGATGAAGAGGAAGGTTTTGGCCTAAGAGGAGGCAATAAAGGAGCTTAGAACTCATCAAGTGAAGCCGCACGAGCAATCGTGCGAGATCCGCATAGCCATGCGGACTATCAAGAAAAAGGCTCACAGTCAAGGAAGCCAGCTTGGCCACTTGTACACACCCCGCAAGGCCGTGCGAGAAGTTATGAAAGTTGAAGTCGTGCACAGCCTACAGTGCGTAAGCTGCACGACCTGTGCAAAAGAGACAGAAACTTCGGGGTATTCACACGCCTGCTGTGCGGAACCTCGCGAATTGTGTGAAATTACGGTTGAAACCCCGCAAGGTAGGCCGTGCGATTTTCTGTTTTCGCGATATATTAGTTTCCTGATTGTAATTTCGGGATATCTTTAATTATTCTAAGTTTTAGCTAGGGTTAGAGAGCTCTGGGAGGAGACTCAAGAACTTGCAATACTTATTTTCTACTTGAAGATTAATTAATATTGAATCGCATCAAATTTTCATTCGGTAATTGTAATTTCTTTTCTTTGTCTTTTCTTCATAGTTTCTCATTGTTTTTCCGTGGCTATTTTCTTTGAATCTTGTCAATCGTTTAGTATCATGTTTATGGGCTAATTTCTCTACTTAGGTTGGGATTGATCCCTATTATGACTTGATAATCATGAATTGAATACCAATTGGATTGTTCTATGCTTGTTAGGTTAGAATTCACTTTGCTTATCACTTTTTCAATGAATGCCTCGAAAGAGGAATCATTCGCTTTTACTCAGGTTTTGTGAGCATCAAAAGATGGAAACTCATCTAGAATGACGTTGTGAACGATTAGAACTTTGATATGAAAATAATTAAGGTTTTAATTGGGGGTTATGAGATGCATTTGTTGTGATTTTGTTCTTTTTAATCCCATAAGAATAGGCGATTAGACCGAGTAAGATTAGTCTTTGACCTTCAAAAGTAGGCGAAGATAGGTTTAATTGGTGTCTCCCCTTCTAAACAGCTAGCATAGGCAAATCTCAAGCAATATTCGATTTTCATTTCAGGCATAATAGTGTGATTGATCCCAATCTAAAACTTTTATCCATTGATTTCTCGTACCTTTTCGTAATTAGTTGAATATCGAAACAAAAATCATTGTCGAACCGAGTTTCACATAGATTAGAGTTTTTAGGCGGATTTAGTACTTGAAAGCGAGTTCCTTGTGGATACGACCCGTACTCACCGGTTCCTAACTACAACTACACCATGTGCTTGCGGTATTTTCTCAACAAGTTTTCTATCGCCGTTGTCGGGAACTTCGTTCTTTTGAGTACAAAGTTTGCTTTAAGACTTTGAAACTAGGTCTTATATTACTATTCCAAGCACCAATCTTTTCTTAATCTCTACTTGAACCTCGTTTACGCTTGGTATTGTTCTTTTTTGCATGCGCGAGGAGGAGTCGATGAGGGATAGAAATTATCCCGTTTGACCTTGAAATTGAAGCAACAACAAGAGCAATCAGCACAGCTGCAAGAAGGCGAGAGAAGAGAGGAAAGGATGGCAGAACAAAGACCACAATAGAGACCACTAGGGACTCGTGCCATCCCTAGTTCGTCCAGGGCAATATTGGCCATTGTTGGGCCGAATGTGGCTGCTGAAGACTTCGAGGTGAAGATGTCACTAATTCACTTCGTGGGACAAAATGCGTTTGGAGAGCTTCCCAGTGAAAATGCCATCCGACACATTAACTCCTTCTTTGAGAAGTGTGGGACCGTGAAGATCAACAGCCTTCACCAATGAAGCCCTCCGTCTCAAGCTCTTTCCTTTCTCTCTAAATGATAAAGCCAAAGATTGGTTGCTAAATGAAGATCCTAACAAGTATGCCACTTGGGAAACTTTGTCAAAGGCATTCATATGAAAGTTCTTTCCCCAAGCAAGACCGCCAAACCGAGGAACATTATCTCCACCTTTTGCTTGGGGGATGGAGAATCACTCTAGGAAGCTTGGGAGCATTACAAGGATCTACAAAAGAAGTGCCCTCACCATGGAACTCCAGAATGGATGCTCCTGCAGACCTTCTACAATGGGCTACCTCTCCAGATTTGAATTTCTATAGATGCAGCTGCAGGAGGTGCTCTTACGGCTAAGGGTGAAGGTAAAGCCAATACCCTTATTGAGAACATGGTTGTCAACAGCTATTATATGGGTAGTGAGAAGTCAATTTTAAAGAAAGGAGGGATGCATGAGATTGATTCTATAGCTTTGCTAGCTAGCCAGTGAAGGCTCTTAGTCGAAGCTAGAGCGCATAAATACGAGTGTCTACTTCTAGTGGTTTCTCTAGTGTTGCGAATGAGGGACATGTAGTTCATGAGATATGTAGAGTGTAAGGGCATGTGGTTGCTCGGTGCCAAATTGATTTCCAAACTGTTCAATAAGTCAATGCTCTATAGAACTTCAATTCACGGACCACAAAACGACCCATACTCCCAAACCTACAACCCTGGATGAAAGAATCACCCCAATTTCTCCTATAGAAATAACAATCCATTGCCACCTGGTTTTCAACCTAGGGCCCCTTTCAATCCAAGCACCTCAAGCCCCGCCTCGAAGTCAAACTTAGAGAGCCTCATGGAAAGTTTTGTTCGGACATAGTCTAGAACAAATGAGACTTTAGGTGAATTAATGAATCGGTTAACTTCCAAGTTTGAGGGCATGTCTACCCATCGAAGATTCTCGAGACCCGGATCTCCCAAATAGCCCAACAAAGCCATCTTTATAGACCTTAAGGGTATTTGCCGGGCCAGCCAGAGATCAATCTTAGGGCCCATGCCAAAGTTGTTCAAACCTCGCAGCACGAGTTAGTAGAAAGTCCTGTTATGGTTTTGTAGGAAAATAAGCGTAGTACTACTCAGGTTGATCAAGCATAACCCAGTTCAGTGTTTAGATGAGCATGCCCCCAAAATACCTCCCGTACGCCTATATCGACCACCTATACCATATCCTTAGAGGATGCTAGAACCCATCTTTCTGAAATTTGTTGATATGTTGAAGCAAGTCTACATCAGCATGCCGTTCCTGGAGGCTATTAAGGAAACACTTTCCTATCTAA
Source organism: Talinum fruticosum (assembly GCA_021018815.1). Classification (NCBI taxonomy): domain Eukaryota; kingdom Viridiplantae; phylum Streptophyta; class Magnoliopsida; order Caryophyllales; family Talinaceae; genus Talinum; species Talinum fruticosum. The sequence goes on along the minus strand of JAITYX010000070.1, from coordinate 2,768,654 downwards.
AGTTTTTAAGGGAGATACTTTCTAAGAAGACTAAGTTAGAGGATGTTTCTATAGTAAGCATGGGGGAGGTATGCAGTGCACTTTTATAGATCAAGTCACCTTCTAAGCTGCAGGATCTCGCGGAGTTTTTCCATTCCTTACTCGATCAAAGGCATGCAGATTGATAGAGCCCTTTGTAATCTCGAAGCAAGCGTGAGTGTAATGCCATTTCTACTCTATAGGAAGCTTTAGTTAAGCGATCCGTAACCCACCAATATCTCCATTCAGCTCGTAGATCAATATGTTTGGTGCCCTATGAGTGTTTTAGAGGATGTGCCTGTCAAGTAGGGAAGTTCTAGGCTTGTTCGTTATGTTCGATGCCCAAGTGAGAACACCAATTGGATTGTTCTATGTTTGATAGGCTAGAATTCACTTCACTCATCACTTTTTCAATGAATGCTTCAAAAGAGGAATCATCCGCTTTTACTCGAGTTTTGTGAACATCGAAAGATGGAAACTCACATAGAATGACGTTGTGAACGATTAGAACTTTGACATGAAAATAATTATGGTTTTAATTGGGGGTTATGAGATGTATTTGTTGTGATTTTTTTCTTTATTAATCCCATGAAAATAGGCGATTAGATTGAGTAAGATTAGTCTTTGACCTTCGAAAGTAGGCGAAGATAGGTTTAATTGATGTATCCCCCTTCTAAACTACTAGCACAAGCAAATCTCAAGGTATTTGATTTTGATTTGACGCATAATAATGTGATTGATCCCAATCTAAAGCTTTTTATCCATTGATTTCTCGTACCTTTTCGTAATTAGTTGAATCCCGACACAAAAATCATTGTCGAACCGAGTTTCACCTAGATTAGAGTTTTTAGGAGGATTTAGTAATTGAAAGCGAGTTCCTCGTGGACACGACCCATCCTCGCTGGTTCCTAACTGCAGCTACACCGTGCGCTTGTAGTATTTTCTCAACAATAATTAAAATAGAAAACTAAAGTAATAAATAAACAGATTCTAAAACAGAAATAAAATAAATAATAAACTGTTCTAAAATAATTATGAAAATAAATAATAATATTACCCACATTATTGAAACTAATTTTCTTGACCTAAACAAACCCTAAAAACATAAAACTAAAATTAAAAATTAAAATTATGAATTTATTTATCTAAAAATCTGTAGTAATTAAATTCAAGAATTAAATCTGAAAAATTATCAAATCACTTCCAAAAATTCTAAAATTTAATCATAGAAAACTAGGACTCTATATTATCCTAAAAAAGATAAAACACAAAATATAATATAAGAAATTATTTTTAACCTAATTTCTAAGGGATTGACTCAAAAATAACAAAAATTGACAGAAAAATAATCTGAAAATTAAACTATATAAAGACTCAAAAATTAAATTAAACTAAAATTAATAAAAATAATATTAAAGATGATATTTAGGGGGTAAATGAAATTGATAATAAAAGATTATAAATTTATAAAAAAAATTGACAAACTAAGCAAAACAAGTAAAAAGCAATTAAACACTTATCAAAGATATGAAATTTATAAAAAAGCACTTATTATAATCTATATCAACTATCTATATTATTATTTATCAGTAACACATAAATTGATCTACCCATGAGCTAAACCGTAGAAGACAACCACTAGCGGATCTTCCCTATTTTTCCTTAGTTATTAGTTTACTTAGGTCTAACCTTAATATAAACCCTAATATTGATAACCCTAGCACTAGAAGTAGAATTTAATTAAATTAGACCATTAAGAATTAGAAAAATATCATCTATCACCTAATAACCAATATATTAGCAAATTGATTTAAAAAGGATCTATGATAATTTCCTAATTAAAAAATATGGGTATGAGTCATACATGATTAACTAGGTTGATACTTATGTCTAAAAAACCAAGCGATTATATACTTAAGCCCTTTAAACTATTATATGAATTTATATAAAAATGATTAGCGTGCATTCTAATTAATTAGACATAAATTCATGAATGTTAAGAACAAATTATCATACAATCATGGATAAAATAAATAAGAGAATAAAGATCAAAATTTTGTTTCAAAATAAATAATTGAACATGGTTTCAAATAGATTATACTAAGTATAAAAAACTACTTACTTATAATGTAATTGAAAACACATAAACTAAATAAAAATAACATCTTTAATATTAAACTAACAATAAAAATTCAATCTTTACTACTAAAAATTATAATACTAATTAATACTATCGATATAAGTTTCTTCGGACGATGACAAACGATGGCGAGATGATGATGATGATCCTGGCGTGAGGTAGCAAGCAAGAGGTGATCACCAGTGGGAAAGTAGTAGGAAGTTAGTCTTAAATAAAAATAAAAATAATGAAAATACTTGGTGGTGTAAAATCAGAGGGAATTCAGTGGGATATTTTTCAATGTAAATATAATAATGGGAAACCTGTGGAAAAAATCAATTAATGGAAAAATAGTGGGAAATTTCCGACCATAATTTTTCAGTGGAAATTATAGTGGAATATTGATGATTTTTGGTAGTGTGAGCGAGAGATGCAAATGGTTGTGATGAAGATGATCGTGTGATGGGTGATGAGGGGTTGCGTGGGAAGAGAGAGAGAGTTGGTGAGGTAATGGTGATGATGCTAGCTGAGGGGGATTATGAACGGTGATGAGATGATGATAAGCGTGCGTGGAATTGTGATGGTGAAAATGAGGATTATGATGATAGTGGGATAGAAAGGCGTGGGTGATAGAGAGAGGGCAGCGAGAGAGAGGGATTATGATGATGATTATGATAAAGAAGACAGATGATGATAAGGAGCTGAATGGTGATTTGTAATGGAGCCGTGAAAGAGAAAGTGGGTAGTCAAGGAGATAGGTGGAGATAGAGATATGCCGCCAAAGAGTGCAACCGTTAGGGGCTGCGTGGGGTGAGTTCTAATTTAAGGGGTAGTATCCTTTTTAATGTGGAGTTAGATGAAGAGTTGTAAAGCGATTAGATTTAGGATTATTTCTATTCCTTGTTGTCCAAAGTTTCCCTTTAAAATAGGACTTCCTTAAATAAATTCTCATAAAATAAATATTTTATGAGTCATTATTTTTATACCGAATTCAAATATTATCTTGATGTTTGTAGATAATACAAATCCTGCTTTTTACGTCCTTTTTTCTCTCTTCCACTTTATTTGACAATTACCTAAAAATAGACAAAATAAAATAATTTAGATAAAATAAATTGTATAATATAAACTAATTAACTACTAAAAATACGTATAAAATATGACTTAACAAATTCCCTCACACTTAGACTTTGGATGTCCTCGTACAAAGAAATCAAATACTCGACCTAAAATTATATTTTCTCATAAAGACACACATAAAACATAAAATACATACTAGGTTTGTCTCGCTTCAAAAGCAGCTTTGGTTAAAACTAATCTCTCCCAAGAAAGTGTAAAACCGAACATTGAATACCCATAAGAGAGTTTATTCATCAGTCTCACAATATCTCTTTCAATTAAGAAATAATATCAAAAACTATCCATCTTATTCAAACATGCATTTACCGATGAAGAGGTCTAAAAAGTTTTAAGATCGGAAAAATTAAGGTGTAGTATGGTTATAAAGGTAACTCGAATTAGCATATATAACTCGAAAAAATTGATAAACTTGTCTCGCAAAATTTTTTTCCAACTTATTTTATTTGGTTTTTTTTTTTGAACACTTCATTCAAACACATATTCGAGGCACATATAGGGTTTTAAAAATATAATACTCCCTGTTTTACACTCACTCAAATAGAGGTGCTTGGAGTTAATGCTTTATCCCCTTTTTTCTCCATTAATATGGTTCGAGCCATTGATCGGTCAAAAAGGGGCATGATTCTCCCAACATGAGTTACTCCATTCATAGAGGCTCAACTTGAGACCTAAACTTAAGGGGAAAAAGTGCCAAGCCACCAACTCCGGCCCATGTTGGTAAACTACTATTTTACCTTTTTTTCTTTTTTTTATAATATTGTTGGCATGTTTCTAGTTGTAAACGGTCCTCAATGGGGTTAACTTTTCCAGCACAAGTCTTTCCATACACAAGCCGCTTAAGGGGAACAAGTGCAGTACCACTTGAACCAACCTCGTGTTGGTTAACCAACATATTCTAAACTTTAATAGGCAAGACAAGAAAAATCAAATTTTTAATGAGTTATTCTGTTAAATTCAGTAGTCTAGGTAAATAGTTTAAATTATTTTATTGCCTCTATCATGGTCAGATTAAATGATAAAATAAATTAGAAAATCATGATTGTCACTAATTGAAGAGATATGTGAGGATCAACTCAAACAAATCTGAATGACAATTATCATGCTCAAAATTTCTCACTTACAAAGGAGAAAAACTATAAAGAGAAAAGTTTAAGCAAGTTAACCTACCACATATTCATGTTCATGCATTTCTTCACAAGAAAGACACTAATTTTTTTCAAAAAAAGTTCAAAATAAATGCATAAATTAAAATGCAGGATGCACTCGCCCGCACTTAATTCATGGATTGTCCCTAATGTATGCAAAATAAAATAAAAATAAAGTAAAAATAGTATAAACATACCTAAAAATTATTGGGTTACCTCCCAACCAACGCCTTTGTTTAATGTCTTTGGCTCGACACCTTTGCAGCTTAAGGATCATTCAATTGGATTTCCCACATTAAACAAATCTGGTCTACCGCATACTTCTAATTAGGGGAAATGTTTTTAGAAAAACAACAGATGTATTCTCCTCCACTCTTATATCTTTATTCCTTTTTAATTTTAATTTGTTCGTGAATAAATCTTTAAGGAACTTAGCATAACGATGCTCCCATTTCATGGCATCTAGAAGGTGAATGTTGATTTTTTCTTTCCTAGATATTTCTATAATATCTTGAATTACCTCATCTATCTTCGAGTTATGATTATTAGTCTACTAGGAAAAGGTAGCACTAGCTTGTAGAGATCTTTATTATTCTCACCTATTTCCTTAGCATTATAGGTGTTATCTTTGTTTTGGTCGAGGTTTAGATTCCTTGACCTCTAATTCGGGCTCTACCTCTATGTTTTTCATAGGTTCCTCTAACTCCTTTTTCAATTTTAGGTGTTATGACACTTTCATTTTCTTTTGGATCCTGGAAAGGTTGAGATTGTATTTGGACTTGCAGGTTACTAAGCATGGTATTGTTGGTAGTCCTGTCTCTCTTGAACCTCGCTTAATAGTAATCTTTAAGCTTTGGAACCTAAGGTCAACCTCCTTTTTCTGGTCATCCATCTTCTCAAGGATTTGGTATAAAAGATAATTAGTTTTGTCCTGAGCAACAGACTATTCAAATTCTAGGGGTTTTCTTCAACTCCATACCTAAAGTTAGAGTAGTCACTCCGTTCTTTATAAGTGTCGGAGAATGGATTACAATTCATTTGACCATTGTTGGAAAAAATAGCATTCACATGTCCTCTTTGTTGTGTAGGGCATGAATCAACAAGCATGACCATCTAAATAGCAAATACTACAAACTACTATTTCTACGTTATTGACCAGTTTGTTCAAGCATAACAGTAATTTAGGACAATTGGGTCTCTATAGATGGACCTAAACTGGACTCATTAACTCCCTAAACTTGGTATCTCCAATTCCAAATTGTTGAGTGTTTTGGGCCATAATATTAAACATTTATCTAGCCTCGAGTTGTAGTCTTATTAAACAGGGCCTTCCACTAGTAACACCTACCATATTTCTATCTATTGGTAATAAACCTTAATACAAATATTGTATCAATAAATGCTTAGAAATTTGATGTTGGGGACCACTAGCACATAATTTTTAAAACGTTCCCAATATTCATGAAAAGTCTCCCCAGTAATCTGCTTAATGTCAAATTTCCTTTCTAATAGACCCAATCCTAGATGTAGGAAAAAACTTCTCTAAAAATGCTTTATGAACTTGGGTCCATGTAGTGAATGTTGCACGTGATAGGTAATAGAACCAATCTTTAGCCTTATCCTGAAGTGAAAAGGGAAAAACTCGACTTAATTTGATCTTGGGTGATTTTTTCATGTTGCATGGTGGAACATATAATTATAAACTCATTAATATAACGATATGGGTCCTTAACAGGTAATACATGAAATTTAGGTAACAAATTTAAAAATCTAGAGAGTTCAATTTTAGCGGTCGGTCCAATGCAGGATATAAAATAGGTAAAAGTTGTGTATCCAAGTTGGGTGTAGCAAGTTCACGTAAAGTAGTCATTTTAATAATTTAAGAACTTACAATAACAGAATTAGAATCGAGTTACTAGGCTTTCAACTTCGTCAAATATAAAAACAAATAACTAAAACAAACTATAAAAATAAAATAGTAAAGTCAAAACAAAATAATAAAAGTAGTAAATCTAAATTAGATAAAAAATAACAACCGTTATTTTCTTTCCTCTCGCAATGGTGCCAAAATTTTTCAGTTTGTCGTACAATTACAAATTAAACCACTACTTAGGCTTATAATAAATAATATATAATAGGAAAATAGGGATCAAGTCCACTAAGAAAATCCACTAGAAAAGATGTATTAATATGCAAGCTTTAATCTAATTAAATTTTACTACTCTTAAAATCAAAACATAATATATAACTTCGAAAATTAAAAATTAAAAATACAAAAAAATTATCTAACACTAAATAAATAATTTATACAGAATATAAAAATTATAACGACCCACAAATAATTTTTTGGATATTTTTTTAGAGTAACTAAATCAAAAAATTAAAGCAAGTAAACAAACAGATTCTAAAACACAAATTATGAAAACAAATAATAAAATTACCCAGATTATTGAAACTAATTTTCTTGACCTAAATAAACCCTAAAAACATAAAATAAAATTTTAAAAAGAATTTATGAATTTATTTAACTAAAAATCTGAAGTAATTAAATTCAAGAATTAAATATGAAAAATTATCAAATCACTTCCAAAAATTCTAAAATTTAATCACAAGCAAAATAGGACTCTATATAAACCCTTAAAATAGATAAAACACTAAAAATAATAAAAATAACATCTTTAACATTAAACTAACATTTTTGAGATTTTTTATTGATCTAGAGTTAATCCCGTAATTTTGATCATTTTTCTAATAAACCGAGTTTGACTCAGTAAGGTGTTTGAGTAACTCGGAACACACTCAGAAAATTAATAACTCATAACTTAGTCTCATTCTGGTTCAATTGATTCATTTATTATTCACTCAAAGCATATAACAATTAATCTCATTCATGCATTAAATCATATAATCATGCAATTAACATGCCAAGTTCATTCCTAATAAAACAGAATCGATTTTCACTCAAAGGTTTGGTTGCAACTCTTTGGCCGGAGTAACAAATTGAGTAGCCACCTTTTGAAGAAGTTCAATAGAAGGTGCAGGTTGAGAGGATGAACGTCCTATAGTGAGAAGAGAAATCTCATAATCTTTCTAAGTCCGAGGTGGAGGAGGAGGCGCGAGTTTAGAGGTGTGAGCCCGGACACGAGCTTGTATTTCCCGGTATCCCAAGCCAATGAGTTCTCCTTTGTCAAAACAAACGGTAGGCTCCAAAAATTTGTTGGGGTCGAAGGGAGAAGTACCTCGAGCTGAGCAAAAATAGCGTAAAGAAGAGCTCCAAAACGGTATGGAAGCTTCTTCGGGTCGAAAGAACATAAGCAATTTGTTCTAGAATGAAAGGGAAAAGGTCAACCTCAAACCCTTCAAGAATATCGTAGAGAACCTTAAGCACTTTGCTTTTAGGGTTCTCTTTTGATGGATAGTAGGAAAAGAAAGTTCGCATTAGAATGAAGCGAGAGAATTCTTGCTTCGGATGTCATCGAGTCACAAAAAATTCTTTCTGGATTGAGGGATCTCTTTTGCATATTTATCAAAGAAGTCATCAACGACTTCATTGAAGGGAATAGGATTGGAATTGAGAAAAAGACTCTAATAAAAGATGGAAGGAACAAGAGCTGTACTCAAGGAGAAGTCGAGTACACCACTAAAGAAAATGAAAAATACAGGAAGAACTTCAAAGCCATGAACAGTTTGATGTGCGCAATCGACTCGTAAGAATACAACGGAGTATCCGCATGTGACACAACTAAAGAAGTATGCGATACATTGGTCAACACCTATGAAGGAACTAGTTAAGTGAAGCAAGCAAAGATAAGTCGGTTTCTTCACAAGTACGAGCTGTTCAAAATGGAGCTCGAGGAGAACATCACTCGGATGTACATTCGCTTCACCGAGATTGTTAACAATCTCAAATCTCTGGGTAGAACGATATTTCACAAAGAAGTTGTCGAAAAATTCTCAGAAGTCTACCAAAGAGAAGATGGGGTCCTAAGGTGACAACAATTGAAGAAGCTCAAGATAATATGTGCTAGTTATTGTCGATGAATTCTACGTAATAGAATAATAAAATTTATATATTTGTGATGCCAAATGCATACATGTCATGTTTAATGATTTGTTTTTTGAAGAAAAAAAAATTATATTTGATACTTATGAAAAAGGTTTTTATAGATGTATAATAATTTTCATATAATAGGTAGTTGAAAATGACCATAATTTTACACTTTGAAATAAATGTCCGAAATTACTAATTTTAGTAGTTGAGAACATAATAGTTGAGAACATTTATTTCAAACTTATAAATTAAGGTCATTTTCAACTATCTATTATATGAAAGTCATTTGTGCATCTATAAAAACTCTTTTCATAAGTATCAAACATAATTTCGTTATTTCTAAAAATAAAAAGGAAGAAAACAAATCATCAAACTGATACATATACATTTAGAATTACAAATATATAATTTTTATAATTTACATTGAATTCATAAATAAAAATACAAATATGTTATACATAAATATAAAAATATATTAAACATTTTTATCAACTCATGTAAAATATTTTATATTCCGTATAGCTCCTTACAGCTGCTTATAACTCCTTACAACTTCTTAAAGCTGCGTACAACTCCTTACAGCTGCTTACAACTTTCCTTACAACTTCTTACAGCCTTACAGCTCCTTACAACTAAATGGAACATGGCCACAGTCACCAAAGAGACAAAGCTCTTAGATCCGAGGTCGGGTAACACGTATACCATTCCTCTTTCGGATTCTAGTCAAGATTTATCATGTTTAAAGGCATATTTGAATGATGATTTATGGACATAGCATCGTAGACTAGGTCATATCATTAAGAAGCTTGCATCTCATGCACTAGTTAGGGGTTTACCTAACTTTGCATTTAAGAAAGATAAAATTTTTAAGGCATGCACAAAAGGAAAGCAAGTAAGATCATCTTTCAAACCACTCAAAACTTTATCTATATCCAAAGTGCTTGAATTAATTTGTACAGATTTGTATGGTAAAATTCATGTTAAAAGCTTAGGAGGTAAATCATATCTACTAGTTATTGTTGATGATTTTCACGATTTACCTAGGTGTGTTTTATGAAAAACAAGAATAAAGCATTCAAAGAGTTAAAGATCTGCAGGAAAATTCAAGTGGAGTTTGAGACTCATATCGGAGGATTCCAATCGACCATGGAAGAGAGTTCGATTACTCGGAATTTGCAAACTTCGTGACAAGAATGACATCTCTCACAACTTCTTAGCACTAATAACTCATCAACAAAATGGAATCATGGAGAGAAAGAATAGAACTCTTGAAGAAATAGGAAGGAAAACGATGATTGAAAATGATCTACCTTCATCGGACCGAGGCAGTCAACACAAGCAAATTATACACTCAATAGAGGCCTCATCGGACCCATTCTGAAGAAGACACCCTATGAGCTATACAAAGGAAAGAAGCCCAAGCATTTCCTACTGCAAACAATTTGGATGTAAATGCTATGTGCATAACAATGGTAAGGAACATCCGACTAATTTTGATGCACGGTCAGATGAAGGTATATTTTTGGGTTACTCATCTCATAGTAAAGCTTATAGAATTTTTAACAAGAGAACTAACAAAGTGGAAGTATCCATGTTGTCTTTGATGAGATTAATCATGGAGGGACAAGTGAATTCACTTTCTCGGATCTCAAGCTCCATAGAGATGAAGATGATAGTGCTGAAGCCGAGCTTAGAATGAACCGGAACAAAATAACTAAGGCAACTCGGAATGAACCAACTCGGAATGAGCCAGTTCAAGAGTCAGCTCAGTGTATTGAAGATCAAGCTGAAGGTTCTCAAGAAACTCAACTCGCTGAAGATCGGACTATTCAACCAACAAACTTGGTAAACCAAAGGATAGGTAGAGCTTTCAAATATGCATCTAGTCACCCACCCGAGAACATACTTTTTGATATCAATACTGGGGTAAGAACTCGTTCTTCTTTGTAAAATTTATGTGCATTTTTAGCATTCATTTCATTAATTGAACCTGAAAATGTACTAGAAGCCCTACTTGAACTTGAATGAATAGAGGCCGTGTAAGAGGAATTAACTCAATTTGAAAGAAACCAAGTGTGGACTCCGACCAAACAACCTTCCGATCAGCTAGTAATAAGAACCAAATGGGTTTTCAAGAACAAACTGGATGAGGGAGGGTTGGTAGTCAGAGATAAGGCCATATTAGTTGCTTAGGGATATAACCAAGAAGAGGGAATTGATTGTGGGGAAACCTTTGTACATGTTACTAGGATTGAGGCAATCAAAATTCTCTTAGCATTTGCATCTAGCATGAACATTGAGCTTTATCAAATGTTAAGTGTGCATTTCTCAATGGTTATATTCAAGAAGAAGTTTCGTTGAGCAACTCCTCGGATTTGAAAACCCTGAATTTCCAAATCATGTTTTCAAATTGCAAAAAGATTTGTATGATTCGAAACAAGCTCCCAGAGCTTGATAAGAAAGACTAAGTAGTTTCTTGGTTGAAAATGACTTCAAAAGAGGTCTTATTAATAAAACTCTTTTACAAAAACAAAGGGGAATGATTTTCTCATCATTCAGATGTATGTTGATGACATTCTATTTGGAGCTACTAATGAAACTCTATGCCAAGAGTTTTCCGAGTTAATGAGACAGAAGTTCCAAATGAGCATGATGGGAGAACTTAATTTCTTCCTTGGATTGCAAATCAAGCAAGAAAAGGATGACGTTTATGTTCATTAATCAAAATACACCAAGGAGTTATTGAAGAATTACAAGCTACAAGATGTGAAGCATGTAGCAAAACCTATTAGTAGCAGTGACAAAACTGGACTCAAATGAGAAAGGTAAAGTTGTAGATCGAAACTCTACAGAGGTATGATTAGATATCTACTTTATCTCACATCTAGTAGGCCAGATATCATGTTTAGTGTGCCTTTGTTCAAGATTTCAAGCTAATCCTAAGGAATCACATCTCACTGCGGTGAAGAGAATTTTTAGATATTTTGCAGGGACTTAGACACTTGGTCTCCGGTATTAAAAGACTTAGATCGGACCCTCACCTGGATGCTAACATGCTGGATACAAAGTTGATAGAAAGAGCACATTAGGAGAATGCCAATTTCTGGGTTAATCACTCATCTCCCGACACTCCAAGAAGCAAAACTCAGTTACTCTACCAACTACCGAGGCTGAGTACATAGAAGATGGAGCTTGCCATGCTCGGATTCTCTGGATCAAGCAACACTTGAAGGATCTTGGACTGTTATTCACATCAATCCCAATCAAGTGTGACAATCAAAGTGCAATCACCATTGCCAAGAATCAAGTTCGGAACTTAGAAATGAAACACATTGATTTTAGGTATCATTTTATGAGAGATCATTATGAGAAAGGAGATATTGAACTTGAGTTTGTTCCTACCAAATTTCAATTAGCTGATATCTTCACCAAACCTCCGAGTGGAGATCGGTTTTGTTTTATTAGGAATAAACTTAACATGTTAATTACATGATTATCTAATTTAATGCAAGAATGAGATTGATTGTTATATGCTTTGAGTGAATAACCAATGGATCAATTAAACCAGAATGAGACCGGGCTATGAGTTATTAATTTTCTAATTGTGTTCCGAGTCACTCGGACACCTTAATGTGTTAAACTCAGTTTATTAGAAAAATGGACATCAAAATTCTGGGATTATCTCTAAATCAATAGAGAATCTCGAAATGTTTTTGAAAATCTCTTTTCTCTCTCTAGCATGTGATTAATTTGGAAAACTAGCCGTTAGAGAGAAGTACTTTTGTAGGTAGCCGTTACACTCCGGAAGACTCAACGATCCGCTAACCGTTGCTAGGAGGGTTGAGTTAAAAGGTGCTCGTTCAATGAAAGTGTTTGTTCTGCAAACAACATCGCTTCATTTTCTTTCGTTCACTTTGCTATTTATTGCTCTTACCCCGCTCTCATTGCTCTCATACTCAAACACTCTCGCACTCAACTCTTTCTCTCTATTTCTCATTCATCTCGATCTACTCTCTCTTACTCTCTCTTTCTCACTATGCCTAAAAAGTCTTAGTGATGGAAGGAGGTTCGGCCACAAAGAAGGCCGGAACCAAAACAACTTGCTTTGAGAATCCTTAAGGCAAGGGAAAAGCCCCTACCTCGGATGATCCAAAACCCACGGTGGCTCAAGACTTTTTCCTAGATGACAAGTTCTTTCCCAAAACATTGTTTTCTTAGATCAAATCCACCATCTAAACTGGTGTTCTCAAGTACTTATGTTTTTGTGAGTATATCTACCCAAAACTCGTCACTCAGTTCTATTCTCATATGACAAAGAAGAGATAATGTGATCTCTTCCGTTGTCCAAGGAAAGGTTATTCGTATCAACCTCTCTCTACTTCACAAGCTCTTCAATGTGAAGTGTCTCTTTCTCAATTCCAATCCTATCTCCTTCAATGAAGTCACTTATGACTTCTTTGATAAATATACAAAAGAAATCCCTCAGTCCAGGAAGAATACTTTTATGACTCAAATGACATCCGAAGCAAGACTTCTTTGCTTCATTCTGATGCGAACTTTCGTTTCTTACTATCCATCCAAAGAGAACCCTAAAAGCAAACCGCTTAAGGTTCTCTACGACATCCTGGAAGAGTATGAGGTTGACTTATTCCCGTTCATTCCGGAACAAATTGCTTATGTTCCTTCTAACCCGAAGAACCTTCCATATCCCTTTAGAGCTCTTCTTTCTGTCATCTTCGCTCAATTTGAAGTGGCTCTCCCTTCTGATCCAAACAAATGCTTGGAGCTCGCCGTTTGTTTCGACAAAGGCGAAATCATTGGCCTAGGATACCTGGAAATAGCAGCTAGTGTTTGGGCTCACTCTTCCGAACTTGCTCCTCCTCTTGCACCTCGGACTTAGAAAGATTCTAAGGTCCCTCTTCTTACTCGCTGGAAGTTTATCTTCTCAACCTCCCCTTTCTATTGAACTCCTTCGAAGGTGACTACTCAATTTGTTGCTCCGGCCAAAGAGTTGTAATCAACTCTAGGAGCCTTTTAGCCTTTCATGCCTACTCGACTCGATTACAGAGCAAGGCTCGGACTCGATTGATTAGAGTCAAGCCTTAATTGTTTAACTCAAGGAGGTGATTAACAAGATCGGATTTGCCACCTCTAGGAGAGACGATCCAAGGCTGTTGAGGACTCGGAACCCTTTGAAGAAGTACAATCTTCGAGTCCTCAAGCTCTTCCGAGTCTAAGTTAGAAGAAGTAGAAGAAGACGGAGGAGGAGAAGAAGGACAAGGACAAGGACAAAGAGAAGCGTAAGGAGAAGAAGAAAAAGAAACTGGAGCAGCCCCAACCGAGGGACAAGCCGACAAAGAACCCGAAGTAATCTCCTAAGATCACACTCGGCTTGCCTCGTAAAAGGCCGGCAATGCAGGACGGTCTAAGGCCCCCTTATCGGCTCAACAACCACTAGTTGAAGTGGCTGAGGGCTCGAAGAAAAGGAACCGAGAGGAAGAACTTCATCTCGTCTTGCATACGTGTCATTCCACTTCCTAATCTACCTTTACTCTTGCCTCCTCACCCAGCTACATCAACTTAGGCCTACAGGCATAGGGGTGGTCCTCGTTCTTATACCTTCACTCGAACTCGCCCTCCCTCTTGATTTCAAAATTTTTTTCTCGTCCGACATCTTTGTAATCTATTGATCATCCCTTCTTTTTTGTGTTTGATGAAATGCATAGAGGGAGAGAAATAGATAGATGTTTGGCTTAAGGGGAGTTTATTAGTTTTCTATATGTTTAAGTTTTTTTTATTTCTACTCTCGTAATGTTTCTCTAACCTTCATGAAATGTTCATATTTCCGAGCATACATAAGCTATTTCTATTATCTACTCGATATATTTTCTCACTACTCATAATTCCGTGCCTTTAATATTTTATGTTCTCTTTTGCTCTAATCAATATACTATGAAAACTTAACTCTCTAAACCGATTAGCTTCTATCTTAAGTATGGAATGCCTTTCATAAAAAAGGGGAAGATTAAAGACTTATGTATAACTCTCTATCTCTCTATGGTTTTGATTTCAAGTCATTCTAAGCATTTAAAAAGCTCATCTTTAAGTTTTCAATTGTGTCCGACCTACTCGTAAATCATCTATTGAACATAATGCATTTAACTATGTTTCTAACCCACTCGGACATAACTCGGAACAATGGCATGGGCAAATAATTTCACAAACACTTCATATTCCGAGTACTCGACTTAGTATTCAAGTTGAAAATGAACTACGAGTGTTAATTCTCTCTTCCAAGTCAGTTTATTGAATGAAATTATTTACTTGATCAAGTTTATGCATTTTGATTATTTATTCGTATTAACTTGATCATTTAAAGGATTGACTTAAGATGGAATTTGCATCTAATGAATATTAGACTAAAAAATTCCATTTATTTAGGTTGAAGATAATTAAGTGCTGAATTACTTTGGATTAATTATTATCTTTGCCTAATCTTGGACCAAAGTATTTTTATACTTTGAGTACCACTTTGATTTGCTTTTTAGGTTGATTAAAGAATTTTAATCTGATTTTGAAAAGAAAAAGCAACCAATTTCTAGCCTTTAAATACTAGAAGACGTAAAAGCAACATTTCCGGATAAGGCTCAAACACCATGTCGGGGTTGTTTGTTTCCAAATTCGGTAAACTTCAACTTTGAGTCTAATGGTTTTTTCCACCCCGATTTCAGTCACAACCAGTGGGATGGACCACATTTCGAGCCAAGGACCACTACACAATGTTCATATTACAATGGATCCTTTCCTGAGTGACTTAGACTAGCGACTACAATGGCTATTGAAGCTCACCAATCTAGAACAAGCCTCAACAGACTAATTTGGCCTATTGTGTATAAATAGAAGTCTCTCTACAAGACTTGAAGATTACTCGTTGAACAATAAAAAACACTTACTTAGTGCATACTTACTCAATCATTAGATTACAACTCTAATTCTTAAGTTTCTACTTTTTGAGTTGTAAAGAGAAAGTCTTGTAATCACTTCTACACTTTGTATTCTCTGTAAGTCCCTTGACCGAGCTGTAAGGGTTAACTCAGCTCGGTTGTATCTAGGTGTAAAGGTTACCTCGGTTAGGAGTTACTAGATCGGATAAGGGAATTTCGAGTCTAGGAAAAACTTGTAAGTGAATTGTCTAAGGGAGCAATTCAGTAAAGAGTCGATCTTTGTATTTTGTGGATTCAAAATAGTGGATTTGACTTGGTGCTTGGATTAACACTCGTCCGTGATTTTCCGCCCCTGAAGGGTTTCCACGTATTTATGTGTTTTACTTGTTTCGAGTTTATTCTAGACTCGGAATTATTTTTTAAGTGTTTGTTGGGCATAACTCATTGCTAATTCACAAAAATCTTCCATCACCCTATTCACCCCACCTCTAGGGTGACTTATCCTCTCCAAGAGCAAACATTCAGTATTTCTTGTAAAACTCCCGCTTTGACCTCTTTTTCCACATTTTGTATTTCATCATCTTCTTGAAACCTCGGGTAATGAGTGCCATGGGATCCTCTTTAGAATCTCGAGGAGCTCGAACTTTGTCTGTCTGTCTTCCGAGACTTTAAATGCAATGTTCCTTGTGGTGCTGACCTTAGCTTCTTCTTCTTCTAGGTGTAGCTCATGAGTGAGTAACTTCCTAATGAGCTCATCCGGTTTTAACCGAGAGAGATCTTGAGCTTCTTCGATTGCTGTCATATTGGGACCCAATTTTTCTTGGATAGACTTCTTAGAATTTCTCTAACAATTTCTTCATGAGAGATCTTTCTTCCAAGAGATTTGAGATTGTTGACAATTTCAGTGAAGCGGATGTACATCCGAGTAATGTTTCCATTAGGTTCTATTTTGAACAATCATACTTATGGAGTAATTGACTTATCTTTGCTTGCTTCAGTTGACTTGTTCCTTCATAAGTGTTGACCAGTGTATCCCATTGTAGGAATCACGACCTCGGACCCGGACCGAGCTTCCCCATGAATGTTTGGCGTTAGGGTTTTAGAAAGCTTAAGGAATGATTTTAGGGTTTTGAAGATGCATTTTAGAAAGTGGGGATGAACATTTTATTAATATTTTTGAGGTTTATTAAATCTGATTAGACAGAGTTTGAATGGCGATTTTATTAATCATTTTAATTTTATAAATTAATTTCAAAATTCCTGGGATATTATTACTAACTCGAAGGATAAAATAAAATTAGGGTTTTGATTTTGCCGTGAGGTTTTAGGGCTAGATTGGTGTGAAAACACCAATCTCGATCGAAGCCTCACCTGCCGACCACTCGGTGCAGGGTGGCGAGCGCCGCCACGAGCCGTGGCCGAGAAGATTAGCCTCGACCTCTACCCCGGCTGCCGACCACTCGGTGAATTAAAATATTGTAAGACACGTAAGCAAGCAACATGCTAAGAGAAATTTAAAGCAACCAAAACGATAACAAAAGAAAGCAATAAAGAAAGTGAAAGGAAAGAAAAAGCAAAAACTAAAAAATTACATCGGGTAGGGAAGAATTAAAAGAATGATTACATCTCTTTAATCCACAATATGGAAAGCAATAAATGAGGCATAAAAATAATAAACCATTTGAAGGCTACACGATTACCCTCGGGTTGTCCCACCTTGCTAATATGGATCTCTACGTTGGATCTCTTGATGCGACGACAACAAACGAAAGAAAAAGGGCTTGTTTTGTGAATTATGTATGTGGGGAGAAGTAAAGATCACTTGAATGAGTGCCCAAAGATCATAATAACATAATATTCTTTAACTCTTTGCATGGATTCAACGGCGGTAAGTAGAAAAGAGATGAATGGTTGATAGTAAATTCTGCAGAGTAACGTTTAGGTATGAGTGCTCGGTTAGCTTTCTACAGACATTACGCATAGGAGAAAGTCGTATGGGAATGAGAGCCAAGGCTCTCCATTTATAGGAGAGGACCTAGGTCACAAGTGACCTAGGGTTTGCCCTCGATCGCCAGTCCAAATAGTAGCAAATAAATCGGGCTAGAATCACACAAGATTGAACCGGATAAAGAAGCGATAGAACCGGATAGAACCTGGTTCACGGTGCTGGCCAACCAGGCGCTTCTAGGGTTTTGTGCCCTACTGTGTTTCTAAGGGATTCTCTAAGCCAAAACGTAGTGTTTTACTTAGATCTTCGTGGTGGCGTGCACTCGACCACAATGTGCTTTGAGGGAAAAAGCTCCTAGTCTCGTGTGGACAGTCTTGTGGAGGTTAAACGCAACACTTTGATGCTCATGATCATGAAATGCAACGCTTTAACGTCGTTTCGAGTCTTCACCTCCTTGTCCGATTGGACAAAAGTAAAATGCAGTATTCGAACTTGGAATTTTTCAAGTACACGCATTGGACTCCGTTGTCTCCGATGGTTTTGCCCGGTATTGAATCACCCAAAAGAAAGGGGCATTTGTGGATCGACCCAAGGTAAAAGGTCTGTTTATTTGGTGCTGAGGGTTCTTTATGGTTGACTAGCTTATGTCGCACCAATTGAGTCACAGTGCCAAGATCCAAATCCTCAAACAAGACGCAGGATTTTCATCATCGGGCCAACGGAATAAAAATACGAAAACAGATAGATAAGAGACGACAATTTTTAGGTGTCTACAGTTAACCCCCACTTTGACCGAGTTTAAAAAGACAAAGGGTCAAAGTAGACACTAAAGGATACTTACCTCGATTTTTGATATTAGGTATTGTGTGATGTTCGGATTGGTTCCGATCAAACCCGAACTCCAAAATGGTTCCTGGACTTGATCATGATGTATGCTTTTGAAGTCCGGTAAAAGAATCCAAAGCTTGGATTAATCGTAGCTTGAAGCTTGGTATATTTTGATGCTTGAAACTTCGATCATTCTTTTGATCCGAAGCTTGGCTAAATAATCTACTGTATCGACATACTTGTTAGTGTACAATCAAATTGAGAAAAGTTTAGTGTTTTACTTGAGTAATTTGAAAACAGTACTAATAAAATTATTCCGAAAAAGATGATTAGTGGGCCCGAAAACTCCCACTTGCATGCACAAAGGGACAAAGGATCATATGCTTGCAGTTTGATAAGACTTCATGAGCTAAGTGGCCAGGCTAGTCTCGCAAATGTTGTCGCCGATGGGACCTCATGACTCCTCGTGGCGGCGTCGGCCAGCCTTTGGCAGGCGTGGCCCCGGCGTGCTCTGCCGGATTCTCTTGGTCTCTCACTACTTGCTTGACCATTGTCTTGTATGGTTGGCTATCTTGACCGAATTTGCCTATAAAAGGGAATGCTTGGTGTGTTTATTTTGCACATTTACTTCTCTTCTTGCTCTTGATTTCCTCTTGTGCTCTCTTACTTTGCTTCTTCTTGAAAACTAGTTAGGTCTCAAAAATCTTTTCTTTCAAAATGTCTAGGAGAAAGGCCCATCCTGCTAGGAGGTCTAGAGCCGAGAAACTTGATCAAGACAATTTCTTGGAACAGGAATGGCGCCCGGAGAAAGAGTGGAATTCAAGGGACCTCTTGGTTGAGGCCAAGAGTCATGTTTCGTCACTAGCCATTTCTTCTTCGATAAGCTAGTTGGCTTAAAATTCTTTGTTTGCTCATGTAGAGTAGTTCTTCCACTAAAATCTTGTTGGATTTTTTGTCTTGGAGAAAGGCTCGATTTAGAATAGTGGAGCCATCCCTAAATTCATGGAGACAAGCAAGAGGATGAACTTTCCTCTAGAAGATGTCGGGTATAGCGTCAGGTTTGGTCCTCTCTACATTGCTTTGTACCACCTTACTGATAGAAGAGAGAGGGATCCCATTAGGGCCATTAGTGAGCGCTTTTGGGACACAGCCAACACTTTTGCACCTTCCGTTTGGTGAAATGACTATAATGCCTTTTGATTTTTCCATTTTATCCAGTTTGGACTTCAGCGGAGAGCCTCTAGCTTATGACCAAAATTTGTATAAAAACCGTGACTATCTTCGTCACCTCTTTGGTCCTATAACCAATAAGTTTCCCCATGAGAATTTCTTCAAGTACTCTAATCTTTTTGAGGCTTTTAAGGATGTTAGGTTCTGGCCTCAACACTCTCCTCAACAACAAGTCCGGATCGTGCTTGCTCTTCTCTTGAGTACGATCCTCTTCTCCGACCAAGCTGCTAAGGTTCATGTTCACTATTTGGTAAACTTAGTGGACCTTGACAAAATAAAGGAGCTTAATTGGGGTGCTCCTACATATACTTGCCTCATTAGGGGCCTTCGTACTCGGTGTGCGACATATGAAACCTGAGCCGGATTCCACTAATTATTTACCATTGAATGGCTTGTGGAAAATTATTAAGGTATGCTCAAATTCTCCTTTTCTCCAATGTATATATGGTTGGTTGTTTTTTTTTTTATCTTGTGTGGATAAAAATCTTACTTTATTTGCAAAATGCAGTTGTGGTTGTATGAATATTTCCTACATTTTTCTCCTGGTTCAACAAATCGTCCCGTATTTCCAGCCTCCGTATCATGGGCTAAGGTCTACCTTCAACGACATATCATTCATGGGATAAACTTCTTATGATCAACCCTTAACCATGTGACCTTGGTATGCTTCTTTTTAATCTCAAGATTTACCTCAAAATATGCTTTAGAGAACTTTTTATCGCATTTTTAGCCTTTTGGCCTTGCCCACAGCCTGTGGGTCCGCCTGTGGGGATTCTAGCCTTGAATATTCACTGTTTTTTCATCCGTTTTTTGTTGCCTTTCGTTCTTGCTAGCTGATTTCTTGATAAACGTTGAATGTAGGCCAACTTTCATCCTTGGGCCTAACTCCAACATCCCCAAAGTGTCATTGTGACACGAGAATTGAGTGAAAGCAGGATCTTGTTTGAAGGTCCTTTTGGATTTTGTTGGATCTTGGGGAGAGTGTTATACCTCAAATTCGGGTCAACATGTGGCCTCCATTTGTTCCAGTTGATCCACCTCTAAGCATGTTCGATTTTCATTCACTTTGAAGACTCGGACTCGAATCTAGATGATTCCGAGTACTACATAAAGACTCACATACAAACCTCATCCCTACTAAGTTTTGATTACAAGTCATTCCGAGTGTTATAGAAACTACAATATAAGTTTTCATTCATTTCGATCGACTCGTAAAACAAATTCTTGTTTATCTTTTCATATTGATGTTTCGAGTCACTCAAACATCACTCAGATTTATCGCATGTTCAAATAATCTCTCTAACAGCTTTTACCCGAGTTCCGATCTGTGTATTTCAAAGCAAAGTAAATTACGAGTGTTAATTAATCTTTCTAAGTCAGTTTATATGTTTGAGAACTATTTGTCCAGATCAAGTCCTTATACTCCGATATTTTTCACACCTATAACTTGATCTCTCTTAGGATTGACTCCGAGAGAATTTGAGTATAATGAATATTAGACTCGGAAAATTCCACTCTTCTAGGCCTAAGATAATTACGCACTTAATTGTCTTAATTAAATTATTTTATGTGCCTAATCTTGGACCAAAGTATTTTATACTTTGAAAACCAAAGTGGTTTACTTTTGTAGGTTATCTAAATAAGGATATCTCATTTTTAAATTATAAAAGTAATCGGCTTCAAGTCGTCAATCACCAGCAGACAAGGCTTATCTACTTTTGAACAAGGCTTAGATGTTGTGTCGGGGTTGTCTGTTTCCAAAACTGAAAAATTTCAACACTAAGCTCAACGGTGGTTTCCACCTTACTTTTCGGACATCACCAGCTGACTGGAGAACCTTTAGGAGCCAAGAGCCGTTTCATAACATTCACATCTCAACGGAACTTTTCGAGCGACTCGAAGAACCGTTACAACGGTTACAAAGGACTTCGTTAAGAAATCAGTCATCACGGCTAATCTGCTTGGCCATCTATAAATAGAACCCACTTCACACGAGTTGAAGATTGCTAGAACTATTGTTGAAACACATTACTTAAGCACAAGTCATTGTTTTCATATTCAATCTTCTACTTACAACCCCTAGCTTGTAATTCATACTTTTGAGTTGTAAAGTCTTGTAATTAGTCACATACTCTTCTTACTTTCTGAGTAAGGTCCCTTGACCGAGTTGTAAGGGTTAACTCAACTCGGTTATTCGTAGCTGTAAAGGTTACCTCGGTTAGGAAGTATTAGATCGGATAAGGGAATTTCGAGTATAGGAAAACTCTGTAAGGCATTGTCTAAGGGAGCAATTCTGGTTGAGTCGATCCGTTGTATTGTGTGGATTCAAAATAGTGGGTTTGACTTGGAGCTTGGACTTGCACTGTCCGCGGTTTTCTGCCCCGGAGGGGTTTTCACATATCTTTGAGTTTACACTTTTATGAGTCCAATCTAGACTCGGATTATCTTGTTCATCTTTTTAAGCTTAAAGTTTCTAAGTTTGTTAAAATTTCCTCATCAACCTATTCACCCCCTCTAGAGTGACTAAGACTCTCCAAAAGCAAACCTTCACCCTTTATCCAAATGAACAGGCTGCTACCATCATGGGGTACCATTTTACCTCATTTCGAACTTGACCACATCTTATGTCCACCATGCTCGCACGGATCATGACCCAACCGGTGAGCTCTCAACTTTTTCCTTATGATAGCTTGAATTTCTTGCGTGAAATTAATCTTCATCTTTCGACAGCTCACTCCTGCGGATATCCATATCCCAAGTCTTGATGTGGATGTTACTCTTCCTGGGAATCTCCTTGTTTTGTAAGAATTCCCGAAATCCCGGAAGAAGAATGTGTTGGGCATCCTTTCCCTAGGAACTTGCGAGGAGTAAGATTTTCATGCTCTTTGCTTTTTAGTTATATGCCAAAAGTATTTTTGATTAATACCATAATACGAGGTTTTCATAGTATGACCGAGAGCAATCCCGGACTATGTCCATTAACCTTCGATCTACTCTCTAGGGAATTCAGAACTTCCTCACCTGGGCAATCCTTCCCGAATTTCTAGTTACATTGTTAATTAGTGGAGTGCTAATTTTATTGAGCTTTTAGTGGTTGCTAATTGCTCTATTATTCTTGTAGAGGCGCCGATCTTGGGCATCTTCTTCCGATAGTCTTCTTGGTGGACCTAGGGTACAAACACACCCATCCGATCAACAAGCACCTTCTAGTAGTAATGCTAGACAAGGTTCTTTGCGACGTTCTTCGCGGCATGCGCATCATAGAAGTACTTCCGAAGCCGGACCTAGCAGTTCCGGGCTTAGTGCTTCTTATGCAAGACCTAGCTTTTCCGAGGAGAGCTTAAACATCTTGCCCATGTAGGCTTTTGATCGTCGGATAAATCCTCTTTATTTCCCTCGGTCTTTGTATAGCGGGCCAAACTATGAAGCTACGCAATCTTTAGACCATAGAGGTAGCTCTTATCATGGTGATGAAAGTGGTCGGTTCTCCATATCCATCTTTGAGGATTTCAGGAATTACACCTTTGATGACGACTGTGATGGCAATGCTTGGAAGATTCCTTGCTGCTTCGATTATTGATAATTAGGTAGTCCCCTGTAGGGTGTTTGTTTATTTAGTATTTTCCGTGTAATGAGGACTTTTATGCAATGGGATGAGATGTAAGACTCGATTCTAAGAAATGTGTTCTTTTATTTGATATGATGCACAAAATTTAGGAGAAAGAATACAAAGACAAATTGAAAAAAATGCACTAGCCCCCATTCCCCAAAAGAAAAATGGAAAATCATAAGTGATGGTGCAAAATAATAACATGGTCCAAGGAGTGCTCGGGCAGAAGAAAACCACAAAATGGGCTGGTCCAAGGCCGTGGTCGGCGCCCGCCACTCGCGAATCCTAAGGCATTAGCGACTGCTCGGTGATGAAGCTACCGTAGGACTCCAATAACTCCGTAAAGCTCCTATAAATAGGATCCACTTCGGTGCTAAAAGATGCGAAACGCAAAAAGCCTTCTACAAACCAAACGAATAACATATTGTATCCTCTTCTTCTATTCAAAATAAATATAATTTCATGATCGAGCTAACAAGGTCGATGGATGAGATGAGTAATATGGATAGATCCAGTTTATCCAATTATGAGCTGAATGTCCTTTTCAAGCATTCGCCGAGTGAAGGTCTACCGTACCTTCTTAAGGGTTGTTGTGTCCTATTGCGATCCTCACCACCATGTCTTCATGTTTGGGGATAAGGAACTGTACCCCTACTTGAAGAATTTGATGCCATGCTAGGAAGTTATAGGTGAACAAAACCAGCTATACCTAAATCATCGGAAAACCTCAATGAGAAGGATAAATACATGTATGTTCAAGCCGAAGCTATCATTATCCTGAGGCGGCGGGCTAATATCACCTGTTTGATAGGTGGATTCCTGCTAATAGGAGGTCAAGGGACTTTGCACCAGTGGCACTCGTTGAGTATAGTTGAACAATTAGAGAATTGTTGCTCTCTAACTCCCCTAATAGTTGATGAGACAATCATAGGTTTAGACCGGGTTGAAGCAAATTCTAAGAAAGACTTCTCCGGGAGCCCCTTGTTGTTGCGAGATAAGCACATAATGATGATCGAGAGCAAATAGTGTGAACCGGTTGGCGGCGCCGGCCCCATGGCAATTGTCCGGCACCGCCGAGGTTGAAAAGCCTCTGGTTCACGCCGAAAAGATACTAAATTATGCTCCTGTTCGGTTTTCGCTTCTCCGTTTTTTTTATTTTGCTCTCGTTGGGCCTAAAAAGATTGGACCTTGATCGTGCAGGAGACTAATTTTGATATTGCATCTATGACATGCGAGATCCGGTTAATGGAGCACCTAAAGCTGATCCAAGCTCGTCCAAAAGCTAATGTCTACTTAGCGACTCACTTCTACCAGGAAAAACAAGAAGCGTTGGTGATCACCCCGCTTCTTGGTGGGAGGAATACCTCAAGAATCATAGCAACGATGTAGCTTGGTATGTTGTGCGATAGAAAGTGTCCCAGTCCAAAATGCATACCTTACAGCACTCTTTCATACGCCTGCTAGGCATAGAAAATAGTACCTATTACTTCGATGGGAAGAGAACAAATAATACCCTTATTGGATAGCATCCGGCCAACTAGCTTTGAATTATTCAAAGGATTTGGTAGCTCTAACCGGACAAAGTCGTGGCTCGAATCATTGGAGGAGCTCGCCAAAATTTGTTGACACCTACAAGCACACCCAACACTTTTGTTTCTCCCTATTATCTAGAGTGGATAATAGAAGTAGATCCCCAACGATGTAAAGCACTGGGAACCGAGAGAGATGAATCCTGAAGAAGTTGTCCCTGCCGCTGCCCTTCTCCAAATTTGAGAAATAAACCCTTGGGTGGCTGAACGCGTCCATCGAACGAAATTGAAGCCAAAGAAGTTGAAGAAAGGAGGGCCCGCCGAATTGAAGAACTGAAGGAATGCACTGTGATGAAGAAACCGAGTCTAGTGACCCTAAAGGGAAGAAAGTAAAGATATACTAGGGCTTAGACTCTTAGGATAGAATAAAAGGAAATGAGGTTTAGTTCTCCCTCTTTAGAACGATATTATTAGCATTTTACAAGGATTGTGCTTGCAATTATTTCCCTTTATTAGCTATGTATTCGAGTAAGCGGTAGGCTTACCTATTATTAAATGAAAGTAAGTATTATGCTATACTTTTATATTTTATCACTCACTTAGAGGTAGAAATAAATAAATTTAACCACCTAATTGGACTGCCCTTAAAATAAATAAAAGACATAAGTGGACCGCCTAATTGGACCGCCTAGGAAGTAAATAAGGGAACCGTCTAATCTAATAGTGGGAAAACGAAGCTGCGAGAATCAAAAGAGAAAACCTCAGCCCGGCCAGCCCATCGTTGTCGGGGTGGTGGCAGGCGCCGCCAAGGGCTCGGCCTACTAACTAAGGTCATGCTAGACATAATACTTCTTCATCCGATCTAGGTTTGTGTATTGGAAAATTTCTTCCCCATCCGGGTAAGTTAATTTGCCCTTCCGGGTAAGATCCGACTAAGTACAAATATGCCTTACCAATTAGGCTTAAATTTCCCTCGCGGGTCTTGAATTGGCGCTCTTATTTCCTTAAGGACCAAATCTCCAACTTGCGGATTTCAAGGCTTAACCTTCTTATTAAATGCCCTAGATATACATGCCGGTATATCCGCACATTGTGTAGGGCGTTGAGGTGCCTTTGAAGGTTTGCTCAAGGAGAGTCTCGAGTCACCCTAGAGGGGGTGAATACGGTGATGGAGGATTTTCGTAGAAGTTCAACCTCTTTCACCAAATAAGACACGAAATAGATTCTGAGTCAAAATCGGAGTCGAAAAAGTATAGACTCGTAAAAGCTGCTTGGAGTAAAGTGGCAAAGTAAACAAAGGCATTGAGACAGATCTGAGTCTAGAATGAACTCGGAAAGTAAACACTTAAAGATTACGCGGAAACCCTCCCGGGGCAGATTACCACGGACCGTGCTAATCCAAGCACGAAGTCAAATCCACTATTTTGAGTCCACAAAATACCGTGAACCGACCGAACTCGAGTGGCTCCCTTAGACAACTCTTTACAAGTTTTCCTAAACTCGGAAATTCCCTTATCCGATCTAGTACTTCCTAGTCGAGATAACCCTTACAGCTAGGGACAACTAAGTCGAGTTAACCTTTACAGACTTAGTCAAGGGACCTTACTAGAGAAAGTAAGAAAGTGTTTGTAACTAAGTACAAGACCTTACAACTCGGAAAGTAATGAAATACGAGTGGGAGTTGTAAGTAGAAGATTGAGAGTAAATACAATGACTTAGCTCAAGTACGTGTATTAACAATAATTTCGGCAATCTCCAAGTCTTGTTAGTTGGCTTCTATTTATAGATAACCGAGCAGAGTAGCCGTTATCTTCAACAGACTGTCCGAGAGTCCTTTGTGACCGTTGACAAAAGCTTTCGAGTCGCTCGGAAAGTATCCGTTGTGATATGAACGTTGGACAACGGTTTAACTCTCTTGGAAGTCCCAAAACCATTGGCGGTGTCTTGAAGGATAAGGTGGAAACCGCCGTTAAGCTTGGCGTTCCAGTTTTCCAGATATGAAAAGCAGACGACCACGACACAATCTTCTAGAACTGACATAGAGAAGATGAAAAGCCATGTCTGCTGGTGATTTGACGTTTTGAAGCCGGTTACTTTTGTAGTTTGAAAAGTGTATCCTCGTTTGAATAACCTACAAAAGTAAATCAATTTTGGTTCTTAAAGTATAAAATACTTTGGTCCAAGATGAGATACGAGATAATAAAATAATTAAGATAATTAACTTGGTAATTATCCGAGTCGAAAAAAGAATGGGATTTTCCGAGTCTAATATCCATAGAACTCAAAATTCCATCCGAGTTAGTCTAAGCGAAGTATCAAGTAATGTAAAGAATATCGAGTGAAATAACTTGATATAGACTAAACATGATTCAAACTAGAAGCACCGACTTCAGCAAGATAGAACAAATAACATGAAGTCAGATTTGAGCGGAAAATTAGTCTAATCGGTATGCGATAAATCTAAGCAATGAGGGACCGGAACCGAGTGAGACACTCAAATCCGCTTTCGAGTCATTTAAGAACAAGCAAGAAATACATGAAGTAAATGTCTGTATCACTTAGATAAGATACCATATCACTTAGAAAAGTTTCTAAGATTCGAGAGAATGCCTTGGAATCAAAACTCTATAAGTAAGAAATTCTTATACCTGATTCCATTCATACAACTCGAGAAAGTGTTATGTGGTGTCCGAGTCTTCAATCTCCCCTTTTTGATGAAAGGCATTCCATACTTAGACAGAAACTTTTCTTTTAGATAATTGCACAGGAAGTCGGATGAGTACAGCAAGCTTAATGTATCGGAGCGTAAAATGAAGTATGCTTTAATAATGAAATAATGTTAACTCGAGATTGGTGCTGTAAACATAGATAGAATTGAAGAGAAAGCATTAATTCATTGAAATTCAGAAAAACTACACAATTAGATAGGGAAGGCTCCCCTAAACAAGACAACAAATGTTTGTAAGTTTCTTCTTCCCCTTGCCTTTCAAGCAAAAACAACAAAAGGGAAGAGAAAAAGAAAAGATAGTACGGATTTGATGTCCGGACAAAAATATAGAAATCTCTCGGAAAGAAGAAGAATCGCGGACGAGGAATTGTGACTCGGTGCATGTCGCCTACGAGGGAGAGGGGATTTTTAGTGGAAGTGGAGGGGTTGGAGGTACGCCGGCGCTGGTAGGATCTTGACGATGTGCTTGAGCGCGGTGGAGGGAGAACCGGGATTGCCGTCAAGGGCTCGGCTCGAATGGCTGACCCGAACGAGTGGATCTAGGGGTTCCTCCTGTGGACCTCGAAGTGGGAGGAGGCTCGCTCGGCTGGCTCGCTGGTGCGGCTAGATCTTCGACCCACCTAGACTCGCTGTCCGAGTCGAGTACTGCTATTTGAGCTTGTGGAGTAGGCTGACCCTCGGCAGCTCCCACTGCTTCTTCCTTGTGTTCCTCCTCTTGCCCGAGATGGACTCGCCTCGGCCGCGAGCTCCTCGGTGTCCGCTGCTTCGCATCTGTAGCTTCTTCTTCTTCTTCCCCGTTGTCCGAGGAGGTCGGACTTGAATCAAAGACGCTTTAGATGCGTTTGAGTCACCACGATCCTGAGCCACCTTAGACCTTCTCTCTCCGAGGAGCTCGACCAGCTCCTTCTACTCCTTCACCAGTTCCCTGATTTGAAGAACCAGATTCTGCTGCTCTCGGATTTGGGTTTGGCCGGTCTTTTGGTTGATGGTCAAATTTTGAAGAACAGATTTAAAAGACCGGAGCATGTCCCCGAAATCGGAGGACACGGAGTTGATTTTGTCCATAAAAACGGGGACAAAATAGCAGAGAGAGATTTGGAGGCACCTGAGGTGAAGGCACCAACAGGTGAAGCAGGGAGAGAGAGAGGAGGGGCTTTCCGAGTCCGAGGCGGAGAGGGAGGCCTCGGCTCCGAGTTGTGCACCCGGACACCGAGGTTGAGTTTCCTGGTATCCGTACCCTTGGAGTTCCTTTTGCCGACAACAACGGCAGCCTCGGACACGGCGTTGGGGTCCGAGGGAGAGGAACTTGGAATTGTTTGAAGATAAGGGTGAGAAGAGCACCGAAGGGAAGAGAGGTGTTCTTCTTGGTTTGGAGTTGAGCTGGCACAGCTACCATCCGCTCAATTATGGAGGGAAGAGGTCTACTTCGTAGCCCTCAAGAATGTCAAAAGAGCTTTCAAATGCTTGGAGGTTGGGTTCTCCTTGCTGGAATGCTCGACAGAAAAAGGTTCTCATCGGCGAAAGCACATAAGGCGTGCTTCGACTTCAACCGAGTCACCGAAAAGTTTTTCCGTGACTCAGGAAACTCATTAGCGTATTTTTCAAAGAAGTCGTCGTTGACTTCGGTGAAAGGAATGGGGTTGTTGTTCAAGAAGAGACAGGAAACCTTGAACAAGCGGTGGACGAGAGAAGTGTTTATTCGAACAGTAATGTTCGAACCCTAGAGGTTAGAACATTTTCGGAGGAGGTAAGGTGAGTGTAGAACTCGAAATGAGTTCGGGATAGATGAACTCGCTGAAGCACAGAAAGTTGTATGCAACGAGTGGTTTGAATGTGAGATAACCAAGAAAATTTGGTTGTAGGAAAGAACTTGTCTTCCAGCGCGAGATCTCTGGGTGACTATGGGTTTGGAGGGGTAGAGCTTTACGGATTTTTGGTGCGAGGCTTTTCGGAGGAGGAGGAGACCTGAAAGTCGGGGTAGTTACCTCTTTTAGGCATTTTGAGAAGAGGAAGGAAAGATGAGACTTTTGAAGAAAGGAAGCAGAAAGAGTAAGACGATGAGAGCCAAAGGAAAAAGGAGTAGAAGAAAGAGATGAGAGCAATCGAACTTACTTGAGATGGCCTTTACGTCGCTTGAAGAAGTTCAAAGATCATCTGTGTTCGTAGAAATCTTCCACGAAAAGTTTCGTTTGAAAGAGAGAGAAATGTAGAGTATCGAGACGAAGATGAATAGGCGCTATATATAGAAGAAATACACGCCCGTCAACTATCCGTTAAGTATAACTCCGTTCGACTCGGCTTGTCCATCGGTCATCTTAGACCGGTGTGACGGTTCTCTTCTCAACGGTTTGAGATTCTAGCGAGTTAGAGATCCACGACTATCGTCCGATCACGAGAGAGCGAGAGAGAGAGAGAGAGAGAGAGAGAGAGAGATTTTTAAAAAATAATCCGAAACTCTCCACTATTCTAGAGATAATTTCAGAAAATTTGAAGTCCAAAAGTTTCTCTACGTCCGAGTGTGACTCGGAATGGGTTCGAGTGACTCGAAATAAGAAATAACTACTAACCCGAGTATCATCGAATCAACTGAGCTAATGGTTATTAATAATTTGAAAACACATAACATATAATCATGCAATGAGATTATCACAAGAAATATCACACGATTATGCATTTAACATACCAAGCTCATTCAGAATAAAACAAAATTGATCTTCACCAAGAGGCTTAGTAAAGATATCAGCTAATTGAAGATTAGTAGGAATGAACTCAAGTTCAATATCACCTTTTCAGAATGGTCTCGTAAGAAGTGATATCTGTCCTCGATATGCTTTGTCTTGGAGTACTTGGACTGGATTCTTAGTGATGCTGATTGCACTCGATTGTCACACTTGATTGGAACTTATTTGAAAGAAAGTCCGAGATCCCTCAAGTGTTGCTTTATCCATAGAATCCGATCGCAACATGCTCCAGCTGCAATATACTCAGCTTCAGCGGTTGATAGAGCTACGAGTTACGCTTCTTTGAGTGCCAAGATATTAGGGATTGACCCGAAATTGGCAAGCTCCGAAGTGCTCTTTCGATCAACTTTGTATCCAGTGTAGTCTGCGTCCGAGTATCCGAGTGAGAGTCGGTTACGAGTCTCCGGAATACCATAGACCTAAGTTACGAGTACCTGCAAGATATCTAAATATTCTCTTCACCGCGAGTGAGATGTGATTCTTTTGGATTAGCTTGAAATCTTGCGCATAAACAAACATCGAACATTATATCGAGCCGAGTTGGAAGTAAGATATAGCAAAGATCCAATCATACCTCGATAAAGTTTCGATCTATTGCTTTTCCTTTTCAGTCCGAGTCAAGTTTTATACTTGCTTGCTCATGGGTGTAGATGCGTGCTTTGCATCTTGAAGTTTGTATTTCTTCAGCGGTTCCTTGGTGTACTTGGATTGATGGACGTAGATCCCATC
The DNA here is from genome assembly GCA_021018815.1 of Talinum fruticosum. NCBI lineage: Eukaryota > Viridiplantae > Streptophyta > Magnoliopsida > Caryophyllales > Talinaceae > Talinum > Talinum fruticosum. Next base: position 2,737,894 of record JAITYX010000070.1, on the reverse strand, counting down.
TTTGTCTTGTTTGATTTGTAAACCAAGGAAGAAATTAAGTTCTCCCATCATACTCATTTGGAATTCTCGACTCATCAACTCGGAAAATTCTCGGCACAGATTTTCATTAGTAGCACCGAAGATAATATCATCAACATAAATTTGAACAATAAGGAAATCTTTCCCCTTGGTTTTTATAAAGAGCGTCTTGTCGATCTGACCTCTTTTAAAATCATTTTGAACCAAGAAGCTACTCGGTCTTTCATACCAAGCTCGAGGGGCTTGTTTAAGACCATAGAGTGCCTTTCGAAGTTTGAAAACATGATTTGGAAATTCTAAGTTTTCAAAACCGGGAGGTCTGCTCGACATAGACTTCCTCTTCAATAAAACCATTGAGAAAGGCACACTTCACATCCATTTGATATAATTTAATATGCATGCTTGGATGCAAATGCCAACAGGATTCTAATAGCTTCGATTACGGCAACAGGTGCAAATGTTTCCCCACAATCAATTCCTTCTTCTTAATTGTAACCCCGAGCCACAAGTCTAGCCTTGTTTCGACTACCACTCCACCCTCATCCAGTTTATTTTTGAAAACCCATTTGGTTCCTATAACTGTGTGGTCGGAAGGTCGGTTGGTCGAGTCCGGACTTGGTTTCTTTCGAATTGATTGAGTTCCTCTTGCATGGCCTCTACCCATTCAGGTTCATTAAGGGCCTCTAGTGCATTTACGGGTTCGATTAATGAAATGAATGCAGTGAATGCACATAGATTTTGAAGAGAGGAACGAGTTCTTACCCCACTTTTGATATCAGAAATTATGTTTTCTAGTGGATGACTAGAAGTAAACTTGAACGGTTTACCAGTTCTCTAATTCACGAGATTTGTGGGCTGAGCTACCTGATCTTCGAAGCTTGTTCCGAGTGATCTTCTTCGTTAGCTTGTTCGTTACGAGCGAGGCTCTTGAGTTGTCTCATTCCGAGTTACTTCGGTCCGAGTGACTTCATTACGAGCCGCTTGAGTTTGAGTCTTTGTGATCTCGGTTTCATCATCATCTCTGAAAGCTTGATCTCCTTGGTGGTAACATCGAAACGTAGCGGTTGGTCCGAGTGAATCTTACCTCCCGACCTTTATCGCACGGTTGAGAGATGCTTGAGCAAATTGTACTTTAATCCTTTGACAAGGTAGACTAGATTGACCAGATTGCTTCCTTTTCCAATCTTGCCTATCCCAACTATCTTGCCTTTGCTATCATCTCCAAATATGACCTTTCCTCCTTTATGTTTTTCAAACTCGGAAAAAAGTCCTGCATCTCCGACATGTGGCGTGAACATCCACTGTCAAGGTACCGATGTCCTTTTGATCTCTTCCGAGTGACCCGTAAAGCAGGGAGAATCTAACCCTTCTCACTTCCTCTAACGAACCCAGTAACAACCTTTACTTGTGGTTCTTTTATGAGGAAGAAGGTTTTCGGAACCCAGATTTGAATGACTTTGGGTTTTGTATGATTACGAGTCTTCCTTGCAGAGAACTGAGTCCGTGTCTCTTTCTTTTTGAAAACCTTTCCTTTTGAAACGAGGAGAAAATGGTTTCTTTTTGTAAACGAGTTATGGGCTTAGTCCTCCCTTCATTTTTGTGAATGGGACCATGCTCGGCTTTCCCGAACTTCATAGTTCGGGAATCCTTTTAAATGAGTTCGAGAAGGAATTAGATTCCTCCTCTTTGTTGAAACCAAGACCTTCTTTTCTGAATGAGACACATTGAGATCCTAAGAGCATGTCAAGGTTCTTCTAACCTTGAGTAAACTTTAAAACCGAGATCTTGAGACTCAATGAGCTTACGCTTTAGTTGCTCATTTTCTTTTCTGAGTAACTCAAACTAAGTCTCATTAGATTGAGCACTAGTCTTGAGTTCTCCGAGTGTGAGTCTCGGTTTTCCAATTCATTTTTCAAAGAAGTGCTCTCGAAGAAATTGACTCAAGTTGTTCTTTGAATTGAGAAGAATCGAATTGGACTTTTCTTCCAAAGTAAAAATGTATTTAGCTAAATCAACTTTGGAAAATTTTAGAAAGTAATCAGTTACCTCTTGAGGATTAGTTTCCTCATTGTCTAAGTTTGAGTCGACTCCCTTTCGGCTTTTGAGTCGAAATTGCCATCGGACATTTCGAGTCGTCCGAGTCCTCGTCGTCTTCGATGAGTCCTCATCGCTCCATGTTGCCATCATAGCCTTCTTCTTCTTTCTGTCCCTTTTTCTTTTCGGACAATCTTTGACTATGTGGTCTTTGTTGCCACACTCAAAACATCCAGAATCTTAGACAAAGATAACTTTGAAGGGGAAGAATATTTACCTTTTCTGTCCTTCTTATCTTTCTTGTAGAAATCTTCTTTTGGTCTTTTATCCCATCATTTGTGCTTCATTATTCTCTTGAAGCCTCTTGCAATGAGTGCCATGGGATCCTCTTCGAGTCGGAGGAGCTCGGATTTGCTTCTTTGAATTCCGAGGCTTTCGGTGCTATGTTCCTTTTGGTACTGCCCTCGGCATCCTCCTCTTCTAGGTGGATTTCGTGTGTGAGAAGCTTTCCGATGAGCTCGTCCGGCTTTAAGAGTGAGAGGTTACGAGCTTCCTCTATGGCGATCACCTTGGGACCCCATCTTCTCTTGGGTAGGCTTCGAGTATCTTTCTACACATTTCCTTGAGGGAAATCTTCTTACCCAGTGATTTGAGATTGTTGGTAATCTCGGTAAATCGAATGAACATCCGAGTGATGTTTTCTTCGGCTCCATCTTAAATAGCTCGTATTTATGAAGATACTGGCTGATCTTCGCTTGTCCGACTTGGCTAGTGCCTTCGTAAGTGTTGACAAGTGTGTCCCACACTTCTTTTGCTGAGTCGTAGGCAAACACTCGATTGTATTCTTCTAAGCTAATGGCGCACATCGGAATGTTCATAGCCTTGAAGTTCTTCCTGAACTTCTCGCTTCGCTAGGAGTAAATTCAGCCTTTGTCTTGGGAACGATTACGAATTCTTCTGTCTTCATTGGAATGTAGTTTCCTTGTTGTATGATTTCCCATACATCTTCATCATGATCCATGAGGAAACATTCCATGAGTTTCTTCCGAGTGCTCGAAGTTTGATCCTTTGAATTTTGGTGGTCTGCTGGAAGATCTTCCTTCATCGAACTCTCCGGTGTTACGAGCCATTTGATCTTTAGACCTTCGGATGGTTAGATCCTTTCCGAAAGGCTAGGCTCGATACCAATTGAAGGTTTGCTCGGGGAGAGTCCGAGTCACCCTAGAGGGGGTGAATAGGGTGATGGAGGATTTTCCTAGAAGTTCAACCTCTTTTACCAAATAAGACACGAAATGGATTACGAGTCAAAATTAGAGTCGAGAAAAGTATAACCTCGGAAAAGCTGCTTAGAGTCAAGTGGCAAAGTAAACAAAGGCGTTGAGACAGTCTGAGTCTAGAATGAACTCGGAAAGTAAACACTTAAATATTACGTGGAAACCCTCCCGGGGCAGAAAACCACGGACCGTGCTAATCCAAGCACGAAGTCAAATCCACTATTTTGAGTCCACAAAATACCGTGAACAGACCGAACCCGAGTGGCTCCCTTAGACAACTCTTTACAAGTTTTCCTAGACTCGAAATTCCCTTATCCGATCTAGTACTTCCTAGCTGAGATAACCCTTACAGCTAGGGACAACTAAGCTGAGTTAACCTTTACAGCTTAGTCAAGGGACCTTACAGAGAAAATAAGAAAGTGTTTGTAACTAAGTACAAGACCTTAAAACTCGAAAGTAATGAAATACGAGTGGGAGTTGTAAGTAGAAGATTGAGAGTAAATACAATGACTTAGCTCAAGTACGTGTATTAACAATAATTTCAGCAATCTTCAAGTCTTGTTAGTTGGCTTCTATTTATAGATAACCAGGCAGAGTAGCCGTTATCTTCAGCAGTTGTCCGAGAGTCCTTTGTGACCGTTGACAAAAGCTTTCGAGTCGCTCGGAAAGTATCCGTTGTGATATGAACGTTGGATAACGGTTTAACTCTCTTGGAAGTCCCAAAACCATTGGCGGTGTCTTGAAGGATAAGGTGGAAACCACCATTAGGCTTGGCGTTCCAGTTTTCCAGATATGGAAACAGACAGCCACGACACAATCTTTGGAGCCGACATAGAGAAGATGAAAAGCCATGTCTGCTTGGTGATTTGACGTTTTGAAGCTAGGTTACTTTTGTAGTTTGAAAAGTGTATCCTCATTTGAATAACCTACAAAAGTAAATCAATTTTGGTTCTCAAAGTATAAAATACTTTGGTCCAAGATTAGACACGAGATAATAAAATAATTAAGATAATTAAGTTGGTAATTATCCGAGTCGAAAAGAGAATGGGATTTTACGAGTCTAATATCCATAGAACTCAAAATTCCATCCGAGTTAGTCTAAGCGAAGTATCAAGTAACGTAAAGAATATCGAGTGAAATAACTTGATATAGACTAAATATGATTTAGACTAGAAGCACTGACTTCAGTAAGATAGAACAAATAACATGAAGTCGGATCCGAGCGAAAAATTAGTCTAATCGGTATGCGATAAATCTAAGCAATGAGGGACTCACAGCCGAGTGAGACACTCAAATCCGTTTTCGAGTCATTCAAGAATAAGCAAGAAATGCATGAAGTAAATGCTTGTATCACTTAGATAAGATACCATATCACTTAGAAAAGTTTCTAAGATTAAGAGAATGCCTTGGAATCAAAACTCTATAAGTAAGAAATTCTTATACTTGATTCCATTTATGCAACTCGGAAAGTGTTGTGTGGTGTCCGAGTCTTCACCTTTCATCCAACAAGTACTAACTCTTCATAGCACGCTTTAGCCCATTCCACTTACGGAATCGGCTCTCAGCAATTATCCTTAATGAGGGAACGAAAATCTCGATAGGAAGGACTACTTCCATGCCATAAACTAGAGAGTAAGCCGTTGGTCCTGTAGAGGTTCTAATAGAAGTTCTATAACCCCGAGAAAGCAAAAGGCGGCTTGTCGAGGCCAATCCTTATACATAACTACCATATTTTCCAATATTTTATGAATATTAGCGACTTCAACTACTCTGTTTGTCTAAGGGCCATACGGGGTTTATGATGTTAGATTTTGTACTTATCCAACAAATCTGCTACCTTCTTCTTAAAATGACTGCCATGATCACTTATTAGCTCATGGGGCACCCTATAACGACAGATGATATTTCGAGTAATGAATTTGGCTACCTGTTTCAATGTCAAAGCTGCATAAGAGGTCGCCTCTACCCATTTTCTGAAGTAGTCGATTGCGACTAACATGAATTCATGACCGCCTATTCCTTTAGGGGTCACTTTGCCAATGATGTTTATTCCCTAAACCAAGAATGGCTAGGGTGAAGCCAATGTTTGAGAAAGGATGGCGGTTGGTGTTGTAAATTTGCATACACTAACATTTATGGCACCTTTTAACAAAATCATTACGATCTGCCACCATGGTTGGCTAGTAATAATGAGTCTCTAAGCATTCTGTACCAACATCTTCCCATTCATATGAGGTCCGCACTCCCCACCATGAATCTCTTCCATTATGCACTTTGCTTCATGTTGATTGACACAAAGTAAGCTAATCCCGAATTGCTTTTCTTATACGAGTTGCCCTTGATTGATGAAGAATTGGGCAGCCTACATCCTGATGGCTCATTGGGCTCACGGGTGTGGAGTCCAAGGGATATTCTTGTTTATCTAGATATTGATAAATGTCATGATACCAACTGATATGGTAGTAGGAATATTGATCATGGATGCTAACTTAACTAGTGCTTCCGCCAATTGGTTATCATCCCTAGGAAGGTAAGTGAAAGAGATGTTCTTAAAGTGCTTGGACAATTCAGTAAGATATGCTTGGTAGGGTGTTAAGGCTTCACTATGTACCTTCCATCTTTGCGAAATCTGATTGATAATCACCGAAGACTTTGATATTCTTGACGCCGATCTCTACACCAACTCCAAGTCTTATGATGCAAGCTTCATACTTTGCAGCGTTATTGGTGACTTTGAAGTCTAGTTCCACTAAAATGGGAGTATTTGCTCCCTCCGGTGATACTAGATGAATTCCTACTCCAAAGCCCTTCTTATTGGAAGTGCCATCGAAGTACATTGTCCAAGCGTCCACCTCAACATGTAAAATGTCTTCATCCGGAAAGTCTAGGTGTTTGGGTTACGATTTAGGTACAGGTAGATTAGCTAAGAATTTTGACACTATCCTTCCTTTGATCACTTTTTGAGGGATAAACTTGAGTTCAAATTCGATAGCATGACAATCCATCTTGCTATCTTGCTACTCGATAGTTGGTTGCTCAAGTATGTACTTAATAGGATCCATAGGTGCCACCACATGTACCGTGTGGGATAACATGTAGTGCTTAAGCTTCTTGGTAGCCCGGACTAGTGCCAATGATGTCTTCTCTAATGGCGTGTAGTAGTCTCATAATCCAGGAACTTCTTACTTAGATAGTAGATCAAGCGTTCTTCTTTCCTGTCTCGTTGAGTTAGCATGGCTCCCATAGTCTGTTTTCGTCGTGGTGAACGAAGCAAAGGTTTCCCTGGTTGGGGTGGAACTAACACTCGGAGGATTAGCCATGTATTCCTTAACCTTCTCGAATGCTTGTTGGCACTCGGCATCCCAAATGGGCCCACATCCTTTCTTTAACTTCTTGGAAATAGGTTCACAGTCCATAGTCGGTTTTCATATGAAATGACCGATGTATTGTAAATGTCCTAGGAAACCCCTTATATCTTTTTTTATGCTTGGCAGAGAGATCTCCTGAATGGCTTTGATCTTGGATAGATCAACTTCAATTGCTCAAAGATCGATAACATAACCTAGTAGTTTACACGAGGTCACTCCAAAGGCACACTTTTAAGGATTAAGGCGCATGTTGTATTTCCCGAGTCCATGTAAACTTCAGCTTCTTTGTGGATCATATCATGTAATAAGGTTGTTCTTGTCCTCCGATACATTGCGCCGACGTTCTTGAGCCCAAATCGCATCACCATATAATAATAAGTCCCCCATTGAGTGATGAGGGTCGTCTTTTCCATATCTTCTTCAGCCATCTTCACTTTATTATACCCGGCATAACCGTCCATGAACAAGAGCAAAGCATGACCCGCTGTATTATCCTCAAGGAGGTCGATATGAGGCAGCGGAAAATCGTCTTTGGGACTGGCCTTATACAAATCTCTGAAGTCGACACACATATGAACCTTGCCATCTTTCTTCGAAGCTGGAACTATATTTGCTACCCAGTAAGGATAGTGAACTACCTTGATGAACCCGACCTCTAGTTGCTTTTGGACCTCTTCCTTAATCTTCAAAGCTCATTCTAGTTTCATCTTTCTTAATTTACGCTAACCAGACTTAGTATCTTCGTAAAGTGGGATTTTATATCCTGCTATACTTAGATCTATACCGACATGTCTTTGTAGGACCATGCAAAGACATTAAGGAGCGAAGTAAATTGCTTACGCTCTTACGGATCCAAGGTTCTCCCGAACTTAACTTCTTGGGGTTGATCAGCTGACCCCAGATTAATTGTTATTATTTCCTCTATTACTGGCGAGCGATTTTCATGATCTTCCATAGTTGTTACTAATTATTTAGGGATTTCTTGTTTATCATTAGAGGCAAAATAATTAAAAGCAAAAGGAGGCAAGGTTTAAGTGGAAAGGTTCACTTTATTGAATGAACCAACGAGTACATCGAGACTTAGAAACCGAAAATACATAACTAGAAGTAGCCGAACTAGGAAAAGAATTGGAAATAACAGAAGCGAAATACAAGTCCTAGTACTAGAATCGGAAAGAGGATGCGCTCCTAGGTCGACAACAAATTCTTGGCCCTCCTCGGCATCAATCCAAATGATATACTTGGATCCTTCAATATCAACGTCGGTGATGAATCTTGACGGATCAAACTATAGGTGCGACATAGCTCGTGACAATATGAAGATCGAATTCCCTTCTAGGTTCCCGTTTTGTCCAAACAGAAGACCGAAAAGATTGTTCCCGGTGAGGCTGGTCCGAGTCTGGTGTGGATTATCCCTCTTCAAGGAGGAAAGGTGCCTCCTTCTCTAGAATATAGCGAGTCATTGAAAACTTCTAGACCAGGTACTAGGATGCCCTTTTCCTTGATATAGTAGGGTTTAAGAAAACCATAATAAGGGAAGTTATCTCCTTCTCTTAGGAACTAACCATTCGGGGTATAGGGAAAGGCCTTAATAGAGCGGATTGTGTGTGGTGCACTCCTCTTTGTCTGAATTTCCCATTTGGCTTGAGCTATTTCCTTAGCGGTAGGTTTATAGCCTAATCCAAAGTTGTAGTTATTAGTGGGTTCAAGAGGTAGAAAAGTAGGATGGTATGCCCTTCGGCTGCGAGTAAGACCTGGAAAATACCCCTTCTTCTTGAGCATCAAATGGACACTAGGGTTGCCATAAGGATTAAAGTTAAGAGGTGTTTCATCCCTTTCTAACGTAACGACAATCTCGAATCCGTACAACTCCTCGTCATTAGCATCGTGCTCGATCTCAACTACTGATTCTTTAGAATTAATAGTAGCATAACACGGTTATGACTTGACCTTTGATGATCATCTTAACTTTCGATGCGGTGTAGAGGCACCGCCCTATGATCATGTAACCTAGGCCGTCCTAGGAGTAAATTAAAGGTAGTTGGGATATCTAGGACTTGGTATTCGATGTTCCTTTCTACTGGCCCTATGTTGAATAGCAAGGTCATTACTCCCAAGACTGTTCTTTTGGAATTATCATAAGCTCGAAGATGGACGAGTCTATTTAGAGAGTTGTTACTCTTTAATTCCTAACCTTCTAGTAGTTCTCCGAGGGACATGCGTTTCTTGTTGATCCATTATCTACCAAGGTTAAGGGAACAAACTTGCTGATGCAAGTTATGGTTACATAAAGGGCATTGTTGTATGTAAGGCCTTCTTACGGGAGATCCTTCGATCAAAGGTAATAGTTCCATCCCCACTTGTTAACCAATCCTACCACTTCCTCTGGCATGGTTTCAAGAGAGACTTCAATCTTACTTATTGCATCAAGTAAAGCCTGTCTATGTTTACGGGAAGCGAGATATTAATTGCCAGATTGAGATATCGGCTTTTAATTTGTAGAGTTGCTTAAGGATTTGGTTTCTTCTTTAGTAGCTTCAGGCTCTTTTGGGGCTTCTTGAGTCTGTTGTGGACCTAAGGGTTCATTATGCTGTCCAGATCTAGTAAGGAATTGGATTGCGGGGCTTTTAGTATCTCCCAAAAGTCTTCTTCTTCTATGGGTGGTGTGCCCAAGAAGTCGTCACTATTGTTGTCACTTTGTTGCTTCTTGTTTCGTAGACATCTTCTTCATCACTTACCCACAACCCTTGGACTTCAAGATCTAATGGAGGTAAGCTAAGAAGTGGTTTAGACTTGTTACCATCTCGGATAAGAGCGAGATAGATCCCACTGACCTGGAGTGGATTTAGAAAAAATGGCTAAGATACCGCTATAAGGATTTTTATTATTGCTTGGTTTACGGGCGACCTTAGGCAAGGGTAGTTGGCCATTTCGAAACATGCTTTCTAGATTGCTCTTGAATGTCAAACACTTGTTTGGTATCGTGTCCTTGTGCGTAATGATACTTGCAAAATTTCCCCGCGTCTCGATTTTTGGATTATTTCGCGGTTTCGATTCTGCTCTAATGGGTGGCAATTCTATCTTTCCCTTTTCCAAGAGACGGTGAAGGGCTTTAGTATAGATAGTGTCAATAGGAGTGTAGTCGATATACTGTTGAGGGCATTGACATTTGCACCCCTGCGAATATTGCCTATATTGGACGTTTTCTTATCTTTAGAATGATAATTACCTATATACCCGCTCGCGACTTTTGTGGTCACATTAGACAACTCCTCCTCTATCAGCAAACCAGCATCTCTAAGGGTTGAAAAGTTCATCATGGGTAAGAATTTGAGGTGTTAATTGTAATTGGGCTCGTGAAGGTTTTTACGATGATCCGACTTAGTCTTTCTCGGAGGGTCGATCAACCATGTGGGCTACCTTTGCTTTCCATCCGGTGAGGAATTCTATGAAGCTCTCTTTGTCGCCTTGCTTGATTAGTTCCAAGTCTCTAAGGGTAACAAGCGGATCGGTGTTATAGGAGTATTGATGGAGGAACTCCTTGCACAAATTAGTCCGAGTTAGCAACCTTACGTGGGTCAATTGTATTGTACCACTTCATTACATCGGTGTCGAACATTCGGGGATGATAATTCGGTAAGTATCTTTCGAAATGTTCTTAAGAGTCATTGCTCTTAAGAAGTTGCATACGTGATTATAGGGATTCTCATAACCTTTGAACTTGATATCGGGCATGGTAAACTTAGGAGGTAGTTTACCCTTAGGGATTAAAGTGAACCCCTTATAATCAAAGTAGTGACTACTAAACATGGATGACTCCCTTAATATCTGTTCTATCCGATCTATACGAGGATCAGCTGAGATTTGGATTCGTGTTTAGGGGATTCGTGTTTAGGACTGCCTAGATGAGACAAGATAGGTGGAGGTGGCAGAGTTAATGCCTCTTCTCTTCTTAACCATTCAACTTCCTCATCTCTCTTACTTGTCCTCAATAGCCCTTATAATAGTCTTAATATCCCTCGATATGGATGAAATTTTCTCCTCTTGATCATTTAATCTGATTTCCACCCAGGCTATGTTCTCATTAAGTACACTGAGATTAAGGGACTACTCTAGGTTCAGATCCATTGGAAGGGAACTCTTTCTAAGTACTTGTCTTATGACAAGGAATAGAGTAAGATGGTGTAGTGTGCACCGAAGCTTGTCGCATCGATGTAGATCACAGATTAGAGAGAAAAGAAGATGTGTCGAACTCCTTAGTGAGGCATTCTAATCTCTTAGATCTCTAATTCTTATGATATTCGATCGCAGTAGACTTCCCTGATTCTGTAGCCTAAAGGATGAGGTTTAGGACCATGTGAGAGAAGATGACTTTTGGGAGGAAGGGACATAAGCGCGAGACTCGAAGAAACTAAGGATGCTTTTTGTTTGCATGCACATAAAGAATGCAATGATAATATGATGCATGACTTAGCTAAGATGCTAAGGTAACTAATGAATGATTGCCTTTAATGAAAAAGTGTTTTCTATTCTAGCTAAATGAAATGCAATTTCTTATTTGAGATGAATTTGTTTTGGGCTAAATGCAAGTGCAAACATGAATTTACCTAGTACAAGATGAATGTATATGGACTCATCTAATAAGAGATGAATTCTAAATGCAAATAGGCCCCTCTAATTATGAAATGATTCTTATCCGGCTAATGCAAATAGACTCACCTAATATGAGATGATTTTTATTTGGCTAATGCACATGGACTCACCTAATATGAGATGATCTTTATTTGGCTAATGCAAATGTACTCACCTAAGATGATTTGTTTAGCTAATGCAAAATGTAAAAAGAAAGAGGGACTAAACAACTAAAAAGAAAAGAAAAGGGGCTTTCTGTAAGACCCTTGACAGACGGTAACTACTCAAACCACAAAAAGAGAATTTTAGTATGACACGGAAGTGCAAACAATGGACTAACCCTAGTAGAAAAGGAATTTTGACTTTTGGCTAAATGCACATAATGGACCGACTCTAGAAAATTTATTAAAGTGTTTTATTTTCACCCATTCAAGAATTTAACAACGCTCCTCACCTATCCTTAAAGGCTCACAATCATAAGATTAAATCTAAAAGACACGCACTTATTAAAGCATGCAAATGAAGTCAAAGGGACCACCTAATAGTCCAAAAGTTATATGGTCAAAAGAGGTTTAAAAGGTAGGATACATGGTGACTCATAGTTCGAGAATTTGGTCCTCCATGTGAGGCGTGACAGAAATCGGCAAGAATTCTTGGTGCCTTTCGATCAACCAAAAGGTTTGACCCAAGAGTGCGTGCTACGAGGGAGGAGGTATTGTTTCCTTACACAGTCAAGACTAGTTGAGCTCGCCTAGGAACCAGTGGGAGCCTCTCTCCGGAAAGGGTAAACAGGGGGTAGTATAAACTTTTCCTATAAGTACAAAATAATATTTACACTAGTTCAAAGGTTGCTAAATATGGGATGTCTAATGCAAGCACATCGTTAAAACACACAACTCAAATTTTCAAGTTTCTCCCTTTTAATAAAAAAATTCGTCCCCGGTGGAGTCGCCACTTGTAGGAACCATAGCCTCGAGACCCCACACCTGGGTCCTGGATCGAGCTTCCCTACGAATACTTGGCGTTAGGGTTTTAGAAAGCTTAAGGAATGATTTTAGGGTTTTGAAGATGCATTTTAGAAAGTGGGGATGAACCTTTTATTAAGATTTCCGAGTTTTATTAAATTTGATTAGATAACGTTTGAATGGTTATTTTATTAATCATTTTAATTTTATAAATTATTTTTAAAATTCACGGGATATTATTTACTAAGCTGAAGGATAAATAAAATTAGGGTTTTGATTCTACCGTGAGGCTTTAGGGCTAGATCGATGTTAAAACACCAATCTTGGTCGAAGCCTCACCTGCCGACCACTCGTTGCGAGACTCCGCACACTCGTTGCGGATCGTAGCATCGGCCGGAGGCCATGGCTGAGAAGATCAGCCTCGGCCTCTACCCTGGCTGGCAGATCCGAATTGATTTCTTTTACTATACAATCGGAAAATACCGGGATGCAAATTTAGTAAGAAATAAGCGTAAAAAAGGAAATCGCTTGTCGGTTTTAGGATGAAAACTAACAAAAACAAAACTCGCTCTTCTATTCTTAGTATGGGAAAACTAAGACTAAAAGAGGATAAAAATTACTCCATCGGTCTTTGACTCGAAAATCGGATTCGGGGCGAGGGTACGAAACGTAGGGAAAACCCTTCCGTTCGCCCGTCTAAAACGGCCATTACTAGTTTGAGTAGGGAATTAAAATAATGTAAGACAAGCAAACAAGAAATATGCTAAGAGAAATTTAAAGCAACCAAAACGATAATAAAAGACAGCAATAAAGAGAGCAATAAAGAAAGCGAAAGTAAAGGAAAAGCGAAAAATTAAAAAATTACATCGGGCGGGGAGGAATTAAAAGAACGATTACATCTCTTTAATCCACAATTCGGAAAGCAATAAATGAAGCATAAACATAATAAACCATTTGAAGGTTGCATGATTTCCCTCATGTTGTGCCACCTTACTAATCTAGATATCTACGCTAGATCTTTTGATGCGACGGTGACAAACTAAAGAAAAAGGGCTTGTTGTTGTGAATTATGTATGTGGGGAGTAGTAAAGATTAGTTGAATGAGTGCCGAGAGATCGGAACAACCAAATATTCTTTAGCTCTTTCCACGGATTCAACGGCGGTAAGTAGAGATGAGATGAATGGTTGATAGTAATTTCGGTAGAGTAACGTTTAGGTATGAGTGCTCTTGTTAGCTTTCTGCGACATTACGCATAGGAGATAACCGTATGGGAATGAGAGCCAAGGATCTCTATTTATAGGAGAGAACCTAGGTCATAAATGACCTAGGGTTTGCCCTCGGTGAGCCTCTCCAAACAAGCGAAAATAAGCTGGGCCATAATCTCATAAGATTAAACCGGATAAAGAAGCGATAGAAGCTGGATAGAACCCGGTTCAAGGCATCGACCAACAGGGTGCTCCTAGGGTTTCTTGACCTACCTTGTTTCCATGGGATTCTCTAAGGAAAAACGCGAGTTTTACTTAAATCTTCGGGGTGGCGAGCACGAGGCCACGACGTCGTTTTGAGGGAAAAAGCTCCTAGTCTCGTGTGGATTGTCTTGTGGAGCTTGAACGCAATACTTTTATGCTTGTGATCATAAAATGCAACGCTTTAATGTCGTCTTCGGATCTTCAACTCCTTATCCGGTTAGACAAAAATAAAATGCAATATTCTGAATTTGGAATTTCTCAGTACACAAAATTGGACTCTATTGTCTCTAAAGGCTTAGCCCAATATTGGATCGCCTAAAAGGAAGGGGGATTTATGGACCGACCCAAGGCAAAAGGTTATTTATTTGTTGTTGGGGGTTCTTTGTAGTTTATTGGCTTATGTCACACCAATCGAATCATAGGCCGAGATCCAAATTCTAAAATAGGACTTCGGATTTTCATCATCGGGCCAATAGAATAAAAATACAAAAATATAGAGATAAGAGACGACACTTTTTAGGTGTCTACACCCATATTTCTTTGGCTGTGTTACAAGCGGACACTATATTATATTTTTCTAAGTTGATAGCACACATCAGAGTGTTTATGGCCTTGTAGTTTTCCTAGACTTCTTATTCTCTTCGATGATGAACTCGGACTTCACCCAAGGTACATCTCTTGTTCCTTTCATCTTCATGGAAGTAAAGTTCCCATTCTGGATGATGTTCTAGACCTCCTCATCATAGTCCTAGATGAAGCATTCCATCATCTTCTTCCAATGTGGTGAAGTTTGAAGCTTTGAACTTGGGTGGTCGCAGTGAAAGATCTTCCTTCATCGAACTCTCCATTGTTACGAGCCATCCGATCTTTAGACCTTTAGATTGTGAGATCCTTTTGAAGGCTAAGCTCTAATACCAATTGAAGATTTGTTCTTGGAAAGGTTAAATCACCCTAGAGAGGGGTAAATAGGGTGATAGAAGATTTTTATGAATTAAAAGAGATTTACGCCCGGTAAACACTTAGAAAATAATTCGATTCTAGAATGAACTCGAAACAAGTAATGCACGAAATACGTGGAAATATTCCTGGGACGAGAAAACCACGGACAGTGCTAATCTAAGCACCAAGTCAAATCCACTATTTTAAATCCACAAAATACAAGGACTAACTCTTTATAGAATTTCTCCCTCGGACAATTCACTTACAACTTTTCCTAAGCTCGAAATTCCTTTATCCGATCTAGTACTTCCTAACTGAAGTAACCTTTATAGTTAGGTACAATTGAGCTGAGTTAACCCTTATAACTCATTCAAGGACTTAATAGAGAATTAAAAATGTGGAAGTGATTACAAGACTTTCTCTTTGTAACTCGGAAAGTAGAAACTTAAGAATTAGAGTTAAAAGCTGAAGATTGAGTAAGCATACACTAAGTAAGTGTTTTGCAATGTGTTTAGCAATCTTCAAGTCTTGTAGAGAGGCTTCTATTTACACAACGGAGCAGAGTAACGATTGAGGCTTGTTCTAGACTTGTGACCTTCATTAACCGTTGTAACGGCCAGTCCGAGTCACTTAGAAAAGGATATGTTGTAATGTGAACATTGTGCAGGGGTCCTTGGCTCGAAAAGTGGTCCATCCCATCGGTTGTGATCGAAGACTCGGACTCTAAAACTAGACCATTCTAAGTCTACCAAAGACAAGTACAAACCCTCATCCCTCCTAGGTTTTTATTATAAGTCATTCGAGTATTATAGAAACTATTACATATGTTTTCATTCGATTTTGACTGACTCGGAAAACACATTCTTCTTTATTAACTTGCATTGATGTTTCGAGTCACTCGGACACCACTCAGATTTATCGCATGCTAAAATAATCTCTCGAACACTTCATATCCGAGTTCTAACTGCATATTTCAAAGCAAAGTGAATTACGAGTGTTACTTCCTATTTTTAAGTCGGCATGTTTGTTTGAGAGTTATTTGTCTAGATCAAGTACTTATACTACGATATTTTCTCACTCTTATAACTTGATCTTTCTTAAGACCGACTATGATGGAATTTGAGTACAATGAATATTAGACTCGGAAAATTCCATTCTTCTAAGCCTCGAGATAATTATGCACTTAATTATCTTAATTAAATTATTATGTGTGCCTAATCATGGACCAAAGTATTTTATACTTTGAGAACCAAAATTGTTTACTTTTGTAGGTTATCTAAACGAGGTTATCTCATTTTTAAAATACAAAAGTAACCTGGCTTCAAGTCGTCAATCACCAGCAGACAAGGCTTTTCTACTTCGAATAAGGCCCGGACGTTGTGTCAAGGCATGTCTGTTTCCAAAATTGAAAAACTTCAACGCTAAGCTCAACGATGGTTTCCACCCTACTTTTCGGACAACACCGGTTGATTGGAACACCCTTAGGAGCCGGGAGCCGTTGCACAACGTTCACATCTCAACGGATCTTTTCGAGTCACTTAGAAAAGCTGTTACAATGGTCACAAAGAACTTCTATTCAGAAACTAGTCACAACGGCTAATCTGCTTGGCCATCTATAAATAGAAGCCAACTCTCAAGACTTGAAGATTACCGAAACACATTGCTGAAATTAAATCTCTTTGTATAATGCTAATTCAATCTTCTTACAACTCCAAATCTATATTTAATACTTTTCTAAGTTGTAAAGTCTTGTAATTAGTTACATACTCTTTCTTACTCTCTAAGTAAGGTCCCTTGACTGAGCTATAAAGGTTAACTCAGCTTAGTTGTCCCTAGTCTGTAGAGGTTACCTCGGTTAGGAAGTACTAGATCAAATAAGGGAATTTATGAGTCTAGGAAAACTCTGTAAGGAATTGTTTAAGGGAACAATTCTAGTTGAGCCGATCTGTTGTATTACGTGGATTCAAAATAGTGGATTTGACTTGGTGCTTGGACTAGCACTGGCCGTGCTTTTCTACCCCATGAGGGTTTCCACGTAAATACGAGTTCATACTTTTACGAGTCCAATCTAGACTCGGACTGTCTTGATTATTCTTTTCAAGCTTAAATCTTCCAAGTTTGTTAAAATTTCCTCATCACCCTATCCCCCTCTAGGGTGACCAAGACTCTCCAAGACCAAGACCACGACTCTCCTAGCCTTTCGAAAGGGTCTAACAGACCTAAAGGTGTAAAGATCGGATGGCTCGAGAATAATGGAGAGTTCGAAGAAGGAAGATCTTCCAGCAGACCACCAAAGTTCAAAGGATCAAATTTCGTGCACCTTGGAAGAAGCTAATGGAATGCTTCCTGCTTGACAATGATGAAGATGTCCGGATCATCATACAAGAAGGCAATTACATTCCAATGAAGATGGAAGATACAAGACCAAAGTTCGAGTACACCATCGAAGAGGCGAGAAAAGATCGGAAAGAACTTTAAAGCAATGAACATCCTAATGTGCATCATCAGCTCGGAAGAATACAACAGAGTGTCGGCTTGTGACAGAGCCAAAGATGTGTTGGACACTCTTGTCAACACATATGAAGGAACAAGCCAAGTAAGACAAGCGAAGATAAGTTAATATCTTCACAAATACGACTGTTCAAGATGGAGCCACAAGAAAACATCACTCGGATGTTTATACGCTTCACTAAGATTACAAACAATCTCAAATCTCTGGGTAGAAAGATTTCCCATGAAGAGATGTGCAGAAAAATCCTAAGAAGTCTACCCAAGAGAAGATGGGGTCCCAAGGTGATAGCCATCGAGGAAGCTCGAAACTCTCACAACTAAAGCCGGAAGAACTGATTAGGAAACTACTTACCCATGAAATCCATCCGGAAGAAGAGGATGTCGAGGGTAGGACTAAAAAGAACATTGTGCTTGAAGGCGTCGGAAAGCAAAGGAGAAAATTTGAGTTCCTCATATTCGAAGAAGATCCCATGGCACTTATCGCTTGAGGCTTCAAAAGAATGATGAAGCACAAGAAATGGGAGAAAAGGCTAAGAGAAGATTTCTACAAGAAAGATAAGATGGATAGAAAAGGTAAACACTCCTCCCCTTCAAAGTTATCTTTAACTAAGAACTCTAGCTATTTTGAATGTGGCAGCAAAGATCACATAGTCAAATACTGTCCAAGAAGAAAGAGGGACAAAAAGAAGAAGGCTATGATGGCCACATGGAGTGATGAAGATTCATGTAAAGAAGATGAAGACTCGGACGATTCAAAATGTCCGATGGTACTATTAGACTCGGAAGCTGAATGTGAGTTAGACTCAGACAACTCGGACAATGAGGAGACAAATCCTCGGGAGGTAATAAAATACTTTCTTAAGTTCTCTAAAGTTGATTTAGCTAAATACATTAACACTTTGGAAGAAAAGTCAAATTCGATTCTTCACAATACAAAGAACAACTCGAGTCTCATACTTCGAGAGCATTAGTTTCAAAAATGAATTGGAAAAGCTGAGACTTACTCTAAGAGAACTCAAGACTAGTACTCCAACTAATGAGACCGAGTCCGAGAAACTCGAAGAGAAAATAAGCATCCAAAACAAAAGCTCGGTGAGTCTCAAGAGCTTGTTTTGAAATTTACTCAAGGTTAGAAAAACCTTGACAAGCTCTTAGGCTCTCAATGTGTCTCCTTCAGAAAGGAAGGACTTGGTTTTAACAAAGAAGAGGAATCAAATTCCTACTCGGATCTTTTCAAAAAGGATTCTAGAACTGTGAAGTTTAGGAATGCTAACATGGTCTTATTCATAAGAATGAAAGGAGGACTCGAGCCCGGACCAGCGTACGAGAGAAAACCTTTTCCACCAGTTTATAAAAGAAAAGATTTTCAAACGAAAGACACACAGACTCAATTTTCTAAAAAGAAGACTCGGAATTAGACAAAACCCAAAGTAATTCAAATATGGGTTCCCAAGAGTCTTTTGCCTCGAAAAAGAACCACGAGTAAAGGGAGTTACTTGGGATCGTTAGAGGAAGTGAGAAGGGTTAGTGTGTTTCGACTTG
Organism: Talinum fruticosum; assembly: GCA_021018815.1. Taxonomy (NCBI): domain Eukaryota; kingdom Viridiplantae; phylum Streptophyta; class Magnoliopsida; order Caryophyllales; family Talinaceae; genus Talinum; species Talinum fruticosum. The sequence goes on along the minus strand of JAITYX010000070.1, from coordinate 2,719,141 downwards.
CACATAACTCGAAAAAGGACAAAAAGTCATTGGTGCCTAGACAGTGGATGCTCACGCCACATGTCACGAGATTCAAGACTCTTTTCTAAGATGGAAAATTACAAAGGAGGCAAAGTCACTTTTGGAGATGACGAGTAAGGGCAAGATAGTTGGAATAGGCAAGATTGGAAAAGGAGACAACCTAGTCAGCCTGATCTATCTTGTCAAGGGATTAAAGTAATATCTACTTAGCATCTCTCAACTGTGTGACAAAGGTTAAGAGGTACGATTCACTCGGACCAATTGTTATATTTCTGATGCAACTACCAAGGAGACTACGTTCTCGGGTAAGAGATCGGGTAATACTTATACTATTCCTCTTTCGATCCAAGTCGAACTTACCTTGCTTAAAAGCATCTCTACATGATGATTCTTGGACATGGCATCGTAGACTAGGTCATGTTAGCATGCATACTATCAAAAAGCTTGCATCTCATGGTTTAGTCGGAGGTTTGCCTAATTGTGCATTTAAGAAAGATAAAATTTGTGAAGCATGCACAAAAGGGAAACAGTCGGATCTTCTTTCAAATCTCTGAAAACTGTTTCCAAATCTAAAGTGCTTGAAATGTTACATATGGATTTATGTGGTGAAATCCTCGTAAAGAGTCTCGGAGGTAAATTATATGTACCGATGATTGTTGAGGACTACTCACAATTTACCCGGGTTTGTTTTCTTAAGCATAAAAATGAAGCCTTCAAAGAGTTCAGCTGAGCTTTGCAAGAAAATTCAAGTAGAGTCTCGGACTCGGATCGGAAGAATTCGAACCGACCATGGAAGGGAGTTCAACTACTCGGAATTTGCAGAGTTCTCGTGACAAGAATGGTATCTCCCACAACTTCTCAGGACCCAAAACTCCTCAACAGAATGGGGTAGTGGAGAGAAAGAGTAGAACTCTTAAAGAAATAGGAAAGACAATGATGATTGAACATGATCCGCCTTACTATTTACGGGCCGAGGCGATCAACACAAGTAAACTACACATTGAATAGATGCCTCATCGGACCTATTTTAAAGAAAACTCCATACGAGCTCTACAAGGGAAAGAAACCTAACATGTCATACTTTAAACCCTTTGGATGTAAGTGCTATGTTCACAATAATGGTAAGGATCACCCGACCAAGTTTGATGCTCGGTCGGATGAAGGTATTTTTCTTGGTTATTCATCTCATAGTAAAGCATATCATATTTTCAATAAAAGAACTAACAAAGTCGAAGAAAGCATCCACGTTATTTTTGATGGGATTGTTCAGGGAAAACCAAGTGAGTCAACATTCTCGGATCCGAAACTCGGTCGAGATGAAGATGATCTTGCTTGAAGGTGAGCTTAGATAGAGTCAAGAAAAAGCAACTCGGACTAAGGTAGCTCGGAATATCATGACTCGGATCGAACCAGCTCGGACCCGACTCATAATGTTGAAGGTCAAATAAATGAGCAAGTTCAATCGGATCAAATCACCGAGGATCAACTAGTTTAACCCACAAATCTGGTAAACCGGAGAACATGTAAAACATTCAAATATGCTTCGAGTCACCCACTCGAAAACATCTTATCCGACATCAACAAGTGGGGTAAGAACTCGCTCTTCTTTGCAAAATATGTGTGCATTCACTGCATTCATATCATTAATCGAACACAAAAATGCACTAGAGGCCGTAAATGAACCTGAATGGGTAGAGGCCATGCAAGAAGAACTTAATCAATTTGAAAAAAACCAAGTCCGGACTTTGACCAAACGACCTTCGACCACCCAGTCATAGGAACCTAATGGGTTTTCAAGAACAAACTGGATGAGGAAGGCCCGATAGTCGAAATAAGCGTAGACTTGTGGCTCAAGGTTATAATCAAGAAGAAGGAATTAATTGTGGGGAAACCTTTGCACCGGTTGCTAGGATTGAAGCGATTAGAATCCTATTGGCATTTACATCAAGCATAAATATTAAATTATATCAAATGGATGTCAAATGTGCTTTTCTGAATGGTTTCATTCAAGAGGAAGTCTATGTTGAGCAACCCCTGGATTTAAAAACTTAGAATTTCCAAATCATGTTTTCAAATTGCAAAAGGCTCTGCATGGTCTTAAACAAGCTCCCACGACTTGGTATGAAAGACCGAGCAGTTTCTTAGTTGACAATGATTTCAAAAGAGTTCAGATTGACAAAACTCTTTTCACAAAAACCAAGGGGAAAGACTTTCTTATTGTTCAAATCTATGTTGATGATATAATTTTTAGAGCTACTAATGAAAATCTCTGTCGAGATTTTTCCGAGTTAATGAGACAGGAATTCCAAATGAGCATGATGGGAGAGCCCAATTTTTTCCTTGGTCTACAAATCAAACAAGACAAAGATGGCATCTATGTCCATCAATCAAAGTATACCAAGGAGTTGCTTGAAGAAGTACAAGCTTCAAGATGCAAAACATGCAAGCAAACCAATGAGTAGCAGAGATAAAACTGGACTTAGACAAAAAAAGTATAGTAGATCGAAACTCTATGGAGGTATGATTGGATCTCTACTATATCTCACATCTAGTAGGCTAGACACAATGTTTACTGTATGTTTGTGTGCAAGATTTCAAGCTGATCCAAAAGAATCACATCTCACCGAAGTGAAGAGAATCTTTAGATATCTTGCGAGGACTCGGAATCTAGGTCTATGGTTCCCAAGAGACTTAGAACCGACCCTCATTAGATACTTAGATGCCGACTATGCTGGATACAAAGTTGATAGAAAGATCACCTCGAGAGCATGCCAGTTTTGGGTCAATCCCTTATATTTTGGGATTCAAAGAAGCGTAACTCGGTTGCTCTATCAACTGCTGAAGCCGAGTACATTGCGGTTGGAGCATGCCGTGCTCGGATTCTATGGATCAAGAAACACTTAAAAGACATTGGACTTTCATTCAAATGAATTCCAATCAAGTGTGACAATCGAGTGTAATCAGCATCACTAAGAATCCGGTATCATTTTCCGAGAGACCATTCCGAGAAAGGTGATATTGAACTTGAATTCATTCCTACAAAATTTCGGTTAGCTGATATCTTTACTAAGCCGCTTAGTGAGGATCGGTTTTGCTTTATTAGGAATGAACTTGGAATGATAAATGCATGATTATGTGTTTTTCTAAGTGAAATTATCTTGCATGATTATGTGTTACAAGGTTCTTTTCTTTGTCTTAATAATAACTAGTTCAGTTGAATCGGTGATACTGAGCTAGGAGTTATTATATGTTTGCGCTTTCGAGTCACTCGGAAACTTTACTGAGTTAGACTCGGTTTTTGAGAAAATTGGACTTCAAACTTCGAAATCATCTCTAGATTAGTGGAGAATTTCATAAATTTCTTTTAAAATTTTTCTTTCTCTCTCTCTATCGCGCGCAACAATCAATAAACTAGTCGTTGGGAGACAGTACATCGGAATTCTAACTGTTGGAGAGCCGAACAGACACACCGGTCCGAGGCGACTGTTGGAGAATTGGGTCGAACAGATATCGAAGGACTTTTTTTTCCGCTATAAATAGCATCCATTTTCCATCATTTTGCTACCTTACTCTCTCCTAACCTACATTCTCGCAATCTCAAGCTCTCAAGCACTCTCAAGCTCTCAATCACTCTCAAGTTCTCTTAGTACTCTCTCTCTCTCTCTCTCTCTCTCTCTCTCTCTCTCTCTCTCTCTCTCTCGTTTCTTTGAAGTTAGCTCACTTTCATCTCAAAAATTCTCAATGATGCCTAAAAGAGGTTCCGCTCCAGATTTTCTAGGTTCCGCCACCAAGAAACTTAGAACCAAAAGTCAAGAGGGTCCTTGTAACCCCTCTAAGATACTTGTCACCCAACATCTTATGTTGGATGACAAATTCTTCCCAACCACAAACTTTTTGTGGTTGAAACACATCAGAACCACAGGGGTATAGAATTTCCTATGTTTCAGTGAATTCATATACCCGTAACTCGTTCCTAAGTTCTATTCGAACCTTTCTAGCTCGAGGGGATCATCACCTCACGAGTTCACAACACCATCGTTCACATCAATCTCTCTCTCCTCCATCGACTTTTTAAGGTTTCTTCTATTTTCCTCAATAGCAACCCCATCCCCTTCAATGAAGTTGCTCGATGAGTTCTTTGAAAAGTACGCCAAGGAAGTCCCTAAGTAACGCAAAAACTTTTCTCGTGACTCGGATGAAGACCGAGGCTCAACTCGTCTCGTTTCTTGATGATGGGAAACTTCTTCCGTCATCATTCCAACAAAGAGAATCCAAATTCAAAGATTATGAAAGCTCTACTTGACATTCTCGAGGGCTACGACGTAGACCTCTTCCCCGCCATAATCGAGCAAATGGCCTCTGTGCCGGCTCGGACTAAGAAATCCAACCATCTTCCTTTCTGAGCCTTACTCACCCTTGTCTTTAAACAATTCAAGGTTCCACTCCCCTCGGACCCAAACGAAGTGTCCGAGGCCGCCATAGTTGTTGGCAGAAAAAGCTTGTCGGCTATGGATACCAGAAACCCAACCGGGTCCACTCGCTCGAACCGAGGCAACCCTTTCCTCCCGCCTCGGACTCGGACTCCTCTTTCACTCCCTCCTCCACCGGGGTGCTTCCACCTCGAGTCCACCTCTCTCGTCACTCGCCGCCTTGTGTACAACTCTAATAGACAAGCTCTCCTCTCGTGTCCACGAAAATCCGAGACACTCTTCGCTCCTTCAAGACTGTCCTTCAATCCATGACCATCAACCAAAAACAACCCAATCTCAAATTCGAGAGCGAGTAAGATGTGCTCCTCGAAATGAAGGCTTTGGTTAAGGAGCAGCAGGAGATGATTGAGCTCCTCGGAGAAAGGCGCTTTAAAGCAGCTCAGGACCCGGACACCTCGAAACATCCGAAGAGTCCTCGAGCCTCGCCAAGTCTCCATCCGGAGAGGCAATCGAAGAAGAAGAGGAGGCTACGGCTGAGCGAGCTTCTTCCGGGGAGAAGGAGGAACGAGAGAAGGAAGAAGAAGAGAAAGAGAAAGAAGGAGAAGAAAAGGAAGAAGCAAAGGAACAAGGTGCTCTCGCTCCTCAACTAAAACTAATAAGCTCAAACAGCGAGCCTGAGTGAGTCAAAAGACCGTGCGAATATTGGACGAGTCCGCAGCAGTCAAGCCGGAGGAAGCACCACTCTCCGTGGCATTTCAAGACTATGAACCTCTGGATGATCTCATTCTGGGTCGGCCACTCAAAGTTGAGCCCCTGCCGGAGATACCGGTGCTGCCACCGCCCGCATCTTCAACGTCTTCACAAGCATATCGCGAAGGCGCATTGCACGTTCATCCCTTCCACTTAGACCGCACTCACTCCACCGTCTTAACTTTATTTTCTCTTTTTTTTCTTGTCCCGACATCAAATTTGTATCAACTTGATACATTCTTCCCCAATTTTTGTGTTTTTGCTGAAAGGCAAGGGGAAGAATAATTCTAGAAAATTTGTTGTCTTTTGTTGTCTTGTTTAGGGGAGTTTCTTTTTCACCCTCTCTTTTCTTCCGTATGTACTTTCTGTGTATATATGAATGAAGTTTTTTATTTCGAGCATATTGATTTCTAAGTATAACTCTTTCTAAGTTTAAATGTCTCATCTAGTTTCGCTCCGATATGTCGACTTGTTTCTCTTATTATTTATTTATTTTTTACTCGATATATATATGTTCCCATTTATTTTCTCTCGCTCCGATGCAAGTATTCATATTCCTAGCTAAATGAGTTATCCGCAGAAATTTTCTAAGCACAAAACACTTCACTCATTACTCTATTCTCTTAGATACTCTACTCGATCGAGTGAAAACTCATAATTATTTCACTAACAAAGTTTCGTCTAAGTATGGAATGTCTTTCATCAAAAAGGGGAGATTGAAGACTCGGACTCGAAACTAGACCATTCCGAGTATTACCAAAGATAGGTACAAACCTCATCCCTCCTAGGTTTTTATTACAAGTTATTCTAAGTACTATAGAAACTATTGCATATGTTTTCATTGGATTCCGACTAACTTAGAAAAAGCATTCTTCTTTATCAACTTGCATTGATGTTTCGAGTTACTCGGACACCACTCGAATTAATCCCATGTTAAAACAATCTCTTGAACACTTCATATCCGAGTTCGACTGCATATTTCAAAGCAAAGTGAATTACAATGTTAATTCCTATTTTTAAGTCAGCATGTTTTTTGAGAGTTATTTGTCTAGATCAAGTGCTTATACTCGATATTTTCTCACTCTTATAACTTGATCTTTCTTAAGACTGGCTCGATGGAATTTGAGTATAATGAATAGTAGACTCGGAAAATTCCATTCTTCTAGGCCTCGGATAATTATGTACTTAATTATCTTAATTAAATTATTATATGTGCCTAATCATGGGCTAAAGTATTTTCTACTTTGAGAACCAAAATTGTTTACTTTTGTAGGTTATCTAAACCAGGTTATCTTATTTTTAAATACAAAAGTAACCAGCTTCAAGTCGTCAATCACCGATAGACAAGGCTTTTCTACTTCGAACAAGACCCGGACATCGTGTCGTGGCTGCTCTGTTTCCAAAACAGGAAAACTTCAACGCTAAACTCAACGAGTGGTTTCCACCCTACTTTTCGGATAACACCAGTTGATTGGAACACCCTTAAGTGTCAAGAGCCGTTGTACAACATTTACATCTCAATGGATCTTTTTTGAGTCACTTAGAAAAACCGTTACAACGGTCACAAAGGACTTCTATTCGAAACTAGTCACAACAGACTAATCTGCTTGGTCATCTATAAATAGAAGTCAACTCTCAAGACTTGAAGATTGCTGAAACACATTGCTGAAATTATATCTCTTTGTATAATACTAATTCAATCTTCTTACCACTCCAAGTCCGTATTTAACTTTTCTAAGTTGTAATGTCTTGTAATCGGTTACATACTCTTTCTTACTCTCTAAGTAAGGTCCCTTGACTGAGCTGTAAGGGTTAACTCAGCTCGATTATCCCTATCTCGTAAAGGTTACCTCGGTTAGGAAGTACTAGATCGAGATAAGGGAATTTCGAGTCTAGGAAAACTCTGTAAGGAATTGTTTAAGGGAGCAATTCCGAGTTGTATTTTGTGGATTTAAAATAGTGGATTTGACTTGGTGCTTGGACTAGCACTGGCCATGGTTTTCTCGCCCTGGGAGGGTTTCCTCGTAAATCTGAGTTCATACTTTTCGAGTCCAATCTAGACTCAAACTAGCTTGATTATTCTTTTAAAGCTTAAATCTTCCAAGTTTGTTAAAAAATTTCCTCATCACCCTATTCACCCCCTTCTAGGGTGATCAAGACTCTCCAAGAGAAAACCTTCACTAACTAAAATCTGGGGTGAAAACAACCGTTAGAATCAAAGTTGGAGTTTACCGGATTTGGAAACAAACAACCCCGACACGGTGTTTGAGCCTTGTACGTAAATGTTGCTTTTCCGTCCGCTAGTGTTGAACGACTAGAAAGCGATTGCTTTTGCTTTTCAAAATAAGATTAAAATACTTTAATCAACCTACTAAAGCAAATCAAAGTGGTACTCAAAGTATAAAAATAGTTTGGTCCAAGATTAGGCAAAGATAATAATTAATTCAAAATAACTAAGCACTTGATTATCTTCATCCTAAATAAATCGAATTTTTTGAGTCTAATATTCATTAGGTTCAAATTCTATCTAGAATCTATCCTTTAAATGATCAAGTTAATGAGTATGAATTATCGGGAAGTATAAACTTGATCAAGTAAATAATTTCATTCAATAAACTAACTTGGAAAAGAGAATTAACACTATAATTCATTTTCAGTTTGAACACTAAATCGATACTATATAAAGTGTTAGTGAAATTATTTACCTATGCCATTGATCCGAGTTGTGTTCGAGTGGGTTAGAAACACAGTTAAATGTGTTATACTCAAATAAATGGTTTCTAAGTGGGTCGGATAGAATTTAAAATTTAGAGATTAGTTTCTTAAATGCTTAGAATGACTTGAAGTCAAAATCATAGAGAGATAGAGAGTTATACCCGAGTCTTCATAGATAACTCGAATTAGGAGAGATAACTCATAAAAAATTGATAAACTTGTCTTGCTGACTTTTTTGTCAACTATTTTATTTCTTTTTTTCCATTTTTTAATTTTCAAAACTCCATTTAAGCACATATTCAAGGCACATATAGGGTATTAAAAATATAACACGCCCTGTCTCCAACTCACGCAAATAGAGGCGCTGGAGTTAATACTTTATCCCTTTTTTTGTTTTGTTAGTATGGTTTGAAACATTGATCGGCCCAAAAGGGGCATAACTCTCCCAACATGAGTTACTCCATTCATAAAGGCTCAACTTTAGACCTAAAATTAAGGGGAAATGGTGCCGAGCCACCAACTCCGACCCATGTTGGTAAACTAATATTTTACCTTTTTTTCTTTTTTTACTATTATTGGCATGTTTCAAGTTGTAAATGGTCCTTGATGGGGTTAACTCTTCCAGGCACAACTCTTTTCCATACAATAGCTGCTTAAGGGGAACAAGTGTCATACCACTTGAACCAACATGTGTTGTTTAACTAACATATTCTAAACCTTACTAGGCAAGACAAGAAAAATCAAATTTTCCATGAGTTATCCTATTAAATTCAATAGTATAGGTACATAGTTTAAATCATTTTATCGCCTCTATCACGGTCAAATTACATGATGAAATAAATTGGAAAATCATGATTGTCACTAATTGAAGAGATATGTGAGGATCAACTCAAACAAGTCCGAATGACAATTATCATGCTCAAAATATCTCACTTATAAAGGAGAAAAATTATGAACAGAAAAATTTAAGCAAGTCAACCTAGCATATATTCATTTTCATTCATTTCTTCACAAGAAAGACACTAATTTTTTTTTAAAAAATATAAAAATAAATACATAAAATTAAAATGTAGGATGCAGTCCCTAACGATTAATTCACGCATTGTCCCTATTGCATACAAAATAAAATAAACATAAAGCAAAAATTATATAAACTTCCACGAAAATTGTTGGTTACCTCCTAACTAGGGCCTTTATTTACTGTCTTTGCCTCGACACCTCTACAGACTCAAGGATCATTCAATTGGATTTCCTACACTAAACAGATCTGGTCTCTTGCATACTTGCAATTAGGGAAAAATTTCTTTTGAAAAACAAGCAGATGTATTCTCGCCCGACAGATGTATTCTCGCCCCACACTTATCTTTTTATTCCTTTTCAATTTTAATTTGTTAGTGAATAGATCTTTAGGGAACTTAGCATAACGAGGTTGCCATTTCATGGCATCTAGAAGGTGAATATTGATTTCTGCCTTCCTAAATATTTCTATGATATCTTCAATTTCCTCATCTAGCTTAAGAGTTATGCTTATTAGTCTATTAGAAAAAGGTAGCACTATCTTGTAAAGATCTTTAGTATTCTCAGCTATTTCCTTAGTATTAGAGGTGTTGCCTTTGTTTTGGTCGAGTTTATATTTCTTTACCTCTAATTCGGGCTCTACCTTATCCTAGATGCAGGAAAACATTTCACTAAAAATGCTTTATGAACTTGGGTCCATGTAGTGAATGTTGCGGATGGTAGGTAATAGAACAAATCTTTAGCCTTATCCTGAAGTCAAAAGGGAAAGGCTCGAACTTAATTTGATCTTGGGTGATTCCCCGAATTTACATGGTGGAACATATAATAAAAAAATCATTGAGATGATGATATGGGTTCTCACCAGGTATTACATGAAATTTAGGTAACAAAATTAAAAATCTAGAGTTCAATTTTAGCGGTCGGTCCAATGCAGGATATAAAATAGGTCAAAGTTGTGTATCCAAGTTGGGTGCAGCAAGTTCAAGTAAAGTAGTCATCTTAATAATTTAAGAACTTACAATAACAGAATTAGAATCACTTACTTGGCTTTCAACTTCGTCAAATGTCTGCTCCTTGTTTAAAAAAAAATAACTAAAACGAACTATAAAAATAAAATAGAAAAGCCAAAGCAAAATAGTAAACATAGTAAATCTAAATTAGATAAAAACTACCAACTATTATTTTGTTTCCGACAATGACGCCAAAATTTGTTAGCATGTAGTACAGGTATAAATTAAACCACTACTTACGTTTATAATAAACTATATAGCATAGGGGAATAGGGATCAAATCCACAAGAAAAGATATATTAATATGCAAGCTTTAATCTAATTAAATTTTACTGCTCTTAAAATCAAAATATAAAATATAACTCAGAAAATTAATAATTAAAAATCAGCAATGGCCCAGAAAATTTTTTTGGATACTTTTTTAGAATAATTAAAACAGAAAACTAAAGCAATAAATAAAAAGATTCTAATATAGAAAATTAAATAAATAATAAACTGCTCTAAAATAATTACGAAAATAAATAATACAATTATCCATATTATTGAATCCAATTTTCTTGACCTAAAAGAACCCTAAAAACATAAAAATAAAATTAAAAACCAAAATTATGAATTTATTTAACTAAAAATGTACAAGTAATTAAATTCAAGAATTAAATTTGAAAAATTATCAAATCACTTCCAAAATTTCTAAAATTTAATCATAGTAAACTAGGATTCTATACAAACTCTAAAAATAGATAAAACATAAAAAATAATAAAAGACATTATTTTTAACGTAATTTCTAAGAGACTGATTCAAAAATAACAAAATTAACAGAAAAATAATCTGAAAATTAAAATATATAAAGACTCAAAATTAAATTCAATTAAAATTACTAAAACAAACCTAAAAGACTGATATTTAGGGGGAATAAACAAAATTAATAATAAAATATTATAAATTTATAAGTAAAAATTGACAAACTAAGCAAAACAACTAAAAAGCAATTAAAAACTTATCAAAGATATCAAATTTACGAAAAATACTTAGCATAATCTATATCTACCATGTAAATTATTATTTATCATTAACGGACAAATTGATATACTCATGAGCTAAACTGTAGAAGACAACCACTAGCTCATCTTCCTCGTTGTTCCATAGTTATTAGTTTATTTAGGTCTAGCCCTAATATACACCCTACTAATATTGATAACCCTAGCACTAGCACTAGAATTTAATCAAATTAGAGCATTAAGTATTAGAAAAACATCATTTAACACCTAGTAACCAATCTACTAGCAAATTGATTAAAAAGGATCTATGATAATTTCCTAATTAAAAGAGATGGGTATGAGCCATCCATGATTAATTAGGTTGATACTTATGTTTAAAAGACCAAGCGATTACGTACTTAACCCCTTTAAACTATCATATGATAAAATTAATTAGCATGGATTCTAATTAATTAGACATAAATTCATAAACGTTAAAAAAATTATCATAGAATCTTGGATAAAATCAATAAGATAATAAAGATCAAAACTTTATTTCAAAATAAATAATTTAACATGGTTTCAAGTAGATTATACTAAGTATAAAAGACTACTTGCACACGATATAATTTAAAACACATAAACTAAATAAAAATAACATCTTTAACATTAAACTAATCATAAAAATCAAATCTTTACTACTAAAAATTATAATACTAATTAATACAACCAATATAAGTTTTTTCAGATGATGACAAATGATGGTGAGATGATGATGGTGGTCCTGGCGTGAGGTAGCAAGCAAGAGGTGAGCGAGAGATGAAGATGGTGGTGTGATGTGTGATGGGTGATGAGGGGTTGCATGGGAAGAGAGAGAGACTTGGTGAGTAATGGTGATGATCCTGGCTGAGGGGGATTATGAACAGTGATGAGATGATGATAGACATGCGCGGAATTGTGATGGTGATGATGAGCATTATGATGATGATGGGATAGAGAGGCATGGGTAAGAGGGAGAGGTTAGAGAGCGGATTATGATGACGATTATGATGAATAGGAGAGATGATGACAAGGAGTTGAATGGTGATTTGTAATGGAGCCATGAAAGAGAAAGTGGGCAGCTAAGGAGATAGGTGGAGATAGAGATATGTCGCCAAAGAGGGCAGTCGTGAGGGGTTGTGTGGGGTGAGTTCTAATTCAAGGGGTAGTATATATCCTTTTTAATGTGGAGTTACAGGAAGAGTTGTAAAGCGATTAGAATTAGGGTTATTTTTATTCCTGGTCATCCAAGTCTCTCCATTAATATAGGACTTCCTTAAATAAATCCTCATAAAATAAATACTTTATGAGTCATTATTTTTGGACCGTTTTCAAATATTATCTTGAAGCTTGTATGTAATAAAAGTTCTGCTTTTGACGTCTTTTCTTCTCTTTTCCACTTTATTCGACAATTACCTAAAACTAGACAAAATACAATAATTTAGATAAAATAAGTTATAGAATATAAATTAATTGGCTACTAAAAATATTTACAAAATTTGACTTAACAAATTCCCCACACTTAGACTTTGGACGTCCTCGTTCAAAAAAATCAAAGACTCGATCTAAAATTTTGTTTCCTCATAAAGACACATGCATAAAACATAAAGTACACGCTAGGCTTGTCTCACTTCAAAAACAGTTTCGTTAAAATTAATCTCTCCCAAGCAAGTGTAAAACTTAACATTGAATTGTCATAAAAGAGTTTATTCATCAACCTCACAATATCTCTTTCAATTAAGTAACAATATCAAAAATTATCTATCTTATTCAAACATGCATTTACCAATGAAGAGGTCTAAAAAGTTTTAAGATTGGAAAAATTAAGGTGTACTACGGTTATAGAGATAATTGAATTAGCAGAGATAACTCATAAAACATTTATAAACTTGTCTTGAAGACTTTTTTTCAACTTATTTTATTTCTTTTTTTCTTTTTTTATTTTTCAAACTACCATTCAAGCACATATTTGAGGCGCATATAAGGTCTTAAAAATATAACACTCCATGTCTCACACTCACTCGGATAGAGGTGTTGGAGTTAATACTTTATCCCCTTCTTTTTCCTCTATTAGTATGGTTTGACTCATTGATCGGCCCAAAAGAGGCGTGACTCTCCCAACATGAGTTACTCCATTCATAAAGGCTCAACTTGAGACCTAAACTTAAGGGGAAATGTTGTCGAGCCACCAACTACGACCCATGTTGGTAAACTAACATTTTACCTTTTTTTCTTTTTTTTTTAATATTGTTGGCATGTTTCGAGTTGTAAATGGCCCTTGATGGGCTTAACTCTTCCAACACATGTCTTTTCCATACACAAGCTGCTTAAAGGGAACAAATGTCGTATCACTTAAACCAACTTGTTTTGGATAACTAACATATTCTAAACTTTAATAGGCAAGACAAGAAAAATCAAATTTTTAATGAGTTATTACGTTAAATTCAATAGTCTAGGTAAATAATTTAAATCATTTTATTTCCTCTATCACAGTCAAATTACATGATGAAAGAAATTGGAAAATCATGATTGTCACTAATTGAAGAGATATGTGAGGATCAACTCAAACAAGTCCGAATGACAATTATCATGTTCAAAATTGTTCACTTACAAAGAGAAAAACTATAACGAGAAAAATTTAAGCAAGTTAATTCAATGAGTTATTCTGTTCATTCATTTCTTCATAAGAAAGACACTAGATTTTTTTTTAAAAAAGATAAAAATAAATGCATAAAATTAAAATACAAGATACACTCCCCACACTTAATTCACACATTGTCCCTAATGCATGTAAAATAAAATAAAAATAAAGCAAAAATTATATAAACTTCCTTGAAAATTGTTGGGTTGCCTCCCAACCAAGGCCTTTGTTTACTATCTTTGACTTGAGACCTTTGCAGCTCAAGGAACATTCACTTGGATTTCCCACACTAAACATATCTGGTCTCCTGCATACTTGCAATTAGGGGAAATTTCTTTTGAAAAACAGTAGATGTACTCTTCCCCACACTTATCGTTTTGTTCATTTTCAATTTTAGTTTGTTCGTGAATAGATCTTTAAGGAACTTAGCATAATGAGGTTCCCATTTCATGGCATCTAAAAGGTGAATGTTGATTCCTGCCTTCCTAGATATTTCTATGATATCTTCAATTGCCTCATCTATCTTTGGAGTTATGCTTATTAGTCTACTAGGAAAAGGCAACACTAGCTTGTAAAGATCTTTATTATTCTCAAATATTTCCTTAGCATTAGAGGTGTTATCTTTGTTTTGGTCAGGTTCAAATTTCTTGACCTCTAATTTGGGCTTTACCTCCTTATTTTCCTAGGTTCCTCTAACTCCTTTTCAATTTTAGGTGTTATGACACTCTTATTTTCTTTTGGATCCTAGAAAGGTTGAGATTGTATTTGGGCTTGTAGGCTACTAAGCATGGTGTCATTGGCGATCTGTCTCTCTTGAACTCGCTTAATGGTCATTTCTAAGCTTTGGAACCTAAGGTCAGTCTCCTTTTTCTAGTCATCCATCTTCTTAATGATTTTTTCTAAAAGTTAGTGAAGACTCGGATTCTAACTCTAAGTCATTCTGAGTACTATATGAAGATTCAGGTATAAATCTCATCTCTCTTAAGTTTTGATTTCAAGTCGTTGTGAGTGCTATAAAAACTCTTGTATAAGTTTTCATTCGTTTCGATTGACTTCGAAAGTACATTATTGTATATCTTCTACACCGATGTTTCGACTCGATCGGACATCACTCAGAACTTTCGCTTGCTCAAATAATTTTTCTAATATTTTTATTCCGAGTACTCGATCGCTTATTTCAACACAAAGTGAATTACGGTGTTAATTCCTCATTCTAAGTCAGTTTATTTCTTTGAGAATTATTTGAACAGATCAAGTTGTTAAACTCTTATGTTCTATTCTTTTAACTTGATCATCCTTCGGATTGACTCGATGGAATTTGAGTATATTGAATATTAGACTTAGAAAATTCCACTCTTCTAGGCCAAAGATAATTAAGGCCTTAATTGTCTTAATTTAGTTATTATCTATGCCTAATCTTGGACCAAAGTATTTTATACTTTGAGAACCATAGTGGTTTACTTTTGTAAGTTATTCAAACGAGGCTAATCATTTTTGAAATACCAAAGTAGCCAACTTCTAGCTGTCAATCACCAGTAGATAAGCTTTACCTACTTCCGAACATGGCTTAAACACCATGTCGGGGTTGTCTATTTCCAAAGCTGGAAAACTCCAACACTAGGTTGAACGATGGTTTCCACCTTGCTTTTCGGACAACGCCAGTTGATTGGAACACCTTTTGGAGCCAAGAACCGTTGTACAACATTCACATCCTAACAGATCTTTTCTAAGTGACTCGAAGAGCCGTTATAATGGCTAGTGAAGACTTTTGTTCGAACCAAGACTCAACGGTCACTCCGCCTAGCTGGATATAAATAGAAGCCACCTCACAAGACTAGGAGATTGCTGAACATCATTGAAAAACACATTACTTGAGCAAACGTTATTGTTTTCGTACTCAATCTTATATTTACAACTCCCGATCTGTATTTAATATTTTCCGAGTTGTAAAGTCTTGTAATCAGTCACATTTTTTCTTACTTTTTGAGTAAGGTCCCTTGATTGAGCTGTAAGGGTTAACTCAGCTCGGTTATCCCCGATTATAAAGGTTACCTCATTCAGGAAGTATTAGATCGGATAAGGGAAATTCCGAGTCTACAAAAACATTGTAAGGAATTGTTTAAGGGAGCAATTCCGGTAGAGTCGATCTTTTGTATTTTGAGGATTCAAAATAGTGGATTCGATTTGGTGCTTGGATTAGCACCGACCGTGGTTTTCTGCCCCAGGAGGGTTTCCACGTATTTCTAAGTGTTTGCATTTCCGAGTCCAATCTAGACTCAAAATTAGTCGTTTATCACTTTCCAAGCAAAAAGTGTCTAAGTTCTTTTAAATTCCTTCATCACCCTATTCATAACCCCTCCCTCAAGGGTGACTTCGACTTTCCAAGAGCAAACCTTCAATTGGTATTAGAGCCTAGCCTTTCAAGAAGGATCTAACAATCTAAAGGTCTAAAGATCATATGGCTCGGAACATTGGAGAGTTCGATGAAGAAAGATCGTCCACTAGACCACCAAAGTTCAAAGGGTCGAACTGTGTGCATTGGAAGAAGCTGATTGAGTGCTTTCTGTTGGACAATGATGAAGATGTCTAGAACATCATACAAGAAGGAAACTACATCTCAATGAAGATGGAAGGAACAAGATCTGTGCCTAAAGAAAAATTTGAGTACACCAATGAAGAAGCGAGAGAAGTTCGGGAAGAAATTCAAAGCAATAAACATACTAATGTGTACTATCAGCTCGGAAGAGTATAATAGAGTGTCAGCCTGTGACACGGCCAAAGATATGTGGGACACTCTTGTCGACACATACAAAGGAACAAGCCAAGTGAAACAGGTAAAGATAAGGCAGTATCTTCACAAATATGAGCTGTTCAAGATGGACCCAAAAGAAAACATCACTCGGATGTTTATTCGCTTCACCGAGATTACAAACAATCTCAAATCTATGAGTAGAAAAATCTCTCACAAAGAAAAGTGCAAAAATTTTTTGAGAAGTCTACCAAAGAGGAGATGGGGTCCTAAAGTGACAGCCATCGAGGAAGCTCGGAACCTCTCACAACTAAAGGTAGATGAACCGATTGGGAAGTTGCTTACTCATGAGATTCATCTCGGAAGAAGAGGATGCTGAGGTAAGCACCAAAAAGAACATAGTGTCTGAAGGCCTCGGAAAGTAGAAAGGAAACTCCGAGCTCCTCGGACTCGGAAGAGGATCTTATGGCACTCATTGTCCGAGGCTTTAAAAGAATGATGAAGCATAAGAAGTGGGAAAAGAGGCCAAAGGAAGAGTTCTACAAGAAAGATAAGAAGGACAGAAAAGGTAAATATTCTTCTCCTTCAAAGTTATCTTTAACTAAGAACTGTGGTTGTTTTGAATGTGGCAGCAAAGATCATATAGTCAAAGACTGTCCCAAGAGAAAGAAGGACAGAAAGAAGAAGGATATGATAGCCACATGGAGCGATGACGACTCATCCAAAGATGAAGATGATTCCGATGACTCAAAGTGTCTAATGGCACCGACAGACTTAGAAGCTAAATCCGAGGCGGATGCTGACAACTCGGATACTAAGGAGACAAGTGCTCGGGATGTAATTCAATACTTTCTCAAGTTCTCCAAAGCTGATTTAGCCGGATATATTTACACTTTGGAGGAAAAGTCCAATTCCGATGCTTCTCAGTTCAAAGAACAACTTGAGTCTTTTACTTCGAGAGCAATGGGTTGAAAAATGAATTAGAAAAATTAAGACTAACTCTAAAATAACTCAAGACCAAGTACTCAAGCTAATGAGACTAATTCTAAGTCACTCAAAAAGAAAATGAGCGAGTTGAAAAGAAAGCTCAATGAGTCTCAAGAACTTGTTTTTAAATTAACTCAAGGCTAGAAAAACCTTGACATGGTTTTAGGCTCTCGGTGTGTCTCCTTCAGGAAAGAAGGACTTGGTTTTGATGAAGAAGAGGATCTAATTATTATTCTAATATTTTCAAAAAGGATTCCAAAATTGTGAAGTTCAGGAAGAGTGAGCATGGTCCCATTCATAAGAATGAAAGGAGGATTGAGCCCGGACCAGGTTACAAGAAAAACCTTTTCCACCTATTTACAAAAGAAAAGTTTTTCAAAAGAAAGAGACATAGAGTCGAGTTTTGTAAAAAGAAGATCGAGAATCGGACCAAACCCAAAGTCATTCAAATATGGGTTCCCAAGAGTCTTCTTCCGAAGAAAAGGACCACGAGTAAAGGGAGTTATTGGGTTCGTTAGAAGAAGTGAGAAGGGTTAGACTGTTTCTAACTTGCGGGTAACTCAAAAAAGACGAAAGATCATTGGTACTTAGACAATGGATGCTCACGCCACATGTCATGAGATTCAAGACTCTTTTCCGAGTTAGAAGATTTTAAAGGAGGCAAAGTCACCTTTAGAGATGACAGTGAGGGTAAGATAGTTGGGATTGTCAAGATTGGTGAAGGAGACAACCTAGTCGATCCAGGTTTATCTTGTCAAGGGATTAAAGTACAATTTTCTCAAGCATCTCTCGGTTGTGTGACAAAGGTCAAGATGTAAGGTTCACTCGGACCAATTGCTACATTTCCGATGCAGCTACAAAAGAGACTAAGTTCTCACGTAAGAGGTTAGGTAACACCTATACTATTCCTCTTTCGATCCAACTCAAAATTTATCTTGCTTAAAAGCATTGTTGCATGATAATTCTTGGACATGGCATTGTAGACTAGGTCATGTTAGCATGCACACTATCAAAAAGCTTGGATCTCATAGTTTAGTTAGGGATTTACCTAACTGTTCATTTAAGAAAGATAAAATATGTGAAGCATGCACTAAAGAGAAACAGATCAGCTCATCCTTCAAACCTCTCAAAACTGTTTCCACATCCAAAGTGCTTGAATTGATCTATATGGATTTATGTGGTGAAATCTCTGTGAAAAGCCTTGGAGGTAAATCATATGTACTTTTGGTTGTTGATGATTTCTCACGATTTACCCGAGTTTGTTTTCTTAAGAACAAGAATGAAGCTTTCAAAGAGTTTAGTAAGCTCTGTAGGAAAATTTAAGTAGAGTCTCATACTCGGATTATAAGAATTCGAATCGACCATGGAAGGGAGTTCAACTACTCGGAATTCGCAGAGTTCTATGACAAGAATGGTATCTCTCATAACTTCTCAACACCTAGAACTCCTCAACAAAAAGGAGTAGTGGAGAGAAAGAACCGAACTCTTAAAGAAATAGAAAGGACAATGATGATTGAAAATGATCTACCTTACTATTTCGGGTTGATGCGATCAACACAGAGAAATTACATACTCAACAGATGCCTCATCGGACCCATTTTGAAGAAAACTACCTACGAGCTTTACAAGGGAAAGAAACCCAACATCTCATACTCCAAACCATTTGGATGTAAGTGCTTTGTTCACAAAAACGGTAAGGATCACTCGACCAAGTTTGATGGTAGGTCGGACAAAGGTATATTTCTAGGTTACTCATCTCACAAGTAAAGCTTATCTTGTTTTTAACAAAAGAACTAACAAAATGGAAGAAAGTATCCACGTTGTGTTTGATGAGATAGATCAGGGAAGAATAAGTGAGTCACCTTTTTTAGATCCGAAACTCAGTCAAGATGAAGATGATCTTGCTGAAGCCGAGCTCGAAAGAGTTAGAAGAAAGCAACTCGGAATGAGGCAACACCGAACACCTGTGACTCGGATCGAACAACCTCAAGAGCTAGCTCATAAGGTTGAAGGGCAAACAAATGAGGAAACTCGGCAAGCTGAAACAACTGAATATCAGCCAATTCAACCAAGAACTTGATGAACCAAAGGACAAGTAAAGCATTCAAATATGCATCCAACCAACCACTCGAGAACATTCTTTCGACATTAAAAGTGGGGTAAGAACTGGTTCTTCTTTGCAAAATCTGTGTGCATTCACTGCATTCATATCATTAACTGAACCCAAAAATGCACTAGAGGCCCTAAATGAACCTGAATGGGTAGAGGCCATGCAAGAAGAGCTCAATCAATTTGAAAGAAACCAAGTCTAGACTCGACCAAACGACCCTCTAACCACCCGATCATAGGAACCAAATGGGTTTTCAAAAACAAATTGGATGAGGATGGGTTGGTAGTTAGAAATAAGGCTAGACTTGTGGCTCAAGGTTACAATCAAGAAGAAGGAATTGATTGTGGGGAAACCTTTGCACCTGTTGCTAGGATCGAAGCAATCGGAATGCTCGTTGGCATTTGCATATAGCATGAATATTAAGTTATATCAAATGGATGTTAAATGTGCTTTTCTGAATGGTTTCATTCAAGATGAAGTCTATGTTGAGCAACCCCTGGATTTAAAAATTTAGAATTTCCAAATCATGTTTTCAAATTGCAAAAGGCTCTACATGGTCTTAAACAAGCTCCCAAAGCTTGGTATGAAAGACTGAGCGGATTCCGGGTTGAAAATGATTTCAAAAGAGGTCAGATTGACAAAACTCTTTTCATAAAAACCAAGGGAAAGACTTCCTTATTGCTCAGATTTATATTGATGATATTATTTTTGGAGCTACTAATGAAACTCTATGTCGAGATTTTTCTACGTTGATGAGACAGGAGTTCCAAATGAGCATGATAGGAGAGCTCAATTTCTTTCGTGGTCTATAAATCGGACAAGACAAAGATGGAATCTATGTCCATCAATCTAAGTATAACAAGGAGTTGTGTAAAAGTACAAGATTCAAGATGTGAAACATGCAGCCACACCTATGAATAGTAGTATGAAACTGGATTTAGACGAAAAAGGTGAAGCAAGTAGATCAAAAATTCTATAGAGATATGATTGGATCTCTGTTCTATCTCACATCTAGTAGACTACACATTATGTTTAGTGTCTATCTGTGTGCAAGATTTCAAGCTAATCGAAAAGAATCACATCTCACTACGAGTGAAGAGGATTTTCAAATATCTTGCGGGGACTCGGAATCTTGGTCTATGGTATTCAAGAGACTCGGAACCGACCCTCACTGGATACTCAAATGCCGACTATGCTGGTTATAAAGTTGATAGAAAGAGCACATCAGGAGCATGCCAATTTCGGGTCAATCCCTCGGAACTTGGCACTCAAAGAACCGTAACTCGGTTGCTCTATCAACTACTAAAGTTGAGTACATTATAGCTAGAGCTTGTTGTGCTCGGATTTTGTGGATCAAGCAACACTTGAAGGATCTTGGACTATCACTCAAATCTATCTCAATCAAGTGTGACAATCAAAGTGCAATCAGCATCACTAAAAATCCAGTTTAGCACTCAAGGACAAAGCATATTGAGGTCAGGTATCATTTTCTAAGAGACCATTCTGAGAAAGGTGATATTGAACTTGAATTCATTCATACGAAATCTCGATTAGCTGATATTTTCACTAAGCCACTCAGTGAGGATTAGTTTTGTTTTATTAGGAATGAGCTTGACATGATTAATGCATGATTATGTGTTTTCTAAGTGAACTTTCCTTGCATAATTATGTGCTATATGTTTTTGTTTATAACAAATGAATCAGTTGACCAAGTGAAACTTAACTATGAGTTATTAGGTCTCTAAGTGTTCCGAGTCACTCGAAACTATACTTGAGTCAAACTCAATTTTTGAGCAAAATGGACATCAAACTTCGGAATCATCTCTAGATAAATAGAGAATTTCATAAATATGTTCAAAAATCTTTCCTCTCTCTCTCTCTCTCTCTCGTCTCTCATTCATCTCAATCGGAGAAAACTAGTCGTTGGAAGAAAGCTACTGGAATTCTAACTATTGGAGAGCGAAACGTCACACACTGTCCGAGACGACCGTTACAACTTCGAGTCGGACCGAAGGCTGAAGGTCATTTCTTTCCACTATAAATAGCATCCCTTTATCTTTATTTTGTTACTTTACTCACTCGCTCTCTTACTTTCTAAGAACTCTCGCTCACTCTTAGAACTCTAAGCATTTTCTGACCTTCTTTGCTCTCTCTCTCTCTCTCTCTTGTCCTCTCGATTTGCGGGGTCCGCTACCAAGAAGCCCCGCACTAAAACTCCTCAAGAGGGTACCTCTAACCCCTTTAAGATCTTCGTCACCCAACATCTCACGTTGGATGACAAATTCTTTCCGACCACTTCGTTCTCGTGGTTGCAGCACATAAAAAGCACTCGGAGTGTACAACTTCTTGTGCTTCGGGAGTTTATCTATCCTGAACTCCTTACCGAGTTCTACTCCAATATGTCTTACTTTGAGGGAGTCATTACCTCACGAGTTCAAGACAAGGTTGTTCGTGTCAACCGCTCTCTCCTTCACGTGAATTTTCAAAGTTTCTTCTCTTTTCCTTAACTGCAATCCTATCCCATTTATAGAGATTGCGGATGAATTCTTTGAGAAATACGCCAAGGAGGTCCCCGAGTCACGCAAAAACTTCTCAATGACTCGGATGAAGACTTCTTTATTTTCTCTTGATGAGAACTTTCTTTTCTCATCACTCTAGCAAAGAGAATCCTAATTCCAAGATTCTCAAAGATTTATTTGATATTCTAGAGGGCTACGATGTAGACCTCTTCCCCGCTATTCTTGAGCGGATGGCCCCCGTGCCAACTCAATCCAAAAATCTTCTCCTTTTCCCTTTAGAGCCCTTCCGATCGTAATCTTCAAACAGTTCAAGGTTCACCTCCCTCGGATCCTAATGCAGTTTCGAGGCTGCCATAATGGTTGGCGGGAAGGAGCTTCGGGCTACGGATATCGGAAGTCATTCCCGGTGTCTAAGTCCACGGGTTTGAGTTGAAACCCCGTTCACCCTCTCGCACTCAAACTCGGATTCCTCTACCACTCCCTCCTCCCTCCGCTGGTCCCTCTACTTCTCAACCACCTCCTACAGACCTCCGAGGTTATGTTTGCTCGTTTTGGTAGACAAACTCTCTCCCGTGTCCGAAGAACTTCGCGACACCCTCCGCACTCTCAAAGCCGTCCTTCAAAGCCTGGTGATCAACCGAAAGACAGGCCAATCTCAAATCCGAGAGCACCGGGATCCGATGATCAAGCTCAAGGGCCTCATCAATGAGCAGCGCAAGCAGCTCCAACTTCTTCAAGAACGTCGATCCAAGGTCGCCTAGGACCCGAAACTCGAAGTACTCGTATCGGATAAGGGAACTTCGAGTTTAGGAAAATCTTATAAAGAATTGTTTAAGGGAGCAATTCTGGTTAGAGTCGATCCTTTATAATTGAGGATTCAATTAGTGGATTTGACTTGGTGCTTAGATTAGCACCGTCCATGGTTTTCTCGCCCCATGAGGGTTTCCACGTACTTCGTGTGTTTGTCATTCCGAGTCCAATCTATACTCGGAATCGCTTTAGCTAAGATCTCGTGCAAAAAGTGTTTAGGTTTATCTAAATTTCCTTATCACCTTATTCACCCCCTCTAGGGTGACTTAGACTCTATAAGAGCAAACATTCAATTGGTATCGAGCCTAACCTTTCAAAAAGATCTCACAATCCAAAAGTCTAAAGATCAAATGGATCGAACAATGGAGAGTTTGATGAAGGAAGATCATCTACCAGGCCACCTAAGTTCAAGGGGACAAACTTTGCACATTGGAAGAAAATTATGGAATGCTTCCTTATGGATAACGATGAAGAAGTTTGGGATAACATTCAAGAAGGAAACCTTATCCCAATGAAGACCGAAGGTGGAACCTCTTTGCCTAAAGCCAAATCCGAGTACACCACTGGAACATCAAAGCTATGAACACCTTAATGTGTGCCATCAGCTCGGAAGAGTACAACATAGTCTCGCACTGTGACACGACCCAAAGAGGTGTGGGACACCATGGTCAACACCTATGAAGGAACAAGTCAAGTGAAGCAAGCGAAGATAAGTTAATATCTTCATAAGTATGAGCTGTTCAAGATGGAGCCAGAAGAGAACATCACTCGGATGTATGTTTGGTTCACAGAGATTACTAATAATCTCAAATCTCTGGGTAGAAAGATCTCTCCCAAGGAAATGGTCATAAAAATTTTGAGAAGTCTCGCAAAGAGAAGATGGGGTCCCAAGGTGAGAACCATTGAAGAGCCTCATAACCTCTCCTAAATGAAGCCGGATGAGCTTATTGGGAAGTTGCTTACTCATGAGATTCACCTGGAAGAAGAGGACGCCGAGGTTAGCACCGGAAAGAACATTACGTTGAAGGCCTCACAAAGCGGACGTCAAAGTCTAAGCTTCTCGGAATCGAAGAGGATCCTATTACACTCATTGCCCGTGGCTTCAAGAGAATAATGAAGTATAAAAAGTGGGAAAAGAGGCCAAAGGAAGAATTCTACAAGAAAGATAAGAAGGACAGAAAAGGTAAATACTCATCCCCTTCAAAGTTATCTTTAACTAAGAACTCTGGTTGCTTTGGATGTAGCAGCAAGGAGCACATAGTCAAAGATTGTCCCAAAAGAAATAAGGACAGAAAGAAGAAGGCTATGATGGCTACATGGAGTGATGATGACTCATCCGAAGAAGATGATTCCGATGATTCAAAGTGTCTTATGGCACCGACAGACTCGAAGCTAAATCTGAGTTAGAAAATAAGAGTTTAGATATTGAGGAGGTAATTGAATACTTTCTCAAGTTCTCCAAAGTTGATTTAGCTAGATATATTTATACTTTTGAAAAAAGTCAAATTCCGACTCTTCACGAGTTCAAGGAACAACTTGAGTCTCTTACTGCAATGTCCTGAAAACTTAGTTAGAAAACTTAAGACAAAATCTGAAAGTACTCAAGATTGGTGCTCAAAATAATGAGACCGAGTTTGAGTCGCTCGGAATAGAGAATGAGCAACCGAAAAGGAAGCTCAATGAGTCTCAAGAGCTAGTTTTAAAACTCACTCAAGGTCGAAAAACCTTTATCTTTTACTTGGCTCTTAGTGTGTCTCATTCAGGAAAGAAGGACTTGGTTACAATGTCTGAAGAGGAATCTAATTCATATTCCAATCTTTTCAAAATTGATTCCAAAACTATAAAGTTGACGAAGGCTAAGCATAGTTCTATTCATAAGAATGAAAAGAGGACTGAGCCCAGCACCAGGTTATAAGAAAAATATTCTCCACATGTTTACAAAAGAAAGGATTTTCAAAATAAAAAGACACGGACTCAGCTTTCTAGAAAGAAGACTCGAGAATCGGACCAGCACCCAAAATCATTCAAATCTAAGTTCCTAAGAGTGTTCTTCCTCGAAAAGGACCACAATAAAAGGAGTAACTGGGTTTGTAAGAGGAAGTGAGAAGGGTTAGTTTGTTTATGTTTTCCAAGTAACTCGAAGAAGAAGGGTCACTAGTACTTGGACAGTGGATGCTCATGCCACATGTCGGGTGATTCAAGACTCTTTTCGAGTTAGAAGATCTGAAAGGAGGCAAATCACATTTGGAGACAATAGCAAAGGCAAGATCGTAGGGATTGTTAAAATTGGTGAAGGAAACAACTCAATCAGTCCAGTCTACCTTGTCAAAGGGCTGAAATACAATCTCCTCAAGCATCTCTAAGTCTGTGTGACAAAGGCAAAGAGGTAAGGTTCACTCAAACCAACTGCTACATTTCGATGCAGTCACCAAAGAGACTAAGCTATCAAGTCCGAGGTCAAGTAACACCTATACTATCCCTCTTTTAGATTCAACTTAGACTCTATCTTGCTTGAAAACATCATTAAATGATGATTCATGGACTTGGCATCGTAGACTAAG
This sequence comes from Talinum fruticosum, assembly GCA_021018815.1. Classification (NCBI taxonomy): domain Eukaryota; kingdom Viridiplantae; phylum Streptophyta; class Magnoliopsida; order Caryophyllales; family Talinaceae; genus Talinum; species Talinum fruticosum. Next base: position 2,693,804 of record JAITYX010000070.1, on the reverse strand, counting down.
TCATATTAGCATGTATACTATCAAGAAACTTACATCTTATGGAATGGTTAAGGGATTACCTAACTGTGCATTTAAGAAAGATAAAATCTATTAAACATGCACGAAAGGGAAACTAGTCAAATCATCTTTCAAACCAATCAAAGCTGTGTCTACATCCAAAGTACTTGAATTGGTTCATATGGATTTGTGTGGTGAAATTCTCGTGAAAAGCCTTAGAGGTAAATCATATGTACTTGTCATTGTTGATGATTTTTCACGATTTACCTGGGTTTGTTTTCTCAAGAACAAGAGTGGAGCCTTCAAAGAGTTCACTAAGATCCGTGGGAAAATTCAAGTGGAGTCTCGGACTCATATCAAAAGGTTTCGAATTAACCATGGAAGGGAGTTTGACTACTCGGAATTTACATATTTCCGTGACAAGAATGACATCTCCTACAACTTTTCTCGCACCAAGAACTCCTCAACAAAATGGAGTAGTGGAGAGAAAGAACACAACTCTTGAAGAAATAGGAAGGACCATGATGATTGAAAACGATCTACCTTACTCTTTCTGGGTCGAAGCAGCTTAACACAAAGAACCGCACACTCAACGGATGCCTCATCGGACCTATCCTGAAGAAAACACCCTATGAGCTATACAGGGAAAGAAGCCCAACATCTCCTATTTTAGACCACTTGGGTATAAGTGTTTTATTCACAATAATGGTAAGGAGCATCTAACTAAGTTTGATGCTAGGTCGGATGAAGGTATATTTATGGGTTATCCATCTTATAGTAAAGCTTATCGTGTATTTAACAAAAGGACTAACAAAGTTAAAGAAAGTATCCACGTTGTCTTTGATGAGATTGATTTTGGCAGGATAAGTGAATCCCCAAACTCGAATCTCGAGGCTTAACAGAGATGAAGATGACCTTGCTAAAGCCGAGCTCGGAAAGAGTCAAAACAGAAGGACCGAGGAGACTTACAATAAGGCAACTCGAATATTGTGACTCGGATCGAACAAGTTCACGAGCTAGCTCGGAATGCTTGAAGAACAAGTCAATAGAGAGACTCAACAAGATCAACCTATTCAACTAACAAACTTGGTGAATCGGAGGATAGGTAAAGCTTTCAAATATGCATCCAAGTCACCCACCCGAGAACATACTTTCCGAGATCTATAGTGGGATAAGAACTTGATCTTCTTTACATAATCTGTGTCCATTCTCTCGCATTCATATCATTAACATAACCCAAAAATGCACTAGAAGCCCTAAATAAACCTGAATGGGTAGAGGCCATGGAAGAAGAGCTTAATCAATTTGAAAGAAACAAGGTCCGGACATTGACCAAACGACTTTCCGACCACCCAGTCATAGGAACCAAATGGGTTTTTAAGAACAAACTAGATGAGGAAGGGTTGGTAGTCGAAATAAGGCTAGACTTGTTGCTCAGGGTTACAATTAAGAGGAAGGAATTGATTGTGGGGAAACCTTTGTACCTATTGCTAGGATTGAGGCAATCGGAATCCTGTTAGCTTTTGCATCTAGCATGAACATCAAGCTTTATCAAATGGATGTCAAATGTGTTTTTTTAAACGATTTCATTCAAGAAGAAGTTTATGTTGAGCAACCCCCGGATTTGAAAACTCAGAATTTCCAAATCATGTTTTCAAATTGCAAAAGGCTTTAGATGGTCTTAAACAAGCTCCGAGAGCTTGATATGAAAGATTAAGCAGTTTCTTGGTTGAAAATGATTTCAAAAGAGATCAAATTGACAAAACTCTTTTCACAAAAACCAAGGGGAATGATTTTCTTATCATTCAAATTTATGTTGATGATATCGTTTTTGGAGCTACTAATGAAACTCTATGCCAAGAGTTTTCCGAGTTAATGAGACAGGAGTTCCAAATAAGTATGATGGGTGGGAGAACTCAATTTCTTTCTTGGTCTACGAATCTAACAAGGCAAAGATGGCATTTGTCTTCATCAATCTAAGTATACCAAGGAGTTATTGAACAATTACACAAGTAAAAGATGTGAAGCATGCAGCAACACCTATGAGTAGTAGTTTGAAACTGGACTCAAAGGAGAAAGGTAAAGCCGTAGATCGAAACTCTACAAAGGTATGATTGGATCTCTACTTTATCTCACATCCAAGTAGGCCGGATATCATGTTCGAGTGTCTTCCTTTGTACAAGATTTCAATCGATCCAAAGGAATCACATCTCACTCGCGGTGAAGAGAATTTTTAGATATCTTATAGGGACTCATAATCTTGGTCTATGGTTTTCAAAAGACTTAGAACCGACTCTCACTAGATATTCGGATGCCGATTATGCTAGATACAAGATTGATAGAAAGAGCACATCAAGGGTATGTCAATCTCCGAGTCAATCCCTCATCTCTTGGCATTCAAAGAAACAAAACTCAATTGCTCTATCCACAGCCGAGGCTGAGTACATTGCAGCTGGAGCTTGTTGTGCTCATATTCTCTGGATTAAGCAACACTTGAAGGATCTTGGACTATCATTCACATCAATCCCAACCAACTGTGATAATCGAGTGCAATCGGTATCACTAAGAATCCAGTTCAACACTCAAAGACAAAGCATATTGAGGTCAAATATCATTTTCCGAGAGACCATTCTAAGAAAGGTGATATTGAACTTGAATTCATTCCTACTAAGTTTCGGTTAGTTGATATTTTCACTAAGCCTCTTAGTGACGATCGCTTTGCTTTAGTAGGAATGAGCTTGGCATGATTAATGCATGATTATGTGATTTATTACATTAATTATTTTTACGTGATTATGAGTTATATGTCTTTATAATTAATGGATCAATTGACTCCGAGTGAGATTAAGCTCGTGACTTATTAGTTTTCCGAGTGTTCTTAGTCACTTAGAAAAGATACCAAGTCGGACTCGTCTCGTGAGCAAAATGGACATCAAAATTCCGAGATCATCTCTAGATAAATAGAGACTCTCATAAATGTTTTCGAAAACTCTTTCTTCTCTCTCTCTCTCTCTCTCTCTCTCTCGCCACGTGTTTCAATAAGAAGAAACTAGCCGTTGGAAGAAAGTCTGTTGGAAAATTAGTCATTAGAGTACGTAACACACAACGATCCGAGAGCATTGCTTGGTATCCGGGTCGAACGAAGGTTGAAAGTCATTCTTTTCGCTATAAATAGCATCCCTTCACCTTCTTTTCTTCACTTTACCCACTGCTTGTTCTCTTTACTCTCAACTTTTCTACCACTCGTACATTCTTTCTCTCTCTCTCTCGGAATTGTCAATTCTCTCTCGCTCAAATCTCTCTACTCTCTCTAATTTCACTCTCTTTTTCTCTCCAATCTCCTCACTATGCTAAAGAGAGGAACCGGTCAAGAACTAGGTTCAGCCACTAAGAAGGCTCGAACCAAAAATACTCAAGGAGGTACATCAAATCCTCCTCAAGCACTTTGTTGCCCAACATCTAACGTTGGATGATAAATTCTTCCCTACCACCTTATTTTCTTGGTTACAACTCATCGGGACCACTGGTGTGTATAACTATTTATGCTTCAGTGAATACATCTATCCGTAACTCGTTGTTGAGTTCTATGCCAATATCACAGCCTCAAAAGACGTCATATCTTTTGTTGTTCCGGAGAAGGTTGTTCGATCAACCTTGCTCTTTTCTACCGTCTCTTTGACGTTAAATGCTTCTTTCTAAATTCCCATCCAAGTGCCATTCACGAAATCGCAGATGATTTCTTTGATAAGTACGCAAAGAGGTGCCTGAGTCACCTAAGAACTTTTCTCGTGACTCGGATGAAATCGAAGCAAAGTCGCTCTACTTCATCTTGATGAGAACCTTTTTCTCTCATCATTCCAAGCAAAGAGAATCCAAATTCTAAGATTCTCAAAGCTTTATTCGACATTTTATAGGGCTACGAAGTAGACCTCTTCCCAGCCTATCATTGAGAAGATGACCTTTGTGCCTGCTCACTCAAAGAAATCCACTCTTTTTCCCTTCGGAGCCCTTCCGACTCGCTGTCTTCAAGCAGTTCAAAGTTCCCCTTCCCACGTAACCTAACGCTTGCTCGAAAGCTACCATTTGTCCGGGCAGGAAAGAGCTTCGAGTCTCGGGTACCAGGAAGTAAAACCTAGTGTCCGGATTCATGGGTCCGAGCTACCACCTCCTTGTCCTCTACCAACTCAAACTTAGACTCCACCTGGCGAGCACTACAGCTGATTGTTGGGCCTTCTACTTCTCATCCTCCTCCCTCATCCGATGTGTTTACCAAGATGGTAAACAAATTTGCTTCTCTCATTCCCAACCTAGTTCTCGCTCTAGAAAACTACTCAATCTCAAATCTAGGAGAACCAGGAGCTAGTGCCCGAGCTCAAGGGGATCATACAAGAATAGCGCGAACAGATTCGCCACCTTCAAGAGCGCAAATCAAAAGCCGTAGAGGACTCGGAAACGTCTCGATACTTCGAGGAGTCCTCCAGCCTCAGCTAAGTCAACTTCAATCGAAGTTGAAAAAGTAGTCGAAGAAGCGATCGAAGAAGCAACTCAAGAGGCGAGTTAAAGAAAAAGCCAAGGCGGTCGAAGGAGAAGCTGAAAAGCAAGAAGAAGAAAAACAAGAGGAAGTCGCTGCTGTACTCGAGGGCGGGATGCAAAAGAACTAGAACCGATCTCTTCGGATCATGTTCGACCAGCTCGAAGAGGCCGGCGAAGAAGGTTAGTCAAGCACTCGCCTCGAAGCACGACTGCAGTTGTCTTCGAGGATGATATTTCCTTAGTTCATAGAACTAAGACCGAGCGGATTCCCGACATTCCAGTCCTGCAGCCTCCCCGCTCAACCACTTCTACACAAGCATACGAGCGCAGGTGCACTACTCGTCCATCCTCCTCCGCACAACCCGCCCCCTCCTCTTAGCTTACATTTTTTAACTCAAAATTTATCTTGTTTTGTCCAACATCTCGATGTACTTTTCTACTATTTCCTCCCTACTTTTAATGAAATGCATAGGGGAGAAAAATATAGAAACTTAGATGTTTGGTTTAAGGGGAGTTCTTTTCCCTTTGTCCGAGTTTGTTTTAATTTTTTTAATTTTTCTTTGTACATATTTATTTCGAGCAATGAATGAATCTTCGTCTTCCGAGCATATATGTTTCTAAGTTACATATTTCTGTTTGCCCCGATACTTATTGCCTTAACATATCTACTCCGGTTACAATTTCTTTTCTAATTAAGTTTGCTCGATTATTTATCAACAAACCTCGTTCGAATTATCTTATGATCTAAGCTACACTTTCTAAGTATCTTAAGTCTTACTTAAGAGAATATTGTTTCTTACTCTAATCAATTCGCGATGAAAACTTAGCTATGAACTAACAAATTTCTATCTTAAGTATGGAATACCTTTCATCAAAAAGGGGAGATTGAAGACTCGGTTATAACTCTCTATCTCTCTTAGGTTTCGAGTTCAAGACATTCCGAGCCCTATAGAAACTAAATTTTGATTATGTTCGACTGACTCGTAAAGCACTCTATTGCATATCTCTTACTTGCATTTCCGACTCACTCAAACATCACTTAGAACCATCGTATACTCAAACTATTTCTCTAACCTCGCTTATTCTGAGCACCGACTTTGTAATTCAAGTTAAAATGAATTACGAGTGTTAATTCTTTATTCTAAGTCAATTTATTTATGGAGAATTATTTGAGTGGATCAAGTTCATGTATCCTAATATATTTTCTTTCTAACTTGATCATTTGAGAATTGACTCAAGATGGAATCTGGACCTAATGGATATTAGACTCGGAAAATTTCATTCTTTTAGGCCAAAGATAATTAAGCACTTAATTACTCTAATTTAATTATTATTTGTGCCTAATCTTGGACCAAAGTATTTTATAGTTTGAGAACCAATGTGGTTTGTTTTTGTAGGTTGTTCAAAAAGGTTAATCTATTTTTTGAATTACAAATGCAACCGGTTTCTAGCCGTGAACCACCAGCGAGACAAGTTTTAGCTACTTCGGACAGGGCTCAAACACCGTGTCGTGGTTGTTTGTTTCCAAAACTGGAAAACTCTAACTCTAAGCCTAACGGTTGTTTCCACCTCAGTTTTTAGTCACCACCAATTGATTGGACCATCTTTTGGAGCCAAGAACCGTTGCACAACATTCACATCCCAACGAATCTTTTCCGAGTGGCTCGGAATAACCGTTACAATGGCTAATAAAGATTTCAGTCCAAAAATAAGACTCAAAGGTCATTTTGCTTGGATGCCTATAAATAGAAGCCACTCCATAAGACTAGAAGATTGTTGGAAATATTGTTGAACATATTGCCTAACACTTGCTAAGTGCATTCTTACTCAATCTTCTACTTACAACTCCTAATCTATATGTCATATTTTCCGAGTTGTAAAGAAATTCTTGTAATCCGTTATATTCTTTTCTTACTTTCTTTGTAAGTCCCTTGACTAAGTTGTAAAGGTTAACACAGCTCGGTTGCCCTCGATATTTTTTTTTCTTTGGATATTTTTTTAGAATAATTAAAACAGAAAACTAAAGTAGTAAATAAACATATTCTAAAACAGAAAATTAAATAAATAATAAACTACTCTAAAATAATTACAAAAATAAATAATAAAATTACCCAGATTATTGAAACTAATTTTCTTGAGCATTTTTTTGAAAATTATTTTTGAAAAAAAATTGAAATGTTGGGCTTAAATTTTATATAAGTGTTTTTGAATAATTAATTTGTTTGGCCAAAATTTTAAAAAGGGAGATAGAGGAGATAGAGATAAAACAAAATAAGAGAGAGAAAGATAAGAGAGATGAGAGAGAGAGGAGAGAGGGAGAGAGAGAGCAGACAAGAGAAAATAATGTAGAGAGAAAGGAGAAAAAGAAAGAATGGGATTGTGGGTTATTACTAGGGAGTTTATCCAGAAATTATAAACAGAAAGAAGCATTTGTTGTTTTTGTTTTTGGGGAGTTTTTTTTCAAAAATCACTTTTGAAAAACAGTTTTAATTTTTAAAAAAAATTAGTGTTTGAATTAATTTTAATTTTTACAATCTAAAAATACTTTTGAAATCTAGGCCAAATACCCACAAAATAAAATTAAAAACCAAAATTATAAATTTATTTAATTAAAAATCTATAGTAATTAAATTCAAGAATTAAATCTGAAAAATTATCAAATTATTTTCCGAAATTCTAAAATTTAATCATAGTAAACTAGGACTATATATAAACCCTAAAAACAGATAAAACCCAAAAATAATAAAAGACATTATTTTTAACCTAATTTCTAAGAGACTCGACTCAAAAATAACGAAAACTGAGAAAAGAAAATCTAAAAATTAAAATAAATAAAGACTCAAAATTAAATTAAACTAATATTACTAAAACTAACCCAAAAGACTGATATTTAGGGGGAAATAAACGAAATTAATAACAAAAGATTATAAATTTGTAAATAAAAATTAACAAACTAAGCAAAACAATTAAAAAGCAATTAAAAACTTATCAAAGATATCAAATTTATAAAAATACCTAGTATAATGTATATCCACTATGTAAATTATTATTTATCATCAATACGAAAATTGATCTACCCATGAGCTAAATTGTAGAAGACAACCACTAGTGGATCTTCCCCATTTTTCCTTAGTTATTAGTTTACTTAGTTCTACCCCTAATATAAACCCTACTAATATTATTGATAACCTTAACACTAGCACTAGAATTTAATCAAATTAGAGTATTAAGTATTAGAAAAACATCATCTACCTCCTATTAACCAATCTACTTGCAAACTAATTTAAAAAGGATCTATGATTATTTCCAAATTAAAAGAGATGGGTATGAGTCATCCATGATTAACTAGGTTGATACTTGTGTCTAAAAGACTTTAAACTATCATATGAATTTATATAAAATTAATTAGCGCACATTTTAATTAATAAGCATAAATTCATAAACGTTAAGAACAAATTATCATAGAAACATGAATAAAATCAATAAGACAATAAAGATCAAAACTTTATTTCAAAATAAATAATTTAACATGTTTGCAAATAGATTATACTAAGTAAAAAGACTATTTGCATATAATATAATTTAAAATATATAAAATAAATAAAAATAACATCTTTAATATTAAACTAACAATAAATATCCAATCTTTACCACTAAAAATTATATTACTAATTATTACTATCGATATAAGTTTCTTCGAACAATGACAAACGATGGCTAGATGATGATGATGATCCTAGCGTGAGGTAGCAAGCAAGAGGTGAACGAGAGATGAAGATGGTGGTGATGAAGATGATGGTGTAATGGGTGATAAGGGGCTGCGTAGCAAGAGAGAGAGAGAGAGAGTTGGTGAGGTAATGGTGATGATCCTGACTAAGGGGATTATGAATGGTGATGAGATGATGATAGGCATGCGTGGAATTGTGATGGTGATGATGAGGATTATGATTATGATTATGGTGGGATAGAGAGGTGTGGGTGAGAGGGAGAGATTAGCGAGAGGGAGGGAATTATGATGATGATTATGATGAAGAGGAGAGATGATGATAAAGAGCTGAATGGTGATTTGTAATGGAGCCGTGAAAGAGAAAAGTGGGTACCCAAAGAGATAGGTGGAGATAGAGATATGCTGCCAAAGAGTACAGCCATGAGGGGCTACATGGGGTGAGTTCTAATTAAAGGGGTGGTATCTTTTTTAATGTGGAGTTAGAGGAGGAATTGTAAAGCGATTAGAATTAGGGTTATTTATATTCCTTGCCATGCAAGTCTCCCCTTTAAAATACGACTTCCTTAAATAAATCCTCATAAAATAAATACTTTATGAGTCATTATTTTTGGACCAACTTCAAATATTATCTTGAAGTTTGCAGGTAATAAAAACCCCGCTTTTACATCATTTCTTCTCTCTTCCATTTTATTGGACAATTACCTAAAACAGACAAAATAGAATAATTTAGATAAAATAAATTATATAATATAAATTAATTAACTACTAAAAATACGTATAAAATATGACTTAACACTCCGACTTAGAGTAGTCAGGCGCCTCATCTCCATGAACATCCACTCGAACACCCGCTAGGCTATCGTAACTTCTTAACCTTATTTAAACTCTTAATAATATGTTGCAGCGGAAGCTTTCCAAAATTCTAACACATAGTCATATGGGTACTTCTAAACATGCGATTTAAATTCGTGCTTAATCATATCCATAACAATCTTACAAATTCCATGCAAAATTCATCCAACCTTCTAACATAGTCTAAAGTGTAAACATGGACCGCCTTCCTATCTTGGGTCACCAAATTGTCGCTAATCATTAATCATCCTAGAGGCTTCTTCGAGCCCTTTAATTTACCTAAAAAATGGTGAGGTTATCAGCTCTCCAAGCCCAGTGAATAATGCTTATACTTCCCGATATTACACTTTGCACATTATCCGATTTACACACAAGCATATAAACAAGTAACACGAATAACTTAAATCATAATATGCAACACGTGGAAGGTGGTATACAAACACTATTACACTTCACAAGTAGAATCGTACATTCCACATTTATAATGCTCTTAATATTTCGCAAAACACATACTTATATTATAAAACAGATTATTAAACTAACTCAGCCATACTTGTCACTTGAGTTCAAAAGAAAATAAGGTCCGCTAAGCTAGACTAATAACACGACTATAACGACAACTTGTATGTACAGAGACACACTTTAACATAGGTTTTCCCATCATCATAAATGTAACGAATATTTATAATCTTACAAATATCATATCATGTTTAGTTATAGTTCAACACATAGATCAGAATCTTAATTATGTCTTGAGTTTCTTAATCTTAAGGAAATCCACTCATAACAAACACAAGTAACTATCACAAAAACACAAGGGTCATAAACGCATCCTAGTGGATCGATTGAAGAAATCATAAGACGCCATCCAGGGACCCATCACTCTAGAGAACGTAGCTACCTAAAATTAGAAATTTATGGAGTCATAATTCACATGCTAGTGAACCGACTGAAGCCATCAAAAGGTTCAACTAGGGACCTACACATATCATATACACACAAACCAAAAATCAAATCCTAGTGGATTGGTAAAAGCCCTAACCAGGCTCCCCGAAACACATAAAGATAAACTACTTCTATGGTCATAACTCAAGAATGTCACACATAAGCAATAGTCTTAGGCGGACACAAACTTCATTCGCCTTTTTAAACATATTCTTAACATATCTTAAATTCATATTATCATATTTCTTTCAAAAATAACACACATTCACATCTCAAATTAACAATTTCGTCATGACTTATATAGTAACAAACAAGCATGAATTTTTGTTGAACACTTTCAAAATTATTTCTATAAGTGTACATAGTCCATTTATAGTATTTAATGGTTTCATGTTTCATAGTAATCACCAAATAAGCCAATAAGTTGAAAACATATAATCAACCCATACTAGCATAAATCGAGCAATTTTACGTAGAAATTCATAACTCAAAACCTAGTCACCCTAAAATCATGAAAATTTATAGTAAATTGCCACATCATACATGTAAGGTACAATAAAATTTTCAACAATCCGAAACTCAAACAATGCAAAAAAATATGTTAGAATCTGAAATTTAGCGTCTATCTTCAACAATTATTATGCTTCTTAACCATACAATAACACATATGAGATTAGAATATAACATGATCGTCAATCATACATATTCATAATTCAATTATAGCATCCAATAATCAAACAAATCATAATATAAATTGAAGGTGTGCTCCTAATTTAGTGAAATTAAGTTTCTAATTCTTTCGTTAAGTTTAGATTATTATATTGATGTATTATTTCTTTTTGATTATCTTCCCCTAACCTCATTTTAATTTAGCCAAGTAGATCTCTTTGATCTTTCCTTACTTTCTTAATCTACCATGCAAAAACTTCAAAACTCTTCATTTCCTTAATCTACCAAGTAAAAAGTCTACCAAGCAAAAACACCGTAAACTCTTCCTTTCCTTAATCTAACAAGCAAAAAGCCTCCAAACTCTTCCTTTCCTTCTCTCTATTTTTTTGTGTTTTTCTTGGTGCTCTTAGAAAGGAGAATCAACTCATATTTATAGGAATTTCAAACCAATAAAATTATGATACTTGTCAAATTGTTTTTTAAAAACCATGGGCTAAAACCATGTGCATTTTTATTTCTATGAAAAGAACTATAGGTTTAACAAAACCATGGTTTGAAAATCCATGTGAAAGCTAAAACAATTGGATTACTTTTTTTTTTTTGGCTTAATTACTAAGTATGCATTTAACTTGACTTGACTTGACTTGACTTTAACTTTGGCTTGACCAATTTTATCCGACTAGGTAACTTATTAACCGAATATCGATAATTTTAATGCATGTGAAGTGATCTAACGAACACATAATTCTTATTATTCTCAACTTATAATGTCAGCTAAACATTATCGGACCAATTAATTCACGTATTCAAGTCATATATTCACATACAAGTCAAACGTCGTAAGCTAAAATCTTGAGGTGTTACATCCCTCCCTCCTAAAAGAAAGTTTTGTCCTTGAAACGTGACATACCCGATAACCCCGAACTAGATTAAAGCACATACTACCCACATAGAAACATAAGGTCACAAACACATTGTCAATCACGAGAACACACAAGTCCTATTGGTCGCAGGAATATAGCTCTAACACCACTTTTGCAATGCCCCGACCAGGAGCAGTCAGGCGCGTCATCGCCGTTGACATCCCACTCGGACACTCACCGGACTATCTTATCTTCTTGACCTTATTTAAACTCTCAATAGTATATTACGGTGGAAATTTTTCCAAAATTCTAACACAAAGTCGACAGGTACTTCTAAACATACGACTTAAATTTGTTCTTAATCATATCCATAACAATTTTACAAATTCCATGCAAAATACATCCAACCTTCTAATATAGTCTAAAGTATGAACATGGACTGTCTTCCTATCTTTGGTCACCAAATTGTCGCTAATCATTAATCTTCCTAGAGGCTTCATTGATCCCTTTAATTTACGAACTTGAGAAATGGTGAAGTCATGAGCTCCACAAGCCCACTGAATAACACTTAAATTCTCGATATTACACTTGGCATATTATCCAATTTACACACAAGTACATAAATAAGTAATACCAATAACTTAAATCATAACATGTAACACGTGGAAGGTGGTGTACAAACACAATCACACTTCACAAGTAGAATCGTACATTTCACATTTATAATACTCTTAATATTTTACAAAACACACACTTATGTTATAAAACAAATGATTAGACTAACTCGGTTATACTTGTCCCATAGTAAGATGATTCACAAACTCTCGTTTTCACTCAAGTCCCTAAATAAACACCACTCGTTTGTTTATTCACTAAACTGACCATAGTTGTCCCATGTCAACCATATCCTTTGGGTTCTTAATCCTCACACAAGTCCAAAAGAAAGTAAGGTCCGTTAAGTTAGACTAATAACTTGACTACAACAACAACTTATATGCACAATGGCATACTTTCACATAGGTTTTTCCATCGTCATGGATGTAATGAATATTGTAATCTTACAAATATTACATCATGTTTAGTCATAGTTCAACACATGGATCGGAATCTTAATTATGCGTTGAGTTTCTTAATCTTAGGATAATCTACTCATGATCAACACAAGGAACTATCACAAGATACCATATAGGGACTCATCGCTCTAGAGAACGTACTCGCCTAAAATCATAAATTATGGAGTCATATTTCACATCGTGATGAATCGACCGAAGCCATCAAAAGGTTTAACTGGGGATCCAGATAGATCACATAACACATAGGTTGAAAATCACATTCTAGTGGAGTAGTAAAACTTCCCTAACCAGGCGACCTAAAACACATAAAGACAAATTACTTTTATGGTCGTAACTCTAGAACGTAACACATAAGCAATAGTCCTACGTAGACATGAACTTAATTTCCCTTTTTAAACATAGTCTTAACATATCTTAAGGTCATATTATCATATTTCTTTCAAAAAATACGCATTCACATCTTAAATTAACAAGTTCGTCATGACTTATATAGTAACAAAAACGCATGAATTTTGGTTTAACACTTTCGAAATTATTTCTATAAGTGCACATAGTCCATTTATAGTTTTCTTTAATGGTTTCAGGCTTCATAGTAATCACCAAATCATCCAATAAGTCAAAAACCTATAATCAGTCCATATTAGAATAAATCGAGCAATTTTACTTAAAAATGCATAACTCGAAACTATTCATCCCAACTTTGTGAAAATTTACAATAAATTGCCACATAATATACAGAAGGTACAAGTAAAATTTTCATTTTTTTTATGCATTCAAAATTCAAAGAAATTCAAAAATGCAGAAAATATATGTTATAATTCGAAATTTAGCATCTATCTTCAATAATTATTATTTTCCTTAACCATACAATAACACATATGAGATTAGAATATAACTCATGCTCGTCAATCATACATATTCATAATCTAATTACAGCATCCAATAATCAAACAAATCATAACATAAATTTAAGGTGTGTTTCTAATTTAGTGAAATTAAGTTTTTATTTCTTTAGCTAAGTCTAGATTATTATATTAATGCATCATTTCTTTTTATTATCTCCCCTAACCTTTTTTAATTAAAAAGAAAATATAAGAATTACTCACTTTAATTTAGCCAAATGGATTTCTTTGATCTTTCTTGACTTTCTTAATCTACCAAGCAAAAGCCTCCAAACTCTTCCTTTCCTTAATCTACCAATCCAAAAACCTCCAAACGCTTCCTTTCCTTTACTCTGTTTTTGTTGTGTTTATTCTTGGTGCTATTAGAAAGGAGAATCAACTCATATTTATAGGAATTTCTGTAATGCTCCCAATATGTAACCACATAACCGGTTAATTCCAAGTAATTTATTATTCATCAACAACGGAAAACTTGTAAATTGGGAGATATTACCGTCGTTTTCAAAATGAAAACAAGATATGTTTAATTACGCAAGTCGATTACTCAAACATGTATAAAATTTCATAAAACAATTCGTCGAACATCTTTCATTAAAAAATGCAACCTTTTAAAAAGTCAAGGATAAGTTGGAGAGGAACCATGAGCCAAGAGGCCAAGGGAGAGACTCGCAGGTATAGGGTCAAGACGAATAGCCATACATCACTTTTCCCGACCAAGCATTATTTTTTTCTTCCTCTTTAAACTTTATGCATGATTGTGAGTAATCTGCCATGCACTCAACTTCCTATAAGTTTTAAAACATAAAACAATAGAAGTGTGAGCTTAGAAGCTCGATACGTTACCCTTATAAAATAAATTATAAACCATGCGCTATTAAATACGTGCATATCTTAAATTATTTTTCTTGAATAAACGGTAACCAAACTTGTCAATTGCTGATTCACTTTTTCGGTTAGCCAATCGTAGGACTCGTACTATGAAACAATCAATCAAGAAAATTTGTAATCCGACTCCTAGGTTCACCGAACCATTCGGCAATCGGTCGTGAACAATTGAACGATTAACGGTTAAATGCTTTGATAGCAGGAAACATTGTCCAGACGTCCCCGGATCAACCATTTACGATTACAATTACGATTACGATTATAATTACGATTATATGCGGTCATAGACCATCATAATGATTAATGGGTCCTTTGCGTGCCAAATCATGATAAAACTGTTAAAAATATTTATAAATGCCTTGAATTGTTAAGCATGAACTATCAATGTTGTAAAACTTCCACTTTTAGGTAAAGGTAAAAGCAAATAACGTACCTTGGGACACCAACCACTTCGATTGTTGATTGTTCCTGTAGCACAATTCCAATTCGATATCTTTACGTATGCACAATTCCAATTCAATTTCTTTTCAGTTGCACAATTCTGATTCGGTTTCTATTCACTTAAAGGAATCTTGTTCTATTAATTACTTTGTCTTTTAGTCATATATACATCTATTATTGGAGAAACTTCTACTTTCCGTAATTTCATATTATTTACATTTGATTTCCGTATTCATATGAATTCAGCATGAACTATTAAGGATATAATCTAAATTCATATACATCAATCAGTGGGTTTATTTCCTCATTATTCCATTAAAGACTCTAGCATTGTCACTTTTTCCTTCATGATCAGTTATATACGATAGTACTTATTTCAAAAATCACCATCATTTCATTTTATCAATTCAATTCAGTTTAACAACATTAATCACTTCTTCTATCAAGATCCAACTATTAACTATAACGATTTAAAACATGAAACATCATAATCACTTCAGTTTCCTTTCACAACCAAAGTCATATTGCATAATATTCTAGTTTAATGCTTTCACACCAATAATCAATATCCCACATTCACAACTTCACTAATAAAACCCACTTTCAATATCCCACATTCACAACTTCACTAATAAAACCCACTTTTGTAGATAATTTTCCCTAACTGCTCACACACATACATTATTTCATCATTTTTTCCTTTTCCAAGATGCAAAAATATAACTTCATGAATTGTATCCCATTTTATTATTAGTTATCAATTTTGCGCTTTACATATATTACCCCGCAGTTCATTCGCAAAATATTTATATTAATTAACTAATATATAAACATATATTTTGACAACTCAATCACCTTTTACTCCATCATCATCATAACATGCACGAGTAATTCTTACTCACGATACAATTTAATAGATTAGCTCACTCTTTCTTTTAAACCAAATTATTATTTTCATTTTCGTAAAATTTTCAATTCTCGATCAGGTATAGGACACTAATACATTCACATTGTAATAATAGCTTTAGTTAAACAATTCACTAGGGATCCCGACTATCAAGGAGAGCCCAATACGTTTCGTTCTCATACCAAACATTTATAAGAGATTAACGGTAAACGATTAACATTTTAATAAAATAAGTGAACATTAATCATTTCGAAAGGGACAAGTAGTAACGTACCTCAAATATTTGTTCGTTTTCCGTTAAATATAGTTATTCAGTATTTTCTTTGATCATGTCGTTTCCGTCGGTTTCCTGTTTTCAAGAATTAATTTAATTCAGTAAGTTAGGTCTTTTATCACATTCTCATACATTGTTTTTTTTTTGGATAAACTTTTGCATTCCATTTCTTTTAATTTCTCACTTGCCGCTCCTAATTCATTTAAGTTTCAAATTTTCACAATTTTATAAAGATTTATTTTTCCTCTTTGCTCAACTTGATTCAACATTCTGAATTTCTTTTCAATCATAATCTCTCTTTGAATAATATCCCAAACCTTCTTTAAGATCGTCACTCACTTAATCGTTCATAACTCATTATAATCTAAGTACTTATGAGCTTATTTTTCACCTCATCACAACTCACTTCAACCTAGATCTCCGTTAAATCCAATAAAACCTTCAACTTCATAGCCAATTTGAATTGAGTTCGTATTTTCATTTCCAAAACTTAACATAGCCCAATTTTTATTTAATTCACAAATATGAATATACCTCCATACTATATCAAATTTCCACATTTCAAATTGATTCACTCGTACATAGCTAAATCAAGATTCAATTACATTAATTTGCTCAAGTTTAGCACACATATACACAAATAAATTCAATCCTCCATCATTCTTCAGTGCTTCATTTACACATTCCAACCCACAACAACATACATGTTCATATTTCAATCATGCTCAATATCTTTCTTATAATGCTTCCACAAATAATCCCCAAACACAAATATACCCCTCTAATTATTCAATTGAATCACAAATTCATAATTAAATTTTAATTTAGAGGAGTAGAGTGGAAGAAATACGTTAAAGTTTTAATGGGTGTAATTGGGTGTGGAAGGCACGGTGGTGGTGCCCGGTGGTGGGTGACCGATTGCCGGCGGCCAAAATAATAGCGGCAACAGCAGCCCACAACGGCGGTAACAAGAGTGGCAACCCTACCCCTTTATCGGCAGAGACAGAGGAGCAAAAGGGGAGAAGGAGACATGGTAAGGGCGGTGGCTATTGGTCCCAACAACAGCTGTTGGGAGGCGGTTGTGGGAGCCGGCGATCGACCGGTAGTAGCGGTAGAGGCGAAGCCACTTAGAGGAGGAAGATGAGAGAGAGTGGGGTTAGTGGGTTTCCTTTCTAATGGCTTTGAACTCAACTTCCTCCCCGTTTGATTTACGTATGTCGGTGCCCGACCTTCCGATTTATCTAGGCCTAGTTCTTGCAAGTAACCAATTTTCCCTTTTCCTCTTCTTTCTTTTATTTTTTTGCCAAATTAATATTTGATCTTATCTCATTATATATACATACATATATATATATATATATATATATATATATATATATATATATATATATATATATATATATATATATATATATATATATATATATATATATATATTACCACATGGCTAATTTGTTTACCATACACTTAGCTTAATTTAATTTGCTTATGTACATACATACATACATATATACATATTTTTATATAATAAATAAATTAATTGAATTTGGAATAAAATTTCGCATCATTTGAGTGCAAATATACCTCTATAGATAAATGTACAATTTTTACAAATTATTAATATTTGATGTGATTAAAGATTCCTAAATTATTTGAACTACCAAATTTATCTGCATATTTTATTCAGATTTCAAATTTTCGAGGATCTCCGCTCTTAATTAACATCATATTAATACAATTAAATTTAGCATTGAAAATAATTAAATGTGATTAAAAATTTTGAGTGTTACATCCTTCCCCCTTAAAAATAGTTTCGTCCTTGAAAATTTGAACATTTTAGGAACATACCTTTGAAATAGGTGAGGTAGAAAAAAAAAAAATTTCCATCATTTGTTTTCCCTTATTGCTTTCCGATTCCATGAAGGGTCCATACGATGTTAGCTAAAGATGTAGTCTTGTTATGCAGTTGCTTAAATCTTTGATCCTCTTACGCTTTTTGGTTGTCTTAGACTGCTTTCCTGTCACGTAGGATGACTTTTATCTCTCGTTTTTTAACTATTTCTTGAATCATTTCGGACCCAAAATCAAAGCTTCATCCGGAACATTCCAACAAAGCGAAGAATATTGTTACATGAGAACCCAACTAATGGAATATATTTATCCCCTTTCTCCAAAACATATCCTCAATCACTTGTTTCCCCTTTTCTATTTATTCATTGGTTTCAAAATTATACGAACTATAAAAATGCAGTTTCGTTCAAAACGCCTTTTGTAAAAACTTCCAATGATTTGCAGTGTAATTTCCAAGTGCTTCCCATATTGTCTTCCCTCATAAAGTCTAGAACTAGTTTTGGGTATTTCTTCTTTTTTTTTTTAACCTAATCCCAAGTTCAAGGTATTCTATCTTCATACAACATTTCGGGGAGACCTTCGCTTATGACCATGGATCTCAATCTCTCATCTATCATAGTTAGAAGATGCTTTATAGTTCATATTGATATTTTATTTCTTATAATCTTATATATAACCCTAAATTGTTCACCATTCTTTGGGCATACTTTTTTTTTCTTGTTTATCATTTATTTTACAGTGCCAAAAATTTTCATTTGTTATATTTGACTATTACCAAATCTTTCCGTTTTCATAAAACACCTAAAGAATCTGGTGCTTAACATTAGCCCCAAAATTAAATTTCAACATTAGTTCCCATAGAATATTAAACTTGGATATGTGAAACCCACTAGATGCATTCCTTTCATCAAAGAAATTAGACGATTCTGATTTACTGAATGCAAGAATCCCCACTTTTTCTTTACGCAAGTCAAGTCCCTTTTACTTATTTCATAACCAAACTAAACTAGATTAAAGCATAACCCTTGAAATCTAAAATAGTTAGGCAACTATTGGTGAGTTTGCTTTATACGTATATTGTTGTCTTTCCATTTAATTGCTTATTTAATTTTTCTATATTGGGAATCAGTAGTGGCTCCTCTCTCTAACTCGTGTAAAGAAGATAACTTATTCATTATACTATTAAAGATTTCTTTTTTCTTTTTTTCTTTTCCCTTTTTCTTTTGTGATTAATATTAGAGCAATCGTTTATTTTGGAACAAGATTCTTTTCGTCATTTAAATAGATTTCCAGTTTTATTATTATGGTGGTCAAACAAGTGACAATGGACTAACTCATCTTGACTCAAATAATGGAATCACTTAACTTCAACGTCATGTTACGTTAATTCTATGCACTGGACACTTATATGCAATAACACTCATAGACATACACAACTTTTTAGCGTTAGACGCCATCCCGTAACACAACTCATGACGTCGATCAAACCTCAATGTGACTTTTACACATAAGACTATTATGCCACATTACACATAGAATGATAACATCATTGGCTCATGATCTCTTAACTCAAACTTTGATACCACTTCTATAACGCCCCCAATACGTAACTACATAATCGGTTACTTAAAAGTAATTTATTATTCATCAACAGCAAAAGACTTGTAAATTGGGAGACATTACCGCCGTTTTCAAAATAAAAACAAGGCATGTTCAATTAAGCAAGTCGATTACTTATACATGTATAAAATTTCATATAACAATTAGCCCAAAATCTTTCATAAAAAATGCAACCTTTTAAAAAGTCAAGGATAAGTTGGAGAGGAACCATGAGCCAAGAGACCAAGGGAGGGACTCGCAGGTATGGGGTTAAGGCGAACAACCATACATCAATTCTCTTGACCAGCGTTATCTTTTTCTTCTTCTTTAAATTTTATGCATGATTGTGAGTAATCTGCCATTCACTGAGCTTCCTAAAAGTTTTAAAACATAAAATAATAAAAGTGTGAGCTTAGAAGCTCAGTACGTTACCCTTATAAAATAAAATTATAAATCATGTGCTATTAAATACGTGCATATCTTAAATCATTTGTCTTGAATAAATGGTAAGCAAACTTGTCAATTGTTGATTCGCTTTCCAGGTTAGCCAAGCTTAGGACTCGTATTGTGAAACAATCAATCAAGAAAATATGTAATCCGACTCCTAGGTTTACTGAACCATTCGGTAGTCGGTTGTGAACAATTGAACGATTAACGCTTAAATGCTCTGTTAGCAGGCAACATTGTCCGGACGTCCCCGGATCAACCATTTACGATTATGATTACATTTACAATTATGATTATATGCGGTCATAAACCATCATAACCATTAATGAGTCCTTTGCGTAGCCAAATTATGATAAAACTGTCAAAACATATTTATAAATGCCTTGAGTTGTTAAGCATGAACTATCAATGTTGTAAAACTTACACTTTTAGGTAAAGGTATAAGCAAATAACATACCTTGGTACGCCAACCACTTCGATTGTTGATTATTCCTGTAACACAATTCCATTTCAATTTCTTTGCGTATGCATAATTCAAATTCGATTTCTTTTTGCATATGCACAATTCGAATTCAATTTCTATTCGGTTAAAGGAATCTTCTTCTATCAATTACATTGTCTTATAGTCATATTTACATCTATTATTGGAGAAACTTCTACTTTTCCGAATTACTTTCCATATTATTTCCATTTGATTTCCATATTCATACAAATTCAACATGAACTATTAAGGATATAATCTGAATTCATATAGAGCAATCAATGGGTTCATTCCCTCATTCTTCCATTGAAGACTCTAGGTTTGTCACTTTTTCCTTCCATGATCAGTTATATACAATAGTACTTATTTCAAAAATCACCACCATTTCATTTTATCAATTCAATTCAGCTTAACCACATTAATCACTTCTTCTATCAAGATCCAACTATTAACTATAACGATTTAAAACATAAAACATCATAATCACTTCAATTTCCTTTCACAACCCAAGTCATATTGCATAAATTTCTAGTTTAATACTTTCACACCAATAATCAATATCCCACACTAACAACTTCGCTAATAAAACCCACTTTTGTACATAATTCTCCCTAGTCGCTCACACACATACATTATTAGTTATCAATTTTGCACTTTACATATATTATCCCGAAGTTCATTCGCAAAATACATATATTAATTAACTAATATATAAACATATATTTTGACAACTCAATCACCTTTTAGTCCATCATCATCATAACATGCACGAGTAATTCTTACTCACGATACGATTTAATAGATTAGCTCAATCTTTCTTTTAAACCAAATTCTTATTTTCATTTTCGAAAACTTTTCAATTCTTGATCAGGTATAGGACACAAATACATTTATATTGTAACAATAACTTCAGTAAACAATTTAGTAGGGATCCTGATTATCAAGGAGAGCCCAATACAGTTCGTCTCGTAGCAAACATTTATAAGAGATTAACGGTAAATGATTAAAATTTTAATAAAACAAGTGAACATTAATCATTTCAAAAGGGACAAATAGTAACGTACCTGAGATAGTTGTTCATTTCCTTTAAATATCGTTATTCGTTATTTCGTCGATCATGTCGTTTGCGTCGATTTTCTTTTTTCAGGAAGTAATTTAATTCGTTAAGCTAGGTCTCTTATCACATTCTTATACGTTTTTTCCCGATAAACTTCTGCATTCGGTTTCTTTTAATTTCTCACTTGCCTCTCATAATTCATTTAAACTTCCTCTTTGCTCAACTCCATTCAACATTCTGAATTTCTTTTCAATCCTAATCTTTGTTTAAATAATATCCAAAACCTTCTTTAAGATCATTACTCACTTAATCATTCATGACTCATTATAATCTAAGCACTTATAGGCTTATTTTTCACCTCATGACAACTCACTTTAACCAAGATCTCCGTTAAATCCAATAAAACCTTTCACTTCATAGCCTATTTATGTTTAGTTCATATTTTCAATCCCAAAACTTAACATAGCCCAATTTCTGTTTAATTCACAAACATGAATATACCTCCATACTCTATCAAATTTCTACATTTCAAATTGATTCACTCTTGCATAGCTAAACCAAGATTCAATTACATTAATTCATTCAAGTTTTGCACATATATACACAAATAAATTCAATGCTCCATTAATCTTCAATACTTGATTTACACATTTTAACTCACAACAACATACATGTTCATATTTCAATCATACTCAATATCTTTCTTGCAATTCTTCCACAAATAATCCCCAAACACATCTATACCCCTCTAATTATTCAATTGAACCATAAATTCATAATTAAATTTAATTTAGAAGAGGAGAGTGGAAGTAATACCTTAAAGTGTTAATGAGTGTAATTGGGTGTGGGAGACACGGTAGTGGTGCCCGGTGGCGGGTGACCAATTGCTGGCGGCCGGAATAACGGCGGCGAAGGAGCGGCAGCCCTGCCCCTTTACTGGCGGAGACAGAGGAGCAAGAGGGGAGAAGGAGACCCGGGAAGGGCGGTGGCTGTGGGTCCCGACAGGAGCTGTCGAGAGGCGGATGTGGGAGCCAGCTGGTGGCGGCGGTGGAGGCGAAGCCACGGAGAGGAGGAGATAGAGTGAGGAAGATGAGAGAGAGTGGGGTTAGTGGGTTTTCTTTCTAAGAGCATCTCTAGCGGGTGAGCCTGTTTTAGGCTCACCCGGTGGGGATCTACGAGTGACACATCAGCAAAGGGCCTGTTTTTCTCTTTCCTAAATCCTTACTTCCACAATGCAAGACTCACCAACAAGGCTCACCTATTTAAATAATCCTCATGTAGCCCACTCATCAACATATTTAATTATATTCATATCATATATTTTGTATTATTATTTATTTTTATAAATATATAAAAAAATTATTTCGTGCACTATGAAAATTAAATTAATTAATTTAGGTTATGAAAATTTTTAAACAAGTGATACAATAATATTTTAAATTAAATTAAATAAAAAAGATACAATAATAATTGCAATGTTACTACAATAATGCAACACGTAAATATGGGGAAAATAAAATACGAAAAAAAATTCAACGCTGATGAAATACGGACAATATGAAAAAAAAATTGGATCACTCATTTCTTTGTCGCGCCAAGTTTCGTTTCCATATTTCTTCAACCAAGTCCGTTTGCGAGACGTACATGAGTTCCGCTGTCTCTAACTTCAGCTGATTTTCGAAGTAAGTTGCATAACATGGGTGATGGTCATGTTGGACATTAGATGTCGGGGTGCATGCCTCCACTTTCTCATAATTGTAATCATAAGCAAGGTTGTATTGATCTCGCTCATCATCGATGATCATGTTGTGGAGTATTATACAAGCTTTCATTACTTTACCTATGTCATCTTCCTCCATTAAGCGACAAGGGCCACGAATAATTCCAAAACGAGCTTGTAAGACACCAAACGCTCGTTCCACATCCTTCTTTACACCCTCTTGTCGTTCAACAAATAATTTTTCTTTTGGACCTTGTGGTAGTGGGATCGTTTTGACAAACATAGCCTATTTCGGATATATACCGTCCGACAGAAAATATGGAATGGTATACATATAACCATTGACAACATATTCGCATTTCGGAGCTTGATCTTGATACAACTCTTGGAACACTGGGGACCGATCGAGGACGTTGATGTCATTGAGACTTCCTGGGCATCCGAAGAATGCATGCCATATCCAAAGATCGTATGAAGCCCATGCTTCAAGAATAATTGTTGGCACTTTGTATATACCTTTAGCGAACGCTGCTTTCCATGTTGGACAATTTTTGCACTCCCAATGCATACAATCAATACTTCCCAACATTCCTGGGAAATCACGGGCATCCCCTACGGTTAAGAGACGATTGAAATCAGCTTGAGTTGGCTTTCTCATGTACTCATGTCCAAAAACATTAATGATGCATTCCGCAAACTTCTTCATGCACTCAAGTGCTGTACTCTCACCTATTTTCAAGTATTCATCCACACAATCAGCAGATATACCATATGCCAACTTCCTCATGCCTGTGGTACACTTAGTTAGTGATGACAAACCTGGCCGACCAAGTGCATCATACCTTAACTTAAAGTAATCGGAGTAATTCTCAAGGGCTTGTACTATGCGAACAAATAAATGTTTTCGCATTCGGAATGTACGACGAAATTGTTGCTCTGTACACACTGGTTCATCTGCAAAATAATCTTCATACAAGCGATTGTGAGCTTCTTCTCGATTTCTTCGAATATATCTTTTTTCTTACGTGGCCTGGATGAAGATGAAGGTTCTATTGATTCTGCAGCTTGTAAAATCTTAAGCATA
Organism: Talinum fruticosum; assembly: GCA_021018815.1. Classification (NCBI taxonomy): domain Eukaryota; kingdom Viridiplantae; phylum Streptophyta; class Magnoliopsida; order Caryophyllales; family Talinaceae; genus Talinum; species Talinum fruticosum. Next base: position 2,669,497 of record JAITYX010000070.1, on the reverse strand, counting down.
TGTTGGAATTCATTCTCATCGTCAAGTAATTCTTCCAAAAAAGGCATATCATCATCGGACTCTTCAATTATCCATGTCAAGCCGTCCGAAGATGGTGATGAAGATAAAGATAGATGTCTCGACACCTGTGCAAATATAATATTAATAGTGAAAATAACATTAGAGAAAGGTATGATGAAAAGCAAATTGAAAATTTCCATTCCACAAATAAAAGTTGTTGCAAAAGTTTTCCCACAAATGAAGCTGAGAAAATTACTTAGAAGGTAAGAAACATACATAAAGTTATGCCATATCTAATTTCAACTACAACTAAAATTAATTGTACGACTAGTCCTATTCAAGGTAAGGAGAAAGATTTACTCAGACGTTTGACGATACTTGCTCAAAATCTTCTCCTGCACACCTCTAAAATATTTTGCTTCTCTGTAAGACATGTTATCAACGTTCATCCTCATAATATTTGTCTCCCATTCAAATTGTTTACGCTGCTTATATTCACGTCGGAGGTGAATTGACTCTTCATCTGCATCTCCCTTCCTTGCCTACTCCTTCACACAGTCACACAATATCTCGCTCCTCTCCTTTGCAGTTGTGGTCATTGTAGATAGTTGATTAGCCACCAAATCAATTGTACTTGTTTCCTTCTCCTTCAGTTTCCTTTTGGCCGCTTTTCTACCAATAGGGCAAAAAAGACCACCCCCATCCTCACCGGATTGATCCTCACTGACAGGGGTAGATGAGTTAGAGTGTGCCCCCATCTCATTAAGCCTTATTCGCTTTGTGTAACTATTGTTACTTTCGAAGCAGAAAGTCTTCCATTTCGGGTGTTCATGGAGTAGTCGCCACCATACCATATGTTCAAACTTTTTCCCGTCCATTCTTTGAGAATACAACTCTTGTGCTTTGTTAATAACATCTTCCATACATGTCCCACTTTGATTGAGACGGTAAACTTCATCCACAATCCCCGTCCACTTAGACATCAAAGGGGCACACCTCCTCTAACGTCCATTACAAGTCTTCCAGGATCGTTGGGCAGCTCCTGAAGGAAGGTGCTCATTGAAGGCTTTGGCCACATTCTTCCAAAACCCATCCTTCTTTTGGTCCGCCACCACGATGGGGTCTATGCTTGTGTTCATCCAAGCACTAATCAAACAACGATCTTCATCCTGTGTCCACTTTCTGCCCCTCCCGATGAGGGATCCTCCTCAAGCGCTTCGATTTCATCATTGCTTGGGTTAATAGGAGATTCTGAATGTCTCAATGATCGGGTTGGGGTTGAAGATAGGGTGGAGTTACTTGCCCCGATATATAATTATGATGAGGTGGAAAGGGGTAATATGGTGGAGGTATATATGATCCACCACTTTGCATTGGATAATGCATGTATGGATATTGGGGATGTGGTGGTGGATAAGGCCATTTTGGAGCTTGGGAAGACATATTTGTGTTACTATTTCGTGAATGTTGTGTTTCATTGTCTTCCTTATTAAGTAAACTTGTAAATGAGCCCAAATTATTATCCATATTCGATCACAATTAACACCTACATGGAATGAAATATAAATAATTTGAAGTTAAGTCACATTACTTGTCAATATTTGTTAATATAAATAATATATAGATAAGTTCTAACATTTGTTTAATTTAAATAAAGAAAATTTACGTCAACTTCTAAATTAATTCACATATATTTTCTAACATGTGAATATGTTTATGTCCACTTCTAATAAAGCTAATTAATATATTGATAAGTTCTAACTTATGTTCAATTAATATGTTTTTGTCCACTTCTAATAAGTAAATAACCATAACCACACTAAACTTTACTCAAAAAAATCATTAAAAAGTCATTTGAAAGTTGTTTTGGTCCACTTGTTGTAAGACCCCGAAATTTCAGGTGTTTGCTTGCTAGTGAATTAAATTATTCAATTAAGTGAATTAGAATTTTTCCGAATCGAAATTGCAACCCGAGAACTGAAACCCGAGCGTGGGCTAGCTAAATTGGGCTTTGTGAAGCTAGTTGGGCCCAATTAAAATAAAAAGAAAAGGAAAAGAGAAATGGAGATTGCTGGCATTTGAGGAGGAGGAGTTGGCAGTAAATAAGCAAGGAAGAGGAAAGGGTCCAATGGAAAATAGGCAGCAAAGCCCATTATGTGTAATTAGGAAAAGAGGAGAGAGAGTGGGACTGAGACATTAGAAGGAAAGAAGCAGAAATAGAAACGGGGAAAGCGAGGGAAAGTGGGAGAGAGCAGAGGGAGACCGAGAGGAAGAGGAAAGGGAACGAAAGAAGCAGAAACAGAAGCAAGGAAAAAGAAGAGGAAGCAAAGTAGAAACAGAAGCAGAGGAAAACGAAAAGAAGCAGAGGCAGAGCAGAGAGGGAAGCGAGAGGGAGCATAACAGAGCAAGAGAGGGAGAGAGCGCGAGAAGCCGGTGGCCGGTGGCCATCTGAACGGCGAAGGCGCCGCTGTCGGTGGGCAAGGGAGAGCGAGAGCTCGGGAGGCCGAGCAGAGCGAAGAAAGAGAAGAGTAGAGAGACCGAGCGAGAGGGACGAAGAACCAGAAATAGAGCTAGGCAGTAGAGGAAGAAATCAAGAGGTAGAAGAAGGAAAGGGAACCCGAAAGGGAGAAGAAGGAAGAGCAAAAACACCAAATTCGAAACCTTCCAAAACTGAAATTCTTAGAACCTCTAAGAATCTAAGGTGAGTAATCTGAATTCATCCTCTAAAATAAAATGAATTAGGTGGATTGAATTGGAATTTGAAGTATGAAATGGGAAACCCTAAGCTAATTGAAGAAATTAGAGGCCTAAATTCACTAAATTAGCAACTCACGAATCAAAGAGCATGTTGTGATTATGTGATGTCTAGTTTTGAATTTGTGATGTTTAAGTATTATTGAGTATGATTATTGAGAATTGGATGAGATTAGCTTGAGCAGAATTAGGGAGAAAAATCAGAAAGTTAAGTTCATGACTTATGTGCAGATTTTCAGTAATTATGCATGCTGTTCGAATTTCTGTGAATTCATGTGTGGCCCAAATTTCCTGAAAGTTTTACTGCAGCTTCGTGGCAATTTATGGAAATTTCCTATAAAATTTGGTATGCATTGGATGAGTAGATTGGGAGATATGCAATTTTAAGTGAAAATGTCCTATTTTGAGCAAAATTGGAACTAAGTGAGTAACTGAATTAAGGACTGAGATTTAAGAAGCTATGTGGCTAGATTAAAAGATATATATCGATTAAGAAAAGGTATAGAACCATAAACCACTTATACGCGATAATACGCGATCATGAAATCGATGAGTTCATTGATGGGAATCCTAATTGACATGTTTATGTGATTATGTGTTTATCCTGAATTACATCGATTATAAATGACATAAGCATGCGTATGTGAAATGAATTGATTATACTTGAGTTGGAACTTGCTTATATGAATTGCTTGTTTTGAAGAAGTTATGCATGAACGTGTTGAGCATGAATTATATGAATTAAGTATATCTTCTGTATAAGTAATAAGAAGATAAGAAGCATAAAGAAATAAAGAAGGGAGAAAGGATTGTGTTATTGATCTAAGACCCCACGAATTAAAAAACCCTCTGAAGCTATGGCCATAGAAGTGTTTGTCAACCCGAAGCCACGAATTATTTTGCTTCTACGAATTATTGACAGTATGCGTCCTTCAGGGAAGGGAGGCTGCCTCGAGGCCATGAATTATTTTGCCTCAAGGCCACGAATTATATGCCTCCGTGAACTGAGCCCATGAATTATTTTGGCTCCAAGAACTGGGTCTTTAGAGCAGTGCATAAATCTTCTTTCCATTCGAAACTAAGAAGACTTAAAAGAATTACGACATGAAGAAACGAATGATCGTGCATGACGAATAAGAAAGAAAGAACCAATGATTTACGAAATGCACGATTGAACTCAAGAAGAAGAATGAAGAGAAGAACGAATCCTGATTTCGTAAGAAATGAATACGATAAGAACTAAGATACGATTTACATGATGAATGATTCTATGACTTACTTGCACAGAAAGATGAATGAAGTATGTTTGATTGAATTCATGAGTAATTGATGTCATTATGTTTCTCGACAAGTTGGTAAGTTTAGAATCTCGCATGTCTTAAGCATGTATGATCTGAATCGCATGTTATAAATGAATTGTGAACTTACGTGTGTTTGTTAATGAATTAATGTGCAAAGCGAAACCGGGGTTGGGTTTGGATTATTCACTGGGCTAGTGGAGCTCATGACCTCACCAACATTTCAGGTACGAAGTTAAGACTCGCAGGAGTGGCTTTTGGCTTTCAGAATAGCAGACGGATAGGAAATGCCAGACTTACTACTTGTTTATTTGTCTTTTGTTTGTAAAGATGTTGTAAAGATCGGTTGTGTATGGATTTAAGTTTGACTATGAATATGAAAGCCCTATGTGAATACTCCGAGTGTGTGGCTCGTTGAGTCTGTGTTGTGTTACTCCGGGCGTATGGCTCGTTGAGTTTAAGATTGTGTTTCGTGCAGGGTCAAGGCTTTAAGCCTATGGGATTAGCCATATTACAGACGAAACTCGTCGAAATTTTCAGGAAAACCTTTGAAAACCTAGGATTACGCTTCCGCCGATCTAAGAAAGGGTTATTAACCCCAAGTTGAGAACTTAAGCAGCCTTAGGGGTTCCTCCCGTGGAACCCTGGCATGTAATACTCCTAGGGTGGGTCTAGGGGTGTTACACTTGTATAAGAGGAACCAAATCAAATCATAAGCTATAGAGGTATCCTTTTCTGCCCAACACCACAGGCACCACCACAGGCTGTGGTGCATACCGTGGTGGCCAAAAATGCTGCCACGGTTTACACCACTGCCTGTGGTGGTGCATGTGGTGTTGGGCAGCCAATATAGTCATTTGCACCTACATTTTTTTGGCTTATATAAAATTATTTGAAGCCAATACAATTATTTTCAACTCAAATTTTTGAGATTAATTGAACCCTATAGTAAAGATTAGTATTTTTTAAACCCAATTTAAATACTTTGGTGATTTTTTAAAACACTAGAATAAAGTTTAGTGATTTTTAAAAAAATTTTCCAACATATATAAGTTCATATTTATGTAATATTTGTTCAATTAATATTTACAAATTTTTGACTCATATTCAATTAACTGCAAATCAACCTATAAGTTCTAATATATGTCATATATTACAATTATACATATTATTATTATCATATATGTCGCATATTAAATCCATACTAAATTCATACATATATAGCTTCCAACATATGTCACAATCCATACTAAATCCATATATATATATATTTAATCACATATGTCACATTTTAAATCCATTCGAACTAATTAAAACATTAAATCACATTCAATTAACCATAAATATATATTCATGTAATATTTGTTCATATAATTTTTTAATTTTATTGTGGTCATAATTTTGTTACATAATAAACATATTCACATAAATATTAATTTGGCTTTAAAATAACAAGAATATATATATATATATATATATATATATATATATATATATATGGGGAAAAAGCTTACAATTTGCTTCACTTCTATATTGATTTACACACCTCCAACGCTCCTACAAACATATTACAAAAATAATAATTTCAAAACACATAATTAACAAAATATTCATCTCATCAAAATATAGCAAAATGAAATAAAGAACAATTTAGAATTGGATAACAAAATCTTACTATATTTTCTTCACTTCAATCTTCACAAACTAACAATGTGAGAATGAAATGATGTAAGTTGTCAATTTAATAGGTATTTATACTGTAAAAATATACAAAAAAAAAATACAAAAATAATAACTAAAAACATTACCGTTATAAAAAAATAAAAAAACCAACGGCTATTGTACTTGTACAGCTTTATTAATCAATTTTGATTAATTGAAACATGGTGGAATTTCCAAGATTATTTAATTAATTATCAGCTTATTTTTGTGGTAATTAATTGCAGTCCAATAACCAGTTACACGCTGCCACATCATCCGCGAGATTTCTCTCTCCAGGCTCTTCTGCTCGGGCTTCCGCGCGCGCCTCGGAAAGCAACACACCTGCTGCGGGAGGCCTCGCCTCGGGCGGCGCGCCACGTCAGGCGCGCTTCCCGGACAAGTCTGTAGCTGCGGGAGCTCTAATGGCCTTGAACTCAGCTTCCTCCCCTTCTGATTTACATATGCTAGTTGTCCACCCTTCTGATTTATCTAGGTCTAGCTCTAGCAGTAACCAATTTCCCTTTTTCCTTTTCTTTCTTTTATTTTTTTTTTTTTTGTCAAATTAATTTTTCTTGTCTCATTATATATATATATATATATATATATATATATATATATATATATATATTTACCACATGGCTAATTTGTTTACCATACACTTGGCTTAATTTAATTTTCTTATATATATACATATATACATATTTTTATATAATAAATAAATTAATCGAATTTGGAATAAAATTTCGCATCATTCGAGTGCAAATATACCTCTGTAGATAAATGTACAAGTTTTACAGATTATCACTATTTGATGCGATTAAAGATTCCTGAATTATTTGAACTAACAAATTTATCTGCATATTTTATTCAGATTTCAAATTTTCGAGGCTCTCCACTCTTGATTAACATCATAGTAATACGATCAAATTTAACAGTTAAAATAATTAAATGTGATTAAAAGGTTGGGGTGTTACAATTTCAAACCAATAAAATTATGATACTTGTCAAATTATTTTTTAAAAACGTGAGCTAAAACCATGTGCATTTAATTTCTATAAAAAATAATAAAACCATGGTTTGAAAAATTCATGTGCAAGTTAAAATAATTGACTTTTTGGGCTTAATTACTAAGTATATATTTAACTTGACTTGACTTTGACTTTGACTTGACCAATTTTATGTGACTAGGTAACTTATTAAACATAAAATCAATAATTTTAATGCATGTGAAGTAATCCAACGAACACATAATTATAATTATTCTAAAACTTATTAGTGTCAGCCAAACATCATCGGACTAATTACTTCACGTATTGAAGTCATATATTTACATACAAGTCAAACGTTATTAGTTACAATCTCGGGATGTTACAATTGTACTATGTACAAGAATTTTCATTGGACAATAAGATAAATCCACAAAATTACAACAATTTATAATATTCTTTAAGATAAAAATTTGATTCAACTAGGTTTTATATACCGTGCTTTGCACGATTTGTGATTTGTTTTATTGTTCAATATTGTCACATAATTAAAAATAGATTACACATATTATGTGTGATAACATGAATTGCATTTGAACTTATGAATTATTGATATTATAGTTAATATTACATAAAATCATACAGAGAGATTTCAAGTAGCATAGTGGCTTAGGATGGTGCAGAATATTTAGTTTTTATGTGCATGCTACTCATGAAAATTTTTTAATTCTTTATTTTAGATAATAGTATAATATGTATCTATATTGAACTTCATTTGTATTCTTTATTTCAACATTTTTCTTTTGAAAAAAATGCAATAACTGAAAGATGAAATAATTAATTTTATATAATAAATGATGTCACCTTAGTAAACATAAATTCATTAATGTCATCTTAATAATGTCATATCTATTAATATATCATTGTCATCTTATTAAGTTTTTCTCAATCCTTTTTATCTCAAAAAAGTAATACGCTCTTTATAACAAAATAATATACACAACGGAAGTGGTTAAACACATTTTTTTCTAAATTGATTACTCATTTATTTTTTCTAAAAAATATAACTTGGATAATAAAATAGAGTTTAGAAAATAAGTTTGAGAAACACATCCAAACCAAAATTTATATTATGTTTTTGGGTTTCCATCATTTTTTTCCTTTTTAAATATAACGTAGTAGTACCATCCTTCTACTAAAGAAATCACGCCTAGGAAGTAAAACTCAATTAATATTTGTAATATAGAATGTCTAGATTAGATGTTAAAAAAATAAGGTAGAATAAAATAATAAGATTCATAAGATGATTGAATTTTTATTTTTTTTTTTTGGAAGGGGGACTTAAAAACTCAATCCGATATAATCTTTATTACAGAGCTACTACTATTAAAATAAAAGAACAAAACAATAAGAATGGAAAGAAGAGAATATAGTTTTACTTGATATAATATATATTACATATTAGATTAATGAAAAAGAATTTTAAATAGAAAAAATAATTTTATAAATAAAAGAAACTTTTACAAATAATTTTAAATTTCTATTATCCATTTAACCTATCAAAGGTCAAAAAAATTTCAATGACGTATAGTTTTTATTTTGTATGATAATGAATAGTTAATTGTAATTTTCTTTTTCAACAATTTTAATTTTAGTTTATCATATACTATATATTAGGTGAATGTTAAAAATTAAAAAGGGAAAAAGTAATCTTATAAATAAAATGTAGTTTTTTAAAATTACTTTTAAACATTTCGTATAATAAATTGATTAAAGTCTAAATTTTTTAATTAAAAATAAATCATAAATTTTTATATTTTCATAATTTTTTAGTAACATTAATAAATTTATTTTTGAATATTTACTTATTAATAAAAAAATAATAAAGTAAAATTTAGTTACTTAATTACGCCTCTTGTATAAAGTTCATTTATCTTGAACACAAGATTATCAACATATACTAATATATAAATGTGATGAATATTTTACTTTAAACATATTTTCTCTACTTTTTTTAAAAAATTAATGAATATAAGTATTTGTATTTATTCATGTAAAAAATAGACAAATATAAAATAACAAGTACATTGAATATTTTGCAAATGAATATTGTAATAAACTAATGAATTTTAAAACAATAGTGATAAGTTTTATAATAATAGTGATGAATTCCAAAAAATATGTCTATATATGTCAATATTCATCCTTCTCATGTAAATATTCATTTCGCTCAAAAAAAAGTTCATAGTTTTTCTCAGCATATGATTCAATCTATCTGTTAGATGAATTTGTACCTTAGTTCGCTACAAATATTCATCAACAATAAGTAAAAATTTATCATAAATAATCAATATATTCATCAATATAATTTATTAATTCGTCAAACAAATAAATATTCATCGATAAAATTAGTAAATTCATCGATAAAATCAACAAAATTAATATATTTATCTTAAGATTAATAAATTCATCATATACAAGAAAATATTCATCAATACTAATACTTGTTATAAACATAACTAAATTTTATACATTCATCAAAAGGAATATATATTCAATGTAAAATAATCCAAATATATCAAACAAACAAATATTCATCAATAAAATTAAAAAATTCATCAATCACAAATAAGTATTCATTTGTTAAATTTAAAAATTTAACAAAAAATAAAGAGGCCAAGTTATATCTAGAGAGAAGTAAATTAATAAAAAAATAAAGTAAAACTTCTACTTCTCTTGGTACATCAAAACTAAAAAATCATTAATAAAATTTAAAAATTCATCAAATACAAACAAATATTCATCACTGAAATTAAAAGTTTCAACAGAAATGGACAGACATATTATATCTGAAGAAAACTACATTAATAAAAGGACAACTATTTGAAATGGATACAATATTTTGTGAATTCAGAAAATTTACAACAAATTAAATAAAATACTATAATGAGGATTCAATTGAAGGAGATCAATAGAACTTCAACCAATTCTTATATTCGTTTCAAATATTTTAAATTTTTAAATGATTAGGATCTATTTTTACCTTTTTAATAGGATAGCAAGTTCATCCTTTAATTTCCTCTTATATTGCAATGTTTCTTCTCAAATTTGTGTAAAGTTTCGCTGAACATTCCAATTAATCTTGTATATAGTTTTAGAAATTATTTTCATAATGTTGAATGACCTAATTTGAGCTGAATTGTGGTTGGAGAAAGAGAGGGAGAGAGAGACAGAGAGGGGGAGAGATAGAGAGAGATTGTGTTTCGGAAATGCACGTGAACGTTCCGTTCAAATGAATTATTTTTTTATTTTTTAAGCTTTAATGAGCTAGGTTTTTTTCTCATTTCTTTTTTTTTTTGTTGGACCCATACGACTTTTTTAGTTAAGCCTGCTGGAGTCCTACTCCAGATATTATATCGTTGATGCCTACCACAACAAAGAAAAATGTCCGAAAATGAATAAATTATAGAATTGAGTAGAACTAGCTGGAGCACATATCTCATTGCCTAAAAACAAACAAACAAACAAACATTGCCTAAGAAAAACTTCCAAGGCCCAATAACTATAAAACAAGACAAATCACTTCATTATAATCATATCTGCACAGCTAGTTTTTACCCGCATAAGCCCACAATACGAAAAACCTTGTACAGAGCCACGCTTAAGCCACCACCTCCGCCGCTGTGTCCGCAGCAGACAGAGATGACACAAAGTGAAGTCACCGAAATTGTGGTGAGGCTCCCGGAACCTCCGTCGCAGGAGCCGCCGAAGAACCCTTTCTTGTCTCTGATTTCGAAGTTTCTACCGAAACCCCAAGAAGTCAAGACTGAGCCGGAGAAGAAGCTTGAGAGTTATAATAAAGAGGAATTCGTGAATAGGGTTGGTAGGGAAGAAGGTTCTAGAAGCAAATCGAAGCCAGAAGTTGTGAAGTTTCCAGTGCATAAGCCTGAAGTTCCGCCATTGAAGCTTGAAACTGAGGAGGCTGAAAAACATACAAACCCTATTGTGCTTTGGCAGGTTTGTTAACTTTGTTCTAATAATTCATGGATTAATTTCGTAGTTCTATTATATTGCTATCAAATTATTGGTTACATGAGCAATTCAGATATGCGTTTAGGTCAAAATATGATATTTTTGCTTTCCTGGTAATAATAATTGTCCTAATGCAATAGGAGAGAGGGAATTTTAAGGGTTTAGAAGAATTTGTATTAATTGCTGGGTAATTGGGGTATTTTAGGAAGAATATGATTAGTGCGTGGTGTAATTGATGAACTTGATTGATTGTTTACACTCTGATGAGCTAGCTGCTGGGTAATTTAGCTGAGGATATAGTTGATTTTGAAATCACGGGGAGAGATTATTTGGTAGTCCAGGACTAGCACCATGATGATGCTTCGAGGATGGACCCGTTTGTGATCGATTAATGACCGTCCATGCCATTACCCAAATGCCTCTTGGAAAGCTCCTGTCTTGTGTAGGTTATGGGGTTTTAGCTGTATATAACCTTAAACCTATATTGTGTTGATTATACTTCTTTAAGTTTCGTGACTAGAAAGTATTTATTAGTGTCTACTTTCACGAGATTAAGGAAGAGGGATCTAGTCTATCATAATTTAAAGCTATGCACTGAATGCTTAATAATTCAGGACTATTTAATACCTGATCAATTTTTTGACTCATTACAGATTGATTATCCTGGGTTAATTGTGAGAATTTTTTTCCTTTCCTCTGAAGTTTTTTCTTGTTTCCGTGCTAAATGCTAGTTAGAGGCTATAAAGTTCGTGAATTGAGTCCGTACTTTGATTACCAAATCTTCACGTTTTGTCAGAGAAGTTTCATAGATAGGTTCTCTGTTGAAGTTGTTTGCATAAGTAAGCATAAGGCTTCGTGTATCTAGATTCTAGATTTCTAGACTTATAGTCTGTCAAAGTATACATTCTGTTGTTGTTGTTGAATCTCATATTAGGTAATTTACAGTGTCTGAAATTCTTCTCAAATTGCTGTGGCAGTTGGCATACACTTGATCTCCTTAGATCCCAATTTAGTGGGATTCACGCAGGGTGTTAGCTGTAGTTGTATACTTGTTTCTCATATTAATGTATTCTATCGTTTTCCGAAATTTTTTCATGTTACATATGAATTCTGTGGCAATATATTGCTCATTGTGAATATTGCTTTGTTTCAAATATAGGATTAACCAACGACCCTACCTCTCACTTCTGTGATATTGTGGGATGCTTATATGCTTGAGGCAAACAAGGAACTATGCTAATGAGAAAGCAAATGTAATTTGTGATCTTTATCTCAATCTGTTGTCGAGAACTGGGTTATGTTACTGAAGCTATATTTTTCGTTTTGGTTGAGTGGGAAAAATTGCTGATGGACTTAGGCTTCTTTCACGGTTAATTAATTAGGAATGAAATATGGGGCCATCATACATCTCACCTTCTTTCATCAAAAACTCTCTTTGCTATAATTGCTGAAGCAGCAAGATCTAGTGTTGTGAAATTGACAATTGCTGATTGGGACACTAAACAGGTATATGCTCTTGGAGGATTCCTCGTCTTGAGGTGGGTATGGGCAAAATGGCAGGAAAGGAAGGCGAAGGCCAAGGACTCATCTAATGAAGATGAACCTGCAGCTGATTCCTAGTCGAGTCTTCTCTTTTTGTCTTGTCCAATGTGCAGCCTCTAAATAACCCTCTGTGCAACTAATGATCGTGGCAATCATCGGTGACTCATGGTGGCAGAATGACAGGTTTTACAGCTTGGCTACTCGACATAGACTCATCTTAGTAAACGATATGTAGAAAAACAGTAGGATGATTGCACTTTTCATCACCATTTAATTATCGTTTGTCTGTGAATAGGATGTTTAGAAGCACTTGAGATTTGATTCAAAATCACGAGTTTGCACATTGTTATCACAATTTGGATTAAGTATATAATGTTGCATATGCCTTGAAAGGTCAGATCATTGACCTCAGATGGTTGATTGCCTTTTTTAAATCCACATTGCAACTCTTTTTCGGAGGTCTTGACTACTTGAAAGTTGAAGCTCATAATTCATATAGGGCTAGAACTTAAGGTCTTGAAATGAGGTAGTTGAATTCGGATTCTGCCAAATTAAGACCCAGTTTGATTCTAGGAAAACTTGAAGGGGAAAGAAAAATGAGGACATTCATTAATCTTTCTAATGTTTGGATTAAGAAAAATGAAATAGAAAGAAATTTTGGTGGAAAACTAAGTGAAAAATAAGATGATTTTGGCTAACTTTATTTTCCTTCCAAAAATGGAAGGAAAGTTGATGGAATACAGCATCGAGCATAGTGAGCACTGATCTTCCAACAAAAGCAAAGCCAACTCCTCCAAGTCCGCTGAAATCACAAAATTCTTCGCCGACAACTAAAGCTTTATCCCACTGATGAACTCCCAACTTCACCACTGACACTGGCACGCTGCTCCGCCCGCTTCCAATCAAGTCATTGTCATTCCCAAGGCGGTGCGATTGCCCGCTTCCAATCAAGTCACTGTCATTCCCAAGTCAATAATCGCACCGCCTTCCTCCCCATGGCCTTTAAACAAGCTTTTTTTTTTCAATTTCAACCCAACCTCAACTCCTTTCTTCATCTTGTTCTTCGGAGATTTATGGGTTAGAATCATTGGTGATGAGGCAACGAGAATAACAATAATTTCACTGTGGGCTTAAGCGAACTGCAAGGAAAGGATTATTGCGTGAACAAATTCAAACATCACTTCTTTCCCCCTAGCTCTTTTTCTTTAATCGAACAGTTGGGGAAAAAAAAACATTTCCTTTATAAACTTTTTTTCCTCTTAATTATTTTCCTTCAAAATGATCTTTCCCTCTAATTTTTCTAAAATCAAACAAACCTTGAATGTAAGAATTTGTGCATACGAAGCACATAAGCGTATGTAGCTTATGTAGGGAGGATTGATACTTAAGATTTTTGCAATATTATTTTTTAAGATCTTTATCAATTATGGTCGTTGGCACCTGCTGATGCACCAAGCATTTATGAGAAGGTCAACGCATGGGGAAAGGAGGAAGCAAGTAGCAAAGCACCTACTTTGTCCACTGTGTTAGCCTGATATTGAAAATCCGCATAGTGCCACAACTTAATCTTTGTCTCCCTCAACAACACGTACCATAACCGACTTTAAAAATTGACAATCCTTGATAGGATATGTAACCATGACTTAACTATAACAAGCTATTTACTCAAATATATAACAAACTCAAGTAATTTGTCAAATGACATATTGCATACATAGCATATGGTACTTTTTAATAATAAACGGTTTGTGCCACTCAAAGAAACCTAAATGCTAAAATGGAATGCATCGTTTTATCTACCACTTGGTTTTATCAATATGAGCACAAAAAGAAGGTTCAAGTGAGATTCCTACTTGATTATTGGCTTTTCTGAAATCTATTTTTACCGGTTTAAATCCATCATGGAATCCATCGCAATATTTTCTTAAATGTTGAAATAAAGTTAATTGCACTATGTGAGTAGATTCTTGCTATTATATAATAACAGAAGTATTGATTCTTGTATCTTAAGCCACTATTTGCACTTAACAGGGGATGTAATTTCGGATGAGTATCTTTGTTTATCATGCTCAATTTGAAAAAAATGTGTTAGTACCACATATTATATGGAAACTATTTAAAAGAGACATTATTTTGATAATGTATTTAAAAGTTGTGTACATTTTGTAAAAATTATGTAAGGGAGGTTTTACAGTAATTCTTTTAACTTATGATGAATTATGAGAAAAAGATACAAATATTCTCATCTATGTTTTCTCTCCCTCCATTAATGATTCTTCAATATTATCTTTTCTTTCTCTCTCTCTTTTCTCGCACCTCACAATCCAAGTTCAATGCAGAATTCTCACTAAATAACCCCCACCTCCATAACCAAAGACCCAAAAATAGGGAATCAAAGAGAGAATTATATGTCTCTTTCTCTTTGTCTCTCTTGCACACTTACCCCCGCCTAGCACACCATTTCCCTGCCACCGCCTAGCTTTCTGCTTTCTCTCTCTCTCTTTGTGCCATACTATATGGTTCACAGCTAACTTTCAAGAACAAAATTTGCAATTTTATGCCAAGTATTTTACAATTTCTCCTTTAATTGTTAAATTTGTAGGTTTGATTTGAGTTTTGTTTAAATAAGAGAGGATGATGGGGAACAAGTAGAAAAAAGGAAGAAGAAGATGATGAAGAATTAGAAGTAAAGGAGAGAGAAAACAAAAAAATAAGCGTATTTTCATCCTTTTCTTATAATTAGTAGAAAATTTTAAAAAATCACACAAAAAACCCTTGTAAATAACTTTCACAAAATATAGTAAATTTTCTTGTCATTGTTGGTCATGGTGATGAAATAAGAGAAGAAAAAAATTCTTTAGCCTAGTTTCGCTCCGAGACCATGTATCAACAATCCACAATCACCTTATTAGTTTACTAGTGCCGATCATCCGGGCAATATAATATCTCCTATAATGATTGATGGAGACAATTATGCAAGCCGAAGCAGGATCGTATTGAAAGCCTTAAAGTCAAAGAACAAATATTGTTACGTTGACGGCGATCTCGCTAAACCAAATAATCATTCACCAGAAGATCATTCCTGGTAATTCAATTGTCATAGCATGGCTAGATAATATAATCCAACATAATTTTCCACGGGACGAGTCACTTATACCGAAAAAGCAAGCAAAATTTGGACTGATTTGAAGGAGCATTTCTCACAAGCTAATGAATCTTTGAGTTCATCAATTGAAAAAAGGAGATATTACTCACGACTCATGGGAATCGAGTCCCTTAATACTTCACCAAATTCAAAGGAATTATGGGCCTAATGAGTGCTTTTGACTCGGAAAAATCGCGTTACAAGGCAAGGAACGGCGAGCACGGGTAGCTCATGTTGGCTGGCATGACCTGTGTCGACTGTCTTGTCCTGGGCTGTTCATTTTCAGCCTTTTTCTTTGGTTTTTTTCTCTCGGGTTAATGCGTATTAATGCTTGTAATTGCTCGGTTTAGCTATATGATGTAGTGTTATCCTCCATTGTTGAAGTAAGAGTAGTGGAATTATAAGGTGCATAAGCTAGGTTAGGCTTGAGTGAAATTCCTTGTAAACTACTTGAAATCTAGTGCATCGGTTCGTGGTTTTTTCCCTGTTTGAAATTTTTCACGTTGAAATCTTATGTTCCAATTTTATTTATTTCTTTTATTCCTGTTTTATTTGTTTGAGTGAGCTCCCGATCCTAACAAGTGTTATTAGAGCGTGGTTAGTTTGAGAGTTCACTTCAAATGGAGAGCGATAAGGTAAAAATTGAGAGGTTTGAGGAAAAAGATTTTGCGTTTTGGAATATGCAAATTGAGGACTTATCTGTACTGAAGGATTTGTACAAACCCCTCGGAGTGAAGCCCGCGGATATGGAACAAAAAGATTAGGAGGTGCTGGATCGGCAAGCACTAGGGATGGTGAGATTGACGTTGGCGCGAAACGTGCGGTTAATGTGATGGAACAAACAACGACAAAGGGGATGTTGGAGGTGTTGTGAAATTTGTATGAGAAACCATTGGCCATGAATAAGGTATATCTTATGCGTTGTTCTTTCGATCTAAAAGGGATGATAACACTAGTGTAGCGGATCGTACTAATAAATTTAATATGATCATTTCTATTCTTGCTTTGGTGCAAATAAATTTTGAGGGTGAAGTGTAACACCGGGAGATTTGAGCTAATAATAATTGACTTACGCATAAATATTTGACTTGTATATGTGATTTAGTCGGTCGTATAATATTTTTGTTGGCCTTAATACTTCTGAGAACAATTAGAATTATATGTTAATTTACATGCATTAAAATTGTCCACATTATGTTTAATAAATTACCTAGGCACATAAAATTGGTCAAGGTAAAGTCAAAGTCAAGTTAAGTTAAGTCAAGCCAAGTCAAGTCAAGCTAAGTCAAATATAAACTTATTAATAAAGCAAAATAAAAATACAATAAAATAAATATAAGTCAAGTGTTTTAGCTTGGACATGGTTTTTTGAAACCATGGTTCTAGTAGTCCGTAATTTTTTTATAGAAATAAAAATACACATGGTTTTAGCTCATGGTTTTTCAAAAACAATTTGACAAGTATCATAATTTTATTAGTTTGAAGTTTCTATAAATATGAGTTGATTTTACTCCTATAAGCACAACATAAATAGAGAGAAGGAAAAGAAGAGTTTGGAGACTTTTCTTGGTAGATTAAGGAAAGGAAGAGTTTGAAGGCTTTTTAATTAAGGAAAAAAGAAGAGTTTGGAGGCTTTTGCTTGGTAGATTAAGAAAGTAAAGAAAGATCAAAGAGATCCATTTGACTAAATTAAAGTGAATAATTCCTATATTTTCTTTAACTAAAAAAAATTTAGGGAAAGATAATTAAAAAGAAATAATGCATAGATATAGTAGTCTAGACTTAATTAAAAAATTAGAAACTTAATTTCACTAAATTAGGAACTCACCTTAATTTTATATTATGACTTGTTTTATTATTTGGATGTATGTATATTATTAATGAGCATAAGATATATTTTAATCTTGTTAAGGAGAATAATGATTGTTAAATATAGAAGCTAATTTCGGGTTATAACATTTTTTTACAATGTTTGAATTTTTGCGAATTATTGGATGCATAAAAAATATAAAATTTTTATTGTACCTTCTACATATTATAAGGCAATTTACTGTAAAGTTTTATGAATTTTTGATAAGTATATTTTGAGTTATTAATTTCTAAGTAAAAATTGCTTCTATATTTCGATATGTTAGCTCATTTGGTGATTAGTATGGAGCATGAAATCAGTAAACAAAACTATAAATAAACTAATTGTACTTATATAAATTATTTTGAAAGTGTTAAACCAATTTTTAATATGTGTTTGTGACTACATACATCTTGACTAACTTATTAATTTAAGATATGAGTGCGTGTTTCCTTGAAAGAAATATGATAATATAGATTTAAGATATACTAAGACTATGTTTAAAAGGGGAATGAAATTCATGTCCGTATAGGACTATTACTTATGTGTTACGTTCTAGAGCTATGCCATAGAAGTAGTATGTCTTTTAGTGTTTCGAGTCGCCTAGTTGAAGAGGCTTTTACCAATTCATTAGGTTGTGATTCTCAGCTCGTGTGTTATGTGATCTGTGTGGGTCCTTGGTTGAACCTTGTGATGGCTTCGATCAGCTTACCAAGTGTGAATTATGGCTTCACAATTTGTGATTTTAGGTATCTATGTTCTTTAGAGCGATGGGTTCCTGGATGGTATCTTGTGATGGCTTTGGTCGATCCACCAGGATGTGTTTATGGCCCTTGTGTTTTGTGATAGTTCCTTGTGTTGGTCATGAGTGGATTTCCCTAAAATTAAGAAATTAAACGACATAATGAAAACTGTGATCCATGTGTTGAGATATGACTAAGCATGATATGATATTGGTAAGATTATAAATATTCGTTACATCAACGATGATGGGAAACCTATGTGAAAGTGTGTTTATGTGCATATAAGATGTGGTTATAATCGGGTTATTAGTCTAACTTAGCAAACGTTACTTTTTTGGACTTGAATGAGGATTAGGAGCCCAAAATACATGGTTGGTATGGGACAACTATTGTTAGTTTAGTGAATAAACTAATAGTAATGTTTGTTTAGGGACTTTAGTGAAAACGAGAGTCTCTAAATTGTACTTGATATGGGACAAGTATGGCTGAGTTAGTCTAATCATCTGTTTTATAACATAAATGTGTATTTTGTGAAATATTAAGCGCATGATAAATATCAATGTATTATTCTACCTACGAAATGTGAGTGTGTATGTATACCACCTTCTACGTGTTGCATGTTATGATTTAAGTTATTCATATTACTTGTTTATATGCTTGTGTGTAAACTGGATAATGTGCAAAGTGTAACATCCGGAAATATAAGCGTTATTCACGGGGCTCGGGAGCTCATGGCTTCACCATTTTTTCGGGTTTCGTAAATTAAAGGGATCAAGAATGTCTCTAAGAAGATTAACGGTTAACGATAATTTGGTGACCCAAGATAGGAAGGCAGTCCATGTTTTTACTTTAGAGTATATTTGTAAAAATAAAAAGGTAGGATTTATTTTATACGAAATTTGTAAGGTCGTTATAGATATGATTAAGTATAACTTTAAGTCACATGTTTAGAAGTACCCATCTAATTTTGTGTTAGAATTTTAGAAATGCTTCAACTACAATTCGCTTTAGAGTTTTGAAGGTTTGCCCTTGGGGAGGTTAAGTCACCCTAGAGAGGGTTGGGGGGGAGAGGTGAATAGGGTGATGGAAGAATTTTTAGAAAAATCAAAGCTGTTTTGCACTGGAACAAACATGGAAACAGATTCCGAGTCTAGGATTAGACTCAAAAGTTAAGTACACACGAAATACGTGGAAACCCTCTTGGGGCACAAAATCACGAGACAGTGCTAATCCAAGTACCAAGTCAAATCCACTAATTGAATCCACAATTACAAGGGACTGACTCTAACCAGAATTGCTCCCTTAGATAATTCCTTTACAAGTTTTCCTAGACTCGAAGTTCCCTTATCCGATCTATTACTTTTTGATTGAGTTAACCCTTACAGTAAGAGACAACCGAGCTGAGTTAGCCCTTATAACCGAGTCAAGGGACTTACAAAGAAAGTAGAAAGAATATAAGTGATTACAAGACTTTCTTTATAACTCGTAAAGTAAGAAATTACAGATTACAAGTTGTAAGTCGAAGAACGAATAAGAATGCACTAAGTAAGTGTTAAGCAATGTCTTCAACGACAATCTTCAAGTCTTGTGCAGTGGCTTCTATTTATAAGCACCAAGGCGGAATGACCATTGAGATTTGTGTCCGGACTGGTGAGCTTCAATAGCCATTGTAACGGCTAGTGTGAGTCACTTAGAAAAAGATACATTGAGATGTGAACGTTGTATAGTGATCCTTGGCTCAAAAGATGGTCCATGCCTCCGGTGATGATTGAAATCTGGGGTGGAAACAAGCTGTTAGACTCAAAGTTGAAGTTTTCCAGTTTTGGAAACAAATAATCCTGACATGGTGTCCGAGCCATGTTCGAAATGGTTAATTTTTGTCTATCGGTGTTTGACGGTTAGAAACCGATCGCTTTTGTATTTCAAAAATAGATTAGGCTTGTTTAATCAATCTACAAAAGCAAATCAAAGTGGTACTCAAAGTATAAAAATACTTCGGTCCAGAATTAGGCAAAGATAATAATTAAATCAAAGTAATTAAGTACTTAATTATCTTCGACCTAAAAGAATGAATTTTTTTGAGTCTAATATTCATTAGGTTCAAATTCCATCTTGAGTCAATCCTTAAAATGATCAAGTTAGAAGGAATAAGATATCGGAATTTATAAACTTGATCAAGGAAACAATTCTCAATAAATAAACTGCCTTAGAAATCAAAATTACTGCAGTAATTCATTTTTTACTTGAAACACAAAGTTTGTGGTCACGAGTAAAAGTGTTAGAGAAATTATTTACTCATGTCATTATTATGATTTGTGTCCGAGTGGGTCAAAAACACAGCTTAAGAACGTTATGCTTAATGAATGGTTTTGAGTAGGTCGGAGCAAATGAAAACTTAGATATGAGTTTCTTTAAAACTCAGAATGACTTAAAATCAAAACCTAAGAGAGATAGAGAGTTATACCCGAGTCTTCAAGTCTAAATTAGGTTAAGAAGTTAAGATAGTCCGGTGGGTGTCCGAGTGGGATATCCACGACGGTGACATGCCCGACTACTCCAGGTTGGGGCGTTACATGTAGTTAAGACATTAATCTTGTTGTCGTCCTTACTCGAGTAATGGGACACCATAGTGTCTACGGTTAGTAGTGTTAGAGGTTCAAATGCCTTAAAGTATGATGAGGTTCAGGATGTAAACTTGAACAAAAGCATTCGTAAGAAAGATTCGGGGTAGTCATTGGGATGTGAATTTCATGTTAGGTATAGGGAGAAACATGTGAAAAACGGCCAGTCAAAGTTCAAAGCAAGCGGTCGGTCGTAAATCCGAGGGAGGTTGTTTGTTAGGGCTATGGTGATAAGGGACATTTTAAGAAAAATTGTCCTAAAAAGTTTGATGACCGAGATTCATTGCATTCGGTTGTGGATGTATGCACTTGTATTAAGTGCGAAAGCCCTGTAGAGTCATGGATAGTGGATTTAGGGGCATTGTTTCATTCCGGGTCTAGTACAAATTTGTTCCATAATTTTGTTGCGGGAAACTTCGGCAAAGTGTTCGTTGCAAATGGAAAGAGTTAAGATATACTATGCAAAGGGGATGTGAGGATCAAAACCTCAAGTTGGGAGTTTTAAACTTTGCATGATGTTAAGTTCATACCGGGGTTGACGAAAAATCTGATTTCTATAAGTCATTTGGATGAGTCGGGGTACCTTTATCAAATTTTGCAATGGATACTTGGAAAATAGTTAAGGGGAATTATTTGTGGCTAAGGGTGTAAAATTTTGCTCTTTGTACTATACAGGGGTGTAGTGACTTAGTTGCGAATGTCGGGGTTAACGGTTCCAATGGGAGTCTTCGGGGTGAAAGACTTAAAACGTGTTACTGCTATAATGGGAGTCGATGAGGATGACAAAAATTTTGTTGGGTGTACAAACGGGTTGAAGACTCGGACATTCGCTCAACGCATTTCGAGTTACATTACATGAATCAGGAATAACCATCTAGTATTTATAGAGTTTTGATTCCAAGGCATTCTCTGTGTTTTAGAAACTTTTCTGAATGAAATGGTATCTTCTCTAAGTACTACGACTTGCACTTCATGTGTTTATTGCGCTTCTTTAAGTGACTCGAAAACCGATTCTTTGTTACGAGTCCAAGCATCACTCGATTTATCGCAGATTGAGTGGACTAGTGTTTCACCTTCTCTCACTCGGAATCGGCTTCGATTATAAGCTTTATTTCATTAGAGTCGGTACCTCTAGTCTGTTTCATACTTAGTCTATATCAAGTTATCTCACTCGATATTCTTTACTTATCTTGATCTATCGCTTAGACTAAGTCGGATGGAATTTTGAGTTATATAGTTATTAGACTCGGAAAATTCCACTTCTCTTCGACTCGGATAATTAGTTGATTAATTATCATAATTATTTTATTATCTCGTGTCTAATCTTGGACCAAAGTATTTCATACTTTGAGAACCAAAATTGCTTTACTTTTGTAGGTTATTCAAACGAGGATACACTTTTCAAATCACAAAAGTAACAGGCTTCAAAACGTCAAATCACCAGCGAGACATGGCTTTTCACCTTCTCCGCTCCAGGTCCCGGAAGATAGTGTGAGAGCCGTCTGTTTCCAAATCTGGAAAACCGAGACACCAAGCTTAACGGTGGTTTTCACCTTATCTCTCAAGACACCGCTAGTCGTTTTGGGACTTCCAAGAGAGTTAAACCGTTGTCCAACGTTCACATTACAACGGATACTTTCTTAGTGACTTAGAAAGCTTCTATCAACGATCACGAGAGGACTCTCGGTCAGCGAGATGAAGATAACGGCTACTCTGCTCGGTCATCTATAAATAGAAGCCACTTCACAAGACTTGAAGATTACCGAACTTATTGTTAATATACGTACTTGTGCAAAGTCTTTGTATTCATTCTCAATCTTCTACTTACAACTCCTATTATGTAATTCATTACCTTCGAGTTGTAAGGTCTTGTACTCGATTACAAACTCTTTCTTACTAGCTTTATAAGGTCCCTTGACTAAGTCTGTAAGGGTGAACTCGACTTAAGTTGTCCCTAGTCTGTAAGGGTTATCTCGGTTAGGAAGTAATAGATCGAGATAAGGGAATTTACGAGTCTAGGAAAACTTGTAAAGAGTTGTCTAAGGGAGCAACTCAGATTCGGTCGGTTCACGGTATTTTGTGGACTCAAAATAGTGGATTTGACTTCGTGTCCGGATTGACACGGTCCGTGGTTTTCTGTCCCGGGAGGGTTTCCACGTAATCTCTAAGTGTTGACTTTCCGAGTTCATTCTAGACTCGGACTGTCTTAAAGCATTTGCTTTTCTTGCCATTTCTATCTATTCGGTCTTTACGAGTCTCTGCTTTTCGACTCTGTTTTGACTCGGAACCGCATTATGTATTTTACCCGGCAAAAGAGTTTGAATTTCCACAAGATCTTTTCCTCACCCTATTCACCCCCTCTAGGGTGACTCGAGACCCTCCCGAGCAAACCTTCAATTGGTATCGAGCCTAGCCTTTCGGAAAGGATCTAACCATCCAAAGGTCTAAAGATCAAATGGCTCAAAACAACAGAGAGTTCGATGAAGGAAGATCTTCCAACGATACCACCAAAATTCGAGAGGATCAAACTTCGGGCACTTGGAAGAAACTTATGGAATGTTTCCTCATGGATCATGATGATGATGTATGGGAAATCATACAACAAGGAAACTACATTCCAATGAAGACGAGAGGAATTGAGAATCACTCCAAAGACAAAAGCCGAATTCACTCCAGGTGAAGCGAGAAGTTCGGGAAGAACTTCAAGGCAATGAACATTCCGATGTGCGCCATTAGCTCGAGAGGAATACAATCGGGTGTTTGCCTGCGACACAGCAAAAGAAGTGTGGGATACACTGGTCAACACTTATGAAGGCACAAGCCGAGGTCGGACAAGCGAAGATCGGTCAATATCTTCATAAATACGAGCTATTCAAGATGGAGTCGAAGAAAATATCACTCGAGATGTTCATCCGGTTTACTGAGATTACCAACAATCTCAAGTCTCCGGGTAAGAAAATCACACACGAGGAAATGTTCGGAAAGATACTCGAAGTCCGCCCAAAGAAGATGGGGTCCAAAGGTGACTGCCATAGAGGAGGCTCGGAACCTCTCACTCTTAAAGCCGGACGAGCTCATCGGAAAGCTTCTAACGCATGAAATCCATCTAGAAGAAGAGGATGCTTAGGGCGGTTCCAAAAGAACATAGCACTGAAGGCCTCGAGAATCTAAAGAAGTAAATCCGAGCTCATATGACTCGGAAGACGATCCCATGACACTCATTGCAAGAGGCTTCAAGAGAATAATGAAGCACAAAAGATGGGATAAAAGGCCAAAGGAAGAATTCTACAAGAAAGACAAGAGGGACGAGAAAAAGGTAAGTATTCCTCACCCTCAAAGTTATCTTTATCTAAGAATTACGGATGTTTTGAGTGTGGCGGCAAAGACCACATAGTCAAAGACTGTCCGAAAAGAAAAAGGGACAGAAAGAAGAAGAAGGCCATGATGGCAACATGGAGCGATGAAGACTCATCAGAAGATGACGATGACTCGGAGACTCAAAGTGTCCGATGACAATCTCGACTCGAAACCGAAGGAAAGTCGGACTCGAGACTCGGACAATGAGGAAACTAATCCTCAAGAGGTAATTGATTATTTCCTCAAATTCTCCAAAGTTGATTTAGCTAAATACATTTTTACTTTGGAAGAAAAGTCCAATTCGACTCTTCCCATTTCAAAGAACAACTTGAGTTAATTTCTTCGAGAGCACTTCTTTGAAAAATGAATTAGAAAAGCTGAGACTCTCATTCGAGAGAACTCAAGACTAGTGCTCAATCTAATGAGGCTGAGTCTAAGTTACTCGGGAAAGAAAATGAGGAGCTAAAGTAGAAGCTCACTGAGTCTCAAGATCTGGTTTTAAAGTTTACTCAAGGTCAGAAAAACCTTGACATGCTCTTAGGATCACAATGTGTCTCCTTTCGAAAAGAAGGTCTTGGTTTCAACAAAGAAGAGGAATCCAATTCCTACTCGGATTTATTCAAAAGGATTTTAGAAGCTGTGAAGTTCGGGAAAGGCTGAGCACGGTCCCATTCACAGAAATAAAGGGAGGACTAAGCCCAGAACTATTTACAAAAGGAAACCATTCTCTCATGTTTCAAAAGGAAAGGTTTTCAAAAGAAAGAGACACGGACTCGGTTCTCCGAGAGGAAGACTCAGAATCGGACAAAACCCAAAGTCATTCAAATCTAGGTTCCGAAACACCTTCTTCCTCGAAAAAGGACCATAGTAAGGAATGTTACTTGGGTTCATTAGAGGAAGTGAGAAGGGTTAGATTCTCTCTGTTTTGCGAGTCACTCGGAAAAGATCAAAAGGACACTTGGTACCTTGACAGTGGATGTTCCCGCCATATGTCGGGAGATGTAGAACTCTTTTACGAGTTGGAAAAACATAAAGGAGGAAAGGTCACATTTGGAGATGATAGCAAAGGCAAGATAGTGGGGATTCACAAGATTGAAAAAGGAAGCAATTTGGTCGATCCAGTCTACCTTGTCAAAGGTTTAAAGTACAATCTGCTCGAGCATCTCTTAACTATGTGATAAAGGTCAAGAGGTAAGATTCACTCGGACCAACTGCTACATTTCGATGTCAATACCAAAGAGACCAAGCTGTCGGGTAAAAGATCGGGTAACACCTATATCATTCCTCTCTCGACCCGAGTCAGAATCTATCTTGCTTAAAAGCATCTCTTCATGATGATTCATGGTCTTGGCATCGTAGATTAGGGCATATTAGCATGCACACTATCAAAAAGCGGCATCTCATGGTGCGGTTAGGGGTTTACCTAAGCTGTGTTTTTGAGAAAGATAAAGTATGTGACGCATGCACCGAGAGGAAACAAGTCAGATCTTCATTCAAATCTCTGAAGACAGTTTCCACATCCAAAGTGCTTGAGCTACTACATATGGATTTATGTGGCGAAATCCGTGTTAAGAGTCTCGGAGGTAAATCTTACATATTCGTTATTATTGATGATTATTCTCGATTTACACGGGTGTGTTTTCTTAAGCATAAGAATGAAGCTTTCAAGGAGATCAGCAAGCTCTGCAGAAAAATCCAAGTTGAGTCTCGGACTCGGATCCGGAGGATTTGAGCCGACCATGGAAGGGAGTTTGACTACTCGGAATTCTCGAGTTTTGTGACAAACATGGAATCTCTCACAACTTCTCAGCACCCAGAACTCCTCAACAGAATGGAGTAGTAGAGAGAAAGAACGAGAACCCTTAAATAAATAGCAAGGACGATGATGATTGAGCACAACTTGCCTTACTTATTTCTAGGCGAGAGCGATCAACACGACCAACTACACTCCGAATAGATGCCTTATCGGACCCATTACGAAGAAAACACCTTATGAGCTCTACAAAGGGAAGAAGCCAAATATTTCCTATTTCGGACCATTCGTATGTAAATGCTTCGTTCACAACAACGGTAAGGATCACTCGACCAAGTTTGATGCTCGGTCGAGATGAAGGTATTTTTCTAGGTTACTCCTTTCACGAGCAAAGCTTATCGCATTTTCAATAAGCGAACTAACAAAGTGGAAGAAAGCATCCACGTAGTGTTTGATGAGCTTGAACAGGAGAAGCCAAGTGAGTCGTCATATTCGGAGCCGAAGCTCGGTAGAGATGATGACGAATTCGAGCCTACAAAGACTCGGACTCAACCTGCTCGAGAATGAAGTCACTCGGAACGAGGAAACTCGAGAATGAGACAACTCAAGAGCTCGCTCAAAATGAACAAGTTAATGAAGAGGGTCACTCGGAATAGGCTTACGAAGATCAAGCGGCTCGGCCCACAAATCTCGTGAATTAGAGAAGCTGGTAAAGCATTCAAATTTATTTCCAGTCATCCCCAAGAAAACATAATTTTGGATATCAACAGTGGGGTAAGAACTCGTTCCTCTCTACATAATCTATGTGCATTCACTGCATTCATTTCATTAAACGAACCCAAAAATGCACTAGAGGCCCTTAATGAACCTGAATGGGTAGAGGCCATGCAAGAGGAACTCAATCAATTCGAGAGAAACCAAGTCCGGACTCGACCAACCAACCTTCGACCACCCGAGTTATAGGAACCAAATGGGTTTTTAAGAACAAAGCTGGATGAGGGTGGAGTGGTAGTTAGAAACAGGGCTAGACTTGTGGCTCAAGGTTACAATCAAGAAGAAGGAATCGATTATGGGGAAACCTTTGCACTGTAGCAGAATTGAAGCTATCGAGAATACTTGTTGGCATTTGCATCCAGCATGCATATTAAATTATATCAAATGGATGTTAAATGTGCATTTCTCAATGGTTTTATTAAAGAAGAAGTCTATGTCGAACAGCCTCCTGGTTTTGAAAACTCGAAATTTCCAAATCATGTTTTCAAACTTCAAAAGCTCTCTATGGTCTTAAATAAGCACCTCGAGCACTGGTATGAAAGAGCTGAGTAGCGTCTTGGATCTAAATGATTTTAAAAGAGGTCGGATCGACAAGACTCTCTTCATAAAAACTAAGGGGAAAGAT
Organism: Talinum fruticosum; assembly: GCA_021018815.1. Taxonomy (NCBI): domain Eukaryota; kingdom Viridiplantae; phylum Streptophyta; class Magnoliopsida; order Caryophyllales; family Talinaceae; genus Talinum; species Talinum fruticosum. The sequence continues at coordinate 2,642,317 of JAITYX010000070.1, read as the reverse complement.
TTCCTTATTGTTCAAATCTATGTTGATGATATTATCTTCGGTGCTACTAATGAATTTCTATGCTGAGAATTTTACGGGTTGATGAGTCAAGAGTTCCAAATGAGTATGATGGGAGAACTCAACTTCTTCCTTGGGTTACAAATCAAACAAGATAAAGATGGAATCTATGTCCATCAATCAAAGTACACCAAGGAACTACGAAGAAATACAAACTCCAAGATGCAAAACATGCATCTACTCCCATCAGCAGACGGTATAATGCTTGACTCGGACGAGAAAGGTAAAGCAATAGATCGAAACTTTATCGAGGTATGTTTGGATCTTTGCTATATCTTACTTCCAGCGAGCCGAGATATAATGTTCGGTGTTTGCCTATGCGCAAGATTTTAAGCTAACCCAAAAGAATCACATCTCACTTGCGGTGAAAAGAATATTCGAGATATCTTGCGGGCACTCGGAATTTAGGTCTATGGTATTCCGGAGACTAAGAGCCGACTCTTACTTGGATACTCGAGGCGCGGACTACGTAGGATACAAAGTTGATCGAAAGAGCACATCCGGAGCTTGCCAATTTACGGGTCAATCCCTAATATCTTGGCACTCAAAGAAGCGAACTCGGTAGCTCTATCAACTGCTGAAGCTGAATATATTGCAGTTGGAGCTTGTTGCGCTCAGATTCTATGGATTAAGCAACACTTGAAGGATCTTGGACTATTCCTCAACTCAATTCCAATCAAGTGTGACAACCAAAGCGCAATCGGCATCACCAAGAATCATCGTCCGGCACTCGAAAACAAAGCATATCGAGGTCGGATATCACTTCTTACGTGATCACTCGGAAAAAGGTGATATTAAACTTGAGTTCATTCCTACTAATCTTCAATTAGCTGATATTTTTACCAAGCCTCTTGGTGAAGATCGGTTTTGCTTTATTCGGAATGAGCTTGGTATGTTAAATGCTTAATTATGTGCTATTCTTATTCATTGCATAATTACGTGTTATGTGTTTTCCCTTTAATAACCATTAGCTCGGTTGATTCGGTGATCTTGGGTTAATAGTTATTTTGTGTTTCGAGTCACTCGAAACCTATCCGAGTCAATCGAAACCTATCCGAGTCAATCGAAACCTATCGAGTCAAACTCGGACGTAGAGAAACTTGGACTTCAAATTTTACGAAGCTATCTCTAGATCGGTAGAGAGCTTCGGATTATATTTTCAAGATCTTTTCTCTCTCTTTCTCTCGAGCAGCTGTGATCGGTCGATAGCAGTGGATCTCTAACCGGTGAAATCTTAACCGTTGAAGAGAACCGTCACACCGGTCTTCGATGGCCGATGGACAAGCCGAGTTAGAACGGAGTTATATTTAATAGATAGTTGACGGGCGTGCTTATTTTCTATAAATAGCATCTATTCATCTTCGTCTCGGTACTCTACATTCCATCTCTCTCAAACGAAACTTTTCGCGGAAGATTTCTACGTGAACAGTGATCTTTGAAGTTCTTCAAGCATCGTAAAGGCCATCTCTCGTAAGTTTCGATTGCTCTCATCTTTTTCTACATCTTTTCGGTTCTTCTCTTCTACCTCTCCTTCTCTTCTCTACTCAAAAGTTTCATCTTTCCTTCCATCATTGAAAATGCCTAAAGAGGAAACCATCCCGACTTCCAAATCTCTTCTTCCTCTAAAAAACCTCGCACCAAAATGCCGGAAAGCTCAACCCCCTCCAAACCCATTGTCACCCGAGCACCTTGTGCTTGGACGACAAGTTCTTTCCTACAACCAAATTTTCTTGGTTAGCTCATATTCAAACCACCGGAGCATATAACTTCATGTGCTTCGGCGAGTTCATCTATCCAGAACTCGTTTACGAGTTCTACGCTCACCTTACCCACTCGAGAAAATGTTCTAACCTCCGGGGTTTAGAACATCACCGTTCGCATCAACACCTCTCTCCTCCACCGCTTGTTCAAGGTCTCCTCTCTCTTCTTGAACAGCAACCCCATTCCGTTCACTGAAGTCGCCGACGACTTCTTTGACAAGTTCGCTAAAGAGTTTCCTAAGTCCCGAAAAACTTTTCTATGACTCGGTTGAAGTCGAAGCTCGCCTTACGTAGCTTTCTGCGATAAGAACTTTTTCTCACAACATTCCAGCAAGGAGAACCCCAACTCCAAGCACCTCAAAGCTCTCTTTGACATTCTTGAGGGCTACGAAGTAGACCTCTTCCCCTCCATCATTGAGCAAATGGCCGCCGTGCCAGCTCAACTTCAATCAAAGAAGACCACCTCACTTCCTTTTGGTGCTCTTCTCACCCTCGTCTTCAAACAGTTCCAAGTTCCTCTCCCCTCGGACCCAAACGCGCGTATGCGAGGCTGCCGTTGTTGTCGACAAAAAGGAAGCGTAGGGGTACGGATACCAGGAAACTAACCTTGGTGTGCGGGTTCATAACTCCGAAGCGAGGCCTCCCTCTCCTCCCGGACTCGGAAATCAACCCCTCTCGCTCTTCCCTCTCCACTGGTGGTGCTTCCACCTCCGGTGCCTCCAAATCTCTCTCTGCTCTCTTGTCCCCCATTTTTATGGACAAAATCGGCTCTGTGTCCTCTACTTTCCAGGACACACTCCGGTCTTTCAAGCATATCCTCCAACATCGACCATCAACCAAAAGACCGGTCAATCCCAAATCCAGGAAGCGGCGGTATCTAGTTCTTGAGATGAGGGCACTGGTGCGGGAGTAGAAGGAGGCTGGTCAAGCTCCTCAAAGAGAGAAGGTCCAAGGCGGCTCGGGACCATAGTGACTCGGACGCGTCGAAGCGTCTTCGAGCCCGGCTCCGACCTCCTCGGACAACGGGGCTGAAGAAGAAGAAGCTGCAGATGCGGAAGCGGCGAGACGCCGAGGAGCTGCGGGTGAGGCGGCTCCATCCGGGCCGGGAGTGGAACACAAAGAAGAAGCAGTGGGAGCTGGCTGAGGGTCGAGCTGCTCCACAAACTCATGTGGCGAGTACTCGGCTCGAGACGGCGAGTCTAGGTGGGTCGAAGACCTCGCTACTCCGAGAGGTCCCAAGGGAAGAACCTCTCGATCCACTCACTCCGGGTCAACCACTCGGAGCCGAGCCCCGACGATCATACCGGTTCTCCCTCCGCCGCGCTCAAGCACATCGTCAAGATCATACCAGCGACGGCGCACCTCTACTCCTCCGCTACTACACTAAAAACCCCCTCCCTCGTAGGCGCCATGCACTTGTGGCACAATTCCAAAGTCCGCAGATTCTTCCTCTTTACGAAAGATTTTCTCTCCTTTGTTTTGTCCGGACATCTTCCTTGTATTTTTTTCGTTGTTTTTCTTTGAAAGGCAAGGGGGAGACATAGAGTCAATAAACTTGTTGTCTAGTTTAGGGGAGCTTTCCCTCTCAAACTATGTAATTTTGTTAAGTTCAATGAAGTAATGCTTTCTCTTCTATAACTTACGTGTTCACAATCTTTACGAGTTAACATTATTTCATTATTTAGCATATTTTTGCTTTATGCTCTGATTGTTTTCGTTATGCTCACGATACACTAAGTATACTTTACTTAATTTCTTTTATGAGCAACTATTCGAGTCGGATCCTTTTCACTAACAAAGTTTACGTCTAAGCATGGAATGCCTTTCATCAAAAGGGGAGATTGAAGACTCGGACACTTGCTCAACGCATTTACGAGTTACATTACATGAATCGGGAATAACCATCTAGTATTTATAGAGTTTTGATTCCAAGGCATTCTCTGTGTTTTAGAAACTTTTCTGAATGAAATGGTATCTTCTCTAAGTACTACGACTTGCACTTCATGTGTTTATTGCGCTTCTTTAAGTGACTCGGAAAATTGATTCTTTGTTCCGAGTCCGAGCATCACTCGAGTTTATCGCAGATTGAGTGGAATAGTGTTTCACCTTCTCTCACTCGAATCGGCTTCGATTATAAGCTTTATTTCATTAGAGTCGGTACCTCTAGTCTATTTCATACTTAGTCTATATCAAGTTATCTCACTCGATATTCTTTACTTATCTTGATCTATCGCTTATACTAAGTCGGATGGAATTTTGAGTTATATAGTTATTAGACTCAGAAAATTCCACTTCTCTTCGACTCGGATAATTAGTTGATTAATTATCATAATTATTTTATTATCCGTGTCTAATCTTGGACCAAAGTATTTCATACTTTGAGAACCAAAATTGCTTTACTTTTGTAGGTTATTCAAACGAGGATACACTTTTCAAATCACAAAAGTAACCGACTTCAAAACATCAAATCACCAGCGAGACATGGCTTTTCACCTTCTCTGCTCCAGGTTCCGGAAGATAGTGTGAGAGCATCTGCGTTTCCAAATCTGGAAAACTGAGACACCAAGCTTAAAGGTGGTTTTCACCTTATCTCTCAAGACACCGCTAGTCGTTTTGGGACTTCCAAGAGAGTTAAACCGTTGTCCAACGTTCACATTACAACGGATACTTTACGAGTGACTTAGAAAGCTTCTATCAATGGTCACGAGAGGACTCTCGGTCGGCGAGATGAAGATAACGGCTACTCTGCTCGGTCATCTATAAATAGAAGCCACTTCACAAGACTTGAAGATTGCAGAACTTATTGTTAATATACGTACTTGTGCAAAGTCTTTGTATTCATTCTCAATCTTCTACTTACAACTCCTATTATGTAATTCATTACCTTACGAGTTGTAAGGTCTTGTACTCGATTACAAACTCTTTCTTACTTTCTTTGTAAGGTCCCTTGACTAAGCTGTAAGGGTGAACTCGGCTTAAGTTGTCCCTAGCTGTAAGGGTTATCTCGGCTAGGAAGTAATAGATCGAGATAAGGGAATTTCGAGTCTAGGAAAACTTGTAAAGAGTTGTCTAAGGGAGCAACTCGAGGTTCGATCAGTTCATGGTATTTTGTGGACTCAAAATAGTGGATTTGACTTCGTGTCCGGATTGACACGGTCTATGGTTTTTGCCCCGGGAGGGTTTCCATGTAATCTCTAAGTGTTTACTTTCTAAGTTCATTCTAGACTCAGATTGTCTTAAAGCATTTGCTTTTCTTGCCATTTCTATCTATTCGAGTCTTTGTAAGTCTACGCTTTTCGACTCTGTTTTGACTCGGAAGCGCATTACGTATTTTACCTAGCAAAAGAGTTTGAATTTCCACAAGATCTCTTCCTCACCTTATTCACCCCCTTCTAGGGTGACTCGGACTCTCCCCGAGCAAACCTTCACGGGTAATCGGGTGCACCACAAGGTAAAATCCAAGAATCGGGTATAATGATGAAGGTGGGGTTGTCAACGCGAGGTAAAGCCCATAGGTATAAAGATATTCTTCATTATGTTTTTTGACTAACGCCATCGAGCTAGTTTTGCATGATTATTACATGCAAGAAATTGATCAATATGAGTGGGAGTTAATGTCAAGTGATGATGGGATTGAAGGCTTTGGGTAGTAGGAATCGGGAAAAGGAGCTAATCCAAGGGGAAGGTGCTTGAAACAGGTGAGGCGGTACAAAGCCTCGGTTGGTCTCTCTCAATGAAGGGGCCAAGTTTTGGTAAACTAGATGGATGCAATAAAGGAGGTGAGCCATTAGTCTCCAAGTGGGAGATTGTTGGCTTTATGGACCTATGGGTGCTTTGGGCTCGGGAAAATCACGTTGTGGGGCAAGGAATGGCGAGCACGGTCCAAGAATATTGAGAACGAGGCATGCTTGGACGAAAGTGCGAAGAAAAGGCTAGCCAACAGCCAATAGGGGCTGGCCGTATTGGTTGACACGGCCCGTGCCAACAGCATGGGTAGCCCGTGTTGGTCGGCACGACCCATGCTTGGCTGTCCTGGGTCCCGGACTATTCGTTTTTAGCCGTTTTCTTTAGTTTTTCTTGCGGGTTAATGCGTGTTAATGCTTGTGATTTCTCGGTTTGGCTATATAACACAGTGTATCCTCCATTGTTGAATTAAATTAAGAGTAGTGGAATTACAAGGTGTGTAAGCTAGGTTAGGCTTCATTGAAATTCCTTGTAAACTACTTGAAATCTAGTGTATCGGTTCATGGTTGTTTCCTGGTTTCGGTTTTCCACGTTAAAATCTTGTGTCCCAATTTTATTTATTTCTTTTGTTCCTGTTTTATTTGTTTGAGTGAGCTCCCGATCCTAACGAGTTGGGATCTTACCAACAGAACTCCAAGTTGAAATTGCATGAAAGATTTCGATCTTGCCAAATTTCGGAAGTCGGAGAAAGTGCATAAATTTCTCATTGGGCTTAAATCAACTCAATTTGGAGTGGTAAGATCTAATATTTTAGTTATAGAACTCTTACCTAACTTGAACTAGGTAACGGATCGCAAGCGTGCATAAAACGCAGCGTTTGGCTTTTCGGTGTCCGAGTCCGGCACGCTTTCCCGGACCACTAAGCAAGATCGTTTTATCCGGCGCTGGCTCGTAGGACTCTTTGAATCTTGTCATTTTGATTGGTTCAACTTTCCAAACTTTTTTATCCATTTCCAGAAATTTTGGGCTCGATTTATTTCTTAATCGACTAGCTGGGAGCCGATTTTAGGATTTTTAAACCCTAAAAATTCTATAAATAGAGGGCCTCGCCCCGATTCACACACCATTTAGCTGCATTTCTCTACTTCCAAGCTGTTGAATTTTCTCCTTTACTTCTCTATTTACTCTCCGTCACTTTCACACTTAAATTTCCTTTTCTAAACCACAATTAAAGATCCTCTTTTTGACTATTTTCTTAGCCTTGCCTTACCAGTTACTATGCTAAAATTCACTCATGATTTAAGCTCAACAGGTGGGTTAAGCTTAGGGCGATTTAAACTATTTTGGAGTTTGTTATTTAAGTTTTATTGAATTTATGTTTTTAATCACTTACTTTATTATGGTTTAAGATGTAATCACTTTACTTTTCTACCCTGCTCGATGTAATTTCTTTATTTCTTTCTTTTATCGCCTTTTCTTTATTGCTTTCATTTATTTGCTTTCTTTATTGCTTTGTTTATCGCTTTACATCATGTCTTAATTGCTTTAATTTTTGTCTTTTTACATGTTAATTGCCTTATTTTCCTAACGTTATTTAGACTCACCATTTCAATTAGTAGAGGCCGTCTTTTGATGAGCGAAATAAGGAGCGTTCCTCTTCATTTTGTACCGTTCTCGCTACACACCAGTTTGTTGGTTTTAAATCGATGTAGTCTTTTTCCAAAACCTTTTCCAAATTATGAGTTTTTATCCCTTTCGATTGTCCCTTTGATAAACTCGGAATTAAAAAAGTTGGCAATCTCCCCTATAAAACATATTCTATGATTAATATGAACATCAATTTAGTTCAATGTGTGAAGGTCAAGGTGACTATTTTATTTTGTTAGTTTTTATTTCAAAAGTGACTGGCAACTCCTCTTTTTAATCTCTTTTATTCTTAAATTGCATCTTGGCTTTCTCTTAAACATAAACTGGTAAAAATACTCGTTGTGAATGACAGCCCAAGCCATTTGACTAAGTTTGCCTTGGTAGTTTAGGTCGGATGGCCGGTGTCGGACAACAGCTTCGGTGGGCTAGCCACGGTGCCCAAGCTACCGATTGGCTGAGGTCCTAGTCCGGGCGGTTTTGGCTGTCCGGCCTAGTTGAGTTTTATGGCGAGAATTCTTATTTTGGATCATTTCGTTTAAAAGTACATCGGAGGAATTCTAAAACCTAATTTAAAAAGTAAAATGATTTCTTAAAATAGCCAATCAACCCTTCTTAAAAATCTTTTTCAAAAGCCTTATTGTTCACTTGATAAATGTATCTCGCGTGAAACCGACATTCGTGGGAAAAATCGATCCACCCCTAAGGGGCACAAGCTGCGGATCCTACAATGACGACTCCATCGGGGACACTTATTAAGAGGGTGAAATTGAAATTGAAATTTTTGAGTTTTTATCGCATTTGCATTTGACATCTTTGCATTTTTTAGGCAAACTTTCACCATGGATTTTTTTGGACCTTATAAGATTTAGCCTTTAAGTGCCTTCTTCGGGAGGCCGAATTATTATCTTGGTTAGTCTACTCGACTTAACACTCGAGATGTAATTACCTTCCCATTCATAGTGATTCCTAATTGAGAAACACCGATTATTCAAATGCCACTATGCACCCATAAGGGATGAAGTTTTCAGAATATGAGCTAACATGTTTATCTAACCTAGAAATTCCTTATGAACATATAACCTTTGTGGTTTAGGTTAGACCTCATTTGCATACTTTAATAAATGTAGTTGCTTTTGTTATTTAATCCTTTTTCTTGATCCTTTAGCAGCTTAGCCAGCTTCAAACTAGTTTAATAATTCTCGCATTAGTGCAAAACAACTAGATTTTCCTATTGTAGTATGAGTTGAGAGGATCGGACAACCAAGGGAACTTTCTTTAGTGTAGGAGCATTTCCACTATGCCTGTGTTCTTTCAATGCCCCTTTAAATAATAAAACTTTTGAGTCTGTCCTTTATGTGCATTTTACCCAAATCAAAATTCTCCTCCTTTCCCTTTTAGGTCGATCCATGTCTACATTTTCCGAGTCAAAAGGTTTTTTAGAAGTTGGTCCATTCCTTCCTCCCATCTCTCAGTAAAAAAAAGAAAAAGCGGGCAAAATCCAGATAGGCCCTAAGACGATGTCGACCCTCGCAGTCCTTTCCTCAAGTTGGGTCCTCAAGTTATTCACATTTTACTACCATGTGATATTGACAAATGATAAAAAGTCTCTCAAGTCTCATAAATAATAAATTATAGTACCTTGAGGTATGATTTTGTAAACCCTAAAAATTTAAAATGTGGGGTGGTAAATTGTTAAGAAAATCATATCTTAGAGTACTAATTTATTATTTACTGGACATGAGGGACTTTTTTTTTTTTATCATTTTTCTATACTACAGGGTATTAAAGTGTTAATATTTCAAAAAACAAATCATCTCAATTACGGTGAGTCCATTTATTTTTGCATTAGCAAAAAAAATAAAATCATCTCAATTAAGGTGAGTTCATTCATTTTGCCTTTTACATAGCTAAAAAAATCATTTTAATTAAGGTGACTCCATTCATTTTTGTATTAGCCAAAATAAAATAATCTCAATTAAGGTGAGTGCATTTATTTTTGCATTAGCCAAAGAAAATGCATCTCCATTTAGGTGAGTCTATTTTATTTTTGCAAAAAAATGAGTACTCTCTTTCATTTTAAGTCGGTCCATTTTTTCATGCTTAGTCAAAATAAAAGTGCATTCATTGTCTCTTTTAGGATCATTTTCTTCGTTGGTTTACATCTTGTGTGCATCCAAAAAGAGAGGGTATCCTGTTTTAGGATCGGTCGTTCCTCGGGTCTAGGACTTGAGTCCTTTCTCACCAAAAATTTTCAAAGAGGTAGTCTTGAATTCCTATTTTTGGGACACGGAATAGGAAGCCTACTGAAATTGGGTGTTGTCGGAATCCTCGCACAAAGCAGCTAGGAAGTAAGGAGTCTACTCCAAAACAGGTGAGTTCAAACCGATGCACTCAACATTGGTAATCCCACATCAATATAGATGAAATCAATACGGTTAACACCGATATGTTATGTTGCGCGCGAACAACGTCAAAGCGCAACCCTCCCCGCAAATGGCCGATAAACCGCAACCATCTCCTATTATGTCTTTGATCAATGAATCCACCGTAAAAATGGAATCTAGGATTGAGGCCAAGGGGAAAAAGATTGAATCAATGTCTAAAACTCTTGACCTTATGCTCCAAACATTGAAGAAAAATGATAGCGATGAAGGACGAAATGAAGATTATAGAAAGGAAGATGATGAAGAAGTCCCTAAGGTTTAGTACGATCCATGAGTTGACGGAATAGAGAAGCTCCTGTGATACTCCTCCATGTTAAACGATGACTACTTGGCCCATGTTAGATTCACTTCAATCCAAAAGGCCAATTGCTCCCAAAATTTATAATGCCTAACATCAAGTTCCATGGGACTGAAAACCCTCACTACCTTTGAATAATGTACCGGATGACACATACCATGTCATATTTCCATGGACATTTGACAAAGATGCCATGAAATGGTACAATGTCTGTTAACCCATGCAAGGTGACAAATTGGCGGGATCTTTGTAGGGAGTTCTTACATCAATAATCCTACATTATTGATCTACCAGTCACTCTTTGTGATTTAGAGCTGATCAAGTAAGGAGATAAAAAATTTCACTGATTTCATCACTCATTGGAGAGTAAAGACTGTACACATGGTGGATCGGCCCTCTCGAAAAAGATCAAGTTAGACTTATCCTAAAAATCTAAAACTTTCTTATCACCAACATTTAAGGTTCTTACCTTTTATAGACTTCAAAACACACTTTAAGATGTTGGCATGCTTATAGAAGAGGAGCAATCATCTACGACCATAAAAGCCGCAACCAACCGGAAGACATGTGTAGGTCCGAGCAACCGCCTTGTGAAGCACTACACTTCACAATCCAATCAACCCATCACTCATTAAGGATGACAATAAAATGCACTTCCCAATTTTAGATCCATCCGAGGTCTATTTTGTTTTCCTTTTCCAAAAAAACCCAAATAAGAATTTTTTCAACTACGAAGGCCTAATATATGCTATAGTGGATACATAGGAAGTCCGGACACCTAAAAGATGTCATCCTTATGTCTTTTATTTTTATATTTTATTTTGTCAGCCCTATGATGAAATCCCAGTCCTGTTTGTGAATTCGGATCACGGTTGGAGTTTGATTGGCGTGACGAAGCCGATGAATCACAAAAACCCTTTAGCACAAAACAAATAAACCTTATTTGCTTTGGGCTGATCCAAAACCCATTTCTTTTGGCCGGTCCAAGCCCGGGTTAACGCTCTAGAGTCAACACTAGCCGACGTCACACGTAAGGCTTTGCTACACTCAAACCGTCATGTTTTATCTTTAGCCTCCAATCGAGACACGGAGCTAATTTTGTCCGTACAATTTGAAACGAGCTTGTTCGTCTATCTCGTGGGTTTATTTCGCCAATTTAAAGCGATGTTGCAGCAGGGACAACTCCTTAGTGCCTTGCAACGTTTAGGGTCAACTTCTTTTATCTTGGGGCGAGCATGACTGATGGGTACCTTGGAACGAGCACCGAAACCTGGTCAAATGGTTCCTAGTAAGGTTCCTAAAATTTAGGAACATGTCAAATAGGTTACTGGTTCCAAAATCAAACCTTGGAGCTGGAACTTGGAACCATTAAAACAGGTAATGTTTCCAGCATTTTCAGTTTTCAATTTGTAAATATAAAGCACATGTAATTTCAAGTTCAATTAGTTTGTTCGATATATTTACTCTTTAAATGGAAAGAGAAGCAGAAATTGATATTTTTCTTCTTGTTTCCTTTTGTCTTGGATGTTTAACGTTCTCCTTTAACTCTTGCTATGGCAAATTTATTTCCTATTTATTAATGTTTGAGATGTAATTAATCCAAGAATATATAATTTTAAGGCCTTAAAGTTTTTTCATAAATATAATGGTATGGATAGGGTACCTCGGAGCCGGAACCGGACCTTGAGGTTTAGGTTCGGGTTCCTAAAATTTAGGAACTAGTCAAATAGGTTCCGATTCAGGTTCCTCAAATTCAAGAACTGGTCAAACATGGTCGGGTTCGGGTTCCTAATTTTGGGAAAGGGCACCGGAACCGCTCACCCCTACTTTTATCCATTACGAGATAAAATTCGAAACTGCAATAGTTCGCTTGTCTGCAGGTTTCAGCAACTTCGGTAGGTTCATTCAGTAATGAAGCCATGTTGGAACTCGCCTCGAGCTGCTAGAACCTACAAACAGTTCAAAAGAGGCATCCGGGATGTAGTCCAAGTAAGGGATCTCCTGGAACCATCCCATTTGTTGCATTACACTTGTCGGGAAATACTACGTACTGGTTTTTAGACCTAATAAAAGTACAAAAGGTTGTTGCTCAGTATGTGTCCTAAATTAGGACACCTTACGTTGTTCGATATACCACTCGATGGGATGCCCGACTCTTAACCAGGCTTCCCACCAAGAGGCTGCATGATTAGTAAATACACTCGATCATTGACGATGATAAAGCCGAACACAACATAAGGTGCTCCATCAACCAAATCCGCACATAATAGATAATAAAATTATTAGGGTTCCGCATGGTCGAATTCATCATTATTCACTACCCAACAGGAGAACAATCAAACTAAAAAATAAAAAGGGAAAAAGCAAGACTTTGGGAAAAGCCGGAGACTTTTCAGCCTCGCCGCGCCGGATCGCCACTTCTTGGCCAGCATCTGCTTACCTAGCCTCACCGGCTGGTTCCGGAAATTGTTTTCCGCTTACCTACAATAACAAGGGGCTGCCCGTGAAGTCCTCATTTTGATTTTCTTCAACTCGGTCCAGCCCTATAATAGTTTCGGTGTCAATCAGCGAAGTTAGTGAGTGATGGTCGTCCAATGCTCGGTGAAGTTTAGTAGTGTAGTAGGTACCATGTCGATGTGGCCTCCAACTAAAAGGAAGCCATCTATTAGGTAGGTGATTATGACCTGACATCTTTGAATATGTTCGTTTGCCGAAGAATACATTGGACAATAGTACGATAACAGATTCATTAGATGCACCTCGTCCCTAATAAGAATCCAAATTAGATTCCTATTATTTAGCTTCAGCGAGATGCTTGTACGTTTCATACATATTAGTAGAGGGTGTCGGAATCATAGGTTTTGGTCCGACGGTGGATGCCTAGGATGACATCAAATTCTTCGGGAAGGGGACATAATTTTATATCTTCAAACCTAAAGACGTGATATACTTGGATCCCAAAAGGCCATTATAGCTCTTAAGAGAGTCCAATAGACTTTCACCTCTTTAATGCTAAAATGGGTATTTAGTCCATAGAGGGACAACACTACTTTGTCAACATCGGTCATCTCGTGCATTCAAGCTGGATAGTTCAATCATGAAATTCATCTTTGAAAGGTACAAAAAATTTAAGGCACCGAGGAATTTCTTTAGAACTGTTTTTCTAAAAGAGTTGTAGAAAGAAGAGTTACAAGTAAAATTTTCGGCAACTAACTACCAGGCCCTTTTATAGCATATTCCAGGACCGGAGTCCTTCCATATCATGGCACCAAAGTCCACCAGATACACTAGACCGTGGGTTGGCCAGGCACCGGCTAGACCGGCCGCTCCGATTTATTTTTCAGTCCTAGCACTCCTTGGGCCTAATTCTAATTTTCTCGCTCCTGGCCCATTTCGGCCAAGCCCTAATATTTTTGGACCATGCACTTACCATTCCTTAGTTTTCATTTCATTATTTTCTTTTGGGGGAATGGGGGCTATTGTAAATTTTTTCGATTTGTCTTTGCAATTTTTTCTTAGAATTTTTCGCATTATATAAATAAAAGAAAGCATTTTAGAATTGAGTCTTTGTATTTATCCTATTGCATAGAGTCAAAATATTACAAAACATTAAACATCAAACAAAAGCACCCTACAAGGAGATGGTGATCAATCATCATTGTCGTAGGCATCATCAAAGATATAGTTATCGAAATCCTCCAAGATTCAAGTATAAGGTTGTCTGTCCCCACCAGCTTGTAAAGAGAGTCTTAAGTGAATTAAGAAGCTCCATGAGAAGGTCCGCCATATGACATCCGGTGGAAATCAAATGGGTTACCATGAGTGTCAAGTGCTTGAAGAGGCATGATATTCATATAGTCTTAAGAGAAACTGGGCCCAACACCGGAAAAATTAGGCCTAGGTGCGGATCTACTAGGCCCCACTTCGAAGCACTAAGATGATGCGAACACCGTGAAGAACAACGTGAAGTACCCACTCCAGCCATGCTATTAGATGGCATTAGTTAATAGAAGAGCACACTTGACTCCGGGACCACCAAGGAAACCTTGCGATGGAGAAGATCTAGATCGGCGACCCTACAAACAAAAATAATGGAGCAATTAGTACATTTACTAAAAGCCCAATGAGTTAGCACTTCCACTAACCGAGACTCACCCACAATGTCCGGAAAGTCTTTCCGAGTAAACAAATCCTTAAAAGCTTTGAGGGTAGACTGGAGGTTGATGGACATAATTTGAGATTGCTCCCGGTCATACTACAAAAATTCAGTATGTTAGCAAGACACTTTTAGCATGCAACTAAAAGTAAAAGAGCATAATACTCTTACCCCTTTCCAATTCTTCGGGAGAGGATGCCCCACACTCATTTTCAGGAATCTCTAGGATTCTAACATAGCATGGAGACTCCCGGGTTGTGACACATCAACATTAAGGCTCGAGATATAGATTTCCTCGGTGAGAAGCTATGAAAGAGAAAGTTAATTTCCACACAAGAAATTTAACTACACAAGAAAAGGAGATCAAGACTCACCAATCGGGTTATAATTCATCCCAAATGTTAAGCAACAAACATTCGGCTTTTTGGCCGACACCGGCCACCACGGCCATGCCCACGGACTCACCGTAGGCCATAGGTTGGGGCAGCAGCCTTGATAGAAAGAAAGAAAAATTTCTTGGTTGTTTTCACTCAAATTTTGAAGGTTATAAGTAACGTACCAAACTCACGCAGTTGAGGGCCGACCTTAAAAAGTCAAGATCATTTGCCTTGGGTTGTCGAAGGTGGACTTTGGCCAATGATACGTAAGCGGGAAATGAAGGATGATTTCTTGAACCGGTGAAAGATGCGGAAAATATTCGTTTAGCCATGGTGAAAATTTTGCAAGACAAATGAGACCTTTATCCATGTAAGATAAAGTATTTTAAAGAATTAAAGGATGAAGCGAAGCGTACCGCGATAATCTTTCACAAGCCACATAAGAGGAGATAGTTCATCAAATCTCTCCCAGCCTTTGCACCCCAGAGCATAAACCCCTCACCCCAATTAAGGTCCTTAGCCTTATTTAAGTCCGCTAAGTTCACCAAATAGTGAACGTACACCTTTGAAGCTTGGTTTGAGAAGATGGATATGCTTAGCATGAGGGCTAACACTACATAGACTTGTTATTGCGGAGTATGTTGAGCCCAAAACTCAACATTTTCAAAGGCCTCAAAAAGGAAAGTGCACTTATAAGAAATTAGCTCGAGGAAATCAGCTAGCAACGGGATCAAAAAGGTGATGTAAATAGTCACAATTTTTATACAAGTCCCGGTTATAGACAAAAGGTTCCTTCAAGAATCCCAAACTCGAGAGAACGGTAAAGTCAAGAGGAGTTATGGTCATCTCCCGAAAAGGAAGATGAAATGTCTTGGTAGCATCCAAAAATGTTCGTTAATAGCCCAGGTAGGGTCACGCTCTTTCCAATCACATGAATGGTTTAAAGAAATATAAAAGGAACCAAACCCAACACTATTCACGATGTTCTCCAAGGGGTAGTTTCTCTCTTTAAACATCTCGCATGAATTTTCGAATAGCCTGGTTGCTCCGAATAGTGCTCCTTTATAAAAGGAAAATCCAATAACATTTTAGTAGAAGTACCATTCCAATGTGCAATGAAAGAAACTCAAGTCAACAAGCTTACCGAAGGAGAAATAGCAAGCGAACGGACATGGCTCTCGGCTTCCGCCAAAAGGTCACTAAAGCTTCGCTCATCGTGAGGATGCCATTCTCTTTCCAAGAAAATTTTGTGGATCGAGCTCTTAGCTCTTATCCTCCTAACAGGATAAGCTCTTCTTATAGAAATTTTGAGGAGTTGTGTTTGAAAACCACCCTAGTTTTCTCAAGACAAGAAGGAGAAAACTAGAGTAAAGTTAGAGCAAGCAAGAAGAAGCAAAGAGAGGAGTAAGTGAAGTATGCAAAATGAACACACCAACTCCTCCTTTTATAGGAATATTCGGCCAATCATGACAAGCAAAAAAGACAAAATGCAAAAAGCAAGAGGAGACTAAGAAGGGAATCCAGCAGCACGTAGGGACTAGACTTGCCAAAAGGCTGGTCGGCGCCGACCATGAGGCCCGACCGACATCCCCTCGGCAGCAGCTTTGCAGGTCTAGCTGGTGGATAGGCTTGTGAGGTCCAATCATGCGTGGCAATTAGGTTCCGGGAACCATGTGCATGCAAGTGGGACTTTTGGACTCATTATGTCCACTTCATCAAATCAGATTTTCGATCTGTTTTTGATCGAATTATTCGAGTAAAATACTCGAACTTTTATAAATACAATTACCCACTAACAAGTATGTTAGTACAACATATTATTAGGCTAAACTTTAAATCAAGAAATGATCAAGGCTTCAATAGAAATTCAATGAGCTTTAGGAATCCGATCAAGCTAAGCTCAGGATCCTCTTACTTGGACTTCAAAACACACGCATCGCGATCAAGTCCAGGCCCCATCTCGAAGTTCAGGTTTTCCAACAACCAATTCTAGACACTACAAATCAATCAACATTCGAAACAATTCCCAAAAGCGAGATAAGTATCCTTTAGTGTCTACTTTAACCCTTCTTCTTTAAGATTCGATCAAAGTTGTGGCTAACTATAGACACCTAAAACATGTAATCCTTATCTCTTTTATTTACGTATTTTATTTTTCAACCCGATGATGAAATTCTAGTCATGTTTGCGAATTTGGATCGGGGTCGAGTCCGATTAGTGTGACGAAAGCTAGTGAACAAAAAAAAACCTTTTAGCATAAAAAAAACTTATTTTCTTTGGTTCAATCCAAAACCCATTTCTTTTGGTCGGTCCAAGCTCGAGTCAATGCTCCAGAGTCAACATTGGCCAGGCATCGCGCATAAGGCTCGCTACACTCAAAACGCCGTGTTTCATCTTTAGCGTTCAACCGAGACACGGAGCTAATTTCATCCGTACGACGTCGCATTGACTAATGCTGCTTTTCATGGCAAAAATTGCCAAAACGCCGCATTTTGCTCCAAGCATCCAACCGAAACATGAAGCTTACTTTCACCAAAACGACGTCGTTGTTGACCGTTGCCACGTTTCGGGGACTTTACCTCTAAACGTTGCGTTTTGCTCCTGAGTTTAGCTGCAACACGGAAGGAGGCTAAGATCGTACGGCGCTATTTCTTGACCGACGTTGCATATCTCGGCATTGTTCCCGGGATCTTGGTTCAAGATGGATTTTGTTCGGTTTTTGTAATTTTGCTGGCCGATTTGCTACTTGATTTGGACGGCAGTTTAAGCTGAACCCTAGGTCATTTTTTGACCTAATCTTTTCCTATAAATAAAGAGCTTAGGCTCTCATTTTTAAGAGGCCAATTCCTATGCGTTATGTTGTCAAAACTCTATCGAAATTTGACCAAGAGCTACTGAATACTTTATGTATTCCGATTTCTTGGTTTCCTTTCAGCTAATCCCTACTACATTTCTAACATTTGATCCCTAATCCTTCATCGGTTGCATACATCTGTTACCTTCACAAAAATTCACAAAAAGCCACTTCTAGTTTACCACCATCATACTTTCGGATAGAGCGGGTGAGACAACCCGAGGGCACCAAATTAACGTTCAATTATTACAATTTATTTAATTTACATTATTTATTTCTTTTGGTATTATGGAGAAAGAATGTAATTGCTTTTTAATTCCTCCTCGCTCGACGTAATCTTTTATTTTGTTTTTGTTTTCTTTCGCTTTCCTTTATTACTTTTATTTACTCGCTTTCATGTCTGCTTTTATCGCTTTCTTTAGCATCCTTAGTTGATTTAAATTACACATTTAATATGTTGTATGCTTTCCTTTAACACATTTCTTAAACTTACTTCTCGAATTAGTAAAGGTCGTCTCGTTGACGGGTGGAACGGAAGGGCTTATCCATGTGTTTCGTAGCTTCGCCTCCAAATCTGGATTCTAGGTTCTTGACCGACAGAGTCATCTTTTCAAACCTCTTTCAAGATTAGTTTTTCCATACTAAGATTGGAAGAGTATTTCTTATTTTTATTAGTTTTTATTCCTAAAATTGATTGGCAACTCGATTTTCGTGTTTTTATTTCTTTTTAATTCGCTCCTCAGCATTTTTGACTAAAGATTAAAAAAGAATTTTTATTTTCCGACAGCCAAGCCATGGGCCGAGACCGACCACCTCGGTCAAGGCCCATGGCCAGCATCGGCGATTGTATAGACCGGCTCTTGCCGGCAGCAGACAATTACGGGTAAAGTTTTGGTCCAAGCTAGTGTTTTTACACTAGTTTGGCCCAAAAGCCTTACGACAGAATAAATTCTTTCTTTTTTTGGGTTTTTTATAAAAGTTGTGGAACAACATCCCAAGGCTTTTGAAAATGATTCCTAAAATAAAACGATTAATAAAAATCACCAATCGCCTTTGCTTAATTTATTTTAAATCAAATTACTAAAATTGAAAATTATAATAAGAGATACATCCCCATTTCTAAAACTATCAATCTTTCAAAAATCATTTTCGTTTTCAAAAAAAAATCCCCGCCAATTCGTGGGGAAGCCCGGTCCAAATCCGGATACCATCTCTTGACGAGAGAAACAAGGCGCGGGGCCGTGGTTCATACACTCGAATGTAAATCTTGTACCAAGTCCCAATTCCCAAATTCAAATCCATTTTGCCCTTTCCAGTTTCCTTCCATCCATAAGAGCAAAAAGTTGATCGGGAAGCAAGCCATTCTAACCCCATTATGAACCATCAAACCTAGGTTTTGTTGTTCGACATCGATACATTGTGTTCGGCCTCATTTGAAGCTGTCCATCTTCATTACTAATCGCACCATTGTGGTTTACTTTGGGGAGTGCGGGCTAAAAGTTCAATTTTATATTTGTCTTTCTGAATCTTTGTTTGCATCATGTTAATAAAAGACTCGTATATTTGTTCTTTAAATATAGTCTTGCATTCATCTCTTTTACATGAGTCCAAAATCCAAAGATAAACACGAAAAATACAAAGCACAATACAAGAATTATTCATGAAGACAACATGAGGAAGGCCATCGCATCACCATCGTTAAAATAATCCGCAATATCATTAACCTAGTAGAAGGTCATTGACTCTTTCACACCTAAAAAAGATAGACTCGGGAACCCAAGAGGAATGTGGGGGATCATAGTAAGATGAGCTATATGGCTTAGAAGGTCGAGTTGAAAGGATTATAAGACCGCAACAACTCCAAAAATACATAGAAGAGGACAAAGATATCTACCCTATAAACAAAGGAGCTATTAGCACACAAATTAAAAGCTAAAAGTTAACAAGGAAGGGCACATAACCCCGACAAACAATCAACTAATCTTGTTGGTGCAAGTAGCAATGATCGTGCACAACATTCCGACTCGTTCATAGTGGGCGATACACCATCTAAAATCGATCTTCATACATAAGTGAGGTCAATGTTCGGACACCCTATAGAGCTTAAGGTCCAAGAGCGGTTAAGGTTCAAACACCTTGCCGAGCTTCGGACCTAAGAGTGGTCAATGTTCGGACACTCCGTCGAGCTTCAGCGCAAGAGCCGTCAATGATAAGACATCTCGCCAATGCTTTAGGTCCTCCCAATGGCCACGTTAAAGAAAAACATTTGAAATGTGATCTGGCTACATATCATTGAGTGACTAAACTCAGGTAAAGTTCAAACTTAGTTACATCTAATCATTAGCTAACAAAATGATAGTACATAAAATTTTTAGCGAAGCTTCATATTAAGAAACACTCAAGTTTAGGCCCCTCATCCAACCTTGAGGACATTCATCAAGCTAAGCTCAGGAATCAAGTTGCCGGATTTCGGACTTCATGTTGCAAGTCAAGTCCAGGTCTATCACCAAAGTTCAAGTCACTATACGACCGATTCGAGGCACACAAACCTGGACTTCAAGACATTAATTAGCAAAGTTTAGAAGTCAACTAGCCAAAATTCAAGAGTCCATTAGTCAAATTCAAGCCTACCATTAGGGTTCAGGTCATCTTTAATGGCCAATCCTTGACACTCTTACTACATATATCAAGCATCCGAAAATCATCTCCATCGATCCTTTTTCATCAACATATTAAGGTAAAACTTAGACTTTTATACATTTGATTATCAACTAACAAAAATGTTAGTATAGAAAATTGTTTAGTCAAGCTTCATATTGAGAAATAATCAAGCTTTAGTATACAACTGAGCTTTAGGACTTTGATCAAGTCAAGCTCAAGAACCTCATAGCCGAATTTCACACTACATGCCATAAGTTAAGTCACTGCCCATTGTTGGAGTGGAAATCACAGGAAAATCCATTCCATACGCCTATAAATTCGATTGACATCCGAAGCAACGACCATTAAACGGATAAGTGCCCTTTAATGTTTACTTTGACCTTCGTCTTTCGGACTCGTCAAAGTGGGGGCTAACTATAGACAACTAAAAAGTATCCTCCTTATCTGTTTTATTTATTTTATTTATTTCTCGCACTCGGTGATAAAAACCCAACCTAATTTGCAAGCTCGGTTGAGCTCGGACTAGAGTAGAGTGGCAAAAGTAAGTTTAGCCCACAAAAGCCAACCAACACAACAAAACAACTCGAGTGATTTGTCTTGAGCCGGGCCAACCCAAAAGAAAATTCCCGTGTGGCCCAAAAAGATTCGAACTCCCAAGCCGAGATCCGAACCGGCATTGGACCGCAAGCTAGCCCAAAATACAACATTTTGTCCTTTTTCGGCGTCCAAATCTGGCACATTTTCCTAGACCACTAAGCAAGGTTGTTCCGTTCGGTCCCATACCGCGAGACTCTTTAAACGATGCTGCTTTGATTGGTTCGGTTTCTCAATTTATTCTTTATCTATTTCCATAAATTTTAGGCCTCGATTTTGAAGACACGGACTCTAAGACTAGATCATTCCGAGTATCACATAAAGACTCAGTGTACAAACCTCCTCCCTCCTAAGTTTTGATTATAAGTTATTCTGAGTGTTATAGAAACTCTTGTATAAGTTTTCATTCGATTCGACTAACTAAGAATACACATTGATGTTTTTGAGTCACTCGGACATCACTCTTCTAGGCCTAAGATAATTATGCACTTAATTATCTTAATTAAATTATTATCTCGTGCCTAATCTTAGACCAAAGTATTTTATACTTTGAGAACCAAAATTGTAGGTTATCTAAACGAGGTTATCTCATTTTTGAATTACAAAAGTAACCGGCTTCAAGCCGTCAATCACCAGCCAGACAAGGCTTTTCTACTTTTGAACAAGGCTTAGACGTCGTGTCGTGGTTGTCTATTTCCAAAACCGGAAAACTTCAACGCTAAGCTCAATGGTGGTTTCCACCTTACTTTTCGAGAAAACACCAATTGACTTGAGCACCTTTAGGAGCCAAGAGCAGTTGCCCAACGTTCACATCCCAACGGATATTTTCCGAGCGACTCGAAGAATCGTTAAGACGGTCAAGAAAGCTTCGGCTCGTAAATCGGACACAACGGTTAGTCTACTTGGTCATCTATAAATAGAAGCCCCCTCTCAAAAGTTGAAGATTGCTGGAATTGTTGTTGAAACATATTACTTAACCAAAAGTCATTGTATTCATATTAAATCTTCTCCCGACAACTCACGGCTTGTAATTCATACTTTCCGAGATGTAAAGTCTTGTAATCAGTTACATACACTTCTTAATTTTTGAGTAAGGTCCCTTGACTGAGCTGTAAGGGTTAACTCAACTCGGTTGTCCCTAGTCTGTAAAGGTTATCTCAGTTAGGAAGTACTAGATCGGATAAGGGAGTTTCGAATCTAGGAAAACTCGCAAGGAATTGTTTAAGGGAGCAATTTTGGTTGAGTCAATTTGCTGTATTTTGTGGATTCAAAATAGTGGATTTGACTTGGTGCTTGGACTAGCACTGTCCATGGTTTTCTGCCCTAGGAGGGTTTCCACGTATCTCCGAGTTTACACTTTTCCGAGTCTAATCTAGACTCGGATTGTCTTGTTCATTCCTTTCAAACTTAAAGTTTCTATGTTTGCTAAAATTTCCTCATCACCCTATTCACCCCCTCTAGGGTGACTAAGACTCTCCAACAAGCAAACCTTCAATTGGTATTAGAGCCTAGCCTTTCGAAAGGATCTAACAATCCAAAGGTCTAAAGATCGGATGGCTCGGAACAATTTTGAGTTCGATGTAGGAAGATCTTCCAGCGAGACCACCTAAGTTTACGGGATCAAATTTCGTGCACTCGTAAGAAACTAATGGAATGCTTTCTGTTGGACAACGATGAAGATGTTTAGAACATCATGCAAGAAGGCAATTACATTCCAATGAAGATGGAAGATTCAAGACTAATATCGAAAAAAGTTTGAGTATAGCAATGAAGAGTTAGAAAAGTTCGAAAGAACTTCAAAGCGATGAACATTCGATGTGTGCTATCAGCTCGAAGGGTACAACAGAGTGTCGACTCGTGACACGGCTAAAGTTGTGTGGGACACTCTTGTCAACACATATGAAGGAACAAGCCAAGTGAGACAAGCGAGGATAAGTCAATATCTTCACAAATATGAGTTGTTCAAGATGGAGCCGAAGAAAACATCACTCGGATGTTCATACACTTCACCGAGATTACAAATAATCTCAAATCTCCGGGTAGAAAGATTTCCCATGAAGAAATGTGCAAAAAAATTCTAAGAAGTCTACTAAAGAGAAGATGGGGTCCCAAGGTGACAGCTATCGAGGAAGCTTAGAACCTCTCTCAACTAAAGCCGGACGAACCGATTGGGAAGTTACTTACCCATGAAATCCATCTGGAAGAAGAGGATGCCAATGTCGGCACCAAAAAGAACATTGCGCTGAAAGCCTCGTAAAGGAGAGGAGAAAGTCCGAGTTCCTCGGACTTAGAAGAAGATCCCATGGCACTCATTGCTCGAGGCTTCAAAAGGATGATGAAGCATAAGAAGTGGGAGAAAAGGCCAAAGGAAGAGTTCTATAAGAAAGATAAGAAGGACAGAAAAGGTAAATACTCCTCCCCTTCAAAGTTATCTTTGACTAAGAACTTTGGTCTGTTTTAAATGTGGCAGTAAAGATCATATAGTCAAAGACAGTCCAAGGAGAAAGAGGGACAAAAAGAAGAAGAAGGCTATGATGGCCACATGGAGTGGTGAAGACTCATCGAAGAAGATAAGGATTCGGATGACTCAAAGTGTGTGATGGCATTAATAGACTTAGAAGCTCAATCTAAGTCAGATTATGACAATTCGGACACCGAGGAGACAAATCCTCAAGAGGTAACTTAGAAAAGGACAAAAGGTCGTTGGTACTTAGGCAGTGGATGCTCACGCCACATGTAAGGAGATTCAAGACTATTCTCCGAGTTGGAAGATTACAAAGGAGGCAAAGTCACTTTTGGAGATGACAGTAAGGGCAAGATAGTTGGAATAGGCAAGATTGGGTAACCGGGTCAGCCTAGTCTATCTCGTCAAGGGATTAAAGTAAAATCTACTCAAGCATCTCTCAATTGTGTGACAAAAGTCAAGAGGTTAGGTTCACTCGGACAAATTGCTATATTTATGATGCAACCACCAAAGAGACTAAGCTCTCAAGCACAAAAATGAAGCTTTCAAAGAGGTCAGCAAGGTTTGTAGGAAAATTCAAGTAGAGTCTCGGACTCGGATCGGAAGAATTCAAACTAACAATAGAAGGGTGTTTGATTACTCGGAATTTACAGAGTTCTGCGATAAGAATGGTATCTCTCACAACTTCTCAGCACCACGAACTCCTCAACGGAATGGAGTAGTAGAGAGAAAGAACCAAACTCTTGAAGAAATAGGAAGGACAATGATGATTGAACATGATGCTGCTTTACTTGTTTCTAGGCCGAGGCGATCAACACAACAAACTACATACTCGAACAAATGCCTCATCGGACCTATTCTGAAGAAACCTCCATACGAGCTCTACAAGGAAAAGAAGCACAACAAACTAAGTGAGTCAACGTTTTCAAATATGAAACTCAGCTGATATGAAGATGATCTTATTGAAGCTGAGCTCAAACAAAATCAAAAGAAAGCAGCTAAGAATGAGACAACTCGTAACACTATGACTTAGATCGAACCAGCTCAAGAGCCTCGCTCGGAATGCTAAAGATTAAATAGATGAGCAAGCTCGGTCGGATCGGATCACTGAAAATCAACCAGTTCAACCAACAAATCTAGTGAACCGGAGAACAGGTAGAGCATTCAAATATGCTTCGAGCCACCCATTTGAGAACATCTTGTCCGACATCAACAGTGGGGTAAGAACTCGTTCTTCTTTGCAAAATCTATGTGCATTCATTGCATTCATATCAATAATCGAACCCAGAAATGTACTAGAGGCCCTAAATAAAGCTGAATGGGTAGAGGACATACAAGAGGAACTTAATCAATTTGAGAGAAACCAAGTATGGACTTTGACCAAATGACCTTCCGACCACCCAATCATAGGAACCAAATGGGTTTTCAAGAACAAACTGGATGAGGATGGGTTGGTAGTCGAAATAAGGCTAGACTTGTGGCTTAAGGTTACAATCAAGAAGAAGGGATTGATTGTAGGTAAACCTTTGCACCGAGTTGCTAGGATTGAAACAATTAGAATCCTATTGGCATTTGCATCATGCATGAATATTAAATTGTATCAAATGGATGTCAAATGTGCTTTTCTGAATGGTGTCATTCAAGAGAAAGTCTATGTTGAGCAACCCCTAGATTTGAAAACTCAGAATTTCCAAATCATGTTTTCAAATTGCAAAAGGCTTTATATGGTCTTAAATAGGCTCCCGGAGCTTACTATGAAAGATCGAGCGGTTTCTTGGTTGAAAATGATTTCAAAAGAGGTCAAATTGGCAAGACTCTCTTCATAAAAAACCAAGGGGAAAGACTTTCTTATTGTTTAGATTTATGTTGATGATATAATTTTTGGAGCTACTAATGAATGTCTTTGTCGAGATTTTTCTTAGTTAATGAGACAGAATTCCAAATGAGTATGATGGAAAAACTCAATTTATTTCTTGGTCTACAAATCAAACAAGATAAAGATGGCATCTATGTCCATCAATATAAGTATACCAAGGAGTTGTTGAAGAAGTACAAGCTTCAAGATGCAAAACATGCAGCAAAACCAATGAGTAGCAGAGCATGAAACCGGACTTCGATGAAAAGGGTAAAGCGATAGATCACAAACTCTATCGAGGTATGATTGGATCTTTGCTATATCTTACATCCAGTAGACTAGACATTATGTTTAGTGTATGTTTGTGTGCAAGATTCCAAGCTAATCCAAAAGAATCACATCTCACTGCAGGTGAAGAGAATTTTCGGATATCTTGCAGGGACATAGAATCTAGGTCTATGGTTCTCAAGAGACTCGAACCGACCCTCACTGGATACTCAAATGCCGACTATGCTGGATACAAGGTTGATATAAAGAGCACATCAGGAGCATGCTGGTTTCTAGTTCAATCCCTTATATCTTAACACTCAAAGAAGCGGAACTCGGTTGCTCTATCAACTGCTGAAGCCGAGTACATAGCAGTTGCAGACATGTCTGTTCGGATTCTATGGATCAAGCAACACTTGAAAGATCTTGGGCTTTTATTCAAATCAATTCCAATCAAGTGTGATAATCGAGTGTAATCAACATCACTAAGAATCCAGTTCAGCACTAAAAAACAAAGCATATTGAGGTCAGGTATGATTTTCCGAGAGATGATTATGAGAAAGGTGATATTGAACTTGAATTCGTTCATACGAAATTTCAGTTGGTCGATATCTTTACTAAGCCACTTGGAGAAGATTAGTTTTTTTTTTTTTTAATTTGGAATAAGCTTTGCATGATTAATACATAATTATGTGATTTCTAAGTGAAATTATCTTGCATGATTATGTGATATATGTTTCCTTTCTTGTCTTAATAACAATTGGTTCAGTTGACCTAGTGATACCGAGTTGATGTTATTATGTGTTTGCACTTTCCGAGTCACTCGAAACCTTACTAATTCGGACTCGGCTTTTGAGAAAAATGGACTTCAAACTTATGAAATCATCTCTACATTAGTGGAGAATTTCAGAAATTTCTTTTAAAATTTCTCTTTTCTCTCTCTCTACCACTCGCATCGATCGGTGAACTAGCCGTTGGGAGAAAGACACTAGAATTCTAACCGTTGGAGACAGAACCGTCACACTCGCTCGAGGCGACCGTTGGAGGTTTAGGTTAGAATGAATACTCGAAGGACATTCCTTTCACTATAAATAGCATCCCTTTTCCTTCATTTCGCTACTTTACTCTCTGCAAACCTAATCTCTCGCATACTCACTCTCGCACTCAAAGTTCTCAAGCACTTTTAGTACTCTCTCTCTCTCTCTCATTTCTTCGAAGCTCACTCTTTTTCACCTCAAAATCTTTAGCCATGCCTAAAAGAGGTTCAACTCAAGACTTTCTAGGGTCTGCAACGAAGAAACCTAGAACCAAGCCAACCCAAGAGGGTCTTTCTAACCCTTCCAAAATCTTTGTCACCCAACATCTCACGTTGGATAATAAGTTCTTTCTAACCACTTCCTTTTCATGGTTGAAGCACACCAAAACCACTGGAATCTTCAACTTCCTATGCTTCGATGAGTTCATTTACCAAGAACTCGTTGCTGAGTTCTACTCAAATCTTTCTTGCTCCGAGGGTGTCATCACCTCCAAAGTTTGCAACACTCGTTGTTCGCATAAATCTCTCTCTCCTCCATCGTCTTTTTAAAGTTTCATCTATCTTTCGAACTGCAATCCCATCCCCTTTAATGAGATTGCAGATGAATTCTTCAAAAATACGCCAAGGAAGTCCCCGAGTCATGCAAGAATTTCTCTATGACTCGGATGAAGACCGAGGCCAGACTTCTTTGCTTCCTTTTGATGTGAACTTTCTTCTCTCATCATTCCAAGTAAAGATAATCCTAACCGAAAGATTCTCAAAGCTTTGTTCAATATCCTTGAGGGCTACGACGTAGACCTCTTTCCAGCTGTCATTAAGCAAATGGAAATCGTGCCAGCTGAGTAAAAGAAATCCACTCCTCTCCCTTCTGAGCCCTTCTAACCTTAATTTTCAAACAGTTTAAGGCTCCTCTCTCCTCGGACCCGAATGTTGTGTACCGAGGCTGCCATCGTTGTTGGCGGGAAGAAGCTTCTTGGATACCGGTACCAGGAAACCCAACGTGGTGTCCGGATCCATGGGTCGAGCCGAGGCAACCTTCACCTCCACCTCAAACTTAGACTCACCTTTCACTCCCTCCTCCACCCGATGGTGTTTCCGATCCCCTTCTTCAAGCCTCTATAGCCTTGTCTTCCGTCGTGTTAGACAAGCTCACCTTTGTGTCGGCGGAATTTCGGGACACTCTCCGCTCCTTCAAAACCGTCCTTCAAAACATGACCATCAACCGGAAGACGGTCCAATCCCGGATTCGAGAGCAATAGGATGTGCTCCTCGAAATGAAGAATCTGGTCGAGGAACAACATGAGCAACTTGAGCTCCTCGGAAAAGGCGCACCAAAGCAGCTCGAGACCCGGAGAGCTCGAGATACATCTAAAGAATCCTCGAGCCCTACCAAGTCTCCCTCCGGAGAGGCAGCAGAAGAAGAAGAGGAAGCTGCAGCTGAGGCAGCTCTTTTTGAAGAGAAGGAGGAAGAGAAGAAAGAAGAGAAGGAGAAAGAAGGAGAGAAGAAGGAAGAAGCCGAGGGACAAGGTGCTGCGGTTCCTCAACTCGAACCGATCGGCTTTGACAGCGAGCTGAGTGGGTCGAAGACCCTGCGGACATAGGTAAGTCCACAGCGGTCAACTTAGAAGAAGCACCCCACTCTGTCACTTTCCAAGAGGATGAGCCTCTGGATGACTTAGTTCGGGTCGGCCACTCGGAGCCGAGCCATTACCGAAGATCCCAGTGCTCGCCACCGCCCGGATCTTCAATGTCCTTGCAAGCATACTAGCGCAGGCGCACGACACGCTCATCCACCTCAACACAAAATGCCCTAACACCACCATCTTAATTTTTGTTGTTGTTGTTTTTCTTTATATTTTTTTGTCCAGACATCAATTGTATCAACTTGATACGTTCTTCCCTCGTTTTCAATTTTTTTTTTCTGAAAGGCAAGGGGAAGAATTCTAGAAAAATTGTTGTTTTGTTTAGGGGAGTTTTCTCACCCTCTCTCTTTGTATTTTTTTGTTCTCTGAATATATGAATGAAGTTTTTATTTTAGAGCATAATTATTTCGAGTTCACTCTTTCCGAGTTTGACTCTATTATTCTTTATTTTTGCTCCGATATATCTACGCTCATTATTTATTTTGTTTTGCTCTGATATATATGTTCACATTATGTTCTTTTTCTAAGTAGTGATACTATCCGAAATGTTTGAAGTGTGAACTGCTTCATTCACTACTTCGTACTCGATATGTTCTACTAAGTCGAATGAAAACTCATAACTTTCACTAACGAGTTTCTATCTATGGAATGCATTTCATCAAAAAGGAGAGATTGAAGACTCGGACTTTGAGACTTGATCATTCCGAGTATCACATAAAGACTCGGTACAAACCTCATCCCTCCTAAGTTTTGATTACAAGTCATTTTAAGTGTTATAAAAACTCCTGTATAAGTTTTCATTCGAATTCGATCGACTCAGAATATATATTCATGTTTATCTTCTCACATTGATGTTTCGAGTCATTAAGACATCACTCAGATTTATCGCGTGTTCAAATAATTTCTTTAACTCTTATTTTCCGAGTTCCGACTATGCATTTCATAGCAAAGGGAATTATAGTGTTAATTCATCTTTCTCAGTCAGTATGTTTATTTGAGAGTTATTTGCCCGGATCAAGTCCGTATACTCGATGTTTTCACTCTTATAATTTGATCTTTCTTAAGACCGACTCGATGGAATTTGAGTATAATGAATATTAGACTCAAAAATTCCACTCTTCTAGGCCAAAGATAATTATGCACTTAATTATCTTAATTAAATTATTATTTGTGCCTAATCTTGGACCAAAGTATTTTATACTTTGAGAACCAAAATTGTTTACTTTTGTGGGTTATCTAAAAAGGTTATCTCATTCTTGAATTACAAAAGTAACCGGCTTCAAGCCGCCAATCACCAAGCAAACAAGACTTTTCTACTTCTAAACAAGGCTCGGACGCTGTGTCGGGGTTGTTTGTTTCCAAAACTGAAAAACTTCAACACTAAGCTCCACGGTGGTTTCGACCATACTTTTCGGACAACGCCAATTGACTGGAGCACCTTTAGGAGCCAAGAGCTATTGCCCAACGTTCACATCCCAACGGATATTTTACGAGCGACTCGGAAGAACTGTTACAACGATCAAGAAGGCTTCATTTCGGAAATCGGACACAATGGCTAGTCCGCTTGGTCATCTATAAATATAAGCCACCTCTCAAGACTTGAAAATTGCTTGGAATTATTGTTGAAACACATTACTTAACCAAAAGTCATTATATTCATATTAAATCTTCTACTTACAACTCCCGACTTGTAATTCATACTTTCTAAGTTGTAAAGTCTTGTAATCAGTTACATACTCTTCTTACTTTCCGAGTAAGGTCCCCGGACTCGAGATGTAAAGGTTAACTCAACTCGAGTTGTCCCTAACTCGTAAAGCTTACTGCAGTTAGGAAGTACTAGATCGGATAAGGGAATTTCTAAGTCTAGGAAAACTCTGTAAGGAATTGTTTAAGGGAGAAATTATGGTTGAGTCGAGTCTGCTGTATTTTGTGGATTCAAAATAGTGGATTTGACCTCGGTGCTTGGATTAGCACTGACCGTGGTTTTCTGCCCCGGGAGGGTTTCCACGTAACTTTTCGAGTTAGTACTTTTCCGATTTCAATCTAAACTCGGACCCTCGTTAGAGTCTTGTCTAGTCTTATTCTTTCATTAATTATTTAAATTTTCTAATCACCATATTCACCCCCTCTAGGGTGACTTAGTGTCTCCAAGAGCAAACCTTCGATTTATCTCTTAACTAGTGGTTGGGAGCTGATTTTAGGGTTTCCGTGACCTTAAAATTTTCTATAAATAGAGGGCCTTGCCCCATATTTCACACACCATTTAGTTGCATTCCTCTACTCCTAAGCGGTTGAATTTTCTCTTTCACTTCTCTCTTTACTCGCCCTCACTCTTACAGTTAAATTTCCTTTTCGAACCACCAAAAAAGAGCCTCTTTTTGTCTCTTTTCTTCACCTTGCCCTACCGTTACTTTGCCTAAATTCACTCATGATTGAAGCTCGATAGGTCGGTCAAGCCGAGCGCAGATTTCAACCATTTTGGAGTTTGTTATTTAAGTTTTTATTTAATTTTAATTTTTGAAGACTCGGACACTCGCTCAATATCCTTCCGAGTCATGCAAAAGGAATCGGGTCTAACGATTCTATACATATAGAGTTTTGATTCCAAGGCATTCTCTGTGTCTTAGAAACTTACTTGAGTAAAATAGTATTTTCTCTAAGTGTTTCGGCCCTCACTTATCTCTTTTATCGCTTTCGGTTAGCGACTCGAAAACCGGTTCTTTATTCCGAGTCCACTCCCACTCGGACTAATCGCATTTTGAATATACCAAGTATTCCGCCGTTTCTCACTCGGAATCCGACTTGTGGTTATCTATTCTATTGTTTGCATAGTCGGCATTCGTAGTTCATTTCATGCTTAGTCTATATCAAGCTTTTCCCACTCGATATTCGTTATAGAACTTGATTCTTCGCATAAGACTAAGTCATATGGAATTCTGCGTATCATGGATATTAGACTCGGAAAATTCCATTTCTTTTCCGACTCGGATAATCAATTGCGTAATTATCATAATTATTTTATTATCTCGTGTCTAACCTTGGACCAAAGTATTTTATACTTTGAGAACCGAAGGTATTTTACTTTTGTAGGTTATTCAATCGAGGATATCTTTTCAAACTACAAAAGTAGCCGGCTTCGAACGTCAAATCACCAGCAGATATGGCTTTTCACCTTCCTCGCTTTAGTCCCGTAAGCTGTCTGCTTCCATATCCGGAAAACTCGGAACGCTAAGCCTAACGGTGGTTTCCACCTCATTTTTCAAGACACAACCGATGGTTTTGGGACTTCCAAGAGAGTTAAACCGTTGTCCAACGTCCATATTTCAACGGATACTTTCCGAGTGACTCGGAAAGCCATTATCAATAGTCACGAGAGGACTCTCGGTCAGCGAGATAAAGATAACGGCTACTCTGCTTGGTTATCTATAAATAGAAGCCACTTCACAAGACTGGAAGATTGCTGAATCTATTGTTAATACACATACTTGAGAAAAGTCATTGTATTTACTTCCAATCTTCTACTTACAACTCCCATTTTGTAATTCTTTACTCTCTAAGTTGTAAGGTCTTTTACTTAGTTACAAACTCTTCTTACATTCTTTGTAAGGTCCCTTGACTAAGTCTGTAAAGGTTAACTCGGCTTAGTTGTCCCTAAGCTGTAAGGGTTATCTCAGCTAGGAAGTACTAGATCGAGATAAGGTAACTTCGAGTCTAGGAAAACTTGTATAGAGTTGTCCAAGGGAGCAACTCGGGTTCGATAAGTTCACGGTATTTTGTGGACTCAAAATAGTGGATTTGACTTCGTGTCCGGATTGACACCGGCCGTGGTTTTCTGTCCCAGGAGGGTTTCCACGTAAAATCTCTGTGTTCTCTTTACGAGTTCATTCTAGACTCGGACTGACCTTCATCGTACTTGTTTATTCCGATTCATTGCTTTCCGAGTCCAATCTTTTCGACCCCGTGTTTAGACTAAGAAACTGTCTTTACCTCTTTTCGTAAAAAGAGTGTATTTTCGCAAAGAATTTTCTATCACCCTATTCACCCCCTCTAGGGTGACTCGGACTCTCCCGAGCAATCCTTCATTTTTAATCACTTTCCTTATTATGGTTTAAGATGTAATCACTTTACTTTTCCACTCCGTCTAATGTAATTTTGTTTGTTTCTTTATTGTATCGCCTTTTCTTTATCGCTTTCTTTACCGCTTTATTTATTGCTTTACATCATGTCTTAGTTACTCTAATTTTTCTTCTTTTTACATGTTGATTGCCTGATTTTCCTAATGTTATTTAGACTCACAATTTCAATTAGTAGAGGCCATCTTTTGATGGGTGGAATGAGGAGCGTTCCCCTTTATTTGGTACTATTATTGTTGAACACCAATTCGTTTCTTTTATAACGATGTAGTCTTTTTCAAAACCTTTTCCAAATTATGAGTTTTTGTCCCTTTCGATAAATTTAGAATTGAAAAAGTGACTATTTTGTTTTGTTAGTTTTTATTTCAAAACCGACTAGTGACTCCTCTTTTTAGTCTCTTTTATTCTTAAAATTGCATCTTGGTTTTTTCTTAAATAGAAACTAGTAAAAATACTCGAAGTGACTCGATAGTCCAAGCCATTTGACTAAGACCGCCTTGACAGTCCAAGCCGGATGGTTGGTGTCGAACAGACAGGTTTGGTGGGCCGACCCTTACGCCCAAGCTACCGACTAGGCTAAGCTTCCGGTCCAGGAAGTTTTAGCTGCTTGGCCCGGATAAGTTTTCGGCAGCTATTTTTATCATTTTTGTTTAAAAATACATCCGAGGGTTCTAAAACCTAAATTCAAAAGTAAATTGATTTCCTAAAATCCCTAATCAACCCTTCTTAAAAATCTCTTTCAAAAGCCTTATCATTCGCTTGATAAATGCATCTTGCATGAAGCCGACATTTGTGGGGAAACTCGATCCGCCCTTAAGGTGCACGAGCTGCAAATCCTACAGTGGCAACTCCACCGGACATTTATTAAGAGGGTGAAATCGAAAGTTGAATTTGTGAGTTCTTATCTCATTTGCATTTGACATCTTTGCATTTTTTAAGCAAACTTTCAACATAGATTTTTTGGACCTTATACGATGCAACCCTTAAGTACCTTCTTTAGGGTGGTTAAATCATTATCTTGGTTAGTCTACTCAACATAAGACTAAGGTGTGATTACTTTCCCAGTCATGGTAAGCTTTCTTGATTCATGATCGAGAAGCACTAATCATTCAAGTCCCACTATGAAGACTCGGGTATAACTCCGTCTCTCTCTCTCTCTAGTTTTGAATTCAAGTCATTCTCACATCTTCGAAGCTCTACTCGAAACCATCTCTTGAGTAAAATGCTTATCTTTGGGTTTTTGACCCACTCGGATGCAACTCGGATAGCTATTTTGCCTAAATAATTTCACATGCATAACTTATTCCGAGCTCTCACTTGTTGCAAATATTGAAAAGTAATTACTGCGTTAATTCATTTTTCTAAGTTAGATTTATTAGCTGAAATTATTTATTTGGCAAACCTAATGCATTGTGTCCATATAATTTTTAATTCTTTATTCATCTAAAAGATATACACAAAATGGAATTAGAACATATTGAATATTGGACTTAGAAAATTCAATTTAGTCGGGTTAAGGATAATTAAGTGCTTAATTATTTGAATTAGTTTTTATCCTTGCCTAATCTTGGACCAAAGTATTTTTATACTTTGAGTACCATTTTGATTTGCTTTTGTTGGTTGATTAAAGTGATTTAATCTCATTTTAAAAAGTAAGCAACTCGACTTCTAACTCGTTAAACACCTGTAGACAAAAGAGTCATCTGTTTCAAGATAGACTCGGACATCGTGTCGGGGTTATTTGTTTCCATTTCTGGTAAACTTCAACTTTGAGTCTAATAGCTACTTCCACCCTAGATTTCAGTCACAACCAGTGGGTTTGACCACATTTTTAGCCAAGGGCTGAAGCACAACGTTCATATTCTACAATGGGATTCTTTTTCGAGGGACTCGGACTATCTATTACAACGACTAGTGAAGCTTCCCGATCCAGTAATCGAGTCACAACGGCTATCCGCCCTACTGATTATATATAGAAGTCATCCTATAAGGCTTAGAAGATTGACAATTACTGGAACTGAACTCTAATCGACTCTCTCAATCTTTTCTAGCGTTTAACTTTCTACTTAAGTTTTTCTCAACTTTTGAGTTGAACAGAAGAAGTCTTGTAATCACTCTTACTCTTGCTTACTTTATTTCTTTATAATATCACTTGACTGAGCTGTAAGGGCTAACTCAGCTTAGTTTTTCCTAACTGTAAAGGATACCTCATTTAGGAAGTACTAGGGCGGATAAGGGAACTTTTGTGCCTAGGAAAATTTGTATTGAATTGTCTAAGGGAGCAATTTTGTAAGAGTCAATCCTTGTATTTTGTGGATTTAAAATAATGGAATTGACTTGGTGTTTGGATTACCACTGACTGTGGTTTTCTGCCCCATAAGGGTTTCTACATAATTTTCAGTGTTCTATCTTGCTAAGTTCATTCTATACTCAAAACTACAAAATTGTGAGCTCATACTTTGCCGAAAATCTTTTATTTCGTAAAATTTCCTTCTTACCTATTCACCCCCTCTAAGGTGATTAAGATTCTTAAGAGTAAACCTTCAATTGGTATCAGAGCTAACCCTTCTCAAAGGGTTTAATAATCTAAGGTTTAAAGATAAGATGGCTCTTAATTATTGAGAGTTCAATGAAGGAAGATCTTTCACCAAACCACCCAAGTTCAAGGGATGAAACTTCGCTCACTAGAAGAAGATCATGGAGTGCTTCATCAAAGACTATGATGAAGATGTACTGGAACATCATTTGCAATGACAACTATATTCCCACCAAGATAGATGGCACTCATACAGTAGCCAAGGTGAAGTATGAGTTCACCGCCGAAGAGAAGAAGAAATATAGAAAAAACTTCAAGGCAATGAACTCACCGATGTGTGCAATTGACTCGAGTAGAATACAATAGAGTATCTCGCTTGTGATATGGCCAAGGAAGTCTGGGACACACTGGTTACTACATATGAAGGTACCAGTCAAGTGAAGCAAGCAAAGATAATTCGAGTATCTCTAGAAGTATGAGATGTTCAAGATGGAGGCTGATGAGAACATAACTCGATGTACATTCGCTTCACTAAGATTATCAACAATCTTAAGTCCCATGGAAGGAAGATTTCTCATGAAGAAATTATCAAAAAGATTATGAGGAGTCTACTAAACGGAAGATGGGGTCCCAAGGTGATAAATATTGAAGAAGCTCAAGACCTTACTCAATTGAAGCCATATGAACTCATTGGAAAACTACTCACCAATGAGTTACATCTAGAGGAAGAAGAATCTGAGGTCAACACAAAAGAAATATTATTCTCAAAGCCTTAGAAGAACCTGGTCCTAGTCCGAGCTCCTCGGATTCGAAAGAAGGCCCCCGGCACTTTTGGCTCGAGGATTAAAGAAAATGATGAAATACAAAAAGTGGTAGAAGAGGCTAAAGCAAGAGTTCTACAAGGACAGAAAAGGTAAATTCTCACCTCCTTTAAAGATATCTTTTACTAAGAACTCTAATTGCTTTAAATGTAGTAGCAAAGAGCACATAGTCAAGGACTATCCAAAGAGGAGAAAGGACAGAACAAAGAAAAAGGCTATGGTAGTCATCTCGGAGTAATGATGAATCGAAGAAGATGATGACTTTGTTGATTAGTCGAAGTGTCTTATGGCTCTATCAAACTCGGAGGCTTGACTCGAGTCAGAAAGTGAAGCATCGACATCGAGGGAATAGATCCTCGGGAGGTAATCAATTACTTTCTCAAATTCTCTATGCATGATCTAGCTAGATACATTTTTACTTTAGAGGAGAAGTCCAATTCTGATTCTTCTTAATTCAAAGAGAAATTAAAGTCTCTTAGTGCTGAGAACGATTCTTTGAAAAATGATTTAGAAAAACCGAGACAAAACCCGAACGTATTTGAGACTAGTACTCAAGATAATGAGACTTGAGTTTGAGTGCCTCAAAATAGAGAATGAGCAATTGAAACAAAAGCTCACTAAGTCTCAGGAGTTGGTTTTAAAGCTTACTCAAGGTTAGAAAAACCTTGATCTACTAGGTGGTTCTCAGTGTGTCTCTTTTTAAAAAGACGGACTTGGTTACACGAACTGAACAGGAAGATAATTCCTACAAAAGTCTTTTCAAAACCGATTCCAGAAAAATTAAGTTCAAGAAGGTTAAGCACGGTCCCATTCATTCAAGGAAGAAAGGGACTAAGCCCGGATCAACTTTTATAAAAAGTCTTCTTAACCAATTTAAAAAAGGAAGGATTTCAAAAGAAAGAGACACAAAGCCACTTCTCAAGAAGGAAGACTGGGAATGAGACTAAACCCAAAATTATTCAAATTTGGGTTCCCAAAAGTGCTCTTCCTTAGAAAATGGCCACAATAAAAACAATTACTGGGCTTGTAAGAGGAAGTGAGAAGGGTTACTTTGTTTTTGTTTTGCGGTGACGCTAGAAACAAAAAGGTCATTGGTACTTAGATAGTGGATGTTCACGCCACATGTTTGGAGATTCAAGGCTCTTCTCAAAACTTAAAGATATGAAAGCAGGAAAAGTCACATTTGGAGATAGCAACAAGGGTAAGACAATTAGCATTAGAATTAGTCCAGGAGACAATTTAATTAGCCTAGTTTATCTTGTCAAGGGGCTCAAGTATAATCTTCTAAGTATCTCTCAACTGTGTGACAA
Source organism: Talinum fruticosum (assembly GCA_021018815.1). Classification (NCBI taxonomy): domain Eukaryota; kingdom Viridiplantae; phylum Streptophyta; class Magnoliopsida; order Caryophyllales; family Talinaceae; genus Talinum; species Talinum fruticosum. The sequence goes on along the minus strand of JAITYX010000070.1, from coordinate 2,605,720 downwards.
AGGTCAAGAGGTAAGATTCACTAGACCAACCGCTTTATTTTTGATGCAGCTACAAAGGAGACAAAGCTATCTTGTCTAAGGTCAGGTAACACCTATACTATTCCTCTTTCGATTCTAATCAATATTTGTCATGTTTAAAAGCTTTAGTGAATGATGATTCATGGACATGGCATCATATATTAGGTCATATCGGTATGCATACAATCAAGAAACTTGTATCTTATGGGTTAGTTAGAGGACTACCTAACTGCTCATTTAAGAAAGATAAAATTTTTGATGCATGCACAAAAAGAAAGCAAGTTAGATCATCATTTAACCCACTCAAAAACGTTTCTACATCGAAACTGCTTGAATTGATACATATGGATTTATGTGGTGGAATTCCTATTAAAAGTTGATGAGGTAAATCATATGTACTGGTTATTATTGATGATTACTCACGATTTACTTAGGTTTGTTTTCTAAAGAACAAGAATGAAGCCTTTAAAGAGTTCACTAATATCTGCAAAAACATACAAGTGGAGTCTAAGATTCAGATTAGGAGAATTCAAACCGACCATAGAAGGGAGTTTGACTACTCGGAATTTGCAGCTTTCTATGACAAGAATGGCTTCTCCCACAACTTTTCGGCACCCAAAATTCCTCAACAAAATGGAGTAGTGGAGAGAAAGAACAGAACTCTTGAAGAAATAGGAAGAACCATGATGATTGAAAATGATCTACCTTACTATTTCCGGGCTGAGGGTATAAACACGAGTAAACTACACTCTTAACGAGATGCCTCGTTCGACCAATTCTAAAGAAAACACCCTATGAGCTATACAAAGGGAGGAAACCTAACATTTCTTACTTCAAACCATTCGGATGTAAATGCTTTATGCATAACAATGGTAAGGATCATCTAACTAAGTTTGATGTAAGGTTAGATAAAGGTATTTTTCTTGGTTATTCATCTCATAGCAAAGCTTATCGAATTTTCATGTTATCTTTTGATGAGGTTTACAATGGTAGGATAAGTGAATCCACTTTCTCAAACTTCAAGCTCAACCAAGATGATGATGACTTAGTGGAAGCTGAGCTCGGAATGATCAAAAACAAGAAAACTGAGCAAACTCAAAATGAGCCGGTTCAAAAACAAGCTCGGACCACTCGAAGCACAAGCGAAGTCGGGACACAACCAGCTGAACTAGTTGAAGAACAAAGTATTCAACCATCCAATTTGAAAAACTAGAGGATAGGTAAAGCTTTCAAATATTCATCTGGTCACCCACCTAAGAACATCATCCCAAATATCAATACTAAGGTAGAGGCCATTCATATCATTAATTTATCTCGTAAAATTTAATGGGTAGAGGCCATGCAAGAAGAACTCTCACAATTTATCTCGTAAAATTTATCTGTTGCATTCATATCATTAATTGAACCCAAAAATGTACTAGAAGTCCTACTTGAACTTGAATGGGTAGAGGCCATGCAAGAAGAACTCTCACAATTTAAAAGAAACCAAGTCCGGACTCGACGAAACGACCTTCTAACCACCCAGTTATAGGAACCAAATGGGTATTTAAGAACAAACTAGATGAGGGAGACTTAGTAGTTAGAAACAAAGCTAGACTAGTTATTCAAGGATATAATCCAGAAAAGGGAATTAATTATGGGGAAACTGTTGCACTGTTGCTAGAATTGAGGCAATCGGAATTCTCTTAACTTTTACATCCAAGCATGAACATTAAATTATATCAAATGGATGTTAAGTGCGCTTTTCTCAATGGTTATATTCAGTGGATACTCGAGATGCCGACTACGCTAGATAGAAAGTTGATAGAAAGAGTACATTAGGAGCATGTCAATTTCTGGGTCAATCACTCATCTCTTGGCACTCAAAGAAGCAAAACTCAATTGCTCTATCAACAGCTGAGGTAGAGTATATAGCAACTGGAGCCTATTGTGCTCATATTTTATGGATCAAACAACACTTGAAGGATCTAGGACTTTCATTCATATCTATCCCCATCAAGTGTGATAATCAAAGTGCCATCAACATTACAAAGAATCCAGTTCGAGCACTCAAAAACAAAACACATTACGGTCAAATATAATTTTCTGAGAAACCACTCTGAAAAAGGTGACACTAAATTTGAATTTATTCATACTAAATTTCAATTCGTTGATGTCTTCATAAAACCTCTCGAGTGAAGATTAGTTATGCTTTATTAGGAATGAACTTAGTCCGTTAAATGCATGATTGATTGAGTAATTGCGTGATAACTTATGTGTTTTATTTCTTATTACTTATTCCGAGAGAATAACTAGTGGTGCAGTTGAGAAACCATGAAACCGAGCTGCAGTTATTAAGTTTATGAGTGTGTTTTAAGTACCTCGGATAGTCTATCGAGTCGGACTCGATTATGAGAAAAATGGACATTAGAATTTTAAGATCATCTCTAATTCAATAGAGAATCTTGGAAATATATTTTCAAAAATTTCTTTTGCTCTCTCTGGCAAGCAAATGATCAAGAAATTAGTTGTTGGAAAGAAGCGGTTTCAAGAAGTAACCGATAGACACTCTGGAACACCAAACGGGCAGCTAGTCTGTTACTTTGCAAACCGACTCGATTAAGGCCGTTGTTCCTTGAGAGCCTCTATCTATAAATAGCATTTGATAATCCTCATTCTTTTACTTTGCTATTTTTTCTCTCTCATTCTCATCTCTCGAACACAAAATACTCACTCGGACACTCTTTCGGACTCAGAATTCTTATTCTCATCTCTCTACTCTTTCACTCTTTATTGTCACTCATTCAATCCTTCTTTCAAGTTAAATTCTCTACTTCTCTCGATATGTCAAAGCGAGGAGGTGTTGCTTGAAGGAGGGTCAGCCACCAAAAGGTTAGGACCCGACTGTCCCAGCCTGAAGATCCATAAAAGAACCCCTCAAAAGGCAAGGCTCTCACTTTCGCTGAGCCAAAACGTTCTATTGTTGCCCAACACTATTTACTAGAAGAAAAATTCTCCCTTTCCACCAAAATCTCATGGATCAAACCATTAACCAAAACATGAGCCTTCAAATACCTGTGCTTTTGTGATTACATCTATCATAAGCTAGTCGTAGAGTTCTATTCGAACATTTCCACAAAGGACAATGTTGTCTACTCTTGTTCAGGGGAAGAACATCACCATCAATCTTCCTCTTCTTCACAAACTCTTTGAGGTTCGGACTCTCTTTTTGAACATAAATCCCATCCGCTTCACTAAAATCGCGAATGAATTCTTTGACAAATATGTTAAAGTTATCCCAAAATCCAAGAAGAACTTTTCCGTGACATAGATGAAGTCTAAGGCGAGACTTCTTTCCTTTTTCTTGATGCGAACCGTGTTCTCATTCTATTCATCTAAGGAGAATCCCAACAGTAAGGTTCTCAAGGTCCTTTATGATATTCTCGAGGGATATGAAGTTGACCTTTTCCCTTCATTGTCGACCAAATCGCTTCATTACTCTAGATAAGAAGAAACCCCATTTACCTTTTGGAGCTCCATCTCCATAATTTTTGCACATTTTGAAGTGGAGCTTCCAAATTATCCACATAAATCTCTTGAGCCAACCATTATTGGAAGGGTTGAGCTAGTCAATCTAGGACACTAGGTGAAGGATTGCTCTTGGAGAGGCTAAGTCACCCTAGAGGGACGAGGTGAATAGGGTTATGAAATATTTTAAGAAAAATCAAATTCTTTTTGCACAAAACAGAACGTAAATAGATTATGAGTCTAGATTGGACTTGGAAAGTTAGACCTTTAGAAATACGTGGAAACCCTCATGGGGCGGAAAACTACGAACAGTGCTAATCCAAGCACCAACTCAAATCCACTAATTGAATCCTCAATTGCAAAGGACTAATCAGTAACCAGAATTTCTCCCTTAGACAATTCCTTTACAAGTTTTCCTAGACTTAGAATTCCCTTATCTGATTTAATACTTCCTGACTAAGTTAGCCTTTACAGATCGGGGACATTTATACAGAGTTAGCCCTTACAGCTCAATCAAGGGACTTAGAAAGAAAGTAAAAAGTAGAAGCGATTACAAGACTTTCTTTACAACTCAAAAAGTAAGAAAATATAGATTAGTAGTTGTAAATGCTAAAAGATTGAATAAGAGTAGAATGTGTTCGGTTCAAGCAATATGTTAAGCAATCTTCAAGTCTTGTGGAGTGGCTTCTATTTATAAGCACTAAGGCGGAATAACCATAGAGACTTGTTCTGGATCGATGAGCTTCATTAACAAGCTGTAACTGGCTAGTGTGAGTCAATAAGAAGAGATCCGTTGAGATGTGAACATTGTGTAACGGTTCTTGGCTCCAAAAGATGGTCCAATCATCTGGTGGTGATTGAAATCTGAGGTGGAAACAACCGTTAGACTCAAAGGTGTAGTTTTCTAGTTTTGGAAATAAACAACCTTGACACGGTGTCTAAGCCATGTCTAGAAATGGGTAATCTCTGTCTACTCGGTGTTTAACAGCTAGAAAACAGATTGCTTTTATATTTCAAAAGTAGATTAGGCTTGTTTCAACAACCTATAAAAGCAAATCACAGTGGTACTCAAAGTATAAAAATACTTTGGTCCAAGATTAGGAGCATATAATAATTAATTTAGAGTAATTAAGCACTTAATTATCTTAGGCCTAAAAGAGTGGAATTTCCGAGTCTAATATCCATAAGGTTCATATTCCATCTTGAATCAATCCTTAAAAATGATCAAGTTATAGAAAATAAAATATTAGGATACATGAACTTCATCAAGCCAATCATTCTCCATAAAAAAACTAACTTAGAACTTAGAATTAACAATGTAATTCATTTTCATTTGAAACACAATGTCGGTGCTCGGAATAAAAGTGTTAGAGAAATTATTTACTCATGCGATAATTTTGAACTGTGTCTTAGTGGGTCGAAACACGGTTCGAGTGATGTAAATTAATTGGTTTTCGAGCGGATCGAATAGGATGAAAACTTAAATATGAGATTTTATAAGATTCAGAATGACTTAGAATCAAAACCCAAGTGAGATAGAAAGTTATACCTGAGTCTTCAATCTCGCCCTTTTTAATGAAAGGCATTCCATACGTAAGATAGAAATTTATCGAGTTTAAAAAGTTAAGTGTTCATAACGAATTGATTAGAGAAAGAAAGAATCAATCGGAGCATAAAAATTTATATAAGTTTAGCTCGGATCAAAGTATAGCTCGTAACATGTTTCTTAATATTAATCATAGCAATGATGTTAAAGAGTGATGTATCGAGCTATTAAAGCAAAGCAAAGTATATAATTGAGAAACGAGATATGCTTAACAAAGAGATTTCATTCATTGCTAGAAGCATATGAACAGGAAACATAAAAAAAAAAACTTAGAATGTAGCAAAGGGATGAATTCCCCTAAACCGAACATCTAATTTTCTATCTTTTCTCTCCCCTATGCATTTCAACAAAAAATTACAAAAGGAGGGAGGAAAGACTAAGTAATTATAGATGATGTTGGTCAAAAACAAAAAAATGAAATCTAAATTTAAAAAATCAAGAGGGAGGGACGGTTTGCCTCGAGGTAAAAGAGCGAGCCGTGCACTCGCGCTTATAAGCTTGTGTTGTAATAGCTGGGCGAGGAGGCTGCAGAATGATTACGTCCAAAAGTGGAGAGATCTTGGTTCTACGAACCAAAGGCATATCATGATCCGAGGCATGGCTTTGGATTGACCAGTTTCACTAGCCTCTTATGAGGCATTCCGAGTATGATTTGAGGAGATCACCTTAGGCTCTTTATTGCCCTGGTCCTCGGTCCGACCAGCTTCTTCCTCTTTTTCTTTTTCTTCTTCTCCCTCTTCAACTTCTCCTTCTTCTTTTTCTACTTCAGCTTCTATTGATTTTAACTTAGAAGGGCTGGAGGACTCCTCGAATGTTTTAGAGGATTCCGAGTCCTCGGTGAAGGTTTGTTCTTGGAGAGACTAAGTCACCTTAGAGGGGGTGAATAGGGTGATGAGGAAATTTAAACAAAGACTGGAAGATTTAAATTCTAAAACTGACTTTGAAACAGATCCGAGTTTAGATTGGACTCGGAAAAGTGTTAACTCGGAAAATACGTGGTGAAGGTTTGCTCGGGAGAGGCTAAATCACCCTAGAGGGGGCGGCGAATAGGGTGATGATGAAATTTGCTTGAAATTTAAAATAGATATGAATATGAGGTGAGCGAGAGTCAAGGATGAGCTCGGAAAAGTACTAAATCGGAATTCGGTGAAGAGTGAAGAAACAGATTAAACAGAACTTTGAAACAGATCGATGTATAATGCACTCGAAAAGTAATAACTTAGAAAGTACGTGGAAACCCTCTCGGGTCGAGAAAACCACGGACTGTGCTAATCCAAGCACGAAGTCAAATCCACTATTTTGAGTCCACAAAATTCAGTAGACCGACTCAACCCGAGTTGCTCCTTTAGACAGCTCCTTACAAGTTTTTCCTAGACTCAAAAATTACCTTATCTAATCTAGAACTTCCTAACCGAGATCACCCTTACTTGTTAGGGACAATTGAGCTGAGTTAACCCTTACAGCTCGGTCAAGGGACCTTACTTAGAGAGTAAGAAAGACAGTGTTTGTAACTAAGTACTAGACCTTACAACTCGGAGAAATAATAAATACATAATTGGAGTTGTAAGTAGAAGATTAAGAATGAATACAATGACTTTTGCTCCAAGTATGCGTATTAACAATTTGGTTCATGTAACACCCCAAAACCCACCCTAGGAGTATTACACCGCCGAGTTCCTCAAAGGAACTCCCAAGGCTTACTCAGGTGTTGACTTAGCTATCTTAATCCAACTTAAGAGTACGAAATGAAATTCTCCCCAAAGGTTAGAAGTTTCCTAAAAATTTCGGCAGAGTTCCGTTTGAACTATGATCCAACTCATACGGTAAAAGCCTTAAAACCTGCATAAAAGTCACAATAAAACTCAACGAGCCACACGCTTGGAGTACACAACTCGATGGCCACACGTCGGAGTATATTCACAACTACTAAACTTACATTGCGAACTAGTTTACAACCCAAGTCATGAACTTAGCAAAAACTAGATTTACAACCACTTGAGATCAAAATTGCCAGAGAAAGGAAATCTCTAGCTTGTTAGAGCCACTAGTTCGGTCTCCATACATACATTAGGCTTACTATACAATACTGTCTATTTACATAAGTAATCGAACAGATACAATATACTAAACATGAAACACATAGACTTGATCGCAACCATAATCGCCACCAAAGGCAAGCATTCCAGCCATTCGCCTCAAGGGGTACCTGCAACTGGGAGGGAACGGGGCAATTTGTGGGGGTGAGCAATAATCCATGGGCTCACCGGAGTCTTACGTCCTTAAAATGAAAATTCTTTATACATAATACACATAATGATGAAATCTGCGAAAGCATAATAATGTAGTACAATTCTATATATACTTTCAATGAAATCTCTTGCAGTGGAAAGATCGGAACTCTTTTAATCATTTAAAAGCACGATTTCACATATATGAACAATTCTTTTGGGGTTGAATCAACATTCGAGGCCTTCGAGGACTCGAACTAGCACTTCTTTAATTTAGGGCGCGACTCCGACAAAAAGCTCCCGAGACGTATCTTTAGGAAGTCTCGGAGCAAGCATCCTGCCTCTACGGGACCCCTGTTAGAACCCTTCCCTTGAAGTCTCTAGTCGGGCGTTCCCTTTACAGACTTTCTCACGATCCGTAGCCAGTCAATTCAAAACAATTTGCACATAATCATTCATCACGTTCACTTTACAGACTTTCTCAATCAATTTACTATCAAGGAAGGCATGACACCACGTGTCACCCTTATAAATTCACTTTCTCAAATCAGATTTGCTTCTTTAGAACATAATCACGTATGAAAGACATTTCACGAGAAATCGCATTCAAGGGTCATTTCACGTAAAACACAAAACTTCTTTCAAAACTACTTTTGAGCATCACATAAAGCAAACATATAGCACAAATAGTCACTCTTCAATGCAAGCAATCATTCCCAACTGTTTTCCAACTATGCCTTTCTCAATTCATCGATTTAATACAATTATCTCCATTTTACGAGCCACTAATAACCACAAAACACTTCACTTAAGTTACGTTTCAAATTCGTCACAATTCATTGCCTTTTGCCTCACTTGCTCATTTTACGCTTGTACTTTATAACTCAACTTCCTTTGCCCGTATTCAGCCACCCGACTCTTTCTCTCACTTTATCGCTTAAGTCCCTTTCGCTGTGCTTAACTTCAAACTTGATTTCATCCCAATGATTGAGATACGTTCTAAACTTGTTTCAATCTTAGAATTCCCAAATCGCTATTTCTCTACCTCAATTATGCCTTAATTAAGATGAAGTCATGTCTCTCCTTTATACTTAAATCATTATTTCCCAATACGCATCTTTATCTTCCAATGCAAGAACTTAGAAAGTCTTTATGGTTTAAGCTGAAACATCGATTCGCAATTTACTCCCAATTTACCACTTCTTGTCCCTAAGTGCCATTTGAGATCGTCACCATATTCTTTATACCTACACAACCTAATATTTTCAACATCTCATCTCAGCCCTAACTAACTACTAAGCTCCTTCCAGTTTCGATTCGGACTCAACAATTCCATTCGATTTACTCATAATCTGCTTCGGTTCTAACAGTTTCCTAGCTTCGTTCTATCACATATACATTCAATAATCACAACAAACTCATTTGGGTTTCGAAATTACTAATAGTTTAGAGTATAAGACTACCCACCTCGATTCGGGGATTGAAGGTTTTCCGGTTTTACGAGATTCGGGCTCCTCGGTTCCCTTCCTTCTTTCGTTCCTTTTCCTGCTGCTATCCTCGGTTTCCGCCGCCCTCCTCTATGCTCGATACCGTCGTCGGTCGCGGTCCCGCGCTCATCGGCTGCCTCCCTCGGCCCTCGCGTTCGCTTCCTTTATTTTGGCCTCGATTCCGCCCTCCTTCAAGCCTGGCCGTTTCCTCGCACTCACCGGCCACTTCATCGCCGCTCGCCGTTCAGCTTGCCGGTCTCCGACCTCTCTTCCTCGCCTTTGCTCTCGCTCGCCCTCTTAGTTTGGCTCTATCTTTCCCGCTCGACCTCCCTCTCTCTCTCTAGTTCCCGATTCGATCGGTCTCCCCCTCCCCTTCTTTCCTTTTCCTCTCCTCCTCTCTTTCCCTTTTTCGGTGGTTACATTAGGTGCAGCCAACACTTGCTGCAGCAGACACACTAATCCTCCCCACAATTAAACTTTTATTTATTTATTTTTTGGCATAAGTCTACCCGGGATTCTATATCTAATAGCGATGAACGTGCAATTACCTTTACTAATAAGATATATAAACACACGAGCACATAACGGGCATATAAAATAAATTACGCAAAAATAATTAGCTTAATTTAACTATAAAATTAATCTACTCAAAATTCCGGGTCTCACATTTCTTCCCTCCTTTAAAAAATTTCGTCCTCGAAATTTAGATACTGATGTAAACAGAGCTAGGTATTTCTCCCGTATCTCTGTTCTGGTTCCCATGTCGCTTCAGCTAGCTTATGGTGTTTCCGAGTACTTTGACATACGGGATGGTTTTAGTCCTAAGCTTCCGTTCTTGTCTTTGTAGGATGCGGATCGGTTCTTCCTCAAATGTAAGGTTCTCTTTAACCATCAAGGGCTCATGTTTGATGACATGCTTTGGATCCGGTACGTATTTACGGAGGTTAGATACATAGAAGACCTCATGAATACCTTGAAGGGCGGGTGGTAAAGCCAATCTGTAAGCCACAGGACCAATCCTTTGCAAAATTTGAAAGGGTCCCACGAATCTAGGGCTAAGTTTACCTTTCTGCCCAAATCTTAAGTTCCCTTAAGCGGGAGACTTTTAAAAACATGTGATCCCCACTTGGAATTCCAAGGGTCTCCGCTTTAGATCCGCATAACCTTTTTGTCTGTCTTGGGCTGCCTGCAACCTTTTCGTATTATTTTGACTGCCTCCGTGGCTTGATCTATCATTTCAACCTTAGAGGGTATTCTTTCTCTCACCTCATTCCAACACACGGGTGTTCGACACCGACGACCATATAATGCTTCGAACGGGGCCATATCTAGACTTGCATGGTAGTCTGTTATTGTAGGCAAATTCAACTAATGGCAGGTTTTTATCCCAGGTGCCCATAAAATCCATGGCACATGCTCTCAACATGTCTTCCAAGGTTTGGATTGTACGTTACGTCTACCCGTCGGACTACGGGTGGAAAGTTGTGCTTATATGGAGGCTTGTACCCATCGCCTCTTGAAATCCATGCCAAAACTTGGAAATGAACTTACTGTCCCGATCCGACACGATGCTTGAGAGGAACACCGTGAAGCCTTACTATCTCGGCTATATAGAGGTCGGCTAGTTGCTTGAGACGTGAAAGTCATCTTGATTGCAAGGAAATGGGCTGACTTGGTCAATCTATCGATTACCACCCATATGCAATCATGTTGCTTCGAGTTTTGGGTAATCCTGTGATAAAATCCATGCTGATATCCTACCACTTCCATTCGGGTATTGGTAAAGGTTGTAATAACCCTCCTGGTCTCCGGTGTTCCATTTTCACTTGCTGGCATGTGAGACAATGAGCTACAAACTCTGCTACGTCCCTTTTCATTCCTATCCACCAGAAATGACTTTTCAAGTCATGGTACATTTTCGTACTTCTAGGATGCATTGTGAATGCCGAATTATGAGCTTCTTTCATTAGTTCTCCTTTTAGCTCACCGACATTGGGCACACATAACCTTCCTTTATACCAAAGCGTCTCGTTCTCAATGCTAAATTCCTTAATCCGATCCTCCTCTACACCCTTCTTGATTTTCATCAATTCCGGATCCGAGCTTTGAAGTTGTTTGATCCTCTCTACCAAGGAAAACTCCAATTGTATAGCCGCTAAATAACCTTGGTCGTTTGGTGGTACCACCTCAACCTCAAACTTTTCTAACTCCCTTATAAGTTGATCCTTACTTGGTGAGTAAACAAGCTATTGACCCTGTTCTTCTGCTGAGGGCATCTGCCACCACATTTGCTTTACCTGGATGGTATTTGATGTCCATATCGTAATCCTTTAAGAGCTCTAGCCATCTCCTCTCGCCTCATGTTTAATTCCTTTTGAGTAAAGATGTACTTGAGGATCTTGTGATCCGTATAAATCTCGCGCCTTACACCATATAGATAGTGTCTCCAAAGTTTTAGCGCGAAGATTACTGCGGCTAACTCCATGTCATGAGTTGGGTAATTTTCTTCATATGTCTTCAACTGTCGTGATGCATAAGCAATCACTTTACCATTCTCGCATCGATACGCATCCAAGTCCTTTTCCCGAAGCATCACTTGTACACAATTAATCCTTCCGTTCCCTTAGGAATCGTTAACACTGGGGCTCACACTAGCCATCTCTTTAGCTCTTGAAAGCTATCCTCACACTTTTTAGTCCACTCGAACTTATTGCCTTTGTGTGTTAACGAAGTGAGAGCAAGAGAAGTCCTGGAAAAGTTTTCCACGAACTTACGGTAATAGCCCGCCATACCTAGGAAACTTCTTACTTCAAATACGCTCGTGGGCCTTGGCTAATCCACTATGGCTTCTATTTTAGCCGGGTTCACGGATATGCCTTCTCCGGACACTACATGCCCCAAAAAGTGGACTTTCTTTAGCCAAAGCTGGCATTTCTTGAGTTTGGCGTATAAGCGATGCTTTTGCGAGGTCTGAAGTACCGTTCTCGGGTGTTCTCCATGCTCCTTTCTATTTTTGGAGTATATGAGGATATCATCAATAAAGACCACCACGAACTTATCAAGGAAAGGGTGGAACACCCTGTTCATCAAGTCCATGAAGAAGGCAGGAGCATTAGTAAGCCCAAATGGGAGAACTAGGAACTCATAGTGACCATACCGTGTTCTAAAAGCACTCTTAGGGATATCTTCTTTCTTGATTTTCAATTGGCGGTAGCCCGACCTTAAGTCGATCTTCGAGAACACGAGATGAGCCTCCAAGCTGATCAAAGAGATCATCTATTCTTGGGAGTGGATGCTTATTCTTAATGGTCACTTTGTTTAGTTCTCTCGTAATCAACACACAATCTTAGGCTACCATCTTTCTTTTTCACAAAGAGTACCAGTGCTCCCCAAGGTGAAACACTTGGGTCGGATTAGCCCTTTATCCAAGCAACTCTTGCAATTGGACCTTTAACTCGGCCAACTCCACCGGTGCCATTCTATACGGTGTCTTAGATATGGGTATAGTGCACTGGCACTAAGTCTATGGTGAACTCCACTTCCCGTTCCGGAGGTAACCCCGGCACCTCTTTGAATATTTCTTCAAATTCTCTCACTATAGGAATACTTTCAACAGAGATTTCTTCGATTCGGCTAGTTCCATAGCACATAGGTACCCTTGACATCCACTTTTTAGCATTTTGCACGCTTGTACTACGGAAACAAGAGGAGTCGTCTTCTTAAGGCTATTCCCTCTAAACTCCAACCTTTCTCCCTAGGGAGTTATCATGGATACTAGCGTCTTATTGTAATCTATGACTCGCCTCTATGCTTTGACGACTAATCCATCCCAAGGATAATATCAAAATCTCGTATGTCTAATTCTATCAAATCGAAGAAAAGATTTTGCCATCTATATTTAAGGGGCAATCCCTATATACCACATCGGTTTGAGCTACTCGACCCTACTGGAGTTGATATGCGAAGTCTAGCATTCGCCATAGCGGGTTTACAAGGCCACTTTTTGGCAAATCCAGAATTCACAAATGAATAGGTTGCTCCTGAATCAAACAAAACGTAGACATATAAGTTATCGAGGAGTACTGCACCTGCCACTACGTCACTGGGGTTCTCCATTTCCTCGTTGGCGATACCAACGCGGTTAAGGATAGTCGCTTCGTTCTTGAGGTCCTCCGTTCCTTCTTCTTCGATCAAGTCGTAAACTCTTCCACCTACACGGGGTTTCTTCCCTTCCTTCCTATTCCTGGATGCAGAGTTGACCTTGTTGTAAGGAGGATTGAGGATTATACTTGTTGCCTTTGCCCGATACCTTGATTGGTTCCGGTTTCTTGGGGGCAATAGGCTATGAAGTGTCCATATCTTTTGCATTTAAAGCATGGCCCCTTTTCTCCTATACATGTTCTCGAGTGACGGCGACCACACTTTCTACACAGCTGGCGATCATCCCTCTTGAAGGGTCTGTTGAGCTTGGGGGAGTTACCTCGCGTATTGAATCTTTTTGCAGCTTGGCCGGATTGTGAGCCGGTATCACCATACCCGGACCTCCGTTTGATTTGGAGTTGGGTTGTCTTTAGCGTCGCACTTTCATTTAGCGCCCTTTCGATTTTAAAGGCCCTCCGGTACATTTCTTGGAAATTTGTGAAGACAAGGCCAACCACTTTATTCTTCGACTTGGGCCTTAGCCCAAGTTCAAACCTATCCATTCGCATCTCCTCGGTCGCCACCGGGACGGTGCAAATCGACTCAAGTCGTTGAATTTGGCAGCATAATCCACCACACTCATGCTTTTTCCCTGTCCGAGTTGGAGGAATTCTTGCTCCTTGGCCCACCTAACATTTTTAGGATAATATTTTGCCCCCAGCAATTCCTTAAGTTCCGGCCAAGTTCGTGCAAGTTCTCCCTCACGGGGCTTAACTATTTGCCACCAAAATTGAGCTTCACGTTTAAAGCGGTGGATGGCTAATTGTACTTTTAACCGCTTCGAGCACTCCATTACCTCAAAGAGGCCCTCTATAGTTAACAACCATTCTTCGTACACTTGAAGGGTTGGTGCCTCCAAGCAAACTTTGGGGGCTTCAATTTCTAGAAGCTGGTACACCATTTCCATTGCCAGTGGGCCCTGGAGGTGGGACTTGTTCTCTTCGCGGAGGCATCTAGAGTAATCAAACAAAATAATGCCGCAACTAAGTGCCTAATTTCTATAAAAACCTAATAGAGGGATACCTATCTCAAATGCGGAAATACAAGTAATGATGAAAAGATAAATAAGGCAACAAACAACGCACATATATTCACATATAGCACACATATCCTACGCCTTAACACACGAAACCTAATTGGAGCTAAATCGGGTGATCCTAATGCTCCGATACCATAAAATGTAACACCCCAAAACCCACCTTAGGAGTATTACACCGCCGAGTTCCTCAAAGGAACTCCCAAGGCTTACTCAGGTGTTGACTTAGCTATCTTAATCCAACTTAAGGGTACGAAATGAAATTCTCCCCAAAGGTTAGAAGTTTCCTAAAAATTTTGGCGAGTTCAGTTTGAACTATGGTCCAACCCATAGGCTAAAAGCCTTAAAACCTGCATAAAAGTCACAATAAAACTCAACGAGCCACACGGTCGGAGTACACAACTCGACGGCTATACGCCGGAGTATATTCACAACCACAAAACCGACATTGCGAACTAGTTTACAACCCAAGTCATGAACTCTGCAAAAACTAGATTTACAACCACTTGAGATCAAAATTGCCGGAGAAAGGAAATCTCCGGCTTGTTAGAGCCACTAGTTCGGTCTCCATACATACATTAGGCTTACTATACAATACTGTCTATTTACATAAGTAATCGAACGGATATAATATACTAAACATGAAACACATAGACTTGATCTGCAACCATAATCGCCACCAAAGGCAAGCATTCCAGCCATTTGCCTCAAGGGGTACCTGCAACTCGGGAGGGAACGGGGCAATTTGTGGGGGTGAGCAATAATCCACGGGCTCACCGAGTCTTACGCCCTTAAAATGTAAATTCTTTATACATAATACACATAATGATGAAATCTGCGAAAGTATAATAATGTAGTACAATTCTATATATACTTTCAATGAAATCTCTTGCGAGTGGAAAGATCGGAACTCTTTTAATCATTTAAAAGCACGATTTCACATACATGAACAATTCTTTTGGGGTTGAATCAACATTCTAAGCCTTCGAGGACTCGAACTAGCACTTCTTTAATTCGGGCGTGACCCCGACAAAAAGGCTCCGGGACCTATCTTCGGAAGTCTCGAGTAGGCATCCCGACTCTACGAGACCCCTGTTAGAACCCTTCCCTCGAAGTCTTTAGCTAGGCGTTCCCGGTTTGAACCCTTTGGTATGCTAAACGATCCGTAGCCGATCAATTCAAAACAATTTGCACATAATCATTCATCACGTTCACTTTACTGACTTTCTCAATCAATTTAGTATCAAGGAAGGCATGACATCACGTGTCACCCTTATAAATTCACTTTCTCAAATCAGATTTGCTTCTTTAGAACAGAATCACATTTGAAAGACATTTCACAGAAATCGCATTCAAGGGTCATTTCACGTAAAACACAAAACTTCTTTCAAAACTACTTTTGAGCATCACATAAAGCAAACACATAGCATGAATAGTCACTCTTCAATGCAAGCAATCATTCCCAACTCTTTTCCAACTATGCCTTTCTCAATTCTTCAATTTAATATGATTATCTCCATTTTACGAGCCACAATAACCATAAGTACATATCACTTAAGTTACGTTTCAAATTCGTCACAATTCATTGCCTTTTGCCTCACTTGCTCATTTTATGCTTCTACTTTATAATCAACTTCCTTTGCCCGTATTTAGCCACCCAACTCTTGCTCTCACTTTATCGTTTAAGTCCCTTTCGCTGTGCTTAACTTCAAACTTGATTTCATCGCAATGACTGTGATACGTTCTAAACTCGTTTTAATCTTAGAATTCCCAACTCGCTATTTCTCTACCTCAATTATGCCTTAATCAAGATGAAGTTATGTCTCGCCTTTATACTTAAATTATTATTTCCCAATACACATCGTTATCTTCCAGTGCAAGAACTTACAAAGTCTCTATGGTTTAAGCTGAAACATCGATTCGTAATTTACTCCCAATTTACCACTTCTTGTCCCTAAGTGCCATTTGAGATCGTTACCATATTCTTTATACCTACACAACCTAATATTTTCAGCATCTCATCTCAGTCGTAACTAACTACTATGCTCCTTCCAGTTTCGATTCGGACTCAACAATTCCATTCGATTTACTCATAACACTGCTTCGGTTTTAACAGTTTCCTAGCTTCGTTCTATCACATATACATTCAATAATCACAACAAACTCATTTGGGTTTCGAAATTACTAATAGTTTAGAGTATAAGACTACCCACCTCGATTCGGGGATTGAAGGTTTGCTAGTTTTACGAGATTCGAGCTCCCCGGTTCCCTTCCTTCTTTCGTTCCTTTTCCCTCGCTGCTATCCTCGGTTTCGCCGCCCTCCTCTGCGCCTGATATCGTCGCCGGTCGGGGTCCCGCGCTCATCGGCTGCCTCCCTCAGCCCTCGCGTTCTCTTCCTTTATTTTGGCCTCGGTTACGCCCTCCTTCGAGGCCTGGCCGTTTCCTCGCGTTCGCCGGCCGCTTCACCGTCGGTCGCCGTTCAGCACGCCGGTCTCCGGCCTCTCTTCCTCGCCTTTGCTCTAGCTCGCCCTCTCGGTCTCGCTCTATCTTTCCCGCTCGGCCTCCCTCTCTCTCTCGGTTCCCGATTATGATCGGTCTCCCCTCCTCTTCTTTCCTTTTCCTCTCCTCCTCTCTTTCCCGTTTCGGTGGTTACATCGAGTGCAGCCAGCACCTGACTGTAGCAGCACACTAATCCTCTCCACAATTAAACTTTTATTTATTTTTTTGCCATAAGTCTGCCCGGGATTCTATCTCTAATAGCGATGAACGTGCAATTACCTTTACTAATAAGCTATATAAACACACGAGCACATAACAAGCACATAAAATAAATTATGCAAAAATACTTAGCTTAATTTAACTATAAAATTAATCTACTCAAAATTCCGGGTCTCACGAGTTCAGCAATCTTCAAGTCTTGGAAGTTGGCTTCTATTTATAGATGACCAAGCAGCTTAGCCGTTGTGTCCATCTTCCGACTACAAGTCCCTTGTGACCGTTGTAATGGATTTTCCGAGTCACTCCGAAAATATCCGTTGAGATATGAACATTGGGCAATGGCTCTTGACTCCTTTGGAAGTCCCAAAACCATTAGTGGTGTCTTGAAAAATAAGGTGGAAACCACCGTTGAGCTTAGTGGTGTAGATTTCTAGTTTTGGAAACGAGACAACCACGACACGATTGTGCGGGGCTAGGTCGGAGGTGGAAAAAGCCTTGTTTCTTTGGTGATTTGATTTTTGAAGCCGGTTACTTTTGTAATTCAAAATTAGGATAACCTCGTTTGAATAACCTACAAAAGTAAATCAATTTGGTTCTCAAAGTATAAAATACTTTGGTCCAAGATTAGACACGAGATAATAACATAATTAAGATAATTAAGTGACTAATTATCTGAGTGATATATATTAATTCCTTTAAGTACCACTGGTCCGCTAATACACAATATAAAACATAACCTAATACCAAAAGCATCCTACAACATATAATATAAAAAACAATCGAGGAAACTAGAAGTTCTCATAGTAATTGATATCCAAGTACAAGCAATTTTAACCCAAAAACTAAAATAAAAATCGAAGTCCTCCAAATGATTTACAAAGTATAAATCTTTCATTAACTACTAATAAAAGGTAAGGAAGTGTTGAAACTTTAATGAAGCAGTCCACATCTGCAAAAAATAGAGAATTGTTAGAACTTTTACAAAATTGCAAAAGTATTCAACTTCTTATCAAACAAACATATATAACTCAAACAAACAACCACCACTTGATGTTCGGAGCTACAACTCCATCATCGAGTGCATTGCATTACAATACATGCAGAAGTTGTGCATCTCCATTGCGAGATATCAAAGATGCATGAATGTTTGAAAATGGTCCAACAAATTTTGTCCATGGATGGAAGGGTTACACCAAGGGCAACAACACCATAACAAGGAGACGAGGAAAAGCTAGGGATGGAAGGGTTATACAAATGGCATCAACACGATGACTTTAAAATAGTTACTGACTAACTGTCTGCTCGCTGCTGCAGATAGCCGCTCATCTATAGCAGCCAGCTGCTACAGGCCGCTACTGAGATAGGCTGCGAGATAGCCGATGCTTGGTTGCTGCGAGATGGTCTGTGTCGTTGCGGTCGTTGCGGGTGTGCTACGGATGGCCTACGAGTTGTAGCTCCTACTCTTGCAGATGGCTAGGCCACAGGCCTCTTATGTCTACTACAAATATCATGTGGGCCTCCTAACGACAAGCCGATTATGTCTACTACAAATGTCCCATGGGCTTCCTAATAATAAGCAACAACGAGTAAAGCGGACACTAGTAACTAGTAAATTATGATCAACAACAAACCCATATGGTAGGATACACTAAGCTTATCCGGTGCAATAAAGGAAACATATGTTTGATAAATGTGAAAACATCAAGGCAACCTAAGTAATCAGCATTGATCCCGAAGAGGGAGGGGAGGGGACTTTCTTTCATCCAATATCACTCTCAAAACTCTTAAGAAAGATCAAAACTTAAGGCGAGGCTTTAGGGCATAGTCATGGATTCACTACAACTTACCTCAGAACCCTTGTATATCATAATATTTCCTGGATGGGGATCTGCATTGAAGAAGCCACTATTCGAGTATCATTTGCCCATGTCATATCCATGTCAATCCAAGTAAGCCTCGGAAGTCGAAACAACCCTCAAGGATTGATTACTGAACAGAACCAAGTTGACAAGAAAAAGAATCCAAGTGTCCTTGAGTGGATGTCGAAAACTCCTCATCAATTTGAGCATCTAACAAACTATCCCTTTCAAGTTTCGACTAAGTGCTTCCTAAATGTCCTTCCGAAGAAGCCTCGTCTCTTCGTTTTCAACTTATCTACACAAAATTGCAAAACCGAACCATCACTTTCCTGAAGAAACGTTTATAATCCTAGCATCACTTAAATGGATAAATATATCTCCTAACAATGTTGAATATCAAGAAACTAGCACTGTAAAAACCAAAAGCAGCACAAGCAGAGCCTAGATATGGTAGATAGGTTGTTCGGGTTGGATTAAATCTGGAATGGGTCAAAAGAGTTGGGGGAACATTTGGGTCGTGTCATTTCGGATTCCGGTCATGTTGGGTCCTACCCATTTATCCAACGAGCTTGGTAAGAAAATACATCAATATTGTCCAACCGATTTCGGGGCATTTTCATTTGTGTTGGGCCAATTTGAGTTTAAACCGAAATGTTTTATTTGGGGTCTAAGACACGTCCTTTTTTCTCTCACTGTTCGTAATTGAGTACAGATTAAACTTTATAAGGTTGTAAGCTTACTAGAGGAGAAGAGCCGAGGGCCACCTTGAAGTCGAACAGTGAAGGCATAGAGCTTCTTCGCATTAGGCCACCATTGCTCGGCGCATGAATAGTTTATGCCAAGGCCAACACTTAGTCCTCTCAATAAGTGAACAGAGTGTGAAGAATAGAAAGTAGTTCTTCAGGAAAAGCCTAAGAGACAGAAGCGTGAGAACTTAGGAAAAATAGAGCCAAAAAGAAAGTGAGTTTGATGATCGGTTCAAGTACCTTTACAGACAATTATTTTAATTGCGGCGTTGTCGACGAAAGGTTGTAGCATAGTCACTCCATCGGGTATTTTTGTGTCAAACTAAGTTCATGCTAGTCTCGGCATCTCCTTTTGTTCATTTTCACATTTAGCCAAAATGCTAATTCCAAGCTCCCTATGTAGAAAGGCAGGACAAAGCAAACCATTAAGAATAGCTTTGGGTTGTAATGTACAAAGGCAACCGTCTCACTAATGTGTCCTTTTGTCATAGAGTAATAGCCTATCATTGCCTTATAATCTAGGTAGGGGTTCAAAGTGCAACAAACTTCTAAAGTGATGTGGCTTAAAGAATTATGAAAAATGATCTAACGAGGTTTAAAAGAATTGAAGCAAGAATAAAGCTCGAAAGACAATTAAGCTCGTGGATATTGCGAGGTTTAAATGTCTCAATTTGATCTCCATCTCGGACTACCTACGGTTTATTGTCAGGTGGCTATTATTATCAGAAAAACTATTAAAGACAATCAAAAGCTCAGTAAAGACGGATATTCACACAAGGGTCGGACTTGACAACCTCGAACTATGATGAAGAGTCTAACTACCCCGAGTATTAAAACATAAAAGATTGATTTTCCCTTGTCCTCTACGAAAGCTAGAAATCACAAATTTTAGAAGAAAAATCTAAGTCATGCCAACCTAAAGCTCTTAATTGCTCTTGTAGGATCATTTTCAGCCATAGCATGCACTAGATTAGCATATCCAAGCTAGAGTTGGTGCAGCAGGCCTTTAAGTTGCCCGTACTCGATGACGGCAACCTAAGTAATTAGCATTAATCTGAACAATGATTGTCAATAAATGCCTAATTTATCCTACTTCGAATTAAGTTATCAATTAATTGATCCTGAAGGGGGGCTTTAAATCATCCAATGTCACTCGCAAAACTCTTAGGAAAGATTAAAACTTAAGGCGGGTTTCGGGGTATGGTCATGGCTAAATTTGACCTTACTCCTTGCTTTACATAGAATCCTCTCAACTACTTGTGTTGTGACTGCCAGACAAAGCCGACCATTTTTACAGCACCTTTCCTATTGGAAGCTACCAACACTGCAAATGAATGCAGGCAACTCCGAGGGCCTAGAGGCTCCAACTATGTCATATCAAACATATAATTTCAACATCCTTCGAGAACCCACCAATGATGAGATCATAAACTATAAGTTGTCATTCAAGTCAACTAGAGTAATGCCTTGAAAAACTAGAGTAGTGCCTTAAAATTGGATCAAAGGGGAAAGCAAACATAGAGACGGACCAATTTATTTATAAAAGCAAATAATTGTACACAATCCAAACTTGGCATCCTAGGGCTGCCTCTTAACTAGAAACTACTTGGTTAGGTTTAATGTTCGACCACTTGAAATGAACATGCTTCAGCCCTTGTATTTCAACTAATGATCAAAGGGGAAAGCTGCATAAAAATCCGAGGGGAATAATGAAATCAATTGATCAATAAACAAGCAATATGATCACTAAGACACGAATTTCTTGCAAATTAAATCGTAAAGCAAACAGAAATTAGAGAGCAAAAACAGAACCCTAAAGCTGTCATAGAGAGAGATGAACGAATTTCTCGCAAATTAAGGAAGAGAACATGCCTATATCAATTGATAAATTTTTATGCAAATTAAAGAAATTCGTGAATGAAATTACATAGTCATAGAGAGAGATGAATGAACCGGATATGTGTCCGATTGAAAGTTGCAATGCCCGAGAGACGAGTGACCGAGAGAGCGAAAGGTGAGAGGATGAGAGCCGAGTGAGCGAGAGCGAGAGGTCGCCTGAGCGAACCTCGACTGGGAAACTACGCGAGAAGAAGAGGGAGATCGACAACAACGGCAACGGCCGGGGAGAGGAGTGAATGACCGACGATTGAGCGAGAACAAGAGATGACTCGGGTGAGAGCGAGAGGTCGACTAAGCGAGCCTCCGACTGGGTGACCGAAAAGAGGAGAAGGCGACAGATGACGAGACGAAAACTGGAACGGGGATGGCGACGGCCGGGGAGAGGAGTGGAAAACTAAGCATGGGAGTGGAGGTGGAGGAGAGACCGGTGAGAGCCTGGCGAGAGACGAGATGAGAGGAGGGAGGAAGGGAGTTAGTTTCATTAGAGTTGGTGAAAAGCAAACATTAAAAATTAAAATTTTGAGTCTTAATGGTATTAACGAGCAACATATTGAAATAATAACGACGCACTATTTTATTCGTTGTGTAATGATTGTTATTTGATAAAATTAAACGACGAAAAATTAATTCCGTGGTTATTAGTAACTTTTAACGACCAATTGTATGAGTCATCGTTAAAGTGTCGTCATTAAAAGTCTAATTTCTAGTAGTGACTCTATCTGAGAGACAAATCATAAGAAAATTTTTGGAGTATATAACGTACTAAATCTGAAAATCTAACTCTTAAATTCTCGTAATTTTCATTAGGAATTGTGCATTTTTCTCGCATAATTCTAGCCCAAATGCTCGATCCACTCCTATTTTTCCTCTCTCTCTCTCTCCTCTAAAGACATCTTCCTGCAAAATGTGTTTTTTAGTATTGACAGAAAGCAGCAAAAGTAGGACATATGGAGTATGCTAGCCAGCTTGTACTATGTTATAAAATATAAAATAATGGCCAACACATTGGTATATATTTCTATACTTGTTATAATACAAAGTAAAGGCCCAGTACAATGGTATATATTTCACTATTCACTAAGTGGGAGGCGGCACTCAACAATTTACATTTTAGTGCTATTTTTCTACATTGTTATGCTCTTATTACCTTCCTACACATTATATATTTCAAAGGTAATAGTTAATATACATGCACAACTATAAATTTTAGATATCAAACCTTGGTAGTGACACCAAAAACCTTTTAAACCTAGTGCCAGCCAACAAGCTTTAATTTCAATGTTACAACATTTGCTATTATCGTTGCCACTTTTTTTAAAAGTGTATTATTGTTATGTATAAAGGGCCTATTCGAAGTTATATATATACCAATGTTTATTTTTATTTTTTTTTATTTCTGTTAATTTCTGTTGGTTTATTTTCTTTTTTACTCTTTTCTGTTTCAAGTCATATTATTATTATTATTATTATTATTATTATTATTATTATTATTATTATTATTATTATTATTATTATTATTATTATTATTATTATCATCATCATCGGTGCCACAACAAATCAGAAGAGGGCAGAGCAAAGAGTGAGAAGCAATTTGGGCTTAATTTTAGGTAGTTTTTTAATTTTTTAATTATAAAGGTAGAAGGGGAAACTATTGTTGGGGGTTTTCCTAATTTTTATTTCGTTTTTTTTTAATTTTTGAATTGTATAATTTTTTTCGTTTTTGTCAAATTAGAAAAAAATATTTCTTAAATTATTTGACATAGGCATTATTGGGAACTCAATTTTCCCTAAAAACATTAACATAAAAATAAAATATAATATTTTAAGAAACCGTAAATTACAATTTTTAAAATATTTATTATTTACCAAATATTCAATATTGTGAAATATATAAAATGAATAATATCTTTAGAAGTATAATAAAAATTTGTAGCAGCTATAACAACTTCAATAATAGTGATAATAGATATAACAAATGAGCTCTGTTCGTTTCTACTATAACAACTAATTGTTTCTATTCATTTATGCTCATTCCTGTTCGTTTTTTCTCATTTCTATTTATTTTTTGTTTGTTTTTACTCTTTTTTATTTAACAAATGATCTCTATTCATTTCTATTATAACAACTAATTATTTCTATTCATTTATGCTCATTTACGTTCGTTTTTTCTCATTTCTATTTATTTTTTGTTTGTTTGTGCTATTTTCTATTTGTTTGTGCTATATTATTTTAAATAAATGCACAATGTTGAAATTTATGATCAACATTAGTTCAACACCTCATTCTTAATCAATAAACTTAAGCAAGTTTCATAAACTAAGATTACACATAAGTAATCGGCGAGCGTTGCTGCTCAGTGAAATTTAAATTATGCCTTTATTTACTTTTTGAATGTGAAAAAATAAAGACATGGAGGACACTTATTTGTTTAGTGAGGGGGATACATGAAAATATTTCTATTTGTCTTTTGGAGATGATTATTTTGTTTTGCAATTACATAAGTGTTGTTGGTGACTTAGTAGTGACTCATGGTATGTATAAATAAAACATTATAAAATTTACTTTTGTTATAAAAAGTGTTATCTCTTTTGTTTATTTTATTTGTTAACCCGGTTATGAAATCCCAATCTTATTTGCAAATTCGGATTTTGGTCATAGTCCGATTGGCGTGACGAAGCCAATAAACCACAAAAACTCATTAGCAAAACAAAATCAACATTCTTTGCTTTGAGCCGACCCACAAACCCATTTTCTTTCGTACAAACCAAGCCCGGGTCGAGGGTCCCTGTCCGGAGGAGGCCGGTGTCGCATTTTAGGCTACACTACGCACTAAATGTAGTGTTTCATCTTTCGCATCCTAGCATAACACGGAGCTTAAGTATCCAAACGACGCTGTTTGAGGCTAGAGCTGCGCTTCATGGTCTACATCGCCAAAGCACTGGATTCTGCTCCAAATGCTCGACTCGGGCGCATAAGTCATGTTTATCAAACGACACCATTTGAGGCCAGCACCACGTTTCATGGTTCACATCGCCAAAGCGCTGCATTTTGCTCCTATATCCACCTGAGGCACGAAAACCAAGTTCATCAAATGACACCGTTGGGAGGCTGGCAACGGCCTTCTTAGCGCACTCCACGAGATTCCCCGTCTAGGATGATTTTATTCGATTTTTCTCCTAATTTCATGTTGTGGATAAATCCGGTTCAACTACTTGGAAGGTTGCTTGCATGCTTTCAGGTCCTTTTTGTGACCTAACCTTGTTCCCATAAATAGAGGGCTTAATCCCTTATTTTTGGTTACTCAACTTTCAGCTAATAAACCCCCTTAAGCGGAATCCTATCCTAAATGGTCAATACCCCTAGCTATGTCTTGCTTGAAATTAGGCTAAGAGCTACTTGAATGCTACATCTATATTATGATCTCTTTTCTCATTTTTAGCTAATCTACGCCACACTTTCGAATGATCTCGCTATCATATTGTATTTGCTAATTCTTTACTTTTCACACTACTCTACCTCCAAAAAGTCCACAAAATAACCCTTTTCGATCTTATTCATCCACTTGTCATGCTTCCAGATTCGGTTCGTGAACCAAGTCGGTAGGTGGGACAACCTTGATCGTACCGGATCTACCTCAATCCCATTTAGGATTTATTTATTTTATACTTTTAATGTTTTCCATATTGTGCATCCGGATGTAGTCACTTTTAATTCCTCCCCACCGGTTGTAACTTTTAATCTGTCGCCCTCTTTTTCACTTTCTTTTATTGATTTCTATTATTGCTTTCTTATTTGCTATTTATCGCTTTCGTTGCATGCCTTGGTTGATTTGATTTTCGCACTTTGCATATTGTGTGCTTGATTGAAAACAAACTATTTAAACTCACAATCCGAATTAGTAAAGGTCACCCATTGAGGGCGAGAATGGAAGGATTATTCCTACATTTTGTACCTTCACCCCCAAACTTTAGATTCTCGGTTCTAAATCAATGGAATCATTTTTTAAACCTTTTTCAAGTTAGTTTTCCTATAATGAGATTGGAAGAGTAATTTTTTTTTATTTCTGTTAGTTTTTATTCCTAGAACTTAATGGCGACTTCAAAAATTACATCTTGACATTTCTAATTTAAAATTGGATAAAATATATCTACTTTCTAACAGCGAAGGCCATGGACCGAGACTAACACCTCATTCTTGCCTACGGCTGGTGCTGGTGATCGGAAGGTGCTGGCTCTTGCCAGCTCCGGCCGATCACCGGAGCTTAACTCTAGGTCCAAATTGATGTTATCACACCTTTTGGCCCAAAAGCCTTGTTGCAAAATGTAAATTTTACTGTTCCCTTTTCTTAAATTATGAAATAATATCCCAAGACCATCTAAAATTAATTTCTAAAATAAATAATTAATAAAATTGCCAATCACCCTTTCACTTAAACTATTTTAAAATCAGGTTCTTAAAAATCGAAAACTCAATAAGAGACACACCCCTACTTTTCCAAATCAACTTTCAAAACTTAACTTTCAAAAAGATCTTCAAAAACCAAAGAGAGCCGACATTCGTGCGGAAACTTGGTCGCAAACTAGTTCCCTTATTGGGGGACAGGTCATGGTTCCTATAATATGATATTTATGAGTTTAAGAATAAAACCATAGAGGGTGTACTATAGAACTTTTTCACTAGCAATAGGAAGAAGAAAGGAAATTTTCTTGCGAAATCATTTTCAACTACAAAAAGTAAAGAATATAGGGAAGTTATTGAACTTTTTATGAAAGTAGAAACCCTTGTGAATTGAATGTAATATGTTGTTACTGAATTCGGAAGATTGTTTTCGGCCTTTACATAGTGTACTAATAAGATTCTATTTTCTAAGATCTCCTTCATAACTTTGTGTCTAAGTCGATTATGCTATTGACATTACATGTTATGTTCGTAGCCACTGCACTTGTGTGCTTGTTGCCATCATACAACACAATTAAAAGAGTTGACTTCCCCCACCAAGGAGCATCTACTAATAGATCTCGACCGATCAAACCCACGAGTATGGAACTCATATTCCATAATATTATCATAATATAAGATTTCTTTGATGAATTCTAGAATATAACATATCTAAATGTCGTAAAAACATAAACATACGTTTAATTTCATAATTATCGGATACCTAATAAGCATTACCATATACATCTAACATAATACGAGTTCTACTATTATACAAATACTATTCAATTATGACTATCAAGTAATCGAGAATCTTCTTAAAGCATTAAATTCATTGCTATGTTATATCAATTAAGTCTACTAATTGAATATTTTAAATCTAATATTGAAATTAAAGGAAAAAGGCTTCGCTCTTCGAAAGAAACACTATATTAAGCAGGGAGCTTGAGATAAGACAGGTGCTTAGTTCATGTACATTGTGCAAGTGATCAACTTCACAAGTTTACGGTTTTATAGTTATAGCAATCAAGTGAATTCCAACAATGACTAGTGCCATCTACTTAGTCATAACTATCTCAATGTGCTAAGTAATTGGAATTGGAGTATTTGGTTGGTTAACAAATATTAAATCTATTCGGAAATATATGAAATTAAAACACCTAGGGATTACTTCACCTAAAATTCTTTTATTGGGTAACTAAACATGTGCTTTTCATTCATTAGGATGACTTTAAAGCTGATAATCAAATGACAATCACAACTTTCTTTCAAAATGAAGTGAATTACTTAAAATAAATAAATTACCTATTACCATGGTTTTCAATTCAACCAAGCAATAACATGAGTTATCAAAGTGATCTCTTAAGAAGAAATTCTATCTGTAGACATCACAAATTATGTCTAATCTTACTTTTTTGATGTTGCACTTCTCCATTCAGTACTTTATTCAAGCAACTAAATTACGTGTAAGAAAATGGCTAATAATCTCACAATAGCATAAAAACTCTAAGATGAATAAAGTCATTCGAAATAAAAGTCAAGCACAAAAGTTCAATTACTGAAGAGATAACATTATTCTATTTAGCAAATTTATAGATTAAAAAGTACTTGTCATGGAGAACGAAAATTAACATAGAAATTAACATAGTTTGAGGTAGAAAGAAAGGAGATAAAAGGAACAATAGAAGTTCTTAGTCTCCAATAAGCGTTGATTGAACTTCTCGGTGTGAGCAACTTGATCGCTAGATCTTCAAGCCTTCCTTCAACTTCACGCGAGCTTTTCTTGAATTTCTCAACTCTTTCTTTCTAATAGTAAAGATGGTGGACAATAATGATGGATAGTGAAGATGGTGGATAAGGATGATGATGGATGCCCGAGCTACTATAAAATCCTTTCTTTAATAAAAATAAATAACCAATAAAGAGGCTTAAACATAAGAATTGAAGCGATACGATAGAAAATACAATCAACACGCGTCGTGTTCACTAACACGGGCAACCTGTGTTAGTAGCTGGAATGCTCAAAATTGATGGAATTATAGCAAAACAGGTCATTGTCATGAAAAAGACATAGCCATTCTGGTGGCAAAATGGCTAGGAAATTCAACGCCCAACATGGGTTGTGTCATCGAGCACAAGTCTGTCCGGGTTCGCTGTTGGAATTCAAAATTCTAGAGAAATGAGTAGAACGAATATTCTGGGCTAGTCCTTTGAATACTTGGTATTAATGATCAAATATGCACAACTCATCTCAAAACACCAAAACACAACGAGTAAAGTTGAAAAAAGGAGCTGCTCCATGAACTGAATTTATGAAAGAAAAGCATCAAAATGTTATAGAAAACTACATTTCATGCACATATCAAATTCCCACATGCTTAAACCTTTGCTTGCCCATGAAGTAAGGTCAATACAAAAGAATGATGTGCAGCAAATGAATTACAACCTCCTGAAGTTAAGAAACCATAAGTATTACGAAAAATGAACTTAACAACAGCCCATAAGCACACAAAATATTTTGACAATTGAAAAGGAAAGAAAATTTTTAAAAAGCATATTGAAAACCACAACGAAAATTTGATCAACCACCCAAATCATTACTTAAACAAATCATATTGGTATATGTAGAATGATCGAGCTAGTAAGAATGGTGGAAACTCACTTTGGAAGTATGAAAACACTCCACTCATGTGTTTAGGGTTATACAAGGTTCACTCAATCACTCTCATAAATCATGCAAACTACCATATGTTTGGTAAAAATCTCTATTATCAATCACTCAAATGCAACATACATTATAACAATCAAGAGGACTTCAAATGGTTGTAACGGGGCTTAGGCAATTGGTAAGAAAGGGATATTTAATTTTGGGAAAACGAGGAGCTAGAAATTTGAGTACCTAAGGAGTTTCTAACACTATCACGCAATTACGTCTCATTGCACCCAAACACTAACTCTGATAAGTACTTTGGAAATAAGCATAACGGAGACTAACTTACATTTCGGACAACAAACATTTTATTGGTTGCTTGTCTTTTTTTTTCTTTTCAAATTTTTCTTGATTTTTCTTTTTTTTTTTTAACAAAATCTTGACATTAGGAATGTCAAACAAATTTAACAACTCATTTTACACTAAAATACTCATTCTTCCAACCAAAAGGGGTAGTTATTTCGTTTTCAATTCAATCAACCCCTCAATACATTGAAAGATCCCCCAAACTAATCACCAATACATACAAACCCCCTTTCCCCAAGTGACCCCAACATCATTAGTACAAAACTCCATTAGACTTGTTCTTGGTATAAGATCATGTGTTTGGCTAAAGGCTAATTAGGAAGGTTCAAAACAAATAAAATAGTCAATTAGGCGCAAAGGGGCTATCAAAGGGTTACTAACATATATAAATGCCTCAATCACTTTGTTACAATGCACATAAACATGTAATTTTGAAAAGAATTCAAACAAATTCTAGAGATGCAATCATGGGAGAGCGTTACACATGAAGAAACATGAGGTTGAATCAATTCAAGGTTCAAAATCTCACAAGAGTTCTATCATAATCTCATCTAGCTTAAAGGGTTTCACATCCGAACACATTTAATAAAGGAATCAATGGCAATTGATGTTTATTCATCCAATATGGTCATAATCATAAAGTTGAAAACTGGTTCTCAAAAATTATTACAATTTAGGGCTATACATTGAAATTATTCCACTAGAAACGTACTTAGCCTAAAATGCATCATCATTGGAGATTCAATTTTTTCTTTTTTAAATTATCTTTTCTTTCAATATGCAAACGTATGTGATAAAGTCATAACTGCATCCTAAATATTCTATACACAAACCTAAATACAAAAATGAATGGTAAACTCTCAAATACAAAGAAACATGGTATAGCCTAAATGTAATGCAACTATATGCAAACCTACCAACCATTAGACATGGATATAATCGGACCCCCTTTCTTGGATACAACATTGTCCTCAATTCAAGCACATTCAGCAAATATAGATGGTGGGTAGAAACATCAGCTTGGTTTACGTTCAAGCAACATTTCTTTAAGGTTATTAGCTAAACCCAACTCCAGTCATTTAGGAAAGGTGAGAGGATAAGCCAATAAGAAAGGGGACAGTTCAAGAAATGTCCCTCCTTTGTCACGACAAAATTAAACTCATGTAGAAGAAGAAACATCTCTTCCTTGAACATGAGGTACTTGCAAATAGCCTTATTCAAGAACATCAACAGTCTTGGGCGACCACTATCGGATGGGTCGCCATCGTAAAGTCCACATTTAACCTCCTAGTGGAAGACCAAATCAAAAGCTCGTAAGCATGGAACATTCAGAAAATAAAGCTTCAACTTAGCACACTCATTTAAATGAACTTCATCAAACACATAGGGATGCCCTTAACAAGCATTGGCAAAGGAAAATTTTCAAACCCTACCACCTTAGCATTGACAAGTCATGTCCTTTATGTAATATTTTATCATATGCAACATCATTAGCCACCGCAACACTACAACATTCAGCGAAGTGGAGGAAGTGTCATGTTTCTTAAAGAATTCAAATTCAGCGTCATGCTCACCCACATCTAAGGAAGTGTCATGTTTCTTAAACAATACAATGCTTGAGGGTAGAAACATCATGATTTGGGTGCAGGTATCCTTACCTATATCAAAAATCAAAAAGACTAGAGGCACAAAAAATCACCGACTTTAATAGGAATGTCCCCTAAAATACCCAAAGGATATGTTACAAACGTTCCGCTAATTCTAGAGAAATAGTGGTATACCTTAACTTACATAAGTCCAAATTTTTGTATAAAGAATAGAGCATGAAGCTCACACTTGAGCCCAAATCACATAGAGGATAATCAATGGACAAATTCCCAATCGGACATGGGATGGAGAAACTCCCGGATCCTTTAGATTTTAGGGAAGCTTATTTTGGACCACCGCACTACACTCACTTAATGCTATATTCTCATGCTCATTCAATATCGTATTTTTGAGAGGATCTTTTTAAAAATTTAGCATATAAAGGCATTTGAGCCAAAGCATTAATTAAAGGGATGTTCATATGAAACTTCTTAACCATCTAACATCCCAAATTGCACATCAACCTTAACCTTATCTAATCTTTGACGAAAAGGAAAAGTGGCACATAACACTTAAGGGAAAGAGTTTTAGGTGCTTCTCTCCCATCTTTCGACATATCCTCATCACTTAAATCATTTGGCTTGTTAGGAGTTTTTCCATGGATGTTCTCATTTCGACAACATCTATAGCAACCTAGGGACCCTCAAGTCGTTTTACACTCCCGAAGATAATGGCATTGCATTGCTCGAGTAGGATTGATCTCGGGGTAGCTAGAAAGTCAACTCGGGAGAGTTGAAGGAAGAGGTAACTTGGGAAGCAATCTAACTATCAAGCATTGTATTGTACATAGTCAACATGTAATGTTTTGAAGTCAATTGCTTAATGTGTTCATCCTGTTGCTTATTAGCCATTATTTAATTTGGAGAGGATAATCACCCTAAAGGGATGATAAATAGGGTGATGGAAGCTTTTTACAAAAATTGAAGTTCTTAATAATTAGTTTGCACTCAAAAGCAAAAATTAAGTCTAAAGCGACTCGAAATAAAGAAATGATGCTAAGAGAGCCGAGGAGTAGGAATGTTTGGTGAATATGGAGTCCGAGCTTAGTTAAGGCCGAACTAAGTTTGAGTGACTCCTGAAGGTTTGCTTTTGGAGAGTCTAAGTCACCCTAGATGGTGGGGTCAATAGGGTGATGAAGAAAATTAAACAATTTTTGCAACAATTAAGCTCAACAACGGATTCCGAGTCTAGATTGGACTCGGAAAAGTAATAACACCGATTTACGTGGAAACCCTTATGGGGCTGAAAACCACGGACAATGCTAATCTAACCACCTAGTCAAATCCACTATTTTGAATCCATAAAATACAAAGGACTGACTCAGCCTTGAAGGTTTGCTCTTGGAGAGACTTAGTCACCTTAGAGGGGGTGAATAGGGTGACGAGGAAATTTGAACAATAAATGGAAGATTAAAGTTTAAAGCAAACTTTGATTCTATCCGAGTCTAGATTGCACTCATAAAAGTGTGAACTCGAATTACGTGAAAACCCTCCTGGGGCGAGAAAACCACAGCTAGTGCTACTCTAAGCACCAAGTCAAATCCAGTATTTTGAATCCACAAAATACAGTAGACAGACTCAACCGAATTGCTCCCTCGGACAATTCCTTACAAAGTTTTCCTAGACTTAGAAGTTCCCTTATCCGATGTAGTACTTCCTAACCGAGGTAACCTTTACAGCTAGGGACAACTGAGTTGAGTTACCTCTTATAGCTCAGTCAAGGGACCTTACTTAGAAAAGTAAGAAAGAGAATTTGTAATCGATTCCAAGACTTACAACTTAGAAAAATGTTATGTATGGAGTTGGAGTTGTAAGTAGAAGATTGAATACGAATACAAAGACTTTTGCTTAAGTATGTGTATTAACAATGATTGCAGCAATTTTCAAGTCTTGAGATTTGGCTTGTATTTATAGATGACCAAGCAGATTAGCCGTTGTGACTATCTTCGAATAAAAGTCCTCTCGTGACCGTTGTAACGGCTTTTCTAAGTCGCTCAGAAAAGATCCATTGAGATGTGAACGTTGTGTAATGGCTCTTGACTACTTAGGTTGTCCCGATCCACTGGTGGTGTCCGAGAAGTAAGGTGGAAACCACCGTTGAGCTTGGTGTTAAATATTTCCAGTTTTGGAAACAGACAACCCCGACACGAGTGTTTGGGCCTTGATCGAAGTAGAAAAAGCCTTGTCTGCTGGCGATTTGATATCTTGAAGCCGGTTACTTTTGTAATTCAAAAGTAGGATAACCTCGTTTAAATAACCTACAAAAGTAAACCAATTTTGGTTCTCAAAGTATAAAATATGTTGGTCCAAGATTAGACACAGATAATAATTTAATTAAGATAATTAAGTGCATGATTATCTAAGTCGGAGAAGAATGGAATTTTCTGAGTCTAATATCCATTATACTCAAATTCCATCCGAGTCGATCGGAAGAAAGATCAAGTTAGTCGGAGAATATCGAGTATGAGTACTTGATCTAGACAAATATAGTTCAAACAAAACATGCTCACTTAGAAAGATGAATTAACGTTGTAATTCACTTGAACTTAGAATATGAAGTCAAACCTGAGTTTAAAAGTGTCAGTGAGAATGTTTGAACATGCGGTAGGTCCGAGTGTAGTCCGAGTGACTCGGAACCACAAGTGTGAAATGATGAGCAAGAGTATGCTTTCCGAGTGAGTCGAAACGAATGAAAACATATGCAATAGTATTTATAACACTCGGAAAAGTTTCTATAACACTTAGAATGACTTGTAATCAAAACATAAAGGAGATGAGGTTTGTACCGATCTTTTATAGTACTTAGAATGATATACATGCAACGTCCGAGTCTTCAAACCTGAATTGCTCCCTTAAATAATTTCTTATAATGTTTTCCTAGACTTAGAAGTTCCCTTATCCGATCTAGTACTTCCTAACCGAGACAACCTTTACAATCAGGGATAACCGAGCTGAGTTAACCCTTATAGCTAAGTCAAGGGACCTTACTTAGAAAGTAAGAAGAGTATGTAACTGAATACAAGACTTTCTTTACAACTCGGAAAATATTAAATACAAACTTGGAGTTGTAAATAGAAGATCGATTAAGAATGAGAACAACAATTAGTTCAACTATAAATTTAGTTCGAACAATGTGTTCAAGCAATCTTCTAGTCTTGTAAGGTGGCTTCTATTTATAGCCGACCAGGCAGAGTGACCCTTGATTCTTGGTTCCGGACAGAAGTCTTCACTAGTTGTTGTAAAGGCTCTTCCGAGTCACTCGGAAAAGATCCGTTGGAATGTGAACGTTGTGCAACGGCTCTTGGCTCCAAAAGATGGTCCAATCACTTCGTGGTGATTTAAAGTTATGGTGGAAACAACCGTTAAGCCTAGAGTTGGAGTTTTCTAGTGTTGGAAACAGACAACCCCGACACGGTGTTTGAGCCATATCCGAAGTAGCTAAAACTTGTCTATTGGTGATTAACGGCTATAAGTCTGGTTGCTTTTGTATTTGAAAAATAAGTTAGCCTCGTTTGAATACTTGAAAAAGAAAACCACATTGGTTCTCAAAGTATAAAATACTTTGGTCCAAGATTAGGCATAGATAATAATTAAATTAGAATAATTAAATGCTTAATTATCTTTAGCCTAAAAAATGGAATTTTTCCGAGTCTAATATTCAATATACTCAAATTCCATTTGAGTCAATCCTAAGAATGATCAAGTAGATAGAATAAAACAACAGAGTATAACAACTTGTTCTAGTCATATAATTCTTAAGTAAATAAGTCGACTTAGAATAAAGAATTAATGCTATAATTCTTTTTGCGTTGAAATACATAGTCAGTACTCAAAATAAAGTGTAAGAGAAATTATTTGAGCATAAGATAGTTCCGAGTGATGTCCGAGTGAGTTAGAAACACCGAGTGTAGGAGATATGCAATAAGGCGCTTTCGAGTCACTCAAAATAGAATGAAAACTTAGACAAGAGTTTCTATAGTGCTCTGAATGACTTGAAATCAAAACTTAAGAGAGATAAGATTTATACCTGATTCTTTATGTAATACTCGGAATGACTTAGAGTTAAAACTGAGTCTTCAATGTCCCCCTTTTTGATGAAAGGCATTCCATACTTAAGATAGAAACTCGTTAGTGCGAAACATGAGTTTTCATTTTCAATGATCGAACGTTTCAGAGCAAAGAGTGACGGATGAGAGGCATTCCATACTTATGAAATGCATTTCGGATCATATCATCACCGATAACAGTTGTACGGATAATAAATCGAGCAAAGAGATAAACAGATTGTATCAAAGTCATAAAAGCAAATGAAACATATAACTAAGAAACAAGTCCTGTTCAAATAAAAAAATTCATTCATTGCTCGAAAAGAGGGTGAGCTCGCCGTAAACAAAACATTGGATTTTCTAGATTTTCAACCCCTAGCATTTCATGAAAAAGGAGGGAAGAAAATAGCAATGTGGTACAATGAATGTTGGATAAGAAACGAAAAAAATAGACTAGGAGGAGGGGCTTGCTATCCGGAGGAGGAGGGATGGCCAGTGCGCCTGCGCTGATAAGCTTGGGAGGAGGTGGATGATCCCGGGCGAAAGCACGGGGATGTCCGGAAGTTGCTCTGTCCTGGTTCTTTAAGCCAGGGCATATCTTCCTTAGGTTCATCCTCCTAAAAGATAGCAGAGGGTGGTGCTTTTAACCTAGCAGCTTTGGACTTCCTTAGGTTTAGGATCTGCTCCACCTTGGCCCTTAGGTGGGGCAGCCTCTTCGTTTTCTTGC
This sequence comes from Talinum fruticosum, assembly GCA_021018815.1. Taxonomy (NCBI): domain Eukaryota; kingdom Viridiplantae; phylum Streptophyta; class Magnoliopsida; order Caryophyllales; family Talinaceae; genus Talinum; species Talinum fruticosum. The sequence continues at coordinate 2,570,544 of JAITYX010000070.1, read as the reverse complement.
TCCTCTTCCTTCTCCTCTTCGGACCGAGCTGCTCCTTCTTCAGCTTCTGCTTAAGCTTCTTCTTCTACCTTAGCGAGAGGTAGACTTGGCTGAGCTGGAGGATTCCTCGAAGTATCTAAAGTTTCTAAGTCATGAGCAGCCTTGGACTTGCGTTCTTGGAGAAGTTGGAGCTGTTCGCGTTGCTCGTTGAGGATAGCCTTAAACTCCAGCATAAGCATCTAACACTCCTGGATCCGAGACTGTCCGACCTTTCAATTGATCACCAGGCCTTGATAAATGGGTTTGGGAGAGCGGATAGTGTTATGAAGTTGTTCGGACACACAAATGAGCTCTTCTACCATTATGGTAAGAGCTGCAGTAGATGGAGAAGGAGGTGGTAGAGAAATAGAGGGATGAGCTGGAGCAGTGGAAGTGCTAATGCTTACTGAGCTGGTGGAGGAGATGGAGGTGGAAGCTCGGAAGAATGAACCCGGACATTAGGTATTACCTCTTGGTATCCATAGCCTAGAAGTTCTCTTCGGCAACAATAATGGCAACCTCGAAACATCTTTGGGATCCGAGGGAAGAGTAATCTTAAACTGTTTGAACACAAACGTCAAGAGTGCTCCAAAAGGAAAAGAAGCGAGATGTTTTAGACTAAGTTGGCACTGAGGCCATCTACTCAATAATGAAAGGGAAGAGTCTACATCATAGCCCTCCGGAATGTCAAACAAGGCTTTAAGAATCTTGGAGTAGATTCTCTTTGTTAGAATGATGAGAAAAAAGGTTCTCATCGGAATGAAACAGAGCAGCCTTGCCTCCGATCTCATCCGAGTCACAGAGAAGTTCATTCGTGACTTAGGTACTTATTTGGCATACTTTTCAAAGAAGTCTCTGCGACTTCCGTAAAAGGTATAGGGTTGGAGTTGAGAAAGAGAGAAGAAACATTGAAAAGTTTATGAAGAAGAAGGAGTTTAATGAGAACAATCTTCCCTTGGACTTTTGAGGTGATGACACCCTCGGAATGGGATATGTTAGAGTAGAACTTAGTGACGAGTTCTAGATAGATGAAATCACAAAAGCATAAATAATTGTAGACTCGAGTGTCCTGAATATGTTTTAACCACGAAAAAGATATGGTTTGGAAGAACTTGTCATCCAACGTAAAGTGTTGGGTGACAAAGATTTTCGAGGGGTTGGAGGTACCCTCTTGAGTATTTTGGGTGCAGGCCTTTTTGGTTGCAGACCCCAAGAGCTCTGGTACTGAACCTCACTTAGGCATGGTGTGATTTGAAACAGAGAGGACACGAGAGAGAAAAGAGAGAGAGCGAGAGCTTTTGAATTCAAAGAGTGAATAAGAGAGAGTAGAGATTTCGAGAGAAGAGAGCAAAGAGCAAAGTAATAAAAAGAAGGCAAAGGGATGCTATTTATAGTGAAACGAAATGACTTTTGGCCTTCGGTCCGACCTGAAGTTCAAACGGCAGTCACACACGGGTGTGACGTTCTGCACTCCAACAGCTAGTATTCTAGTAGCTTTCTTCCAATAGCTAGAATTCTTTGATTGATACGCATATATGAGAGAGAGAAGAGAGACTTTTCAAAAACTTTTATGGAGTTCTTCATTTATGTCGAGATAATCCAAGAAGTTTGATGTCCATTTTGCTCAAAAACTGAGTCTAACACAATTTGTTTTCTCGAGTGAATCGGAACATTTAGAGAACTAATAACTCATAGCTCAGTCTCACTCTGTCAACTAATCCATTTGTTATTAAACCAAAAGAAAACATATAACACATAATTATGCAAGGATAATTTACTTATAAATCACATAATCATGCATTAATCATACAAAGCTCATTCCTAATAAATCAAAACTGATCCTCATTAAGTGGCTTAGTGAAAATATCAGCTAAGTAAAATTTTATAGGAATGAATTCACGTTCAATATCACCCTTTTCAAAATGATCTCTTAGAAAATGATACTTGACGTCAATATGCTTTGTCTTTGAGTGCTGAATAGGATTCTTCGTAATGTTGATTGTACTCTAATTGTCACACTTGATTGGGATTGTTGTAAATGATAACCGTAGATCCTTCAAGTGGTGCTTGATCCACATAATCTGGGCACAACAAGCTCCAGCTGCAATGTACTAAGCCTCGACAGTTCATATAGCAACAAAATTTTGTTTCGTGGAGTTCCAGGAGATGAGTGATTGACTCAAAAATTGGCATGCTCCTAATGTGCTCTTTCTATCAACTTTGTATCCAGCATAATCAGCATCCGAGTATCCAGTGAGAGTCGGTTCTTAGTCTTTTGAAAACCATAGACTAAGATTTTGAGTTCATGCAAGATATCCGAAAATTGTCTTCACCGCAGATGAGATATAATTCTTTTAGATTAGCTGGAAATCTTGCACAAAGGCAAACACTGAACATGATATCTGGCCTACTAGATGTGAGATATAGTAAAGATCCGATCATACCTCTATAGAGTTTCTGATCTACAACTTCACCTTTCTCATCCGAGTCCAGGTTTCAAACTGCTACTCATAGGTGTTGCTACATGCTTCGGATCTTGCAGTTTGTACTTTTTCAAAAGCTCCTTGGCATACTTGGATTGATGGACATAAATGCCATCCTTGTCTTGTTTGATTTGTAAACCAAGAAAGAAGTTGTGTTCTCCCATCAACTCATTTGGAACTCCTGTCTCATCAACTCGGAAAACTCTTGACATAGAGTTTCACTAGTAGCTCCAAAAATGATATCATCAACATAAATCCGAGCGACAAGAAAATCTTTCCCCTTGGTTTTATGAAAAGAGTTTTGTCAATCTGACCACTTTTGAAATTATTTTCAACCAAGAAACTATTAGTCTTTCATATCAAGCTCCGGGAGCTTGTATAAGACAATATAAAGCCTTTTGCAATTTGAAAACATGATTTGGAAATTCTAAGTTTTCAAATCCATGGGGTTTCTCAACAAAGACTTCTTCTTCAATGAAACCATTTAGAAAAGCACATTTGACATCCATTTGATCAAGCTTGATATTCATGCTAGATGCAAATTCCAACAGGATTCTAATTGCTTCAATCCTAGCAACAGTGCAAAGGTTTCCCAGAATCGGTTCCTTCTTCTTGATTATAACCCCGGGAAACAAGTCTAGCCTTATTTCGACTACCAACCCTTCTTCATCTAGTTTGTTCTTGAAAACCCATTTGGTTCCTATGACTGGGTGGTTAGATTACATTACACCTGCATCTTTTGATCGAGTATGGATTACATTGCACTTGCCTCTTTTGAGATTTTTGCAAGCTTTGGTAGTGCAAGGCGGGTACCTAAGTGGGTTGATTATTGGGCGATCCTGCCTCGGTTGCTGAAACACTGCAGACAAACGACCTACCATGGTCTTTGGATTTTATCCGGAGTGGATAAAAGTGATCGATCCTAAGCGGCACAAGGCACTTAGGGTTCGAGAACGTTATCTAAGAGGACTTATTCCTACTGCAACACTCGTGTAAATTCACAAAGTGGTCCCATAGGTTGATGAACGGGCTTGCGGGAGAGAAGCTGAAGCTAAGGTGGCAGAAGAAAGAAGGGCTCAAAGGATCCAAGAGCTGAAAAGCGAACCCGGGAGGATGCAATGGAGTCTAGTGGTGCAAAAGGGAAAAAAGTGAAAATTGACTAGGATTGAGATTAGGAAAGAATAAGAATCAGAAAATTTTAGTTTTGCCTCTTTAGAACAATTATTTTTCATGTACTACGCTTGTTATTTCTCTTTTTGTGTAGCTATGATTTAGGTAAGTAGTAGGCTTATCCTTTATTAATAATATAAAAGTAAAAAGTAAGTTTTATGCTCACTTTTATACTTCATTAGTTTTATTGCTCACTTAGAGGAAATAATTAATAATTGGATCATCTAATTGGATAGACCCAAAAATAATGAGACGTCAAAATAAAATATTAGCCAAATGGATTTCTTGGCCGGACCATCCCGCCGTTGACCGGACAATGGCCGTTGCTCGCCAGGGCCATGACCCGATCGTGCTGGGCCTGGAAAAATACTGGAACTGTTTAGTATTAAGCTAAGCATAATATTTCTTTAAACGATCCTAGTTAGTATATTGAAAAATTTCTTCTCCATCGAAATCGGTCAGTTTAGCTGCTCCTCCCGGCGATATTTAATTAAGTACAAATGGGCCCTGCCAATTAGGCTTGAATTTCCCTCGAGGATCCTGAATTGGCGCTCTAATCTCTTTAAGGACAAAATCTCAAATTTGTAAATTTTACTTGAAATGGGAGTTTGTGCTCCCTCCAGATGAGACTAAAAGGATGCTTACTTCACAACCCTTCGATTGGAAGTGCCATCAAAGTACATGTCCACATGTTGACTTACGCTTGTAAAATGTTCTTATGTGGAAAGTCGAGATGTTCGGGTTGTGTATCAATTATTGCTAGAGCAGCTAGGATCTCTAACACTACTCTCCCCTTAATTGCTTTTTGGGGAACATACTTGAGTTCAAACTCTAATAGCATGATTGTCCATTTAGCTATCTTGATACTGATAGTTGGTTGCTCAAGAACATATTTGATAGGATCCATTGGTGCTACTACGTGCACTCGTGCGGGCTAGCATGTAGTGTATAAGCTTCTTGGTGGCCCAAACTAAAGCTAGTGATGTTTTCTCTAAAGGTGTATACCGAGTTTTGGAATCTAAGAATTTCTTGCTTAGATAACACAACGCATGTTCTTCCTTTCTGTCCCATTGAGCTAACATGGCTCCCATTGCTTGTTTCGTTGTAGCAAGGTATAAGAGCAATGACTTCCTTGGTTGGGGGCAAAATCAGCACTGGTGGGTTGGCTAATTACTACTCCTTAACCTTCTCGAATGTTTTTTGCATTCTTTATCCAAAATAGGCTTAACTCCTTTTTTAAGCTTCTTGAAAATGGGTTCATAGCATAGTCGGTTTTGATATGAAATGACTAATGTACTCGTAAACATCCAAAAAAACCTCGTATCTCCTTCTTTGTCTTTGGCGATAGAATATCCTACATGGCTTTAATCTTGGATGGATCAACTTTAATTCATTTAAGACTAACCAAATAGCCTAATAGTTTTCCTAAGGTTACCCCAAATGCGCACTTTTGTGGGTTGAGGCGCATGCTATTTTTTCATAGTCTTTCGGAAAATTTTCTAAGGCTAGGTAAGTTCCTTGCCATATCCTTGGACTTGATGATTATGTCATCCACATAAACTTTGGCTTCTTTATGTATCATGTCATGTAGCAACGTCATGGTCATCCTCCGATACATAGCTTTAGTATTCTTGATTCCAAAAGGCATTACTACATAACAATATGTCCCCCATTGAGTGATGAAGGTCATTTTTTTCATGTCTTCTTTAGCCATGTTCACTTGATTGTAGCCAGCATAACCATCCATGAATGAAAGTGAGGCATGACCTATGATGTTATCAACTAAAATTTTGATGTGAGGTCATGGGAAGTCATTCTTGGGACTGGCCTTATTCAAATCCTCGAAGTCGACACATATCCGAACCCTGCCATCTTTCTTCCGAACCGGTACTATATTTGCTACCTATTGAGGGTAGTGGACCACTTTGATGAACCGAGGTTCTAGTTGGTTCTCAACTTCTTCCTTGATCTTCAACACCCACTCAGGTTTCATTCTCCTAATTTTCTACTTAACCGGCTTAGCATCTTCATAAAGTGGAATTTTATGTTCCGCTATGCTTGGATCTATCCCTAGCATGTTTTAGTAGGACCACGCAAAGACATTTATGAATTCCGTAAGGAGTGAAATGAATAACTTTTGCTCTTCGAATTCAGTGTTTTCCTAACTTTGACTTCTTGGGGGTTGATGTGCTATTCTTAAATTTAATGTTATTGTTTCCTCTAATATTGGTGAGCGATTTTCATTATCTTCTATACGTTTTATTAATTGTTTAGGGATTTCTTGTTTATCGAGTAAAGGTAAAACAATTAAGAATAGGAGGAGGCAAAGAGTAAGCGGAAAGATTAAACTTATTGAATAAAGAAAAGAGTACATTAGACTCGAAATGAAAATTACGGAAGATGAACTAACAGAATTAGAAATAGAAACAACAACCCTAGTGCTAGACTCATAAATAGATCTGTTCTCCTAAAATGACGGTGAATTCATGACCTTCCTCAGAATCAATCCAATTGATATGCTTGAATCCTTCGATGTCGACATCGGTGATAAACTTGGGCGGATCAAAGTGTGGGTTTGACATAGCTTGGGATAATACTAAGATCGAATTCCCCTCTAGGGTTTTCTCCCATCAAAATAACAAACAAAAGATGTTGCTCTTAGCAAGAGTGGTTTGATATTATGTGGACTGTTCTTTCTCGAGGAGGTAGGGTGCCCCCTTTTCTACTACGTGGCAGTCACTAAAGACTTCTAAACAAGGTACTAGGATACCCTTCTCTTTTATATAATAAGTCTCATGAATACCATAGTAGGGGAAGTCATCCCTTTCTTTCGGAAAGTGCTCGTTTAGAGTACGAGGATAGGGTTTGATAGAGCGACTTGTGAGTGGTGCAACACTCCTAGTTTGTGTCTCCCACTTAACTTTCGTTATTTCTTTAGTAGTTGAATGATAGCCTCGTTTGAATTTGTAATTATTAGTGGGCTCAAGGGGCGGAAAGATTGGGTGGTATACCCTTCTACCTATAGCTAAGCCAGGAAGATACCACGTCTTCCTTAGCATCGAATAAACACTAGGGTTGACATAAGGATTAAAGTAAAAGGTGCTTCATTCTTTTTCTACAGCAATGAAGGTCTCGAATCCATAAATTTCCTCATCTTCAACATCGTGCTTAATTTCAACAATAGACTCCTTAAAGGTGATGGTGGCATAGAGGTTATCTCCCTCGATGATTACTACTACCCTTAATAATCATTTTGACTTTTTGATGCGAGTATAGAGGCACTCGCCTCATGGTCAAGTAACCAAGAGCTTCGTAGAACGAGATTAAAAGTGGCTGAAATATCTAGAACTTAGGAGTCAATGTTCTTCACCCCTAGTCCGACATTGATTGGAAGAGTCACTGTTCCTAAAGCTGTTATTTTAGAATTATCATAGGCTCGAAGGTGAACAGTTTGTTTGTTTAAAGAGTTATCGCTCTCTAATACCTAACCTTTTGGCGGTTCTCTATTGATAGACGTTTACAACGGATATGTTGTCCACTAAGGTTAGAGGGATAAACTTGTTAATGTAAGTTACTGATTAAGTAAAGGGCTTTCTTGTGTACAATACCTTATTTAGATACCTCCTTCTTGTCAAATGTGATGGTTCTATCCCCGTTATTGACCAATCCTACCACCTCTTTAGGCGTAGTTTTAGGACGAGACCTCAATCTTATGAAGTGCGTCAATTAAGGCCTGCTTGTGTTTTCGTGAGGCGGATATAAATTCCCAAATGGAAATATTAGCTTTGAGCTTCGAAGTTGTTTCAGGATAGGGTCTTCTGTTTTAGCAACTTCTTTTTCTTTTGGGTCTTCTTGAGTCTATTGTGGACCCTTTTGGGTATTATGTCTTCTAGACCTAGTAAGGAACTAGATTTCAAGGCTTTTTGGTTCTTCCCAAAAGTCATCTTCTTCTAAGGGTGGTGTGCCCCATAAGTTGTCGCCATCATCGTCTTTAGTTTCATACACATCTTCTTACCCATAGTCCAAGGACTTCCGGGTCTAGGGAAGGTAAGTAAACAAGTGGTTTAGACTCATTAATGTCTTGAATGAAGACACATGGATCCCACTCGACCTGGAATGGGTTCGGAAAAGATAGCTAAGATACCACTAAATGGGTTCTTGTTATTATTGGGTTTCACGCGGCCTTAGGGAGAGGAAGTTGACCGTTGTAGAACATACTCTCTAGTTTGTTCTTAAATGTCCAACACTATTCCATATCATATCCTCGTGCACGATGGTACTTACAGAATTTTCCTACATCCTAGTTTTTTTACTATTTTGTAGTTTGAGATTCTGCTCTTACAGTAACAACTCAATTTTCTCATAGAAAATAGACGGTCGAGGGCTTGAGCGTAAGTAGTATCTATAGGAGTGTAGTAATATTCCTATTAAGGGCATCAACATTTGCACCCTGCTAGTATTGCCTTGCTTAGAGGTTTTCTTGTCATTAGATTGGTAATTACCTCTATATCCAGCCACGACTTTTATGGTTATGGCGGACAACTCTTCTTTTATCAACATGCCTACATCTCTAAGGGTTGTGAAGCTCATAAATGGAAGGAATTTGAGATGATGGTTATAGGCATGTCGAAGGTTCTTCACAATAATCCTAACTTGGTCTTTTTCGGAAGGTCAGTCTACCATATGGATAGCGTTTGTTCTCCATCCGGTGAGGAAGTTGGTGAAGGTCTCTTTTCCCTTTGTTTGATTAACTTAAAATCTCTAAGGGTGACAGTTAGATTAGTGTTACAGGAATATTTATGTAGGAATTCCTTACACGGATCAGTCTAATTAGTGACTTTGCGTGGGTCAACTACATTATACAACTTCATTACATTGTTGTCGAATGTCCATAGGAAGATGATGTGGTAAGTGTGTTCAGGTACATTTTTAAGAGTCATTACTCCTAAGAAGTCGCGAACAAGATGATAAGGATTCTCGGAATGACGAAACTTAATATCCGGCATAGTGAACTTGGGAGGTAATTTCCCTTTGAGGATTCAAGTTAATCCCATGAGATCAAAATAGTGACTCTTGAATATGGAGGATCCCCTTAACATCTGTTCAATCTGATCTATGCGGGGATCACACTTACGCTTAGGCTCGTGGCTATGTTTTATAGTAGGTTACTGGATCGGTTTCGGCTGAGGTGTATAGCCTCCCAATGGTGGACGAGCTTCTCCTTCACCTCTTTTTCTTATTCTCCTAAAGAGTATTTAGGATGACTTCAAGTGTTTTAAATATGGACTTTATCTTTTTGTCTTGAGCCTCAATTCGAGCTTCCATCTTGGTTGAGGATTCACTAAGCAAAGTGATGATAAGAGATTGTTTTGGTATTCCTTACATTGGAGGGGATTGTTTTTAGGTACTGACCTACGACGGAAGACTTATCGAACCGATGTTGTGTACACCGAGGTTGATCGCATTGGTGTAGATCGAGGTATAGAACGAGGGGAAGAGGTATTAGACTCTTTACTGAGGCGCTCTAACCTTTTGGAGCTCGAATTCCGATGAAACCCAATGGCTATTCTGCAACCCAAAGGATAACTACTTTGGACCATGTGTAGGAACACCAACTTTTGGGAGGAAGGGACTCAAGTGCAGGACCGAGAAGAAACTAAGAAAGAAAGAATGTTTTTTACTTGGATTCACATAAGAAATGTAAAGCAATTCAAATGGAATATAATGTTGCTAATGACTTAGTTAGGGATGATTTTTTATTTGGCTAATGCACAATGAAATGAAAATATGGACTCACCTAATTTTGAGATACATTTTATTTTGGTGAAAATGCGAAATGAAATATAATTATGGACTCACCTAATTTGAGATGAATTTATCTTCGGCTAGAACGCAAAATGAAATGCAAATATAAACTCATCTAATTTGAGATTAATTTATTTTTGGCTAAAATGCAAAATGAAATGCAAATATGGACTCACCTAATTTGTAATGAATTTATTTTTGGCCAAAATGTAAAATGAAATGCAAATATGAACTCACCTAATTTGAGATGAATATATTTTTTTGTTAAAATGCAAAATGAAATACAAATATGGACTCATCTAATTTGCGATGGATTTATTTTTGGCTAGAATGCAAAATTAAATGCAAATATGGACTCACCTAACTTGAGATGAATTTATTTTGGGTAGAATGCGAAATTGAAATGCAAATATGGACTTACCTAATTTGAGATGAATTTATTTTTGGCTGGAATGCAAAATTGAAATGCAAATCTGGACTCACCTAATTTGAAATGAATTTATTTTTGGCTAAAATGCATAATCAAATGCAAATGTCGACTCACCTAATTTGACATGAGTTTATTTTTGGCTAGAATGCAAAATTAAATGCAAATATGGAGTCTCCTAATTTGAGATGAATTTATTTTTTTGCTAGAATGCAAAATTGAAATGTAAGTATGGACTCACCTAATTTGAGATGAATTTATTTTTGGCTAAAATGAAAAATTGAACTGGAAATATAGACTCCTCTAATTTGAAATGAATTTATTTTGGTTAAAATGCAAAATGAAATGCAAATGTGGAATGCAGAGGTGTTAAAAAAGTCAAACCCGAAAAAACTAAACCGACTCAAGAGAGAGGAGGGTCCCCGGCAGGACCTTCTTGGATTAATCGGATATGACTCGGTGCTGGATAAGCCCGACAGCTCGGTGGCTACCAAAAACCTAGATTATTACAGAAATTTTTGGGATGACTTAGAAATGTAATTAATGGACCGACCTAGAAAAAGAAGGCAATTTTTTACTTTTGGCTAAAAATGCAAACTTTGGATTGACTCGAGGAAATTAATTATTGTATTTTATTCTCACCCATGCAAGGGTTATTTAGCACTCCTAACCTAACCTAAAGGGTGACAAGTAGAAGATTAAATACTAAAAGAACCACATTTATCTAAGCATGCAAATGAAGAGACAAGGGATCACCTAAACAACAAAGGATCTATGGTCAAAGGAGGGATATATATAAGAAGGATACATGGTGTCTCATAGTTCGAGCATTTAATCCTCACGTGCGGTGAACAACAGGAAAAGTATGAATCCTCCGTGCCTCTTGGTAAACCAAAAGAGCGTGTTATGAGGGAAGAGGTACCACCTCCCTTAAAATCAAGCCTAGTTAGGCTCGTCGGGATTAGGAGTTCGAACCTCCTCCAAATATATTCTTAAGGGTAAAACCTAATGGTCGAAATTAAAAGCAACTATGTTCGAGGCTGCCTAAATACAAGATGCCTAATGCAAAACACATTAAGAAAACTCACAACTCAAACTTTCAAATCTCACCCTCTTATTATGTGATACTATCCTTAGAGGAGTCGCCACTATAGGAACGGGTACCCATGGCCAGGTCCGCCCTGCGGGAGGAGGGGTCGATTGAAGAGCACTAGTTCCCTATGAATGTCAAATCTTTTTTTGAAAGTTCTTTTTGAAAATGGTTCTAAAAGTTTATTAAAAATGGGCATGCACCACTCATTGAGATTTCCGATTTTGTAATTTAATTTGAGACAGCTTTTAAATAAAATATTTATTGACAATGTTATGAATCTTATTTTAGAAATTAATTTAGAAGCCTCGGGATATTATTTCATGATTTAAGAAAATAACAAAAAATTAAATTCACTTCTCCCACAAGGCATTCGGGCCAAAACAGTGTAGAAACACCGGCTTGGACCAAAGCCAAGCTCGATCATCGGCCGGTGCCGACGAGAGCCAGCATGCACCGGTGCCCGGCGTTAGTCGTGGGTCATGACAGAAGGAGTCAATCTTGGTCCATGGCTTAAGCTTTTAGAAATAAAATTAACTCTGCCACTTTAAATCAGAAATCTTGAGGTACAACTTTAGAGAAATAAAATGAAGAAGGGGAGTCGCTAGTTAGTTTTGAGAAATAAAAACTAAAAAATAAAAACAAGACTCTTCCAATCTTAGTATAGGAAAACTAAGTTTGAAAAAGGTTTAAAAGTTTACTCCATCGGTCTAAAACCAAGAATCTATATTCGGGGTGAAGGTACGAAATGTAGGGATAAACCCTTCCACTTCACCCATCAACAAACGACCTCTACTAATTTGAGATGTGAGTTTAACAACCGTGTTTCAAACAAGCATACAACTGGCGAATACAAGAATTTAAATCAACCAAGGCATGTGAAGAAAGTAATTAAAACAAATAAGAAAGCAATAACGGAAAGTAGTAAAGAAAGCAAGAAGGGAAAACGAAAAGAAAAGCAATAAACATAAATTACAACAAACAGAGGGAATTAAAAATGATTACATCTTTGTATCCACAATACGGAAAGTGATAAGATGTAATAATTTAAATAAACTGTTAGAGGTTGCAAAGCAATTGATCGCCCTCGAGGTTGTCTCAACTGCCGACCTTGATCCGGAAGCGTGACGGTGGATGAACAAGTGCTGAAAGTGGCTTTTTGTGGATTTGGTGTACACGGAATGATGTATAGTAGTGATGTATAGTAGTGCACGGTTGAATGAAGATTAGCTGAAAATGAGCCAAGAGATCAAAATACAAAATAGCATTCCTTAGCACTTAGCCTAAATTCGAAGTGTATTGACGTTCCAGCTTTTAGGGTTAAAATGCTGGTGCATAAGGCATAGGAATGGCAATCATCTAAAGATAGGACTAAAGCTCTCTATTTATAGAGAAATAGTAGGTCACAAAAATGACCTAAAGAGCACTCAAGCAGCTGGCCTCTCACCGGCCGGAAAATAAAAAGAAAAACCCGACAAAATCGCCTTAAACAAGAAATCCCCGGGAAGAGCCGAGAATCGCAGCACCGGCCTCAAACCAAGTTTTTACGGCTAAACAGTCTTCCGTGCTTCAGCTTGTCACTAGAACAAAACGTAGTGCTTTGGCGAAAAATCCCCTGTAGCGCGGCACCCGCTTTGTACGGTGTTGTTTTGTGTAATTGGCTTCCATGTCGTTTTGTGCGATCGTAAGATCTTCTTGAGATATGTGTCTCGGTTGGATGCTCGAAGATAAAAAGTTGCGTTTAGTTAGCAAGGTATGACGTGTGGCGTGGGCCAAGCGTTGACCTAGAGTGTTGACCCGGCTTGGACCGGCCGAAAGAAAATGGGTTTGTGGGCCGACCCAAAGCAATAAAAGTTAAGTTTTTGTGCTTGGGGGTTTTTGTGGTTGACTGGCTTCCATCACGCTAATTACACTCCGAGCGTGATCCCAATTTGCAAATAAGACTGGGATTTCATCACCGGGCTGACAAAATAAAATGACATAAATAAAAGAGATAAGAGTGACACGTTTTCGGTGTCTACAAGCTGTTAGTCCTGAACTCCGAGACAGAGGGCCTGGAATTGATCACGATTTGTGCGTTACGAAATCCAGCTAGGTCTGTCCCGAGCTTGGCTTGATCAAAATCTCGAAGGTCGGTAGTCTTCGCTGAAGCTTCATCATTTTTTGATCGGAAGCTTGGCTTAAACATTCTACTCGTACTAGAATACTACTAGTAAATAATCCGATTCACAAAAGTTTAGTATTTTACCTTAATAATTCAATACCAAAAAGGCTGAGAAGAATTTTATAAACTTGACACGGTGGGTCCCATGAACCCACTTCCATGCATGGGCTATAAAGCTAGTTGGCCACTTTATTGATGGGACACGGTGCCGATTAGGCCTAGGGCTACACCTGCAAAGCTACCACCAAGTTGACTCAGATTAGTCCTCGAAACCGAGTACCGACTAGGCCTTGGGCAAGGTGCGGTCTCGGTTGAATGCAATTGGCCACTCAATTCTTGGTCTTCTTTTGCTTTTTAGTTTGTCTTTTGCATTTAAAATATTGGCCAAGTTTTACCTATAAAAGGGAGTCTTGTGTCTTCATTTTGCATACTCCACTTCATCTTCTCCTTTCTTCTTTTTTTTTTTTTTTTGCTCTAGCTTGCTTCGTTCTTGCTCTTACTCCAATCTTGCTTTGAGAAAACTAGATTGGTTTTCTTGAGAATTTCCAAAAACATGTCTTGAAGGCGTGCTCACCCCATGAGGAGGACATGAGCTGAAAGCTTAATACAAGACAACTTTTTATAGCGGGAACGGAGCCCTCACCAAGAATGCCCAACGACCTCTTGGTGGAGGCTGACTATCACGTTTCTCCTTTGGCGATAACCGCTATAGTAAATGCCTTGACTTGCATTTTTCATTTATATGCTAGTAAGGCACTTCTAACTTGAAGTAGTTTGTTTGAATTCTACTTTTGCAGAGGGGCACCATTTGTAGTAGCGGTGCCATCGCAAAGTTCTTTGACACCTTTAGGGAGCGAAATTACCCTTTTGAGAAAGTTATGACCACTGCCAAGTTTGGCTCTCTTTACCGTGCTTTAAGTCATATGTGTGACCATAAGGAATGAGATACTACCGGAGCCATTTGTAAAAGGTTTTGGGACACAACAAACATCTTCCATCTCCCATTTGGGGAGAAGGCTATTAGTCCTCTTGACTTTGTCATTCTTAAGGGTTTAGACTTCTCGGGGAGCCCTTAGTTTATCACGGAGATTTATATAAAAATCTTGACTACTTACGTCACCCCTTTGGTCCTATTCCTGCTTGATTTTCTCGAGCTAATTACTTCAAATATTCCAATATTTTTGAAGCTTTTTAAAATATTGAGTTGTGGGCTCAACATAACCCGCAACAACAAATCCGCACGATACTTGTAGTTTTTCCATATACGCCCATTTTTTCTTGCCAAGGGTTCAAAGTACATGACAACTATCTAGTGAATTTGGTGCACATAGATAAAATTAAGGCTCTTAATTAGGGGGTGCATGCGTACACTTGTATAATAAGGGGCTTATGTGCACGGGCTAAGCACATTACTTCTAAGAAGGATTTAGAAAACTACATGCCCTTGTGTGGCATATGGAAGGTTATTGAGTCATGCTCATCCTCCTTAGTCTTTAAACAATTATCTTGAATGGATAAGAAATTTACTTGTGTAGTAAATTTGTAGCCATGGTTATACGAGCATTTTCCCAATTTTCGCCCGGTTCAAGGAATCATTCGTCTTTTCTTGAGTCGGTGGTGTGCTCCAAAATCCATCTCAGGCGCGAGAATGTTCTTGGGATTGCATTTTTACGATTGGCCCTCAACAATGTGGCTACGCTATGTCATTTTATAACCTAAATTTCAACCCTAGTCCTAGACTTAGAAATAGATCGCTCTTCTAAGATGACAGCGAACTCCTGGTCCACTTCGGTGTCAATCTAAGTGATGTGCTTGGATCCTTTTAGTCAACATTGATGATGAACTTAGACGGGTTAAACTTTGAGTATGACATGGCCATGGATAACACCAAAACCGAATCCCGTCTAGGTGTTTCTCTTGTGCAAATAGTAGTCCAAAGATGTTTCTATCTACTAGATTGGTCAAGTCTTGGGTGGACTGTTCTTTTTCTAGGAGGTAGGGTGCCTCCTTTTCTAGCTTCTAAGAGTCACTCGAAGATATCTAGTCCACGATACCCTTCTCCTTTAGGTAGTAAGGCTTAAGAAAACCGTAGTAAGGGAAGTCGTCCTTTTCTTTTAGAAATTACCCGTTCAAGGTGCGAGGATAGGGCTTGATGGAGCGGACTATTAATGGTGTAGTCCTCTTGACTTATGCTTCTCACTTAGCTTGGGTTACTTCCTTAGCATCTAGATGGTAGCCTAGACCAAACTTACGGTTGTTGGTGGGTTCAAGGGGTGGATTAATTGGGTGGATGCCCTCCGAACTATAGCTAAGCTGGAAAAATACCCCTTCTTCCTTAACATCGAATGGAGAATAGGGTTAGTATAAGGATTGAAGGTAAAAGGTGCTTCATCCTCTTTTATAGCAGCTCATTGTCTCGAATCCATACAAATCTTTATCATCGACATCATGCTCGATTTCGACGATAGACTCTTTAGAAGTGATAGTGGCACAAAGATTATGTATCTTAATAGTTACCACCTAACTTTTGAAAATTATTTGGACTTTCCGATGCGAGTGTAGAAGGCACTACTTGGTGGTCATGTAACCAAAGGCATCTTAGAAGGACGTTAAACGTAGTAGGAATATCTAGGACTTGGAAATCAATCTTTGTCACCAAAGGCTAGACGTTAATAGGGAGAGTCATTGTTATACTTGGCAATCGGGTCATTCGGTTCTGGTTTGGTTCGATTTAGTTCGGTTCGGGTTAACTTCGGGTCGATCTTGTTCGGGTCCGGTTCGGTTTCGGGTTCGAGTCAACTTCGGTTCGGGTAAACTTCGGTCGATCTGTAAGATCCGTAATTTTGGGTTAGGTAGTTTATGAATTGAAGTTAATTATTTAGCTTTGATTAAATAGAGTAGGTCGAATGACCAAGTTATGTTCGTTATTAGGTATTCGTAAAATTAATTGAGCGAATGACTATTATCACGTAACTATAATTAGTAGCTTGTATTCAGTCCTTTCTCCGAATTTTCTGCACGGACCAGATGTGTATAATGCTATGTATGTAGGTTTAATTATTATGAGGAGTAACCAAAAAAAAAGAGAAAAGAAAACAAGGGGATTGGGATTACTCTTACACTAAGTAGATTAGAGAGGAGAAGATTGAGGTCCAATAGGGATGATGGACCGAGCCATTCGGTGGAAAGAGGGAGAGGGAAGCCCGAGTAGGGGAAAAGAAGAGGAAACAGAATGCGGACTCGGAGTAGGAGAGAGAGAGAGAGGAAGAACAAAGTGAGAGAGGGAGCGCGAGAATCGGAGCGAGGCCGAAGGCCGAGGAGCCGAGCGGCGAGTGTGGGCCGGCGGCGGACGAAGGCGAAGGAAAAGAAGCAAAGCAAGGGAAGGTGAAAGAGGGAGCACCGAGCGGGAAAAAGAGAGAGAGAAGAGGCGAGCAGTGCAGGGAGACCGGGGAGGTGGCCGACGGCCACCACGGACCTGAAAACTACGGGCGGCGACGCGAGCAGCGGCGAGCGAGGAAAGAAAGCAAAAGACTGGGGCGAGCAAGGGGCGGAGGAGAGGCCCGAAACAGAGACAGATGAGCGAGAGTTCGCGAGGCTGGAACCGGGAAAACGAAACGGCAGCAAGGGAGGAGGACCGGAGGGCGAGCAAACGAGGGCTAGACCGAGGGCCGTAGGAACCGAAACACTCGAAGCGTAAGCGAGAGCCCCACGGAACGAACACAACCGAACGCAGATCATGGATGATAAGTAATTCGATCGATTCCAAACCCTAGAATTGGAGGTGGGTAATCCTATACTCTAAACTATTAGTACTTTCGAAAACCAAATGAATTTATTGTGATTGTCGAACCTTATTGTGAATATTAAATATGTGTGAGAGTAAACGAGTTTAGTAGTTGCTCAAAGTGGAATTAGGAGCCTTGAGAAGTTTATCGTGATTGTTAAATATGATTGTGAATATTGAACATTTATGCTATTGAACGAGTTTAGTAGTTGCTTGAAAGTGGAATTAGGAGTCTTGAGGGGAATTGGTAGTTGTTTAGGCCTGAATTGGAAATCGAGAATTCGGACGGAGTTAGGCTGCCTGGGTGTAGTGAGTCATACCGAGAATTGGTCGGTTAGGATGAGTACGTTATGGTTTGGGTATAGATTGTGAATTAGTATTTCAAATTGAGCCTTAGAGATTTACTCGAAATTGCAGCATTGGGAAATGATTGCTAATATTGGGAAATAATGAGTGAAGTATAAAGAGGAATGTGAATTCATGTTGATGGTTGAACAATTGAGACATGGGAATAATTAATGGGTGATTGTCGGGTTCATTAAGTTCGAAGTATATTTTAATCCTCGAGGTTGAACTAGCGTGAAGATAAGCAAAGCTAACGAAAACTGAATAATGAAAAGTGATTAAGAGTTATATAACTACGGGGACGAAGAAGAGTTGAGTAATGAGATAGAGATATACGATGGGAATTTGAGGTCGGGAAATAACGAGCTGGAAATGGTAAGGTTAAGTTGAGATTGGAATCTATCTAAGCCTTGAGCTGAAATTAAGTTGGAAGATAAGCTTAGCAAAAAGGAACTTAAGTGATAAAGTGAGATTAGGAGTTATATGGCTGAATATGAGCAAAGGAAGTTGATTTATAAAGTCGAGACCTAAAATGAAGGATTGAAGCAAAGACAGGTAGTTGTGGGAAATGAAGACATAAGCAAGCGAAGTGAATTCACTAAGTAGAGACATAGAATGATGAATTTAAATAAAGACAGAGAATTGTGAGAAGTTGGGGCGCTGAATTAGGTGATGTCCGCTTATGGTTATTGTGGCTCGAGAAAATGGAAATTAATCATACTAAAGTGATGGATTGAGAAAGGCATAGTCGAAAAGAGTCGAGAATGACCGCTTGCAATGAATGGTGGTTATCTGTGTGAAGTGATTGCCTTACGTGATGTTCACAAGTAGTTCCGAGAAGAGTTTTGTATTTTACGGGAAATGATTGCTTCTAAATAATGCTTGAAAGTTAGTTCGAAAAGAGTTTAAATGTTACGCAAAATGATACTTGTGTATGATTCTTGAGGAATGCTTTCAAACTTGAAATGTGTTTTAAAAGAAGTGAAACTTGTTTGAGAAAGTGAAGCGGATCCGAGAAAGTGAATTTAGAAGGGTGACACGTATGTCATGCCTTCTACGATGATAAATTGATTGAGATCTTGGTTAGAAACCAAGTTTGATAAGTGATTGTGATCACTTCGGGTTAAATGAATTTTGTGCTAAGATAGGTTAGACCGGAGGAAGGAGGTGGTCGTGCGTATCCGGCCATGGGGTCCTTGCGTATCGGGATGCCAATCAAGCTGGAGAGGTTGATTCCATCATGATGAGGAAAGCGGAGCCTTCCAGGTATTTGACTAAAGATAGGTCCCGGGAACCTGAGTCGGGGTCACGCCCGAGAACCGCCTCGGTGCTAGTTCAATCGTCGAAAGCCCCGAAAGAAATTTTCGGTTTATGGCTGAAAGTATTTGAGAGAAAGTGCAGATGGTTCTACCTTGTTTAATGTGATTCAATTCCCAAAATGATTGCAATCCGTGCTTTTGAAATGATTGAAGTGTCATGAGTTTTATGCTCGCAAATGATTTCAAGAGATTTCATTGAAAAGTATATAGATTTGTATTATATTATTACGCTTTCGCTGATTTCATTATTATGAGTAATATGTGTAAAGAATTTCCATTTTAAGGGTGTAAGACTCCGTTATGCCCATGGTTTATTGCTCACCCTCACAAATTTTCCCCAAGTCCTGTAGGTGCATTCTCAGGCGTGTGCGTGACTTAGCTTATTCTGGACTCCGTTGATTACCGTTGTCTGGTTATTGAGCGATTCGAATCGCGAATGTGCATTTCTTATATTTCTAAGTATTGTATTTGTAATTTGGTTCATGTAGTTTTTACCGGATGTATAATAAACCATTTAGATTGTTTTAAGTTTTATCACATGATTGGTTGGACTCCGGCGTGTGGCCGTTGAGTTGGATACTCCGAGCGTGTGGCTCGTTAAGTTATGTTATGCTTTTTATGCGGGGTTTTAGGGCTTTACTCAACATTACAAATAGAACTCGCCGAAGTTTTAGGAAATCTCGGATTCTTTTGAAAAACCACCCTTATTATGTTTAAGTTGATTATAGACAGCTAAACTAACACTAGATAGAGCACTGGGAGTTCCTTTAAGGAACTCTAGCGATGTAATACTCCAAGGGGGTGTTTTGGGGTGTTACAAAAATGGTATCGTAGCATAGATTTTGGTGACCTTAAGTTTGCATTGCATATAGCCGTCTAGCATCATTGTTATATGACTATGTGTCGTGTGTCCGTGGCCGACATATGTGTGCCCTTAAGTTCAACCTCTCGCCTTATAAGTGACTACCTCGTTGACTTAGTTAAACTAGTTGATTATAAACCGTCCATTAGGGTGATGTGTGAGTGACTTGTATGTGCTAACTGTGTAAATAGGTGTGGCTGAAACCTTACTTCCGGTCCAAGTACTTGTTCATTTCGTTGAATCAAATTTGAGAAACTTGTGAAAAAGGCGTAGAGTAAACCAACCTTGAGGCTAGAAGGGACTAGGTGAATCACATTGAAAATCGTGCTTTCCACCATTTTGAATCCCTTTGACTTAACTCGTCCCGCCAAGAGGAGTTGATTGATGAATGTTGGAATCATGCCCTCCACCACTTTAAGTTTATATGTAGTGATTGTTTGTGAGTAATTTGAATGTCATAAATCGTTTGGAAGTAGTTTACTTGGGTTCTTTATAAACCTTGGGCATTGATCATGTACGTGAGTGTCTCGTTTATAAAATGAGTTACAGGTTGTTCTGTCACTCTCATGCTTCAAGTTTGATGCTCGGTTAGATGAATGTATCTTTCTTGGTTATTCATCTCATAGTGAAGCATATTGCACTTTCAATAAGCGAACTAACAAAGTGGAAGAAAGTATCCACGTTGTTTTTGATGAGATTGATCAGGGAAAACCAAGTAAGTCAACATTCTCGGATCTGAAGCTCAGTCGAGATAATGATCTTACTAAAGAAGAGCCCAGGCAGAGTCAAGGAAAATTCACTTAGAATGAGGTAACTTTGAACACCTTGACTCGGAATGAATAAGCTCAAGAGCCAGCTTAGAATGCTGAAGGTCAACCAGATGAGCAAGCTCAATTAGATCAGACCATCGAAGATAAACCAATTCAACCTACAAATCTGGTGAACTCGGAGGACAGGTAGAGCTTTTAAATATGCTTCGAGCCACCCACTCGAAAACATCCTGTCCGATATCAACAAGTGGGGTAAGAACTCGTTCCTCTCTACAAAATCTATGCGCATTCACTGCATTCATATCATTAACTCGAACCCGAAATGCACTAGAGGCCCTTAATGAACTTGAATGGGTAGAGGCCATGCAAGAAGAACTCAATCAATTTGAAAGAAACCAAGTCCGGACTCTAACTAAGCAACCTTCGACCACCCAGTCATAGGAACCAAATGGGTTTTCAAGAACAAACTGGATGAAGGTGGGTTGGTAGTCGAAATATGCGGAGACTTGTGGCTCAAGGTTACAATTAAGAAGAAGGGATTGATTGTGGGGAAACCTTTGCACCAGTGGCTAGGATTGAAGATATTAGAATCCTATTGGCATTTGCATCAATCATGAATATCAAATTGTATCAAATGGATGTTAAATGTGCTTTTCTTAATGGCTTTATTGGAGAGGAAGTCTATGTTGAGCAACCCCTAGATTTAAAAACTTGGAATTTCCACACCATGTTTTCAAATTGCAAAAGGCTCGTTTATGGTCTTAAACAAGCTCCCGGAGCTTGGTATAAAAGACTCGTAGAAATTTCTTGGTTGAAAATGATTTCGAAGAGGTCAGATTGACAAGACTCTTTTCATAAAAACCAAGGGGAAAGACTTTCTTATTTCTCGGATCTATTTTCATGATATAATATTTAGAGCTACTAATGAAATTCTCTGTCAAGATTTTTCTGAGTTGATGCGACAGGAATTCCAAATGAGCATGATGGGAGAACCGAATTTCTTCCTTGGTCTACAAATCAAGCAAGACAAAGATGGAATCTATGTCTATCAATCAACGTATTCCAAGGAACTACTAAAGAAGTACAAACTTCAAGATGTAAAACATGCAACAACACCTATGAGCAAGCAACATAAAAGCGGACTCGGATCGAAATGGGTAAAGCAAGTAGATCGAAACTCTACCGAGGTATGATTGGATCTCTCGCTATATCTTACTTCTAGTAGGCTAGACATAATATTTAGTGTATGTCTGTGTGCAAGATTTCAAGCTAATCCAAAAGAGTCACATCTCATTGCGGTGAACAGAATTTTCGGATATATTGCAGGGACTCAAAATCTAGGTCTATGGTACTTAAGAGACTTAGAACCGACTCTCACTGGATACTCGGATGCTGACTACACTTGGATACAAAGTTGATAAAAAGAGCACCTCAAGAGCATGCCGGTTTCTAGGTCAATCCCTTATATCTTGGCACTCAAAGAAGCGGAACTCAGTAGCTCTATCAAGTGTCGAAGCTGAGTACATTCCAGCTAGTGCATGCTGCGCTCGGATAATATGGATCAATCAACACTTGAGAGATCTTGAACTTTCATTCAAATCAATTCCAATCAAGTGTGACAATCAAAGTGCAATCACCATCACTAAGAATCTAATTTAGCACTCAACGACAAAGCATATTGAGGTCGGATATCATTTTCTAAGAGACCATTATGAGAAAGGTGATATTGAACTTGAATTCATTCCTGCCAAACATCAATTAGTCGATATCTTTACTAAGCCAAACACTTGGATACAAAGTTATCGCTTGCTTACGGTTTGTGAGTCGATCATAAACTCCACCGAGCTAGACTCAGCTTTTGAGAAAAATGGACATCAAACTTCGAAGGCATCTCTAGAATAGTGGAGAATTTCAAAAATTTCTTTTAAAAATCTTTCTTTCTCTCTCTCTCTCTCTCTCTCTCTCTCTCTCGCGTATTGATAAGAGAACTAGCCGTTGGTAGACAAGCACTGGAATTCTAACCGTTGAAGAGCGGAACAGTCACACCGTGCCTGAGGCGACCGTTGGAGAGTTGCGTCGGAACGAATACTAAAGGACAAATCTTTCTCTATAAATAGCATTCTTTTCCTTCATTTCACTACTTTACTCTCTACTCGCTCACACTCTCGCATACTACCTCACAAGCAATTTCAGTGTTTTCGAAGAAGCAAACCTTCACTCTCAAGCAAGCAAGAAACATCTCAAGTAAACACCAAAAGCTCTCAGCTCTCTCTACTCTCTTTTTTTTTACTCCCTCTCTCTCGTCGCGCTATCTTCTCTCTCTCTCAAAGTTCATCCCCTCTCTTCTTGAAACTCGCACAATTATGCCGAAAAGAGGTTCTCGACCCGGACTTTCTTGGTTCCGCAACCAAGAAACCCCGAACCAAAATCTAAGAGGGTCCTTCCAACCCCTCTAAAATCCTTATCACCCAACACCCGACATTGGATGACAAACTCTTCCCAACCACAAAATTTTCGTGGTTGAACCACATCAAAACCATAGGGGTTTACAATTTCCTCTATTTCAGCTACTTTATCTACCCGAACTCGTCTCCGAGTTCTATTCAAATCTTTCTAACTCCGAGGGATCCTCACCTCTAGAGTTCAAGATGTCGTTGTTCAAATCAACGTCTCTCTCCTCCACTGCTTATTCAAAGTATCATCTCTTTTCCTCAACAGCAACCCTATACCTTTCAATGAGGTTGCTGATGAATTCTTCAAGAAGTACGCCAAAGAAATGCATGCGTCACATAAAAACTTCTCCGTGACTCGGATGAAGTCGAAGCTCGTCTTCTTTGCTTCCTACTCGATGAGGACCTTCTTTTGTCAACATTCCAAGTAAAGAGAATCCAAACTCCAAGATTCTCAAGGCTCTTTTGACATTCTATAAGGTTATGAAGTAGACCTCTTCCCGAGTAATCATAGAGCATATGGTCTCTGTGCTAGCTCAAACAAAGAAATCCACCCCTCTTCCTTTTGGGGCTCTTCTCACCTTCATTTTCAAGCAATTCAAAGTCCTGCGCCCTCATATCCTAACGAGGTTTGTGAGGCTGCCATAGTAGTTGGCAGAAAAGAGCTTCTTGGCTATGGATACCGGGAGACCCAACCGGGTGTGCGGGTCCACGGCTCGGAGCCGAGGCAACCTTCACCTCCGCCTCGGACTCGGACTCGAGACTCCTCTCTCTCGCCTCCTCCACCTGGCGGTGTTTCCACCTTAGGTGCTTCTCATATTCTCTCTTCTACTTTTTCTAACAAAATGTTAGAAAAGCTCTCCTCCGTGTCAACCGAGATCAAGGACATTCTCCGGTCATTCAAGACCGTCCTTCGATCTATGACCATAAACCAAAAGACAACCCAGTCTCAAATCCGAGAGCAGCGAGCACGTGCTCCTTGAGATGAAGGCACTGGTAAAGGAGCAGAAGGAGTTGATTGAGCTCCTCCAAGAAAGGCGCTCCAAAGCGGCTCGGGACTTTGTCGGCTCGGACACATCGGAAGAGTCCTCGAGCCCTGCCAAATCTCCTTCCGAGAAGGCGGAAGAAGAAGAGGAGGCTGCAGCTGAGGCAGCTCCTCTCGAGGAGAAGGAGGAAGGGGAGAAGGAAGAAGAAGAGAAGGAGGAAGAAGGAGCGAGAAAAGGAAGCGATCGAGGGACAAGGTGCTCCCGCCCCTCAACCGGAGCCGATTAGCTCGGACGAGTAGTCTAAGTGACTCGGAAGACCCTGCCGACAAAGGTCGAGCCAACAGCGAGTCAAGCCTCGAGGAAGCACCACCCTTCATCAAGTTCTAAGAGGATGAACCTCTAGAGGATCTTGTTCTGGGACAGCCACTCGGAGCTGAGCCCATCCCGGAGTTACCGGTGTTGCCCCCACCAAGATCTTCAACATCTTCTCACTTATACCAGCGTAAGCGCACTCCCCATTCATCCACTTCAACTCAAACTGCTCCCACTCCACCATCCTATTTTTTTTTCTCAATTTCTGTTTTAGTTTTTCTTGTTTAGGGGAGTTTTCTCACCCTTTTGTATATATTTTTTACTGTGTTTATGTGAATATGAATGAAGTTTCGTGCTTATTTCCGAGTTTCAATCTCTTAGCCTATTTTTCTCCGATATATCAGCTTAGTTATGTATCTTTGATCCGATATTAGCAATATTCTAAGTCCGAATCACTTTATTAATTTCTATGGGATATTTTATTCTTAGCTCGATACAATCTAAGTATAATAGCTCTTACACAATCTAAGTCTGAATCACTTCGATTATTTACGCAATTCTATCTCTAAACTCGATACACTCTTTCATTAAGAATGAAAACTTTGGATTGTTTCACTAACAAAGTTTCTATCTGAGTATGGAATGCCTTTCATCAAAAAGGAGAGATTGAAGACTCGGACTCGCATTTATATTATTCTAATTACTAACAAGGAATCAGGTACAAATCTCATCCCTTATAGGTTTTGATTTCAAGTCATTCCGAGTGTTACGTAAACTACTCTTAGTGTTACGTAAACTATTACATATGTTTTCGTCCGATTCCGACTGACTAAAAAGCACTTTCTTATTCATCAATTCACTCGATAGTTATGAGTCACTCGGATTTATGGCATGTTCAAACATTCACTCTAACTCATTCAAACTAAGTTCTAACTTCATATTCTAAGTTAAAGTGAATTACGAGCGTTAATTCAACTTTCTTAGTCGACATGTTTTGATTGAAATATATTTGTCTAGATCAAGTACTATTACTCTGATATTCTCTTTCTAACTTGATCTTTCTCTAGACAGACTCAGATGGAATTTGAGTATAATGAATATTAGACTCAGAAAATTCCACTCTTTTAGGACTCGAATAATTATGCCTTAATTATCTTAATTAAATTATTATCTATGCCTAATCTTGGACCAAAGTATTTTACACTTTGAGAACCAAAATTGGTTTACTTTTGTATGTTATCTAAACGAGGTTATCCTACTTTTTGAATTATAAAAGTAACCGGCTTCAAGTCTGTCAATCACCAAGCAAACAAGGCTTTTTCTACTTCGACCAAGGCGCGAGACACTATGTCGGGGTTGTCTATTTCCAAAACTGGAAATCTTCAATGCTAAGATCAACGGTGGTTTCCACCCTACTTTTCGGACACCACCAGTGGATTGGGACAACCTAAGGAGTTAAGAGCCGTTGCACAACGTTCACATCTCAACGGATCATTTCGAGCGACTCGGAAGAACCGTTACAACGGTCACAGAGGACTTCTAATCGGAAGATAGTCACAACGGCTAATCTGCTTGGTCAGCTATAAATGGAAGCCACTTCACAAGACTTGAAGATTGCTTGAACCCATTCGCTGAAATTATATTTCTTTGTATAATACTCATGCAATCTTCATCTTACAACTCTCGATCTGTACTTAATACTTTTATGAGTTGTAAAGTCTTGTAATCAGTCATAAACTCTTTCTTACTCTCTAAGTAAGGTCCCTTAACCGAGCTGTAAGGGTTAATTCAGCTCAGTTTTCCCTAGCTGTAAAGGTTACCTCGGTTAGGAAGTACTAGATCGGATAAGGGAACTTCGAGTCTAAGAAAACTTTGTAAGGAATTGTCTAAGGGAGCAATTCTGGTTAAGTCGACCTACTCGTATTTTGTGGATTCAAAATAGCGGATTTGACTTGGTGCTTGGATTAGCATCGGCCGTGGTAATTCCGAGTTCATACTTTTCTGAATCCAATCTAGACTCAAATAGTCTTGATTATTCAATTTAGACTTTAGCCCTCCATTTATTGTTTAAATTTCCTCATCACCCTATTCACCCCCTCTAGGGTGACTAAGACTCGTCCAAGAGCAAACCTTCGAGTCAATAATAGGGATGGAACCATTACATTTAACAAGAAAGACCTAGCTCAAGCACACGTTGCACACAATAATGCCCTTTATCTTATTGTAACTTGCATCAACAAGTTCACCCCTTTAACCTTAGTGGACAATGGATCGATTGTAAACGTTTTCCCTTTGAGGACCGCTAAAAGGTTAGGCATCACAGAGCAACAACTCTCCAAGCAAACTGTTCATCTTCGAGCTTATGATATACTCCAAAACAACAGCTTTGGAGACAATAACTCTTCCGATAAATGTTGGGCTAGTGGTGAAAAACATTAACTTCCAAGTCCTATACATTCCAGCTACTTTTAATCTCCTTCTAGGACGCCCTGGTTACTACTGGTCAAGTTCTATAAATGTAAGGAACAATGACTTTTCATGACCACTAGGCGAGTGCCCTCCACACCTGAACTAGAAGGTCAAAATGATTATTAATGATCTAGTAGTAACCGTTAATGGAGATAACCTCTGTGCCACTATCACTTCTAAGGAGTCTCGTTATTAAAATTAAGCATGATGCCAATGATGAAGAACTCTATGGATTTGAGACCGCAGCTGTTGAGGAAAAGGATGAAGCACCTATTAACTTCAATCCTTATATTAACCCTATTGTCCACTCAATGCGAAGAAGGGGTATTTTCCTGGCTTAGTCTGTAGGCGGGAGGGCATACTACCCAACCTTTCCACCCCTTGAACTAACCAATAAGTATAGGTTCGAACTAGGCTATCATCAAACTGCTAAGGAAGTAGCTAAAGCTAAGAGGAAAGCACAAACCAGGAGGACTCGAACCACTCATAGTTTGCTCTATCAAGCCCTATCCTCGTACTTTAATTGGGAAATTTTTGAAAGAAGGGCATGATTTCCCTTACTACGATTTTACCAATCCTTATTAATTAAAGGAGAAGGGCATCCTACTTTTCAATGATTGCCATGTGTTAGAAAAGGAGGCACCCTACCTCCTCAAGAAGGAATAATTCACCCAAGATGGACCAATTTAGGTGAGAGCAATATCTTTGGTTTTCTATTTGGATGGGAGAAATGCCTAAAGAGGAATTTGGTTTTGGTACTTGTTCCAAGCCATGTCGCACCCAAAATTTGACCCATCCAAGTTTATCACCGATGTCAACACGGAAGGGTCCAAGCATATCACTTGGATTGATGCTCGAAGAGGGCCAAGAGTTCGCCGCCATTTTAGAAGAGTAGTCTGTTTCTAAGTCTAGTAGTTGGGCTATTTTTTCTTTTTCTAATTCCGTTAGTTCATCTTCCAATTCTGTAATTTCGCTTCGAGTCCGATGTACTCCTTTCTTCATTCAATAAGATGAATCTTTCCGCTTACTCTTTGCCTCATCCTATTCTTAATTGTTTTGCTTCTAATAATGAACAAGAAATCCCCAAAGAATTAATAAAATGTACGGAAGATCATGAAAATCACTTACCCGTAACACCCCTAGACCCACCCTAGGAGTATTACACGCCGGGGTTCCTTGAGAGGAACCCCTAAGGCTATTTAGGATCTCAACTTGGAGTTAATAACCCTTTCTTAGATTGGCGAAGCGTGTTTCTAGGTTTTCAAAGGTTTTTCGGGAAATTCGATAAGTTTCCTTTGTAATATGGCTAATCCCATAGGCTTAAAGCCTTAACCCCGCACGAAACACATTCATAAACCCAACGAGCCACACGCTCGGGGTAAACACAAGCACAAACTCAACGAGCCACATGCTCATAATATTCACATAAGGCTTTTATTATACATAGTCAAAAATTTGGTCCAATCATATAACCGATCTTTACAAGTGCGAAAACATAAAGCACATAACGGTGCGAAGATGTCCTATCCGTGGTCCGCTTCTTCTAAAAGCCAAAAGCAACTCCAGGGAGTCTTAACTTCTGTACCTAAAATTTTGGTGAGGTCACGAGCTCCACGAGCCCAATGAATAACCCAAATCAAACCCCGGTTTCACTTTGCACATTAATTCATTAACAAACACACGTAAGTTCACAATTAATTCATAACATGCGATTCGGATCATACATGCTTAAGACATGCGAGATACTAAACTTACAACCTTGCCGAGAAGCATAATGACCTTAATTACTCATGAATTCAATTAAACATACTTCATTCATCTTTGTACGCAAGTAAGTCATAGAATCATTCATCATGTAAGACATTCATCACCTAATTCACATCTTATTTCTTATCGTATTTATTTCTTATGAAATCGGGATTCGTTCTTCTCCTCATTCTTCTTCTTGAGTTCAATTATGCATTTCATAAATCATTGATTCTTCCTTTCTTGTTCATCATGCGTAATCATTCGTTTCTTCATATCGTAATTCTTTAAGTCTTTTCAAATTCGAATGGAAAGAAGATTTATGTTCCGCCCTAAAGACCCAGTTCTTAGAGCCAAAATAATACGTGGGCTCGGTTCTTGGAGGCAAAACAATTTGTGGCCTCGAGGCTTGCCTCACTCTAAAGGACGCATACTATCAATAATTCGTAGAAGCAAAATAATTCGTGGCTTCGGTTGACGAGACACTTCTATGGCCATAGCTTCGTAAGGTTCTTTAATTCATGGGGTCTTAGATCAATAACACAATCCTCTCTCCCTTCGTTGTTCTTTATGTTTCTTATTTTCTCATTATCTTCTTATTACTTATTAAAGGGATGCACTTAATTCATATAATTCATGCTTAGTACCTTCATACATAACATCTTCGCAACTAACAATTCACATAAGCGAGTTCCAACTCAAGTACAATCAATCCATTTCACATACGCATGCTTATGCCATTTATAATCGATTGTCATTCAAGATAAACACATAATCACATAAACATGTCAATTAAGATTTCTACTTAATGAACTCATCTTTTTCATGATTGCGTAATATCGTGCATAGGTGGTTTATGGTTCTATAACTTTCCTTAATTGATATGTATCTCTTAATCTAGTCGTATAACTTCATAAATTTCAGTTCTTAATTCGAGTTACTCAATTAGTTTCGGTTTTGCCTAAAACAACATATTTTCACTCAAAATTCCATATCTTCCAATCTACTCATCCAAAGCATACCAAAATTTACAGGAAATTCTCACAAATTATCAGGAAGCTACATTAAAAGTTTTAGGAATTTCGGGCTACACATGAACTCGCAATAATTTAGACAACAGGGTAAATTCATGAAAAATCTACACTTAAATTATGAAATTCAATTTTCTGATTTTTCTCACTAATTCTATTCAAGCTAATTTCATTAAATTCTCAATCACACAGCTCAATAATCATGCTCAACAATGCTCCAATATCATTAAATTCATGCACTAGGCATAAATCACAACATACTTTTCGATTCGTGAGTTGCTAGTTTCGTGAATTTAGGCCTCTAACTTCTTCAATTAACTTAGAGTTTCCAATTTCATACTTCAAATTCAAGTTCAATCCACCTAATTCATTTTAATTCTAGAGGATGAATTCAAATTACTCACCTTGAATTCTTAGTGATTCTAAGAATTTTAGTTTTGGAAGACTCGAATTTCGAATTGGGGTTTGCTTCTTCTTCCGCCCTTCGATTTCTAGTCCGGCTCCGGCTCCCTCAAACTCTCTTCTTTTGCTCTCTGCTTCCCACTGTCTCTCTCTCGGTCTCTTTCTTGTTTTCCTCTATTTCTTTGCTCTGCCCCTCGTTCTCCTTGCCCCTAGCCTCGGAACCGGTCTCGTTGTCTCCCTCCTAGCGCTCGCTGGCCGCTCGGGCACACCGTGCCTCTTCTTCCTCTTTGTTCCCCTTTGGTCTCTCTTTCGTTCCCGCTCTCTGGCTCTCTTGCTTCTGGGTCGAACCCTTTCACTCTTCCTCTCAATCTCTCGTTCTCGGCCTTTGCTTCGGTTCCTTTAATCCCTCGCCCTCTTTGCTCTATCTCTCCTCTCGCTTGCCTCTTTCCTATCGATCTCCCTCTCGCTCTCTACTTCTTTCATTCCCCTCTGTTTCTCGGTCTCGGTCCCACTCTCTCTCCTCTTTTCCTACTTTCACATAAGGGGTTTTGTGGTTAATTTCCATTGGACCCTTACATCTTTGCTTTAATAATCAGTCAACTCTTCCTCAAAAATGCCAGCCAATTCACATTTCTCATTTTCCTTTCTTTTTCTTTTGATTTTTCTACTTTGGACTTTGACAAATTGGGCCCAACTTCAATTTCAATAAGCCCAATAAGCTAACCCATGCTTGGTTTGTAATACCTGTAATTTTAGCAAAAGCAATTGTAAAGCATAGAATTATTGAGTATTATTCCCCACGACTAGGGGGTTGAGTGACTCGATTTTATTTACGGCCGGACATATTACGTTAGTATCCCTTTGGAGGCTGGAGTGGAATAAATTAAATCAAGGAAATTGGCTTTTTTTATCCGAGCTAAACTGTTGGGTGATTAGAAATTGTCGTGGCCGGCGTATTAAAATAAGTTAGGACGCAACGAGTGTAAGAGGACGGAAGGGAGAAGATATGGACTTGGCATATATGGGCCGGTGATTACCTTAGCGAGAATTATGAAGAGATGAGAAAGATAAGTTAGGATCCAATTAGGATGATTAACCGCCAATTAAGCGGTGGAGAGAGAGGTAGGTAAGAGAGGGGGCCTCGGAGGCCGGAGCAGAGTATAAAGGAAAGGGAAACACGAGAGGGAGGACCGAGAAAGAGAGAGAGGGTGTGTGGGACCCGAAGCCGAGGTCGGACGCCGGCAAGCCGAACGGCGAACGGAGGGAAAGCGGCCGGCGCACGCAAGGGAAACGAAGGAGCGAGAGAAGGAGAGGGCCACCGCCGCAAGAACACACAGAGAGAGAGAAGGCGAGCGGTGCGGGGGTCGAGGAGACCGAGGGGTGGCCGGCGACTACCGTAAACCCGGAAAATAACGGCAGCAAGGGAGAAGGATTGACGGTGAACGCACGAGGGCCCGGACCGAGAGCCAGTGGAGGCTAGAAACGGCAAGCCGGAACAGGGGAAGCGAGAGGCCGGAACCCCGCACACGCAGTATACTCAATATGTTTCTCAAACCGTGAAATCGAGGTGGGTAGTCTTATGCTCTAAACTATTAGTAATTTCGAACCCAAATGAGCTTATTGTGATTGTTGAATGTAATTGTGAGTATTGAATATGTATGCTATTGAATGAGTGTAGTAGTTTCGAAAGTTAAATTAGAAGTTGTGAAGGGAATTGGTAGTTGTCTAGGCCTCGAATTGGAAACCGGGAATTCGGACGAAGTTGGGTTGCTTGGGTATAAGGAGTAGTATCGGGAATCCGGTCGATTGGGGATGGGGATAAGCACATGTGGTTTGGGCATAAGTTATGAAATTGATATTTGAGATTGACTCCTAGAGATTTATTGAATTTACGACATTAAGAGACGATTATTAATATCGGGAAATAGCGAGTTAAGCATAAAAGAGGAGTGTGAGTTCATAACAAATGTTGCACAATTGAGGCACGGGAGTGAGAAACGGATGATTGTCGGTTTAATTGAGTTCAAAAGGTAATTAAATCCTCGAGGTTGAACCGAGCGTGAAAGTAAGTAAAGCTAACGGGAACCGAATAATGAAAAGTAATTGAGAGGCACCTAACTAAGGATAGGCGAACAAGAATCGATTAATAAGGTAAGAGATATTAAATGGGAAATTAAGGTGGGAAATAGCAAGTTCGGGATGGTAAGGTTGAACTAAGCCAAAGTCATGTCTAAGACCTTTGAGAATGAATCAAATTAAAAGATGAATGGAGATAGAGGAAACTCGGTAAAGTAAGTTTAAGAGTATATGGTTGAATGAGGGCAAAAGAGGTTGGTTTATAAAGTGAAGTCATGAAATGAGGAATTGAGGTAAAGATAATGAATTGTGAAAAGTGAGAACGTTGAATTAAATAATATCTACTTGTGGATATTGTGGCTCAAAAAAAATGGAAATTAATCGTACTAGAGTGGTGGATTGAGAAAGGTATAGTGGGAGAGAGTTGAGAATGATTGCTTGCATTGAATGGTGATTATTCGTGCTATGTGATTGCTTTACGTGATGCTCGGTTTTGAACGGCGTTTTGTATTTTACGTGAATTGACCCTTGAATGCAACTTCTTGCGAGTTACCTTTCAAACGTGAATGTGTTTTAAAGAAGCAAAACTTATTTAAGTGAATTTATAAGGGTGACACGTAGTGTCATGCCTTCGTTGATATTAAATCGATTTGAGAAAGCCGTGAAGTGAATGTGATGAATGAGTATGTGCAAAGAGTTTTGAATTGACGAGCTACGGATCGTTTAGCATATCGAAGGGTTGGAACCGGGGACGCCCAGCTAGAAACTTCGAGGGAAGGATTCTCGACAGGGGTCCTGCAGAGGCGGGATGCCCACTCGAGACTTCCCGAAGATAGGTCCCGTGAGCCTTTTTGTCGGGGTCATGCCTTGGGATGAAAGAAGTGCTAGTTCGAGTCCTCGAAGGCCCGAAAAGTTGATTCACCCCCAAAAGAATTGTTTATGAATGTGAAATTGTGCTTTTAAGTGATTGAAGATTCATGATCTTTTCATTGCAAGAGATTTCAAGGAAAATGTATAGATTTGTATTACGTTATTATGTTTTCATCGTTTTCATTATTATGAGTAGTATGTGTAAAGAATTTCCATTTTAAGGGTGTAAGACTCCGGTGAGCCCGTGGTTTATTGCTCACCTCCACAAATTCTCCCCTTTCCACCCCAAGTGTTGCAGGTACACTTTCATAAGCTTGATCTACCCTTAGCATACTCCGGATCTTTCGACTCGCTGAGTGCTAGAGCGACTCAAGGAACTCGACATGCATTGTTATGATTCTAAATGTTGTATTTGTAATTTAGTTCATATAGTTGTACCCGATGTATCGTAAACCATTTAGATTGTTTCAAGTGTTATAGCATGATTGGTTGGACTCCGGCGTGTGGCCGTTGAGTTGTATACTCCGAGCGTCCGGCTCGTTGAGTTATATTATGCTTTTATGCAGGGTTTTAAGGCTTTAAGCTTGTGGGATAGTCCATATTACAAACGGAACTCTGTCGAAACTTTTAGGATATCTCAAGTTCCTTTGGGAAACCACCTTTGTTACCTCTAAGTTGGGATTAGAGAGTCAAACCAGCATCCGATAGAGCCTTGGGAGTTCCTGTAAGGAACTCCGGCGATGTAATACTCCTAGGGGGTGTTTTGGGGTGTTACACGGTTTCAGTTCCGGGGTTTTAATTCTCGACTAAGAAAAATTATAATTCACTTAATTTAATAATTTCGAATTTTTTCCTTAACTTTTAATAACTTAATTCATTATTAAGCGAGCACCTGAATTTTTCGGGTCTTACATTACCATTAATAGATGAAACAATAACTATTAACTTAAGATCGAGTAGATCAACCTCAAGAAGTTAAAATTGGGAAAATGCTTAATCTAGAAGAGCAAAAGCAATTTACTTCGCTCCTTACAGAATTTATAGATGTCTTTGCATGGTGTTACAAAGACATGCCGGGAATAGATCCAAGCATAGCGGAACATAAAATTCCAGTCTATGAAGATACTAAGCCGCTTAAGGAAAAACTTAGAAGGATGAAACCTGAATGGGCACTGAAGATCAAAAAGAAGTTCAGAAGCAACTAGAAGTCGGGTTTATTAAGGTGGTTCACTACCCTTAGTTGGTAGCAAATATAGTACTAGCCCCGAAGAAAGATGGCATGGTTAGGATGTACGTCGACTTCCGGGATTTGAATAAGGCAAGACCCAAGGATGACTTTCCATCACCCCATATAGACATTTTAATTAACAACACGGTTGGTCATTCCTTACTCTTATTCATGGATAGTTATGCTAGATACAATCAAGTAAATATGGCTGAAGAAGACATGGAAAAGATGACCTTCATCACTCAATGGGAGATGTACTGCTATGTCGTGATGCCTTTTAGAGTCAAAAATGGCCACGTACCAAAGGACAACCATAACATTACTACATGGCATGATACATAAAGAAGCCAAAGTTTACGTTGACGACATGATCATCAAGTCCAAGGATAGGGCAAGGCACCTACCTAGCCTTAGGAAATTCTTCGAAAGACTACGGAAGTATAACATGCGCCTTAACCCACGTAAGTGTGCCTTTGGGGTAACCTTAGGCAAACTATTAGGCTATGTGGTCATTCTTAGAGGAAATGAAGTTGATCCATCAAAGATCAAAGCCATCAAGGAGATACCATCGTCAAAGATAGAAAGGGAAATACGGGGTTTCGGGGCTTTTGCGAGTATATTAGTCGTTTCATATCAAAACAGACTATGGTTTGTGAACCCATCTTCAAGAAGCTCAAAAAGGGAGTTAAGCCTATTTGAAATGAAGAGTGTCAAACAACATTCGAGAAGGTTAAGGAATATCCGGCAAATCCGTTAGTCCTAACTCTGCCCCAACCCGGAAAGCCATTGGTCTTATACCTTGCTACAACAGTGACCGCAGATGGAAGCCATGTTAGCTCAACAGGACGATAAAGAAGAGCATGTGGTGTATTATCTAAGCAAGAAATTCTTAGTTTTTGAGACTCGATATACACCTTTAGAGAAGACATCATTAGCTTTAGTCCGGGTCACTAAGAAGCTCGGACACTACATGCTAGCCTACATGGTACATGTAGTAGCGCCAATAGACCTCATCAAGTATATTCTAGACCAACCAACAATTAATAGCAAGATAGCTAGATGGCCGGTCATGTCATCGAGTTTGAATTCAAGTATGTCCTACAAAAGGCAATTAAGGCGAAAGTAGTATCAAAATTCCTAGCTGATCTACCAATGACTTAAGCCCAATCGGACCATTTTGACTTTCCGGATGTGGGCATTTTACGAGTAGAAGTTGATGTATGGACGATGTACTTTGATGGCACTTCCAATCGAAGGATTTTTGAGTTAGGAACCTTTTAGTCTCACCAGAGGGAGCACATACTCACATTTCAGTTAAATTGAATTTTGAAGTCACGAACAACATTACGGAATCACGAGGCATGTATTACAAGACCGCAAGTTCGTTGTAGAAGTAGAAGCCAAGAACGTCGAGTCTTTGGTGACTCTAGTCTTATCATCAACCAGTTTTCATAGAAATGAAAGGTACGTAGTGAAGCCTTCGCACCTTACCAAGTGCATTTGATGGAATCAGGAAAACATTTTCAATGACATATCATACACCTACCTTCTAAGGGATAATAATCGAGTCGGGGTGCCCTAGCCAAATTAGCATCCATGATCAATATCCTTAGTGGAATTCATTCAATGCCCATTCATATAGAACAAAGGAGTCAACCTGTGCACATATACACATAAGAAGTGTCTAGTACCGACCAAATTAGTTGATACCATGACATCTACCGGTATTTAGAAAGCTAAGAATAACCGTCGAGCCACACATCTAAAACCCAACGAGCTGTCCGCCTGTTAGCTGCTGCAATTTTTCATAAATCAAGGACAATTGTACAATAAAAACAACATGGTAATTAGCTTACTTTGTGTCAATCAACATGAAGCAGAGTGCATAATAGCCAACATTCATGGTGGGGAATGTAGATCCTATATGAATGAAAGAATGTTGGTTCAAAAATTTAGCGATTAAGGTATTATTGGTCAACCATGGCAGCAGATTGTCATGAGTTTGTTAAAATATGTCATAAGTGTCAAGTTTATGCAAACCTGCAGCACCAACCACCTTCCTTTTTAATAACACTTGCATTGCCTTGGCCATTCTCAGTTTGGGGCATAGACATCATTGGTAAAGTGACCCCTCAAGGAACGAGCAGATCACGAATTTGTGTTAGTAGCAATTGACTACTTCACCAAGTGGGTAGAAGCAGCCTCCTATGCGACGATAACATCAAAATATATGGCAAAATTCATCACTCTTAACATCATCTCGTCGATATGGGGTACAACATGAACCGATTAGTGACTATGGTAGTCACTTCAAGAAGGAGGTAGCAGATTTACTATACAAGTTTAAGGTCAAACATCATAAACCTTCTCCCATCGCCCTCGGATCGATGGAAGAGTTGAGGCCGCTAACAAAAACATCCGAAAGATGGTGGAGAGAATGGTTGTCGGTTATAAAGACTAGCTCGATAAATTGCCATTCGCTTTATGGGGCTATCGAACCTCTATTAGAACCTCAATGGGAGCAACCCCTTACTCCCTAGTATATAGCATGCAAACTGTCCTTCTAATAGAAATTGCCATCCTTTCCTTGCAAATCATAGTAGAAAGTAAGATTCCCAAAGCGGATCGGGCCAAAGCATGTTATGAGGACTTAGTCTTACTAGTGAAAGACACTTACATGCTTTATACAATGTCCAAATATACCAGGCGCGTATATCAAGGACATTTAACAAAAATGTCAAGTCTCGTAATATACGGATTGGAGATCTGGTCCTTAAGGAAATCGGAGCGCTAATTCAAGACCCCGGAGGAAAATTCAGGCCCGATTGGTAGAGTCCATACATATTTAGTTAAATACTACCAGGACGAGCAATCAAATTGACGATTTAGATGAAGAAAAAGTGTTTCAATACACTAACTTGGATCGAGTTGAAAAAAATATTACGTTAAGCATAACACTAGACAGCTTTTAGCCATTCACAAGGCCCAACCCAATAAGGCCACAGCCTTGGCCGGCACCGGCCACCGCCCGGTTAACAGCGCGATCGTCCGGTCAACATACCCCTCCAGCTGATATTTTATTTTTCAGTGTTTAATTATTTTTAGGGTGGTCCATTTTGATGGTCTAATTATTAATTAATTCCTCTAAGTAAGTGACATGAATAAAATTAATGAAGCATAAAAGTAAGCACAAAACTTACTTTTTACTTTATTGTTAATAAAGCGTAGGCCTAATACTTACCCGAATACATAGAAAAATAAGAAATGGGAAATAACAAGCATATTACTTAAAAAATAATGTTCTAAAAAGGTAAAAAAATTTCAAAATTTTTATTCTTTCCTAAATCTAAGCCTTAATCAATCTTTACTTTTTTCCCTTTTAAGCCGTTAGACACAACCGCATCTTCCCGGGTATGCTTTTTCGGTTCCTCAATCCTACGAGCCATGAAGACTCGGACTTTGTAGGTGTATCATTCTAATTACCATCAATGAATCAGTACGAGACTTCAACTCTTGTAAGTTTTGATTACAAGTCATTCCGAGTGGTTTAGAAACTTTTCTAAGTGATCTAGAATCTTTTCGAGTATTACAGAGACCATTGCATATGTTCTCACCGACTCGACCGACTCGGAAAGCATACTCTTGCTTATGAGTTCACACACAGCTTCGACTCACTCGGATAACACTCAAACTTATTGGATGTTCAAACATTTGCTTTAACGTACATAAACTCGGTTCGACTTCATGTTCCAAGCCCGATTGAATTATAGTGTTAATTCCTCTCCTTAAGTCGGCTTGCTTTCTTTGAACCATGCCTATCTAAGTTCTAGTATTACTACTCGATATTCCTCATCTAACTTGACTTACTTCTAGACTAACTCAAATGGAATTTTAGCATAATGGATATTAGACTCGGAAAATTCCACTCCTTCGGGACTCGGACAATTAGGCACTTAATTATCTTAATTATAATTATTATCTGTGTCTAATCTTGGACCAAAGTATTTTATACTTTGAGAACCAAAATTGATTTACTTTTGTAGGTTATCTAAACGAGGTTATCCTATTTTGAAATACAAAAGTAACCGGCTTCAAGATGTCAAATCACCGGAGACAAGGCTTTTTCTACTTCCGACCAAGGCCCAAACACCGTGTCGGGGTTGTCTATTTCCATGCGTCGCCTAGCTCAACGGTGGTTTTCACCCTATTTTTCAGACACCACTAGTGGATTGGGACATCCAAAGGAGTCAAGAGCCGTTGCCCAACGTTCACACCTCAACGGATATTTTCCGAGTCACTCAAAAAGGCCATTGGAACGGTCACAAAGGACCTACAATCAGAAGATAGACACAACGGCTAATCTGCCTAGTTATCTATAAATAGAAGCCACTTCACAAGACAAGGAGATTGTTGAACCTATTGTTGAAATTATCTCTCTCTGTATAATTCTCATTCAATCTTCTACTTACAACTCGAACTCTATATTTAACATCTTTTTGAGTTGTAAGATCTTGTAATCGATCACAAACACTTATTCTTACTTTCGAGTAAGGTCCCTTGACTGAGCTGTAAGGGTTAACTCAGCTCAATTGTCCCTAACTATAAAGGTTATCTCGGTTAGGAAGTACTAGATCGGATAAGGGAACTTTTTATTGTAGGAAAATCTTATAAGGAATTGTCTAAGGGAATAATTCTAGTTGAGTCTTTCTACTGTATTTTGTGGATTCAAAATAGTGGATTTCACTTGGTGCATGGATTAGCACTTACCGTGGTTTTCCGCCCCAGGAGGGTTTCCACGTATTTTCCGAGTTAACACTTTTCTAAGTCCAATCTAGACTCGGACTGTCTCAAAGTCGGTTTCAGCTTTTAATTTTCTATTCTTTGTTCAAATTTCCTCATCACCCTATTCACCCCCTCTAGGGTGACTAAGTCTCTCTAAGAGCAAACCTTCAAGCCATTCGATCTTCCTCCTCCTCGGCTTTTACTTCTCTCGTCCGAGCCCGTTCGTCAATCTACGGGACAACTTTGCGAATCGAAGGGGTGCTCCAGTTGGAATAACTCCTCTTGGATCGCGTTCTTGAGCCCTTACTTCTTTGCATCATTTCGGATTAGTCTCTTTTGTCCACTCTAGATAAAATCCCTAATATCTTGGCACTCAAACAAACATAACTCAGTAGCTCTATCAACTCGCTGAAGCTGAGTATATTGTAACAGGAGCATGCTCGTGCTCGGATTTTATGGATCAAGCAACACTTGAGAGATCTTGGACTTATATTCAAATCAATTCAAATCAAGTATGATAATCAAAGTGCAATCAGCATCACCAAAAATCCAGTTCAAGCACTCACGAGACAAAACAGATTGAGGTCATGTATAATTTTCTAAGAGACCATTCCGAGAAATGTGATATTGAACTTGAATTCATTCCTACCAAACTTCAATTAGCTGATATCTTTACTAAGCCACTTAGTGAGGATCGGTTTTGCTTTATTAGGAATGAGCTTGGCATGATCAATGCATAATTATGTGCATTTCGAGTATGATTACTTTGCATGATTATATGAGATCTGCCTTCCTTCCTTGATAACAATTAGTTCAGTTGAACCAGTGATATTGAGCTCGAGTTATTAGTTGTTTGCGGCTTCCGAGTCACTCGTAAACTTCACTGAGTCGGACTAAGATTTTGAGAAAAATGGACATCAAACTTCGAAATCATCTCTAGATCAATGGAGAATTTCAGAAATTTCTTTTAAAATCTTTTCTCTCTCTCTCTCTCTCGCACACATCGATCGGACAACTAGCCGTTGGGAGACAAACGCTAGAATCCTAACCGTTGGAGAGCAGAAAGTCACACCGGTCCGAGGCGACCGTTGAAGAGCCGGGTCGAACGTACCATCAAGGATATTTCTTTTTCTATAAATAGCATCCGTTTTCCTTCATTACGCTACTTTACTCTTTACACACACACTCTCTCTCTCTCTCTCTCTCTCTCTCTCTCACATTTACTTCAACTCGCGCAAACTCTCTCTACGATTGAAGAAAGTTTTCGTCGCTCTCAAGCTAAGAGGAAGCATTCTCAAGTAAGCTCTGTTAGTCTCAGCTCTCTCTCTCTACTCTTTCATTTTCTTTTACTTGCTCACTTTCGTTGAGCCCTTTATCTCTTTCTCTACTCCTTCTCAAAATTTCATCTTTCTTCTCTTTTCCTCATCAAACATGCCGAAAAGAGGTTCCCACCCCGATTTTCTTGGTTTCGTCACCAAGAAACCTCGTACCAAAAGCCGGAAAGGCCCCTTCAATCCATCAAAACCCCTTGTTACCCAACATCTAACGTTGAATGACAAATTCTTCTCAACCACAAAGTTTTCGTGGTTGGCCAACATAAAATCAACAAGGGTCTACAATTTCCTCTGTTTCATTGATTTCATTTACCCGAACTCGTTTCGAGTTCTATTCCAACCTCTTTAGCTCGAGGGTATCCTCACCTCCGAGAGATGAAGGTGTTATAGTTCGCATCAACACCTCTTTTCTCGACCGACTCTATAAAGTCTCGTGTTTTTTCCTTAACAAGCAACCCCATACCTTTCAATGAGGTTGCTCGATGAATTCTTCGAAAAATATGCCAAAGAATTCCCCGGGTCACGTAGAAACTTCTCCGTGACTTAACTCAAGTCGAAGCTCGTCTTATGTGCTTTCTGCCGATGAGGACCTTCTTCTCACAGCATTCAAGAAAGGAGAACCGTAACTCCAAGCACCTTAAATCTCTTTAACACATTCTTGAGGGCAACGAAGTAGACCTCTTTCCTACTATAGTCGAGCAAATAGGCTGCCGTGCCTGCTCGGACTCGGACAAAGAAATCCACCCCACTTGCTTTTGTGGCTCCTCTCACCCTCATCTTCAAGCAATTCAAAGTTCCTCTTTCCTCGGATCCTAACATGG
This sequence comes from Talinum fruticosum, assembly GCA_021018815.1. Classification (NCBI taxonomy): domain Eukaryota; kingdom Viridiplantae; phylum Streptophyta; class Magnoliopsida; order Caryophyllales; family Talinaceae; genus Talinum; species Talinum fruticosum. The sequence goes on along the minus strand of JAITYX010000070.1, from coordinate 2,529,800 downwards.
TTCTAAGGTCTGCCATTATCGTTGGCAAGAAAGAACTTCTTTGGTATGTATACCAAGAGACCTAACCGGGTGTCCGGGTCTACAGCTCGTAACTAAGGCCTCCTCCGACTCGACTCGACTCAACCTACTCTCTCTCTACCTCCTCCACCTGGTGGTGCCTCTATCTCAGGTGTTTCTTAGATTCTCTCTTCCGCTCCGTCCACTCGCCGTAATGGACAAGCTCTCCTCGATGTCCACCGAATTTAAGGACACCCTCCAGTCATTCAAGACTATCCTTCGGTTTATGACCATCAACCGAAAACCGCTCAATCCCAAATCCGAGAGCAGTAGGACGTGCTTCTTGAGATAAAAGCACTCGTCAAGGAGCAAAGGGAGATGATTGAGCTCCTTCAAGAGAGACGCTCCAAGGCGGCTCGGAAGAAGAAGTGGAGCTCGCGGGCTGAGGCAACTCCGTCTCGAGGAGAAAGAAGAAGGGGAGAAGGAAGCGTAAACGAGGAGCCGAAGCGGCCGAGGGCCAAGGTGCTCCGGAACCCCAACTAGAAGTGATCAGCTCATACAGTAATATGAGTGGATCGGAAGACCTTGCCGACCATGGTCGAGTCGGCAGCAGAGCCAGCACCTCCCTTAGTCGAGTTCTAGGAGGACGATCCTCTAGACGACTTGGTTCTGGGTCGACCACTCGGAGCCGAGCCCATTCCGGAGATACCAGTGCTCGCCCTACCTCATTCGTCTACATCTTCCAGATCTTCTCGGGGAAGACGCACTGCACGTCCACCGACCTCGACTCAGATTGCTCCCTCCCCTCCATCTTAGAAATTTCTTTTCTATTTTAATTTTTTTAATTTTTTGTCTAGACATACAAATCTGTATCTCCTTGATACATTCTTCCTCCTTTTATTTTTTGTTTTTGCTAAAAGGCAAGGGGGAGAATACTTACAAATTTGTTATCTTCTTTAGGGGAGTTTCTCTCACCCTCTTTTGTGTAAATATTTAGTTTAAATTGTAAATGAAATCTCGGCTTCATGTTTATTGCCTTCCGAGTTTCAATTTCTTGCTCAGTAATTTTTTCGTTGCTATGATTCGACAATTCAATCTATCATTGCTCTGTTCCTCAGTAATTTTTTTTTTTGCTCTTATACTTCAATTTTTTAATTGCAATCTAAGCTTATTTGCTCCGATAGAATATAAATTTTAATCACTATATCTACTCTTATACAATTCTATAATGTTTTTCCGACTTATTCTTAAGAAAGGATGAAAAACCAGATCTATATCACTCACAAAGTTTCTACTTAAGTATGGAATGCCTTTCACCAAAAAGGGGGACATTAAAGACTCGGACTTTGCAGATGTACCATTCTAAGTACCATCAATGAATCAGGTACAAACTTCATCTCTTGTAAGTTTTGATTACAAGTCATTTTGAGTGGTTTAGAAACTTTTCCGAGTGATCTAAAATCTTTTTGAGTATTGCAGAGACTATTGCATATATTCTCACCTGACTCGACCGACTCGTAAAGCATACTCTTGCTTATCGGTTCACACACAGTTCGACTCACTCAGATAACACTCGGAGTTATTGCATGTTCGAACATTTTCTTTAACGTACATAAACTCGCTCCGACTTCATGTTCTAAGCCTGATTGAATTACAGTGTTAATTCCTCTCCTTAAGTCAGCTTGCTTTGTTTGAACCATGCCTTTCTAAGTTCTAGTATTACTACTCGATATTCCGCATCTAACTTGACTTACTTCTAGATCGACTCGGATGGAATTTGAGCATAATGAATATTAGACTCGGAAAATTCCACTCCTTCGAGACTCGGACAATTAGGCACTTAATTATCTTAATTACAATTATTATTTGTGTCTAATCTTGGACCAAAGTATTTTATACTTTGAGAACCAAAATTGATTTACTTTTGTAGGTTATCTACACGAGGTTATCCTACTTTTCAAAATACAAAAGTAACCGGCTTCAAGATGTCAAATCACCGGAGACAAGGCTTTTTCTACTTCGACCAAGGCCCGGACATTGTGTCAAGGTTGTCTGTTTCCAAAACTGGAAATCTGCATCGCCTAGCTCAATGGTGGTTTCCACCCTATTTTTTCGACACCACCAGTGGATTGGGACATCCAAAGGACTCAAGAGCCGTTGCCCAACGTGCACAATTCAACGGATATTTTCCGAGTCACTTAAAAGGCCATTGCAACAGTCACAAAGGACTTATAATTAGAAGATAGACATAACGGCTAATCTGCTCGGTTATCTATTAATAAAAGCCACTTCACAAGACAAGGAGATTGCTGAACCTATTGTTGAAATAATCTCTCTCTGTATAATTCTCATTCAATCTTCTACTTACAACTCGAACTCGTATTTAACATCTTTCCGAGTTGTAAGGTCTTGTAATCAGTCACAAACACTTATTCTTACTTTTTGAGTAAGGTCCCTTGACTGAGTAGTAAGGGTTAACTCAGCTCAATTGTCCCTAACTGTAAAGGTTATCTCGATTACGAAGTACTAGATCGGATAAGGGAACTTCGAGTCTAGGAAAATCTTGTAAGGAATTGTCTAAGGGAATAATTCTGGTTGAGTCTTTCCACTGTATTTTGTGGATTCAAAATAGTGGATTTGACTTAGTGCTTGGATTAGCACCGACCGTGGTTTTCTACCCCGGGAAGGTTTCCACGTATTTTCCGAGTTAACACTTTTCTAAGTCTAATCTAGACTCAGACTGTCTTAAAGTCGGTTTCAGCTTTAATCTTCCATTCTTTGTTCAAATTTCCTCATCACCCTATTGACCCCCTCTCTAGGGTGACTAAGTCTCTCCAAGAGCAAACCTTTAAGCCATTCTATCTTCTTCCTCCTTTGCTTTTACTTCTCTCCTCCGAGCCCGTTTATCAATCTACGGGACCACTTTGCAAATCGAAGGGGTGCTGCAGTAGGAATAGCTCCTCTTGGATCGCGTTCTCGTGCCCTTAGTTCCTTGCATCGTTTCGATTCATCCAATATAAAAATGAGTCGGAATAAAATCCGGAGACTGCGGTAAATCGTTTTTCAATAACCTCGGCAGTTTCATCCAATATTCAACCCACGTAAATACAAGTCTCGTACCGCCAAAAACATCAAAGGAAGCAGGCGCGATAAAATCCGGGTAAGGGACATCCTGGATTCGTCCCATTTGCTCGTATTGCATGGTCGGGAAATAGTATCGTAGGAACCACGGTCTCGTGTACCTGCGGGGCCGGAGCTTCCCACGACTTGCCGGGTTTTAAAAAATTTTCTTTTTTAAAGATGACGGAAATGATTTAGTGTTTTGAAGATCGATTTTAGAAAGTATGGATAAACCTCTTATTAGGATTTTCCAATTTTATAAGTTGAATTAAAATGAGTTAAATAGAGTTGAATGGCGATTTTATTAATTATTTTATTTTAGAAATTATTTTTAAAAATCTCGGGATATTATTTCTTAACCGAAAAAAGTTAGGGTTCATTGATTCTCGCCGTGGGGCTTTAGGGTCAAACCGGTGTGAAAACACCAGTTTGGACTTCATTCTCACTCACCGGCCACTCAACACCGATGAGAGCCGGTGCCTTGTGGTCGGCAACATCGACCGGGGATTGTGGCCGAGGTGGTCGGCCTCGACCTATGGCCTAGCCGGCAAAACTAGAAACCCCTTTTTTTATTGTTCGGTAGGAAAAGGCCAAAAAGCAAAAATAGAAGTGTTAAGTAAAAAATAAGAGTCGCCGATCGGTTTTAGAACCAAAAACTAATAAAAATAAAATTAAGAAACGCTCTTCTAATCTTAGTATGAGAAAACTAAGCTTGGAAGAGGCTAAAAACGACTCCATCAGCCCGTAACTAAGAATCGGATTTGAAGGCGACAGATACGGAATGCAAGGATAAAGCCTTTTCGTTCCGCCCGTCCAACGACGACCATTATTAGTTTAAGTAGTGAATTTACATAACATATTAAACACAAGCATGAAGCCTCGGACTTTGAGTGTGTATCATTCTGAGTACTATCAAGGAATCGGTACAAACCTCATCTCTTCTAAGTTTTGATTACAAGTCATTCCGAGCAATATAGAAACTACTCCGAGTTGCATACAAACTTTTTAGAGTGTTACGGATACTATTGCATATGCCTTAATTCGTTTCGACTTACTTAGAAAGCATACTCTTGATCATCAACTCACACCGATGGTTCTAAGTCACTCGGACAACACTCGGACTTATCGCATGTTCAAACAATCTTACTAACACTTTCAAACTCAAGTCCGACTTCATATTCTAGGTTCAAGTGAATTACACCGTTAATTCAATTCTCTACGTCAGGATGTTTTGTTTGAACTATACTTGTCTAGATAAAGTACTCATACTATGATATTCTCTGTCTAAGTTGATCTTTCTCCCAACCGACTCGGATGGAATTTGAGTATAATGAATATTAGACTCGGAAAATTCCATTCATTTCTGACTCGAGATAATTATGCACTTAATTATCTTAATTAAATTATTATCTCGTGCCTAATCTTGGACCAAAGTATTTTATACTTTGAGAATCAAAATTGGTTTACTTTTGTAGTTTATCTCAACGAGGTTATCCTACTTTTAAATTACAAAAGTAACCGGCTTCAAGATATCAAATCGCTAGCGGCTAAGGCTTTTTCTACTTCGACCAAGGCCCGGACACTATGTCGGGGTTGTCTGTTTGCAAAACTGGAAATATTTGACGCTAAGCTCAATGGTGGTTTCCACCCTACTTTTCAAACACCACCAGTGGATTGGGATATCCTAAGGAGTCAAGAGTCGTTGCACAACGTTCACATCTCAACGGATCTTTTCGAGCGACTCAAAAGAACCGCTATAATGGTCACCAAGTATTTCTATTCGAAGATAGTCACACCGGCTAAATCTCCTTTGTCACCTATAAATAGAAGCCAACCTTCAAGACTTGAAGATTGCTGGAATAATTTGTCAATACACTTTACTTAAGCGAAAGTCTTTGTATTCATAATCAATCTTCTACTTACAACTCTCGGCTTGTAATTCATATTTTCCGAGTTGTAAAGTCTTATAATCAGTCACAAACTTTCTTTCTTACTTTATGAGTAAGGTCCCTTGACTGAGTTGTACGCGTTAACTCAGCTCGGTTGTCCTTAACTCGTAAAGGTTACCTTAGTTAGGAGGTACTAGATCGGATAAAGGAACTTCGAGTCTAAGAAAACATTGTAAGGAATTGTCCAAGGGAGCAATCCTGGTTGAGTATGTCTACTGTATTTTGTGGATTGAAAATAATGGATTTGACTTGGTGCTTGGATTAGCACTGGCCATGGTTTTCTCGCCGCAGAGCGTTTCCACGTAATTCGAGTTCACACTTTTCCGAGTCCAATCTAGACTCGGACAACCTCAAAGTTTGATTTAAACTTTAATCTTCCATTTATTGGTATAAGAGCAAACCTTCAATTGGTATAAGAGCCTAGCCTTTCGGAAAGAATCTAACCATCCGAGAGGTTTAAAGATCCAATGGCTCGAATAATGGAGAGTTTAATGAAGGAAGATCTTCTAGCAGACCACCAAAGTTTAAAGGATCAAATTTCGTACACTCGGAAGAACCTCATGGAATGCTTTCTATTGGATCACGATGAAGATGTATGGAACATCATACGAGAAGGCAATTACATTCCAATGAGAATGGAAGAAACAAGATTCGTGCCTAAGGCAAAGATCGAGTACGCCATCGAAGAGGTAGAAAAGTTCGTAAAGAACTTCAAAGCAATGAGCATTCTAATGTGCGCCATCAGCTCAAAAGAACACAACAGAGTGTCGGCTTGTGAAACAGACAAAATAAGTTTGGGACACTCTTGTCAACAGCTATGAAGGCACCAGCCAAGTCGGACAAGCAAAGATAAGTCAATATCTTCACAAATACGAGCTGTTCAAGATGGAGCCGAAGAAAACATCACTCATATGTTCACCCGCTTCACCGAGATTACTAACAATCTCAAATCTCTGGGTAGAAAGATTTCCCATAAGGAAATGTGCAGCAAGATTCTAAGAAGCCTACCCAAGAGAAGATAGGGTCCAAAAGTAACCGCCATTGAGGAAGCTCGGAACCTCTCTCTATTAAAGCCGGACAAACTCATTGGGAAGCTACTCACCTATGAGATCCATCTCGGAAGAAGAGGACGCCGAGGTTAGCACTAAAAAGAGTATTGTGCTAAAGGCCTCGGAAAGTAGAGAAGAAAATTTGAGTTCATCGGACTCGGAAGAAGATCCCATGGCACTTATCGCTAGAGGCTTCAAAAGAATGATGAAGCACAAAAGATGGGATAAACAACCAAGAGAAGAGTTCTACAAGAAAGACAAGAAGGATAGAAAAGGCAAACACTCTTCCCCTTCTAAATTATCTTTAACTAAGAACTCGGTCTGTTTTGAATGTGGCAAGCAAGAATCATATAGTCAAAGACTGTCCAAGAAGAAAAAGGGACAGAAAGAAAAAGAAGGCTATGATGGCCACACGAGTGATGAAGATTTATCTAAAGAAGATGAAGACTCGGATGACTCAAAGTGTCCGATGGCATTATCGGATCGAGAAGCTAAATCGAGTCGGACTCGGATCACTCGGACATCGAGGAAACGAATCCTCAAGAGGTAATTAAATATTTCCTCGAGTTTTCCAATGTTGATTTGGCTAAATATATTTATACTTTGGAAGAGAGGTCTAATTCGATTCCTCTCAATTTAAACAACAACTTGAGTCTATCGCTTCGAAAGCATCTCTTTGAAAAATGATTTAGAAAAACTGAGACTTACTCTAAGAGAACTCAAGACTAGGGCTCAAGCTAATGAGACCGAGTCCGAGTCACTCGAAGAGAAAATGAGCATTTGAAGCAAAAGCTGAATGAGTCTCAAGAACTTGTTTTGAAGTTTACTCAAGGTCGAAAAACCTTAACATGCTCTTAGGGTCTCAATGTGTCTCCTTCAGGAAAAAAGGACTTGGTTTTAACAAAGAGGAGGAATCTAATTCCTACTTAGATATTTTCAAAAATGACTCTGAACTGTGAAGTTTAGGAAGGCTGAGCACGGTTCCATTCATAAGAATGAAAAGAGGACCGAGCCCGGACCAACTTACAGGAGAAAGCCATCTCCACCAGTCTATAAAAGAAAAGATTTTCAAAAGAAAGAGACACATACTTAGTTCTCTAAAAGGAAGACTCAAAATAAGACCAAACGCAAAGTTATTCAAATTTGGGTTCCCAAGAGTCTTCTTCCTCGAAAACGACCACGAGTAAAGGGAGTTACTAGGTTCGTTAGAGGAAGTGAGAAAGGTTAGTTTGTTTCGACTTGCAGATAGCTCGAAAAGAACAAAAGGGCATTGGTACCTGCACGGTGGATGCTCACGCCACATGTCGGGAGATTCAAGACTCTTTTCCGAGTTAGAAGAGTACAAGGGAAGCAAAGTCACATTTGGAGATGATAGCAAGGGCAAGATAGTTGGCATAGGCAAGATTGGAAAAGGAAACAATCTGGTTAGCCCAGTCTACCTTGTCAAGGGACTCGAAGTACAATCTACTTAACATTTCTCAATTTGTGCCAAAGGTCAAGAGATAAGATTCACTCATACCAACTACTATATTTCGATGAAACTACCAAGGAGACTAAGTTCTCATGTAAGAGATCAGGTAATACCTACACTATTCCTCTCTTTGACCCGAGTCGAATTTATCTTGTTTAAAAGCATCTCTACATGATGATTCTTGGACATGGCATCGTAGACTAGGTCATGTTAGCACGCACACCATGAAGAAGCTTGCATCTTATGGTTTAGTTGGAGGATTGCCTAATTGTGCATTTAAGAAAGATAAAATTTGTGAAGCATGCACAAAAGGGAAACAGTCGGATCATCCTTCAAATCTCTCAAAACTGTTTCCACATCCAAAGTGCTTGAAATGTTGCATATGGACTTATGTGGTGAAATCCCTGTCAAGAGTCTCGAAGGTAAATCATATGTGCTTGTGATTGTTGATAACTACTCACGATTTACCCGAGTTTGTTTTCTTAAGTACAAAAATGAAGCATTCAAAGAGTTCACCAAGCTCTGCAGGAAAATCCAAGTTAAGACTCAAATCAAAAGAATTCAAACTAACCATGGAAGGGAGTTCGATTACTCGGAATTTGCAGAGTTCCGTGATAAGAATGGTATCTCCCTTAACTTCTCAGCACCAAGAACTCCTCAACAAAATGGAGTAGTGGAGAAAAAGAACCGAACTCTTGAAGAAATAGGAAGGATAATAATGATTGAACATGATCTACCTTACTATTTACTGGGCCGAGGCGATCAACACAAAGCAAACTACACACCGAATAGATGCCTCATCGGACCCATCTTGAAGAAAACCCCATACGAGCTCTACAAAGGGAAGAAACCCAACATTTCTTACTTTAAACCTTTTGGATGTAAGTGTTATGTTCATAACAATTGTAAGGATCACCTGACCAAGTTTGATGCTCGATCCGATGACGGTATTTTTCTTGGCTTTTCATTTCATAGTAAAGCATATTGTATTTTCAATAAAAGAACTAACAAAGTGGAAGAAAGTATCCACATTGTTTTTTATGATATTAATCAGGGAAAACCAGGTGAATCAACATTCTCCGATCCGAAGCTCGATCAAGATGATGATCTTATCGAAGATGAGCTCAAAAAGAGTCAAGGAAAATCGGTCGAATGAGGCAACTCGTAATACTATGACTTAGAATGAACCGACTCAAAAGCCGGCTTAGAATGCTGCAGGTCAATCGGATGAACAAGCTCAATCGGAACATATTTCGAGAATCAACCAATTCAACCTACAAATCTGGTGAACCGGAGAACAGGTAGAGCTTTCAAATATGCTTCGAGCCACCCACTCGAAAACATCTTATCTCGATATCAACAAGTGGGGTAAGAACTCGTTCTTCTCTACAAAATCGTGCGCATTCACCGAATTCATATCATGAACTCGAACCCGAAATGCACTAGAAGCCCTTAATGAACTTGAATGGGTAGAGGCCATGCAAGAGGAACTCAATCAATTTGAAAGAAACCAAGTCCGAACTCCGACAATGCAACCTTCTAACCACCCAGTCATAGGAACCAAATGGGTTTTCAAGAACAAACTGGATGAAGATGGGTTGGTACTCGTAAATAAGGCGAGACTTGTGGCTTAAGGTTACAATCAAGAAGAAGGGATTGATTGTGGGGAAACCTTTGCACTAGTGGCTAGGATTGAAGCTACTAGAATCCTATTGGCATTTGCATCAAGCATAAATATCAAACTGTATGAAATGGATGTTAAATGTGCTTTTCTTAATGGCTTTATTGAAGAGGAAGTCTATGTTGAGCAACCCCGGATTTGAAAACTCGGAATTTCCACACCATGTTTTCAAATTACAAAAGGCTCTTTATGGTCTTAAACAAGCTCCCGGAGCTTGGTATGAAAGACTAAGCAATTTCTTGGTTGAAAATGATTTCAGAAGAGGTCAAATTGACAAGACTCTTTTTATAAAAACCAAGGGAAAAGACTTTCTTATTGCTCGGATCTATGTTGATGATATAATATTTGGAGCTACTAATGAAATTCTTTGTCGAGATTTTTCTAAGTTAATGAGACCGGAATTCCAAATGAGCATGATGGGAGAACTTAATTTCTTCCTTGGTCTACAAATCAAGCAAGACAAAGATCGAATCTATGTCCATCAATCAAAGTATACCAAGGAACTGCTGAAGAAGTACAAACTTCAAGATACAAAAATGCGAGCAACACCTATGAGCGAAGAACATAAAATTGGACTCGGACTGAAAAAGGTAAAGTAGTAGATCGAAAGCTGTACCGAGGTATGATTGGATCTCTCGCTCTATCTTACTTCTAGTAGGCCAGACATAATGTTTAGTGTATGTCTCGTGTGCAAGAATTCAAGCTAATCCAAAAGAGTCACATCTCACTACGGTGAAGAGAATTTTCGGATATATTGTAGGGACTCAAAGCATATTGAGGTCGGATATCATTTTCTAAGAGACCATTCTGAGAAAGGTGATATTGAACTTGAATTCATTCCTACCAAACTTCAATTAGTTGATATCTTTACTAAGCCACTTAGTGAGTATCGGTTTTGCTTTATTAGGAATGAACTTGGCATGACTAATGCATGATTATGTGCTTTTCTAAGTGAAATTATTTTGCATGATTATGTGCTAAATATCTCTTTTACGTGCTTCAATAACAATTAGCTCAGTTGACCCAAGCAATACTAAGCTATGAGTTATTGCTTGCTTGCGCTTCGAGTCACTCGAAACTCCACCGAGTCGACTCGGCTTTTGAGAAAAATGGACATCAAACATCTCAAGGCATCTCTAGAATAGTGGAGAATTTTAGAAATTTCTTTTAAAAATCTCTCTTTTTCTCTCTCTATCTCCCGCGTGTATTGATCGGAGAACTAGCCGTTGGCGGACAAACACTTGGAATTCTAACCATTGGAGAGCGGAACGAGTCACATCGGTCTAAGGCGATCGTTAAAGAGTTGGGTCGAACGAATATTGAAGGATAATTCTTTCTCTATAAATAGCATCCTTTTCCTTCATTTCGCTACTTTACTCTCTACTCACTCTTTCTCTCGCATACTACACATCAAGGAAGTTCGAGTGTTTTCGAAGCCAAAATCATCTCTCTCAAGCAAAGCAACAAACATCTCAAGTAAGCACCGACTGACTCTCAACTCTCGGCTCTCTCTACTCTCTTATTTTCTTTTTACTCTCTAGTCGCTATTTCTCTTCGAGCTATTCTTTCTCACTCTCAAATTTCATGTTCTTTCTTTTCCACATCTAAATATGCTGAAAAGAGGTTCTCACCTGGACTTTCTTGGTTCCGCGACCAAGAAGCCCGTACTAAAAGCCAAGAGGGTCCTTCCAACCCCTCTAAAATACTTGTCACCCAACACCTGATGTTGGATGACAAATTCTTCCCAAACACCAAGTTTTTGTGGTAAAACCATATCAAAACCACAAGGGTTTATAATTTCCTCTATTTTAGCGAGTTCATCTACCCAAAACTCGTTTCGAGTTTTACTCAAATCTCTCTAGCTCGAGGGTATCCTCACCTTCGGAGTTCAAGATGTTGTTCGTCTCTCTCCTCCACTGCCTATTCAAAGTCTCTTCTCTTTTCCTCAACAACAACCCTATTCCTTTCAACGAGGTTGCTGATGAATTCTTTGAAAAGTACGCCAAAGAAATCCCTAAGTCACGCAAAAACTTCTCAATGACTCGGATGAAGTCGAAGCCTCGTCTTCGTGTTTCCTACTGATGAGAACCTTCTTCTCTCGAGCATTAGAGCAAAGAGAATCCGAACTCTAAGATTCTCAAGGCACTCTTTGACATTCTCGAGGGCTACGAAGTAGACCTCTTCCCCGCTATTATTGAGCGGATAGTCGTTGTGCCAGCTCAAACTAAGAAATCCACCTCTCTTCCTTTTGGGGCTCTTCTTACTTTTATTTTGAAGCAATTCAAAGTTCCCCTCCCTCGGATCCTAACGCGGTTTCGAGGCTGCCATAGTCATTGGCGGAAAAGAACTTCTTAGGTATGGATACCAGGAGACCCAACCGGGTCTCTAGGTCCATAGCTCGAACCGAGCCAACATTCCCCTCCGCCTCGACTCAAACTCAAACTCCTCTCTCTCTACCTCCTCCACCTGGTGGTGCCTCCACTTCGGGTGTTTCTCATGTCCTTTCTTCCGCCTTGTCCATCACAATAATGGACAAGATCTCCTCTATGTCCACTCGAATTTAAGGACATCCTCGGGTCATTCAAGATTGTCCTCCAATCAATGACCATCAACCAAAAAACTACTCGAGTCCCAAATCCGAGCGCAAGAAGACGTGCTTCTTAAGATGAAGGCACTCCTCAAGGAGCAGAAGGAGTTGATTGAGCTCTTCTATGAAAGGCGCTCTAAAGCGGCTCGGGGCTTGTGCAACTCGGACACATTCGAGGAGTCCTCGAGCCTCGCCAAATCTCCTTCCGGAGAGGCACAAGAAGAAGAAGAAAAGGAGACTGCGGCTGAGGCGGCTTCTTCCGAGGAGAAGTAGGAAGGAGAGAAGGATGAAGAAGAGAAGGAGGAAGAAGGAGCGAGAAAAGAAGCGCCGAGGGATTGGGTGCTCACGCTCTCCAACCGGAACTAATTAGCTTAGACAGTGAGTCCGAATGAGTCGAAGACCCTGCCGACAAAGGTCAATCGGCAGCCGTTGAACCTAAGTAAGCACCTCCCTTAGTTGAGTTCCAAGAGGATGAACCTCTAGACGACCTCGTTACGGGTCGACCACTCGGACTGAGCCCATCCCGAAGATCCCGAGTGTTGCCCCCGCCTAGAACTACCACCTCTTCTCGTTCATACCGGTGAAGGCACACCGCCTATTCATCCACCTCGACTCGATCGCTCCCACTCCACCATCCTAAATTTTTTTCTTCGCTTTATTTTTATTTTTTTTTCCGGACATACAAATTGTATCCGCTTGATACATTCTTCCTCTTTTTGTTTTTCTTTGAAAGGCAAGGAGGAGAATATCTAGATATTTGTTTGTCTTGTTGAGGGGAGTTTCTCTCACCCTTTTGTATATATTTTCTATATTTATGTGAATATTAATGAAGGTTCCGATTTCGTACTTACTGTCCGAGTTTCAATTTTTCTTAGTACATCTTACTCTGTTTATCAACTCGGTTACATACTCTTACTCGATATAATCAATACTCTTAGCTCGAATTCCTTAATTAATTTCTATGCGATATTTTATTCTCGGCTCTAACGCAATCTTAGCATAATAGCTACGATAAAATCTAAGTCCGAATTACTCTAGTTGTTTTTGTGATTCTTTCTCTAAACCCCGATATACTCTCTAAGAAAGAATGAAAACTCATAAGCTGTTTCACTAACAAAGTTTCTATCCGAGTATGGAATGCCTTTCATAAAAAGGGGAGATTGAAGACTCAAACTTTGAGTGTTTATCATTCCGAGTACTATCAAGGAATCAGGTACAAACCTCATCTCTTCTCGGTTTTGATTACAAGTCATTCTCATTAATATAGAAACTACTCGAGTTGCATATAAACTTTTCGAGTGTTACGAGATACTATTCCATATATCTTCATTCGTTTGTGACTCGACTCGAAAGCATACTCTTGATCATCAATTCACACTGATGGTTCCGAGTCACTCGGACAACACTCAGATTTATCGCATGTTCAAACAATCTCACTAATTCAAACTCGAGTCCGACTTCATATTCTAAGTTCAAGTGAATTACACCGTTAATTCAATTCTTTAAGCAAGCATGTTTTGTTTGAACTATAGTTGTCTAGATCAAGTACTCATACTATGATATTCTCTATCTAAGTTGATCTTTCTCACGACTCGACTCAAATGGAATTTGAGTATAATGAATATTAGACTCAGAAAATTCCATTCATTTCGACTCGAGATGATTATGCACATAATTATCTTAATTAAATTATTATTTGTGTCTAATCTTGGACCAAAGTATTTTATACTTTGAGAACCAAAATTGGTTTACTTTTATAGGTTATCTAAATGAGTTTATCCTACTTTTGAATTACAAAAGTAACCGGCTTCAAGACATCAAATTGCCGATAGACAAGGCTTTTTCTACTTCTAACCAAGGCCCGGACAATCGTGTCAAGGTTGTTTGTTTCCAAAACTGGAAATATTTAATGCTAAGCTTAAGGGTGGTTTCCACCCTACTTTTCGAACACCACTAGTGCATTAGGATATCCTAAGGAGTCACGAGTCGTTGCACAACGTTCACATCTCAACGGATCTTTTCGAGCGACTCGGAAGAACCGTTACAATGGTCACCAAGGATTTCTATTTAGAAGATAGTCACAACGGCTAAATCTGCTTGGTCACCTATAAATAGAAGCCAACCTTCAAGACTTGAAGATTGCTTGGAATTATTTGTCAATACACTTTACTTAAGCGAAACTCTTTGTATTCATACTCAATCTTCTATTTACAACTCTCGGTGTGTAATTCATATTTTCCGAGTTGTAAAGTCTTGTAATCGATCACAAACTTTGTTTCTTAGTTTATGAGTAAGGTCCCTTGACTAAGCTGTAAGGGTTAACTCAGCTCGGTTTTCCAGTAACTCGTAAAGGGTACCTTAGTTAGGAAGTACTAGATCGGATAAGGGAACTTCGAGTCTAGGAAAACATTGTAAGGAATTGTCTAAGGGAGCAATTCTGGTTGAGTCTCGTCTACTGTATTTTGTGGATTTAAAATAGTGGATTTGACTTGGTGCTTGGATTAGCACCGGCCGTGGTTTTACGCCACAGGAGGATTTCCATATAATTCCGAGTTCACACTTTTCTTAGTCCAATCTAGACACGAGACAGACCTCAAAGTTTGATTTAAACTTTAATCTTCCATTTATTGTTCAAATTTCCTCATCACCCTATTCACCCCCTCTAAGGTGACTAAGTCTCTCCAAGAGAAAACCTTCAAAGCAAACGACGTAATACGATACGGAATTAAAAGCAACCAAAACATGATAATGAAAGTGGTAAAAGTAGATGTTAAAAGCAATTTATCAACTTTCTAAAGTAACGCCTAGGAAAAGTCTGTATGAAAAATGAGAGTTTAAACTCTCTATTTATATACAAAGGCTAGGTCATAAAATGACCTAGGTTTAGGATTTAATCAACTTTCTAGAGCGGGGCAAGAACCAGCTGCAAAATTGCAGCATCGTTTTAGGTGAATTGGTAACCTGGTGGGGCGTCGGACATAAACATCACCTTTTGGAGGAAGTAAGCTCCGTATCTCAAACATATTGTCTTGGAGACAATTACGACATTTTGATGCTTTTGATCATGAAGCGCGGTATTTTAGGCTTGGAATCTCTATGTAAGCGGCGTCGGACTTCCATTAACTCCGGAGGTTTGACCTGAGCTGGGACCATTTATTTTGGTGCTAAAGGGTTCTTCATGGTTTACTAACTTCGTCGCACCAATCAATTACTCGTCCATGATCTAAACCTTCAAACAGGACTCGGGGTTTTATCATTAGGCCTACAAAATAAATACAGGAATAAAAGAGATAAGGGATGACACATTTTAGGTGTCTACGGTTAGCCCCAACTTTGGCTGGGTCTGAAAGATGAAGGGTCAAAGTAGACATTAAAGGATACGTATCCGCTTTCGTGCGTTGTTTCAAACGCCGATTGTTGCATAGCGTCCGGAATTGGTTACTCGTCAAACCTAAACTCCGAGACAAGGCTTGAACTTAATTATGTTGCATCCATTCTGAAGTCCGGTAAGATGATCTTGAGCTTGGATTGGTCGAGCCTAAAGCTCGACAAGATTTTATGATGAAACTTCGATCGTCTTTGATCCGAAGCTTATCCTAATAATCTGCTGCACTAACATGCTTGTTAGTAGATAATCATATTAACGAATGTTCAGTATTTTACCTGAATAATCCATTTAAAAATAGATCGAATATCTGATCCGCAAAAGATGACATGGTGGGTCCAAAAGGCTCCACTTGTATGCACACGATGTCAAGCATCCACTTGCCACGCCCGATGGGACTTTACAAGCTAGACCACCAGCTAAGGCTGCAAAGTCATTATCGGTGTGAAGCCACCATGCCTTGTGGTAGGCGCCAGCCAGCCTTTGGCGAGCCTAGCCTCGACGTTCGCAAGATTATCTCCTTGGTCTCCTCTTGCTTTTTTGACTTTTATCTTGTATGTTTGACATGCCTTAGCCGAATGGGTCTATAAAGTGGGAGTTTAGTGTGTTCATTTTGCACACTTCCTTTACTTCTTGCTTTCTCTAGTTGTGCTCTTATTGTGCTCTTGTTTTGCTTTTTGAGAAAACTAATTGGTTTTTAAAACACACCTCTCCAAATATGTTTAGAGGAAAGGCTCATCCAAGCTGGGAGAACCAGAGCCCGAAGTTGGTCCATGATAACTTCTTAGAGCGAGAGTGGCAACCCCCATGATGAATGGAGCCCAAACGATCTCTTAGTGGAGGTTGAGAACCATGTATTTTCACTCACTATTACTCCATCGGTAAGCTTAGTGGCTTAAACCTCTAGATTTGCGTACTTAGAGTAGTACTTCTACTAAAAATATCTTGTTGGATTTTCATCTTGTAGAAAGGTTCCATTCGGAGTAGCAGGGTCATTCCGAAGTTTATAGAGACATGTAGAGAGACGAACTACCTTTTAGAAGATGTCATGAATAATGCCAGGTTTGGTTCCTTTTGATTTTGTTGTCTTGTCGGGTTTAGTCTTCTCGAGGGAGCCTTTAGTCTACGACCGGAACTTGTGTAAAAATCATCACTATTTACGTCATCTCTTTGGTCCCATAGCTAGTAGATTTCCTTGAGAGAACTTCTTTAAATACACCCTTCTTTTCGATGCTTTTGAGGATGTTGAGTTTTGGGCTTGACATATGCCTCAATAACAACTCCGAGTAATTCTGGCTCTCTTGCTAAGCACTTCCATTTTTCTAACCAAGCCTTAAAAGTACATGTCCACTATTTGGTGAACTTAGCGGACCTAGATAGGATTAGATACCTTAACCGGGAGCACCCGCCTATACTTGCCTTATAAGGGGTCTATGCTAAAGGTGAGGCATACCAAAGGCGAAGATTTAACAAACTATCTTGCCTTGCGTGGCTTGTGGAAGATTATTGAGGTACGCTCCATTTCATCTCTTAATACCAAAGTATTTTTATCTCGTATGGATAATAAATCTCACTAATCTTTGCAAAATTATAGCCATGGTTGTATGAGTATTTCCCGTACCTTTCGCTCGGTTCAACGAATCACCCTTTATTTCCAGCGTCCATATCATGGGGAAAAATCTATCTTTAACAACCCAAAGCCCATGACCTTGGCTTCTTGATATCCGTTCTCAACCGCGTGGCTTCAGTATGTCACTTTTAAGCTTTAAATTTAACTCAAAATATGTGCAAAAAAATTTTCTCACTTCTCAACCGGCTGCCCTGACCCATGGCCTATGGTGGGCCTTCCGGGTTCGACCATGGCCGGCGCCTGCCTAAGCTGGGTGTTTTATTCCCTTTTTTTATTTTTGGGTTGCATATTTATGGTCCTGTGTGTATAGGCCAATTTCCATCCATGGGCCCAGTTTCAAATCCCTCATAATGTTGGTGTTGCACGGGAATTGAGTGAAAGAAGGATCTTATTTGAAGGTCCTTTTGGGTTCCGATGGGACCTTGGCGAGCGAGTCACATCACAAATCTGCTTCAACATATGACCTCCATTCGTTACTTACGATCCGCCTTAGACCATGTTTTATTTTTGCTCCCTTTCTCAACAAGAGAAAGAAGAAGCGACTACCGGGTATTCTTATACCCGGTTTCGAACTTATACACCTCTTATGCTCACCACTTGGGATGGATTATGATTCGATTGGTGAGTTTTCATCTCTTTTTCCTATTTTGTAGTTGAATTTCTTGTATAGAAATTAACTTCATCTTTTGTAGCTCCTTTCGAAGGATATCCATATTCCAAGTCTCGATGTGGATGTTTCTCAACCCGAGGAATCCTTATGCTACATAAGGATTCCTCAAGTTCCCGAAAAGGAATGTGTGGGGCATCCTCTCTCTAGGAATTGGTAAGGGCTAAGAGTTTTATGTTCTTTACTTTTAGTTGCATGCTAAAAGTGTCTTACTAACACCATTAAATCTTTATAGTATGATTGGGAGCAATCTCGGACCATATCCGTCGGATTCCAATTTTCCCTTAGAGGTATCCGGGACTTATTCTCTCGGAAGACTTTCCAAACCTTCCGGGTGAGTCTTAGTTAGTGTAAATGCTAACTTTATTGAGCTTTTAGCAAAAAATGCTAATTTCTCCATTGTTTTGTAGAGGCATCGATCTAGAACATCTTAATCGAGTAGCTTCCTTGGTGGCTCAGGAGCTCAAGTGCATTCAACTAGCCAACAAATGCTCTCTGGTAGTATGGCTAGAGCGGGTACTTCCTGGCGCTCTTCACGGCGTGCACATCATCGGAGTGCTTTTGAAACGGGGCCTAGTTCTTTCGGGCCTAGTTTTTCCGGTCGTTGAGGCCTAGCTTTTCCGAAGAGTGTATGGATATCCCATCTCTTCAAGCACTTGATCGTCATAGGAACCCGATTAACTTCACCCGGATGTCCTATAGTAGGCCTTCTCATGGAGCTTGTGAATCTTCGGACATGGGACTAGCTCTTCACAAGGTGGTAGAGACAGTCGGTTCTCCACATTCATCTTGGAGGACTTTGGCAATTATCTCTTTAATGATGCTTCCGATGACGAGGATTAGTCAATCTCTTGTAAGGTGCTTTTGTTTTTAATATTTTGTAAAATTTTGACTTTATGCAATAGATGAATGCGAAGACTCGATTCTAAAAATGCTCTCTTTTATTAATATGATGCAAAACATTCTAAGGGAAATTACAAAGACAAATAGAAAAAATTGCACTAGCCCCATTCCCTCCAAAAGAAAATAATAAATGAAAAAGAAGAAATTATAAGTGCACGGTCCAAAAATAATTGGGAAAGGCCGAGATAGGCTAAAGGCGTGAAACACTAAATGGCCTAAGGATTTGCTCGGCTGAAGAAGAGGCAGACCGGTCGATCAGGCGGGTCTAGCCGTTGCTCGCCTTGTAGGAGATCCATGCACTCGGTGATCTTTAGTGGTGCAGTGCAATAGGACTCGAACCGAAAGCTGCTATAAATTGGACCCTTGTTAGATACCGAAAATCATGCTTTCGAAACTGCTTTTGTAATTCTCTTAGAAAAAACAATTCCTAAAAAAATCCCAGTGCCTTCAATTCCCTTCTATTTTCAAAGATGAATTACATGACTAAGTTATCATGTTGGATGTATGAGATGTCAAATATTGATAGGATAGGATTGTCCCAATACGAATCGAACACCTTATTCAATGTACGACAAGTGAAAGTTTATTGGACTTTCGAAAAGGTCGTTGTGGCCTACTGGGATTCACATTACCACATTTTCAGGTTTGGGGATAAGGAATTGTGTCCCCGATCGAAGAGTTTGATGTTATCCTAGGCATTCAACATCGTACAAAACCTGTTATGGCCAAATCCTCTTAAAACATGCATGAAACCTACAAGCGCCTTCGAAGCTGAACAATAGGAATCTAGGTTTGATTCTTATTGGGGATCAAGTGGACTTAATGAATCTGATGAAGCATTACCGCTTGATGTACTCGTCAAAATTTGTTCTTATTCCGAGACGTCCAGCTATCATCATCCGTCCGATAGGTGGTTTCCTGGTAGTAGGAGGCCACGGAGATATGGCTCCTACTGCATTACTAAGCTTTGCTTGAGCAATTAGAGGACCACTTGTTCTCTTACTCCTATAATTGTCACTGAAGCCATTATAGGGCTCGACCGGGTCGAAGCCAATCTAGACAAAGATTTCGCTAGCGACCCCTGTTATTGCAAGTAAGCAAAATAAATTGAAAGTTAGCTCTTGGAGAGACTATGTCACCCTAGAGGGGGTGAATAGGGTGATGATGAAATTTGCTTCGATTAAAGAATAAATTCGTCCGAGTAGAGTTGGAGTCACGGATCAACTCGGAAAAGACCCGACTCGAAATCGGCAAAGCATATAGAAGCGGAATAGATCGAATAAGTAAACAATCCGAGTCTAGAATGTACTCGAAAACTAGTAACACGTAAAGTACGTGGAAACCCTCCTGGGGCGGAAAACCACGGACCGTGCTAATCCAAGCACGAAGTCAAATCCACTATTTTGAATCCACAAAATACGGTAGGTCGACTCAACCCGAGTTGCTCCCTTAGACAACTCCTTACAAGTTTTTCCTAGACTCGAAATTCCCTTATCCGATCTAGTACTTCCTAGCTGAGATAACCCTTACAGCTAGGGACAACCGAGCTGACTTAACCTTTACAGCTCGGTCAAGGGACCTTACTTAGAGAGTAAGAACAGAGTTTATAACTAAGTACAAGACCTTACAACTCAGAATATAATGAAATATGGAATTGGAGTTGTAAGTAGAAGATTAAGAATGAATACAATGACTTTTGATCAAGTATGTATTTTTACAATTGGTTCAAGCAATCTTCAAGTCTTGAGATTTGGCTTTATTTATGGATGACCAAGCAGCTTAGTCTGTTGTGTCCATCTTCCGAGTAGAAGTTCCTTTATGATCGTTGTGTAGGATTTTCCGAGTCACTCGAAAAATATCCGTTGAAATATGAACGTTAGACAACGGCTCTTGACTCCCTTGGAGAGCCTAAAACCACCGGCAGTGTCTATAAAAGTAAGGTGGAAACCATCGATGAGCTTAGTGTTGCATATTTCCATTTCTGGATACGAGAGAACCCCGACACGATGTGTCGGGGTTAGGTCGGAGGTGGAAAAGCCTTGTCTCGCTAGTGATTTGACGTTTTGAAGTCGGTTACTTTTGTAATTCAAATTTAAGATGGCCTCGTTTGAATCACCTACAAAAGTAAATCAATTTGGTTCTCAAAGTATAAAATACTTTGGTCCAAGATTAGACACAGATAATGATATAATTAAGAGAATTAAGTGACTAATTATCCGGGTCGGAAAAGGAATGGAATTTTCCGAGTCTAATATTCATGATACTCAAAATCTCATCTGAGTCGGTCTAAACGAGAATCAAGTTAACTAAAGAATATAAGAGGGAATAAACTTGATCTAGACTAAGCATGATTCAAACTAGAAGCCCTGCCACTTTCAGAATAAGACCTGTAATATGAAGTCAATCCCGACTACGGTTATACGAATACTAGCGTTTGAACATACAATAATTCTAAGTGATCAGTGACTCGGAACCGAATGTAACATAGTGAATGCGAGATATGCTTTCCGAGTCACACGAGTCATGCATAAATACATGAAATAATTTCTATAACACTTAGAGAAAATACTATATCACTCAGAAAAGTTTCTAAGGCACAGGGAATGACTTGGAATCGAAACTTTATAAGTGAGAAAATCTCATACCCGATTCCCTTGATAGAACACGGAAAAGTGAGATGTAAAGTCCGAGTCTTCAATCTCCCCTTTTGGATGAAAGGCATTCCATACTTAGACAGAAACTTTGTTAGTGATATAGATCTGCTTTTGCAAACTTTGCGCAAAAAGTAAGGCAAGGTTGCATAGCGTAAACTAAGTTAGAGCATAATGAAGTATCGATACATGAAACAACAAAATATATACTCATCAATTATCAATGAAAAGCATTTATTGTAGAGATGATGCTAAGTAAGAGAACATTTCGTAAATGCTTGCATTTATCATTGTACTCAGCGAATTGGAACAAAATACATAAGTTCATTGAATTGAAAGAAAATATGTACAGAGTGAGAGAGAGAGAGACTCCCCTAGACAAGACAACAAATTTTCTATCTATTCTCCCCTTGCCTTTCAGCCAAAAAAAACAAAAAGAATGGGAAGAATACAAGAAGTACAAGTTTGATGTCCGGATAAAAACCGTAAATAAAAGATGAAAAAATTAAGAAGGGGATGGGTTTGTCCGAGTGGAAGAAGAAGGACGAGTGGAGCGCCGACGCCGATACGATCTTGACGATGTGCTTGAGTGCGGTGGGGGAGGACATGGATCTCTGGCAAAGGCTCGGCTCCGAGTGGCCGACCCGGAACGAGGGGATCCAGAGGTTCATCCTCTTGGAACTCGTCGGCTGGAAGGGTCCGCTCGAGCCTAACTCGCTGCGGATTGTCCTTGTGCAGCGAAGGTCTTTTACCCACTCGGATCTGCCGTCCGAGCCGATCACTTCCGGTTGAGCTTTAGGAGCACTTAGACCCTCGGTTGTTGCTCCTTGTTCTTCCTTTGTTCCTCCCCTTGGCCGGAAGGAGCTGCCTCGGCCGCGAGCTCCTCGGCTTCGCTTCTTCTCGGATCTTCTTCTTCATCGTCGCCTCTATCCGAGGAGGTCTTGGCCGGGCTTGAGGATTCTTCGGATGTGTCCGAGTCGCCTTGGTCTTGAGCTGCCTTGGACCGTCTCTCCTGGAGAAGCTCTATCGGCTCCTCTCGCTCCTTCACCAAGGCCTTCATCTCAATCAGCGAGTTCTCGCTACTCTCGGATTTGAGACTCGGGCAATTTTTCGGTTTATGGTCATAGATCGAAAGACAGTCTTGAATGACCGGAGTATGTCCTTGAGTTCCAAGGACACAGAGCTGATTTTGTCCATAAAGGCGGAGGGCAAAATGGAAGGGAGAGTCTTAGAAGCACCTGAGGTGGAAGCACCACCAGGTGGGGCAGGAAGAGAAAGGGGGACATCTTTCCGAGTCCGAGGCGAAGAAGATGGCCTCAGCTCTAAGTTGTGTACCCATATACCAGGTTGGGTCTCCTAGTAGCCATACCCCGAAGTTCCTTTTTGTCGACAACAACGACAACCTTAGAAACAGACGTTTGGGTCCGAGGGAAGAGGAACTTTGAATTGTTTGAAAGCAAGGGTGAGAAGAACACCGAAAGGAAGAGGGGTGGTCTTCTTGTTTTGGAGTTGAGCTGGCACAGCTGCCATTTGCTCAATTATGGAGGGAAAGAGGTCTACTTCGTCGCCCTCGAGAATGTCAAAAGAGCTTTGAGGTGCTTGGAGTTAGGGTTCTCCTTGCTAGAGTGCTGAAAGAAGAAGGTTCTCATCAGCGAGAAACACGAAGACGTGCTTCGACCTTAGCCGAGTCACGTAAAATTTTTGCATGACCCAGCGATCTCTTTGGCATACTTTTCAAAGAAGTCGTCGACGACCTCGGTGAAAGGAATTGGATTCCTGTTCAAGAAGAGACAAGAGACCTTGAACAGGACGATGGAGACGGGAAGTGTTTATGTGAACTGTTATGTTCCGAACCCCGGAGGTTAGAACACCTTCGTAGCTGGTGAGATGAGTGTAAAACTCATATACGAGTTCGGGGTATATGAACTCGCTAAATCAAAGAAAATTATAGACCTCGGTTGATTGGATGTGAGGCAACCACGAAAATTTGGTGGTTGGAAAGAACTTATCATCCAGAGTGCAAGATGTCGGGTGACGAGAGGTTTAGAAGTGGAAGGGCCTTCTTGGCTTTTGTGCGGGGCTTCTTTGTAGAGGAGCCGAGAAAGTCGAGGTGAGAACCTCTTTTTGTCATCTTTGAGGAAAAAGAGAGAATAGGAAGGCTTGAGAAGGATAAGGAAAGAAGAACTCGAAGAGAGAAAAAAATAAGGAGTGGAAGAAAGAGTTGAGAGCAAGCTGAGCTTACTTGAGATGATCTCCACGAAGCTTGAAATTACCGTAAGTCGCCGTAGACGCAGAGAGCTTGTGCGCGAAGTTTTGATTTCGAGAGAGAGAGTAAGCGAAAAATAAAGTAACGACATGAAGGAGAATAGTCGCTATTTATAGGAAAATAATCGTCCTTCGATATCCATTCCGACTCGGCTCTTTCATTAGTCACCTCGGACTCAGTGTGACGGTTCCCTTCTTCAACGGTTAGAATTTTAGCGGTTATCTCCCAACGGCTAGTTGTCCGATCATAAGCGAGAGAGAGAGAGAAAGATTTTGAAAAATAACTTCGAAATTCTCCACTTTTCTAGAGATGATTTCGAGAGAATTGATGTCCATTTTTCTCAACGACTAAGTCCGACTTCAGCTAAGTTTCGATTGACTCGAAACTGGAAGCATATAATAACTATCGGCTCGAGTTATCACTAAGTCAATCGAACTAATGGTTATCAACGAGTTGTAAATACATAACACATAATCATGTAATGAGATTTTCACATAGAAAGCACATAATCGTGCATTTATCATACCAAGCTCATTCCTAATAAAAACAAAACTGGTCCTCATCAAGAGGCTTAGTAAAGATATCGGCTAGTTGAAGATTGGTAGGAATGAAATTGAGTTCAATATCACCTTTCTCGGAATGGTCTCTTAAGAAATGATACCTGACCTCAATGTGCTTTGTCTTTAAGTGCTTGAACTGGATTTTTGGTGATGCTAATTACACTCGATTGTCACACTTGATTGGAACCGATTTGAAAGAAAGTCCAAGATCTCTCAAGTGGTGCTTTATCCATAAGATCCGAGTGTAGCAAGCTCCAGCTGCAATATACTCAGCCTCGGCAGTTGATAGAGCTACTGAGTTTTGCTTCTTTGAGCGCCAAGATATTAAGGATTGACCCGAAATTGGCAAGCTCCTGAAGTGCTCTTTCTATCAACTTTGTATCCAGCGTAATCAGCATCCGAGTATCTAGTGAGAGTCGGTTCGAGTCTCTTGAGTACCACGAGACCTAAATTCCGAGTCCCTGCAAGATATCTAAATATTCTCTTCACCGCAATGAGATGTGATTCTTTTGGATTAGCTTGAAATCTTGCACATAGACGGACACTAAACATTATGTCCGGTCTACTCAAAGTAAGATATACTAAAGATCCAATCATACCTCGATAGAGTTTCGATCTATTGCTTTACCTTTCTCGTCCGAATCAAGTTTTATGTCTGTTGCTCATAGGTGTAGCTGCGTGCTTTGCATCTTGGAGTTTATATTTTTCAGCAGCTCCTTGGTGTACTTTGATTGATGGACATAGATTCCATCTTTGTCTTGCTTGATTTGTAGACCAAAAAAGAAATTGAGTTCTCCCATCATACTCATTTGGAATTCTGTCTCATTAACTCGGAAAAGTCTCGACACAGAATTTCTTTAGTAGCTCCAAAAATTATATCATCAACATATATCCGAGCGATAAGGAAATATTTCCCTTCGGTTTTTATGAAGAGAGTCTTGTCGATCCGACCTCTTCTAAAATCATTTTGAGCCAAGAAATTGCTCGAGTCTTTCATACCAAGCTCTGGGAGCTTGTTTAAGACCATAAAGAGCTTTTGAAGTTTGAAAACATGATTTGGAAATTCTTAGTTTTCAAAACCAGGGGCTGCTCAACATAGACTTCCTCTTCGATAAAACCATTGAGAAAAGCACACTTAACATCCATTTGATATAACTTGATATTCATGCTAGATGCAAATGCCAACGAGATTCTAATGGCTTCAATTCGGCAACAGGTGCAAAGGTTTCCCCACAATCAATCCCTTCTTCCTGATTGTAACCTTGAGCCACAAGTCTAGCCTTGTTTCGACTACCAACCCACCTTCATCCAGTTTGTTCTTGTAAACCCATTTGGTTCCTATGACTGGGTGGTCGGAAGGTCGTTTGGTCGAGTCCGGACTTAGTTTCTTTCGAATTGATTGAGTTCCTCTAGCATGGCCTCGACCCATTCAGGTTTATTTAGGGCCTCTAGTGCATTTTTGGGTTCGAGTTAATGAAATGAATGCAGTGAATGCACACAGATTCTGAAGAGAGGAACGAGTTCTTACCCCACTTGCTGATATCGGATAATATGTTTTCTAGTGGATGACTAGAAGCATATTTGAATGCTCTACTCGTCCTTTGGTTCACCGATTTGTAGGCTGAATTGGTTGACCTTTGGAAGTTTGTTCCGAGTGAACTTGTTTATCGGTTTGTCCTTCATCATTCTAAGTCTGGTTCTTAAGTTGTCTCGTTTTGAGTCATATTATTCTGAGTCGCTTCATTCCGAGCTGGTTGGGTTTGAATCCTGATAGACACAGCTTTATTATCATCTTCTATGCTGAGCTTCGGATCCGAGAATGATAATTCGCTGGGTTTTTCCTGTTCAATCTCATCAAACATAATGTGGATGCTTTCTTCCACTTTTTTAGTTCTCTTATTGAAAATGCGATAAGTCTTACCGATAGATGAATAACCTAGAAAAATACCTTCATCCGACCGAGCATCAAACTTGGTCGAGCGATCCTTACCATTGTTATAAACAAAACACTTACATCCAAAGAGTTTGAAATAAGAAATATTGGGTTTCTTCCCTTTGTAGAGCTCATAAGGTGTTTTCTTCGTAATGGGTCCGATGAGGCATCCGTTCAGCGTGTAGTTAGTCTGTGTTGACTGTCTCAACCCGGAAATAGTAGGGTAGATTGTGCTCAATTATCATTGTCCTAGCTATTTCTTCAAGAGTTCTGTTCTTTCTCTCCACTACTCCATTCTCGTTGAGGCATCTATTCAGCGTGTAGTTAGTCTGTGTTGACTGTCTCAACCCGTAAATAGTAAGGTAGATTGTGCTCAATTATCATTGTCCTAGCTATTTCTTCAAGAGTTCTGTTCTTTCTCTCCACTACTCCATTCTATGGAGGAGTTCTTGGTGCTGAGAAGTTGTGAGAGATACCATTCTTGTCGCAAAACTCCGACAATTCCGAGTAGTCGAACTCCCTTCCATGGTCGGTTCGAATTCTCCGGATCTCGAGTCCGAGACTCAACTTGGATTTTTCTGCAGAGCTTGTTGAACTCCTTGAATGCTTCATTTTTGTGCTTGAGAAAATGCACCCAGGTAAATCGTGAGTAATCATCAATAATAACGAGTACATATGATTTACCTCCGAGGCTCTTAACAAGGATTTCACCATATAAGTCCATATGTAGCAGTTCAAGCACTTTGGATGTGGAAACTGTCTTCAGAGATTTGAATGATGATCCGACTTGTTTCCCTCTTATGCGAGCTTCATAAACTTTGTCTTTCTTGAAAGCACAATTGGGCAATCCTCCGACTAAACCATGAGATGCCAATTTCTTAATAGTATGCATGCTAACATGGCCTAATCTACGATGTCATTTCCATGAGTCATCATGAAGTAATGCTTTTAAGCAAGATCGATTTTGACCAGGGTCGAGAGAGGAATAATGTAAGTGTTACTTGATCTCTTACCTGCGAGTTTGATCTCCTTGGTAGTGTCATCGGAAATGTAACAGTTGGTTTGAGTGAATCTTACCTCTTGACCTTTATCGCACAGTTGAGATATGCTAAGTAGGTTATACTTTAACCCCTTGACAAGGTAAACTGGGCTGACTAGATTGGTTCCCTTTCCAATCTTGCCTATCCCAATTATCTTGCCTTTGTTGTCATCTCCAAAAGTGACTTTTCCTCCTTTGTACTCTTCTAACTCATAAAAGAGTCCTAAGTCTCCTAACATATGGCGTGAGCATGCACTCGTCAAGATACCAATGTCCTTTGGATCTTTTCCGAGTAACCTACAAAACAGAGACAAACTAACCCTTCTCACTTCCTCTAACGAACCCAGTAACACTCTTTACCGAGGTCCTTTTCGAGGAAGAAGGTTTTTCGAACCCGATTTGAATGACTTTGGGTCTAGTCCGATTTTGAGTCTTCTATTTAGAGAACCGAGTCTCGTGTCTCTTTCTTTTGAAAGATTTTTCTTTTTGAAAATGATGGAGATGGTTTTCTCCTATAAACTAGTCCGGGCTCAGTCCTTTTTCTTTCTTATGAGTAGGACCGTGCTCAGCTTTCCTGAACTTTACAGTTCCGGAATCCTTCGTGCAAAGTTCCGAGTAGGAATTGGATTCCTTCTCTTTGTTAAAACCAAGACCTTCTTTTTGAAGGAGACACATTGAGATCCCAAGAGCATGTCAAGGTTTTTTTACCTTGAGTAAACTTTAAA
Organism: Talinum fruticosum; assembly: GCA_021018815.1. NCBI lineage: Eukaryota > Viridiplantae > Streptophyta > Magnoliopsida > Caryophyllales > Talinaceae > Talinum > Talinum fruticosum. The sequence continues at coordinate 2,502,187 of JAITYX010000070.1, read as the reverse complement.
ACAAGATCTTGAGATGTTTTCTTCTGGCTCCATCTTGAATAGCTCATATTTATGAAGATATTGGCTTATCTTCGCTTGTCCGACCTGGCTTGTACCTTCGTAAGTGTTGACCAGGGTGTCCCACACTTCTTTGGCTGTATCACGAGCGGACACTCGGTTGTATTCTTCTCACTGATGGTGCACATAAGAATGTTCATAGCCTTGAAGTTCTTTCGAACTTTTCAGCTTCATCGGCTATGAACTCAGCCTTTGTTTTGGGCACAATTCTTGTTTCTTCTATCTACATGGGAAGGTAGTTTCCTTCTTGTATGATGTTCCGGACATCTTCATCATGATCCAACAGGAAACATTCCATGAGTTTCTTCCAAGTGCACAAAGTTGGATCCTTTGAACTTTGGTGGTCTCGCTGGAAGATCTTCCTTCATCGAACTCTCCATTGTTCTAAGCCAATTGAAAGTTAGCTCTTAGAGAGACTAAGTCACCCTAGAGGGGGTGAATAGGGTGATGATGAAATTTGCTTTTGATTAAAGAATAAATTCGTCCGAGTAGAGTTGGAGTCACGGATCAACTCGAAAAGACCCGACTCATAAATCGAGTAAAGCATATAGAAGCAGAATACACTTGGACAAGTAAACAATCTAAGTCTAGAATGTACTCGGAAAACTAGTAACACGGAAAGTAGGTGGAAACCCTCCTGGGGTAGAAAACCACGGACCGTGCTAATCCAAGCACGAAGTCAAATCGACTATTTTGAATCCACAAAATACAGTAGAATGACTCAACCCGAGTTGCTCCCTTAGATAACTCCTTACAAGTTTTTCCTAGACTCGAAATTCCCTTATCTCGATCTAGTACTTCCTAGCTGAGATAACCCTTACAGCTAGGGACAACTGAGCTGACTTAACCTTTACAGACTCAATCAAGGGACCTTACTTAGAGAGTAAGAAGAGAGTTTATAACTAAGTACAAGACCTTACAACTCGAATATAATGAAATATGGAATTGGAGTTGTAAGTAGAAGATTAAGAATGAATACAATGACTTTTGATCAAGTATGTATTTTTATAATTGGTTCGAGTAATCTTCAAGTCTTGAGATTTGGCTTCTATTGATGGATGACCAAGCGGCTTAGCCGTTGTGTCCATCTTCCGACTGGAAGTTCCTTTATAACCGTTGTGTAGGATTTTCCGAGTCACTCGGAAAATATCCGTTGAAATATGAACGTTAGACAACGGCTCTTGACTCCCTTGGAAGCGCTTAAAACCACTGGCCTCGTTTGAATCACCAACAAAAGTAAATCAATTTGGTTCTCAAAGTATAAAATACTTTGGTCCAAGATTAGACACATATAATGATATAATTAAGATAATTAAGTGACTAATTATCCGGGTCGGAAAAGGAATGGAATTTTCTAAGTCTAATATTCATGATACTCAAAATCTCATCCGAGTCGGTCTAAACGAGAATCAAGTTAACTAAAGAATATCGGAGGGAATAAACTTGACCTAGGCCGAGCATGATTAAAACTAGAAGCGCCGACTCTTTCGGAATAAGACACTGTAATATGAAGTCGAGTCCCGAGTACGGTTATACGAATACTAGCGTTTGAACATGCGATAATTCTAAGTGATGAGTGACTCGGAACCGAGCGTAACATAGTGAATGCGGATATGCTTTCCGAGTCACACGAGTCATGCATAAATACATGAAATAATTTCTATAACACTTAGAGAAAATACTATATCACTCAGAAAAGTTTCTAAGGCACGAGGAATGACTTGGAATCAAAAGTTTATAAGTGAGAAAATCTTATACCTGATTACCTTGATAGAACTCGGAAAAGTGAGATGTAAATTCCGAGTCTTCATAAATAATAACCAGGACCAACCGGTGAGACTAGGTCGGCAGCGCCGACCATGGGGTGGCGATGCGGCACCACCGACGCTAAAAAGCCTCCGATTTTTTCTCTCTGTTGAGGTCTGTAAATAAGGTTGAATTCGACCATTCAGGACTCTTCCGATTTTTTCTATCTGTTGTATGCAAATTTGGTTAATGGAGCATCTGCAATTGCTATAGGCTCCTACGGACGTGTACGCCTACCTTGCTATACATTTCTCTCAGCGGAAGCGATTAGATGTGGTAATTGATCACTCGACTTCCTAGTGGGAGTCGTGGCTTAAGAACCATAGTAGTACTTGTCGAATGGTACATTAAACACTATAAAGTGTCAAAATTTAGGACACATACTCGGACAAAGTACGCTCGTTGGTCCTAAAAACCAACACATACTACTTCCCTAACCGTGTCTTACGAAAAATGAGATGAGAGCAGAGCGAGTTCTAAGCAAGTTCGGACAACATACTTTGTTTGGCTCGCTTCGTTCGAACTCTTTGAAGGTTTTGGCAGTTCTAGGCAAGTTAAGTCATGACTTGAGTATTGGATGAACATGCCGAAGTTGTTGAAACCTGTAGATGAATGGACCACTACGATATATGTATATTATCTAGGGTGGATAACGGAAATAGACCCAAAATGTTGCAAGACATCGAAGACCTTATAGCTGGATCCCCAAGGAGCCATTTTCGCTGCTGCACCACTCCAAATTCACAAAGCAAGCCCTCGGATTGATGAACAAGCCCATATAAGGGAATCCGAGGCTAAGGTATTTGAAGAGAGAAGCGCTCACAGGATTAAAGAGCTAAAGAAGCGCACCTAGGATGACGCTGCTGAGTTTAGCGATCGAAACGGAAGAAAGTGAAGATAGATTAGGGCTTAATTTTTAGAGAGAATATTTAGGAGAAATAAAAGAACTTTAGGAAGTTTTACCTCTTTAGAACAGCTTTGTCTTTTTCAAGTAGTGTGCTTGTTTCTTTATTTTCCTTTTATTAGCTATGTATTCCGGTAAGTAGTAGGCTTACCTTTTACTAATAAAAGTAAAAAGTAAGTTTTATGCTCACTTTTATGCTTTATTATTAGTTTTCATCGCTCACTTAGAGGAGTAAAGAAATTTAGTCAACCTAATTGGATCGTCCAATTAATCAAAATAATTAAAGAATTAATTAAACGCATGGACCATCTAGTTGGACTACCCAAAATAGAATAACAATCAAGTAAATAAGCGGACCGTCCGATTGGACCATCGAAACAAATAATTACGTAAATAGTGCCAAGGAGATTGCCCGATTTGGCCAGCCCACCGCTATCCGGGTGGTGGCTCAGTGCTCGCCATAGCATGGCCTAGTTGGGCCGAGCTTGGCCCGTTACGCCATCCGTTTAGTTAACATGCTACACGTAGTATTTCTTTAGTTGATCCAAGTTTGTGTACTTGGAAGATCTCTTCACCATCCAAATCAATCAATTTTACTTGCTCCTCCCGGTAGTATTTGAGTATTGTACAAATGGGCCCGGCCGATTAGGCCTAAATTTCCTCGGGGATCCCGAATTGATGCCCTAATCTCTTTAAGGACAAAATCCCCAACCTGTAGACATTGAGGCTTCACTTTCTATTAAATTCCCTTGATATACGTGCCTGGTATATTTGGACATTATGTAAGGCATTCGGACGCCTTTCATCCAAAGAACACTAACTCTTTGTAGCATGCTTTGGCTCATTCTACTTCGGAATCTAACTCTCAAGCAATGATCCGTAATGAGGGAATGACAATTTCCGTTGGAAGGACTCGCTTCCATGCCATACACTAGGGAGTAGGGTGTTGCTCCCGCTGAGGTCCCGATGGATGTCCGATAGCCCCATAAAGCGAAGGATAGCTTGTCGGACCTATCTTTATAGATGACAACCATCTTTTCTACTATTTTGCGGATAATTTTGTTAGCAGCCTCGACTACTCGCATTGGTACGAGGACGATAGGGAGAAGATTTGTGATGTTTGATCTTGTACTTCTCTAGTAGATCTGTTACTTCCTTCTTGAAGTGACTACCATGGTCACTCGATCGGTTCATGGGGCACCCCATATCGACAAATGATGTTTCGGGTGATGAACTTCGCTACGTGTTTTGACGTTAAGGTGGCGAAAGAGGTCGCTTCTACCCATTTGGTCAAGTAGTCAATTGTAACTAACACAAATTTATGACCACCCATACCTTTAGGGGTTACTTTACGAATGATATCGATGCCCTGACCGAGAATGGCTAGGGTGATACAAGTGTTGTGAGAAACAATGGTGGCTAGTGTTGTAAATTTGCATATACTCGACGCTTGTGGCACCTCTTGACAAATTCATGGAAGTTTGCTGCCATGGTCGACCGAGTAGTACCCTAGCCTTTGAATTTTCTGAACCAACATCCTTCCATTCATATAGGGTCCACATTCCCCACCATGAATTTCATCCATGATGCGCTCTGCTTTGTGTTGGTTGACACAAAGTGAGATGATCCCTGTGTTGGTTTTCTTATACTACTGTCCTTGGTTGATAAAAGACTAGGCCGCTAGCATCCCGATGGCTTCGTTGGGCTCTAGGCGTGGAGTCCAATGAATATTCTTGTTTATACGAGATATTAATAGATGTCATGGTACCAACTGGTTTGGTCGGTACTAGACACTTCTAGTGTGTATACGTGCGAGGCCGACTCCATCGTTTTATGTGGATGGGCATTGAATGAATGTCGTTAAGGATATTAATCATGGATGTAAATTTAGCTAAAGCATCCGCGAATTGGTTGTGATCCCTAGAAAGGTAGGTATATGAAATTCTTTCAAAATGTTTTGATAGTTCAATCAAATGAGCCCGGTAGGGTACTAAGGCTTCACTACGTACCTTTCATTTTTGCGAGATTTGATTAATGATCAAACCGGAGTCACCAGAAACCCCGATGCTCTTGGCCCCGATCTCTATGACAACTTGAAGTATTGTGATGCATGTTTCATATTCCACGACGTTGTTGGTGACCTCAAAATCAAGCTTGACTTAAATGCGAGTATGTGCTCCCTCCGGCGAGACTAGAAGGATCCCTACTCCAAAGCCCTTCGATTGGAAGCATCGTCAAAGTACATTGTCCACAGATCCACCTCCACTTGTAAGATATTTTCATCCGGGAAGTCAAGGTGCTTGGGTTGTGATTCAGTTATAGGTAGATCGGCTAGGAATTCCGACATTACCCTTCCTTTGATCACTTTTTGAGAGACATACTTGAGTTCAAATTCGATAGCATGATTGTCCATCTAGCTATCTTACTGCTAATAGTTGGTTGCTCAAGGATGTATTTAATGGGATCCATTGGTGCTACCACATGTATCGTGTGGGCCAACATGTAGTCCCTAAGCTTCTTAGTAGCCCATATTAATGCCAACAATGTCTTCTTTAATGGCATGTATCTAGTCTCATAATCTAAGAATTTCTTGCTTAGATAATATACCGCGTATTTTTCTTTTCTGTCTCGTTGAGCTAGCATGTCATTGAAGAATTTTCTAGTCTCATTGAGCTTAGATAATATACCATGTATCTAGTCTCCCGAAGAATTTTCTAAGGTCGGGTAATTGCCCTACCCTATCTTTGGATTTAATTATCATGTCATCAACATAGACTTCGACTTTGTTGTGGATCATATTGTGCAATAGTGTTGTAGTCTGCTCTCTAATATGTTGCGCCAACATTCTTGAGCCTAAACAAGCATTGCCACAAAACAAGTACGTCCCCATTGAGTGATGAAGGTCGTCTTCTCCATGTCTTCTTCGGCCATCTTCACCTAATTGCACCTAGCATACCAATCCACAAATGAGAGTAAGGCATATCCTGCTGCATTATCTACAAGGATGTCGATATGGGGGATCGAGAAGTCATCTTTGGGACTTGCCTTGTTTAAATCCCTGAAATCGATGCGTATCCGAACCCCGCCATCTTTCTTCGGAACCAATACTATGTTTACTACCCACCGAGGGTAGTGGAACTAATTTGATGAACCTAACCTCTAACTTCTTCTAAACCTCTTCCTTAATCTTCGATGCCCATTCCGGTGTAATCCTTTGGAGCTTACGCTTAACTAGCTTGGCATTTTTATAAAGTGGAATTTTGTGTTCTACTATACTTGGATCTATCCCAACGATATCATTAGAGGACCATGCAAAGACATCTATGAATTCTGTAAGGAGGGAAGTAAATTGTTTCTGCTCTTCCGGATCTAGTGTTTTCCTAATTTTGAGCTCTTGGGATTGATCAACTTATCCTAAATTAATTGTTATTGTTTCCTCTATTATGGTCAGCGATTTTCATGATCTTCCATAGCTTTTATTAGTTCTTTAGGGATTTCTTGTTCATTATTAGAGGCAAAACAATTAAAAATAGGAGAAGGCAAAGAGTAAGAAGAAAGGTTTATCTTATTGAATGAGGAAATGAGTATATCGGACTTAGAAGCAAAAATAACGGAATTAGAAACAACATAACTAGAAGATGAACTAGAAGCAATAGGAATAGAAATGAAAGCCCTAGTGCTAGACTCAGGAATGGGATGCTCTCCTAAGCTAACAATAAATTCTTGGCCCTCCTAAGCTAACAGACAAATTATTGGCCCTCCTCTCGCATCAATCCAAGTAATATGCTTGGACTCTTCAGCGTTAACGTCGGTGATGAATCTCGAGGAATCAAACTACAAGTGTGGCATGGCTCGAGATAGTACCGAGACCGAATTACCCTCTAGTTTCTTCTTTTATCCAAGTAGTAGATCGAAGATGTTACTCCCAGCTAAGATAGTTCGATCCGGTGTGGACTATCCCTCTTCAAGGAGGTTGGGTGCCTCCTTTTCTAGTATATAGCAGTCGTTGAAAAATTCCAAACTAGGTACCAAGATGCCCTTCTCTTTAAGGTAATAAGGCCCGGGAAAACCGTAGTAGGGGAAGTTAACCCCTTTTTCAGGAACTACCCATTTAGAGTATGAGGAAAGGGCTTGATTGAACGGATCTGTGCATGGTGTTATCCTCCTAGTTTGAACTTCCCACTTGGCTTTGGCTATTTCCTTAGCAGTAGGTTGATAGCCTAGCCCAAATTTATAATTGTTAGTGGGTTCAAAAGCTAAAAAGATAGGGTGATATGCCCTATGGCTTCCAGCCTACGCCAGAAAACCCCTTCTTCCTAACCATCTAGTGGATGTTAGTGTTGCCATAAGGATTGAAGTTAAGAGGTGCTTCATCCTGATCTAAAGCATCGACAGTCTCAAAACCATAAAGCTCCTCATCATCGCCATCGTGCTCGGCTTCGATGACTCGATTCTTTGGAGGTGATAGTAACACGTAGACTCGTCCCTGCTGACTGTTATAACTTGACCTTTGATGATCATCTTGACTCTTTGGTCCAGTGTAGAGGGTAATGCTTAATGATCATGTAACCAAGGGCGTCCTAGAAGCGAGGTTAAACGTGGCTGGAATGTCTAGGACTCGGAAGTCGATGTTCTTTACCACCGGCCCTACATTAATTGGTAAGATCATTGTTCCCATAAGAGTTCTCTTAGAATTGTGATAGGCCCGAGAGATGAACAGATCTGTTTAGAGAGTTGTTGCTCTCCGATTCCTAACCTTTGACAGATCCTCCAAGGACAAACGTTCACAGACAGATCCATTGTCTACCAAGGTTAAGGGAATGAACTTGTTAATACAAGTTACGATTAAATAAAGGGCATTGTTGTATGTAATGCCTTCTTCAGGGAGATCTTTTTGGTCGAAAGTAATGGTTCTATCCCCGGTATTGACCAATCCTACTACTTCCTCAAGCGTGGTTTCAGGAGAGACCTTGATCTTGCTAAGTGCGTCAATCATGTTTTCCTATGTTTTTGGGAATCGGATATGAGTTGCTAGATAGAGATGTCAACTTTTAGCTTCGAAGCTATTTTAGGATTAGGTCTTCTTCTTTAGCGACCCCGTGTTCTTTCGGGGCTTCCCGAGTCCGTTGTTGACCCGGAGGTTCATTATGCCGTCCGGATCTAGTAAGGAATAAGATTTCTTGATTCTTCGGTTCAAAGTCTTCTTCTTCTAAACGTGGTGTGCCCGGAAGTCGTTGTCGTCACTATTATTTTTGGTTTCGTACACGTCTTCTTCATTACTTACCCACAATCCATGGACTTCTAGGTCTAAAGAAGGCAAGCTAGAAAGTGGTTTGGATTCATTGATGTCTTGAATGAAGATAGATGGGTCCCACTAACCTGGAATGGGTTTCGAGAAAATAGCTAAGGTAAACCTGGAATGAGTTTGTTCTTAAATGTCCAACATTGCTCTATGTTGTATCCTCGTGCATGATGGTATTTGCGGAATTTTCCTGCGTCCTAGTTTTTAGATCTGTTTTGCAATTTCTCATTCTCGCTCTTATAGGTGGCAATTCTATTTTCCCTTTGGCCAATAGGAGATCAAGGGCTTGAGCAGATGTGGTATTGATTAGAATGTAGTCATTATACCTGTTGAGGGCATTGACGCACCCCTATTAGTATTGTCTTTGTTGAAGGTTTTCTTAACTTTAGATTAATAGTTACCTTGGTACCCAGATCACAAATTTTGTGGTCATTGTAGACATTTCTTCTTATATCAGCATGCCGGAATCACTAAGGCGCCGAGAAACTCATGAATGGTAGAAATTTGAGGTGCTAATTATAGGCGTGGCTGAAGGTTCTTCACGATTATTCTAACTTGATCCTTCTCGGAAGTTCGGTCTACCATGTGGGCAGCCTTTTCCCTCCATCTCGGTGAAAAAGTTTGTAAAGCTTTCTTTCTCACCTCGCTTGATCAACACCAAGTCTCTAAGTGTGATAGGTAGATCAATGTTATAAGAGTATTGGTGTAGGAACTTCTTACATAGATTGGCCCAATTGGTGACCTTGAATGGGTCAACCGCATCATACCACTTCATTACGTCGGTATCAAAAGTCCATGGGAAGATGATGTACTAAGTGTCTTCTAGTATGTTCTTAAGAGTCATTGCTCCCGAGAAGTTGCGAACATGATGATGGGGATTCTCGGAACCTCGAAACTTGATATCGGGCATGTGAACTTAGGGGTAGTTTCCCTTTGGGGATTGAAGTGAATCCCTTATGGTCAAAGTAGTGATTATTGAACATGGATGACTCCATTAACTTTTGTTCTATCCGATCTATGCGTGGATCAAGCTTGGATTCGTGTTTGGGACTGCTTGGAGGAGATGGACTACGTGGAGGTGGAAGACCTTCTCCTTTTCTTAATTGTTCTTCTTCCTCATCTCTCTTACTATCCTCAACAGCTTTTAGAATAGCCTTAAGATTGCTCGCTATGGACTTATTTTCTTATCCCGAGGCTCAATCCTAGCTTTCATTTTGGCCGAGGTTTCATTAAGCAATGCGAGTAATAGGAGATTGTTCCGGTGTTTCGTCCATTGGAGGGGAATTCTTTTCAGGTACTATCCTACGACGTAAAATAAATTAAACTGGTGTGGTAGGCACCGAAGTATGTCGCACCGGCGTAGACCGCGACGCGAACGAGGTGCGAGTGGGGAGACGATGTGCTCGGACTCCTTGTTGAGACGTTCTAACCTTTTAGTGCTCGAATTCGGACGATACTCAATTGCAGTAGACTTCCCTATACTACAGCCCAAAGGATGATGCCTAGGACCGTGTGGAAGAATACCACTTTTGGGAGGAAGGGACTTAAGTGTGAGACCCGAAGGGACTAAGCATGCTTTTTATTTGGATGCACATAAAGAATGAAATTTAGATGATGATTGTTTCTAATTGGAGATGAATTTATTTTGTCTAAATGCAAAATAATGCAAGATGCACTTCACCTAATTAGGGATGGGTTTTATTTTGGCTAAAATGAAAAATGAAAAGCGAGACTCTCCTAATTTGAGATTAATTCATTTTAGTTAAAAATAAAAAAATACAAAGTGGATTCACTTAACTTGAGATGAATTTTATTTTGGCTAAATGAAAAATGGACTCACCTAATTTTGACATTAATTTTGTTTTGGCTAAATGAAAATCCAAAATGAAAATGCGAAATGGAAATGTAAAAAACTAAAAAGGTCAAAATCTAAAGACTGATCGATCGACTGATCGATCGAAAAGATAAAGGAATCCCTGGTAGGACCCTTCCGGATCGACTGGTGGTGACCGCTAGGCCGCCTAAACTAAGAAAGATTTTTAGGATGTCTCGAAAATGCAATTAATTGACCAACCTAAAAGGGAAGGAAAATTTGGACTTTTGGCTAGAAATGCACATAATGGACTCGATTCCAGGAAATTAATTAGATATTTTATTTGCACCCATACAAGGGCTAATCAGCACTCATCACCTATTCCTAAAGGCTCACAAGTAGATGATTAAATCAAAAGGCAACCACACTCATCCAAGCATGCAAATGAAGAGACAAAGTACCACCTAACAACTAAGGGTATATGGTCAAAAGAGGGTTAAATCTAGGTAGGATACATGGTGTCTTATAGTCCGAGAATTTAGTCCTCCGTGGTGTGCATGGCAGGAAATAACATTGAATCCTCAATGCCACTTAGTAAGCCAAGAGCGCATGCTATAAGGGGAGAGGTATCGCCTCCGTTGACAATCAAGCCTAGTTGGGCCCATCTAGGACGCAGTTCGAACCTCCTCCAAAAATTGTTCTTAAAGGGTAAAGTCTAATGGTCCAACGACAAAAAATAAATTATGTTCAAGGTTGCTTAAATGCGGGATGCCTAATGCAAATACATTATTAAAACTCACTACTCAAATTTTCAAGTTTCGTCGTCTTAATAAGTGATTTAGTCCCTAATGGAATCGCCATCTGTAATAACCACGGTCCGCATACCACGCAAGGCCCGACTTCCTCACAAATTGGCGGGTTTTATAAAATTTTCTTTTTTAAAGATGATGGAAATGATTTAGGATTTTGAAGATTGATTTTAGAAAGTAGGGATAAACCTCTTATTAGGATTTCCGAATTTTATAAGTTGAAAATGAGAAAACTAAGCTTAGAAAAGGCTACAAAATGACTCTATCAGCTTTAGAACCGAGAATCGGATTTAGAGGTGAGGGTACGAAACATAGGGATAAGCCCTTTCCGTTCCGCCCGTCCAACGACGGCCATTACTAGTTTGAGTAGTGAATTTAAATAACATATTAAACACAAGCACACGACATAATACGATATGGAGATAAAAGTAACCAAAACATGATAATGAAAGAGGTAAAGGCAAATACAAAAAGTAATAAATGAAAGTGATAAAGAAAGAAAACGAAAGCAAAAAGAAACGAAAGTGAGAATGTAAAGACATTACACCTAGGCGGGAGGAATTAAAAGCAATACAACTTTTCTCCACAATACGGAAAGCAATAAAAACATTAAAATAATAAACCATCGTGAAGGCTAAAATTGTGCCAGGTTGTCCTACCTGCCGATCTAGATCTTGAATCTGGATCCGATGGTGCGACGGTGGTGAATTGAAGGGGCTTTTGTGACATTTGAGTGTAGGTAGGTAGAAAGGTTTATGAATGATGGAGTTTTCGGCTTTAGATGTACCTGGAATTGGGAGTAGAATAGGAATAGGTTGAAAAGAAACTAAGAGATCGGAATACGAAAAGGAGTATTCGAGTAGCTCTTAGTTAGGTTTCAACGAATGTAAAGCCTAGGAAAATTCGTATGCAAAATGAGAGTCTAAGCTCTATATTTATAGGCAAAGACTAGGTCACAAAATGACCTAGGTTTAGGATTTAATCGCCCGTCCGGAGCGAGGCAAGAGCCGGCTGGAAAATCACAAAAAAAACTCGGCGAAAAATGAAAGGATGGAACCGGATCCCGTGGTTGGCGGTGCCAGCCAAAACAACGTCGTTTTGGGTCCTCTAACCGCTTCCGTGTTGTAACAAGACTCTAAGCAAAACGCAACATTTAAGGTAAACCGGTACCCAATGGTGCACGAGTGCCCGACATAAACGTCACTATTTTGAGGAAGTAAGGTCCGTGTCTTGGGCGGATTGTTTTGGAGCAAAACGCAGCGTTTTGATGCTTTTGATCATGAAACACGGCTACTGGACATGACGTCGTTTTGATGTCCGCAGCTCCGTGCCTGGGTTGGGTGCCGTTGGCAAAACACGGTGTTTTGAGCATGGAATCTCCGTATACACGGCGCCGGACTTCCATTAACTCTGGAGGCGTGACCCGGGCTTGGACCGTCGGAAAGAAAAGGTTTTTAGATCGGCCCAAGGTAATTATTTGGTGCTAAAGGGTTCTTTATGGTTTATTGGCTTTCGTTGCACCAATTAGATACCATCCATGATCCAAATCATCAAACATGACTCAAGATTTCATCATCGGGCCTACAAAATAAATACAGGAATAAAAGAGATAAAAGAGATAAGGGATGACACGTTTTAGGTGTCTACAAGTATGTACTTGGTTTCAAGTCCCAGTGAACATACAAACAGCTTGCCTCTCCGTTTATGTCCTAAATTGAGACGCCCTCCGAGTGCTCAATGCACCATATGATAGGACGTCCAACCCTAAACCAAGTCTCCCATGAGGATGTTGCCCTCTTAGTTAGCAAAGCAAGCCACTATCACCGACGTAATCAGGTTCCTACACCATCTCAAAGTGCTCCACCAACCAGATCCGCAAACCCCACGGATAAACGTAAAAGTAATAGTGTCTTACAAGACCATATTCATGCTAATTTGCGGCCCAACAAGAGCAAAACCAAAATAAAAAAAATGGGAGCGGGAATAGCCGAGAGCTCGTCGGCGCCGGATGACCTTCACTTGGCCGATGGCGCCCTTCGGCCCTAGTGGTCGGTTCCCGAACATTTTAGTACTCTTTACCTGTAATAATAGGGGCTTCCTATAAAGTCCTTGTTGAATCCGCTTCCACTTGGTCTAGCCCTAGGATAATTTCTACAACAATCGGAGGGGTCGGGAAGCGGTGATCCTCCAATTGTTCGGTGATGTTCAATAGCATAGCAGGCGCCATATCCTTGTTGCCCCCACTAATAGGAAGCCACCTATTATTTCTTTGAATATGCGCTGATCCTAAAGCATACATCGGATCAAAATATGACATTAGGTTCATTAGATTTACTTCATCCCCGATCGTAATCCAACTCGGATTCCTATTATTCAGCTTTAGGACACATTTGTAAGTCCCCGTCACATTAGTTGATGGCTTAGGAACCACGAGGCTCGGTGTGACGATGATGGATTCCCATAATGGCATCAAATTCTTTGGGAGGGGACACAATTCTTTATCCTCGAACCCGAATACGTGATATTTAGGTTTCTAGAAGGCCAGTGTAGCTATTAACAAAGTCCAAGTGGATCCTCACCGCCGAATACTAAAGAGGGTGTTTACTCCATAATGAGATAACCTTACCTTATCGACATCGCTCATCTCATGCATCCAACGCGTTAATTCAATAATGAAATTCAACTTTTTGGGAATTGAAGAAACTAAGGAACTAGAATAATTTTAGGGAGTATTTTCCAAGAGTTGTAGATAAGTACTCGAAGGTGTGGTTCTTGAAAACCCGCCACCGGTCCTTTTTATAGAGAATTTCTTATGGCTGCAGTCCTCATCACTTACGTTATATCGACTCAACCAAAACCCAGTCGTGTTTTGGTTGGCGCCGCCAGATCGGCCGGTTCCTTCTTTTTTCGATTTGAGCATTTTTTGTGCATGGGCCGCTTTTTTCGCTTATCGCTTATTTTAGCTGAGCCTAGTTATTTATGGACCTTGGAACTTACGATTTCTAAATTTTCTCTTTTATTATTTTCTCGGTGGGGGAATGGGGGCTAGCGTAATTTTTTTGAATTTGTCTTTGAATTTTTTTTTCATATAAATAAAGAAAGCATTTTTAGAATTGCGTATTTCGCATTCATCTCATTGCATCGAGTCAAATAGTACAAAATACATTAATATTAACACTAATTAAGCATCCTACAAGTGGTTATTTAATCTTCATCATCAACAGCGTAGTCGAAGACACAATTGCCGATATCTTCCAAGATCGAGGTTGAAACTCACCTATCTCTACAGACTTGTGAAGAGCCAGCCCCTTGCCCCAAGTCGGTTGGGAGGCCTCATAATAAGGCGCACTATACGAGATCCGATGAAAATCATATGGGTTGCCATAAGAATCAAGTGCTTGCAAGGCCATACGCCTAGGGAGAGGAAAATAAGGAGGAGAGAGAGAGAAAGGAGAGGAAAAGGCATATGAAGATGGAAGAGAGAAATTAGGGTTTTGAACTTAGCACATCTAAAGCCCCTAAAAATGTGAGACTTTTTATTACGGTTTACGAAGAGAACCACAATAATAAATAACATATATTACCGTAGTTTTTTTATTGAATTGTAGTAAAAAGTTTAATAAACTTTTACTGCGTTTTAATAAAAGAACCGTAGTAATAGAGAATACCTATTATGATGGTTCTTCTAATGAACGGTAGTAAAAGGTCGATGACTCGACCTATTACTACAGTTCAATTAAAGAACTCTAGTAATAGGTGAACTTTATTTATAAAAATACCACCGCCTTATTTTTTATGACGGCTTTTGTTTTAACTGTTGTAAAAGGGCCATAATCAAAAATCATTTATGTAGTCGTAGGCGCCACTCTCACTCTAGGAAGTTATTATGGATAAGGCTCTCGGCTCCTGCCCTACTCCTTCAAGACATTTTGAAGAAATTTTGTAAGAAAACCAAGCTAGTTTTCTTAAGGAAAATGTGAGTACTAGAAGAAGGTTAGAACAAGCAAGAAGAAGCTAAGAAAGGAGCAAGTGAGTTATGCAAAACAAACACACAAGCTCCCTTTTATGGGAAAAATGTGGCCAACGACAAGTGCATGAGACAAAGTTCAAAAAGCAAGAGGAGACAAGCATGGAGATAAGGTGCATGCGCTGAGACAAGGCCTGCCCAAAGCCTGGCCGGCGTCATCCATGAGGCATGACCGACGTCAACTCAGCAGAAGCCTTGCATGCGTAGGCTGGGGGTCTAGTTGGTGAAGTCCCATCGTGCATGGCTGGTTGTCTTTGGAGCATTATGCATGCAAGTGGATCTTTGGACCCACAACTTTAGCTTTATCACATTCACTATTCAGTCTATTTTTGACTCGAATTATTTAGATAAAAATATCGAACTTTTGTGAATATGATTATCCACTAACAAATATGCTAGTATAGATGAATTATTAAGCCAAGCTTTAGGTAAAAAGACGATCAAGGTTCAGCAGAAATTACCGAGCTTCAGGACTTTGATCAGGCCATGCTCAAGAACATTTCACCGGACTTTAGCACGCACGAGTCGCGATCAAGCCCATGCCCCGTTTTGGAGTTCAAGTTCAACAACAACCAATTCCGAACACTTCAAATTAATTAGCATTCAAAGCAATGCATTTGAGCGAGATAAGTATCCTTTGGTGTCTACTTTGACCCTTAGTCTTTTAGACTATGTCAAAGTGGGGGACTAACTGTAGACACCGATAACGTGTCACTTCTATCTCTTTTATTTTTGTTATTTTATTTTGTGAGCCCGGTGATGAGATCCTGAGTCCTATTTACAAACTTCAATCACGGTCGAAGTTTAATTGGTGTGACTGAAGCTAGTAAACCACAAAATACCAGCTTTCTTTACTTTAGGCCGACCCACAAACCCATTTTCTTTCGGCCGGTCCAAGCCTAGGTTAACACTCCAGGTCAAGGTAAGGCCGGTGCTGCGCATCATGCCCCGGTGCTCACTAAACGCAGATGTTTTGCGTATCTATAGAGAAATGACTAGGTCACAAAATGACCTAAGACGTAAGCAAGCAACCATCCAAAATTATAGAACAACGAGCTACGAGAATCTAGAAAAATCGGATAAAACCAACTTGAACTAGAAATCTCTTAGGAAGAGCTCGGGATTGTAGCGCCGGCCTCAAACGTCTTCCGTGCTTTGGCTGAACACTCGGAGCAAAATGTAGTGCTTTGGCGAAAAAGCTTTAAAGCATGGCACAAGTCCCATATGGTGTCATTTGATGAATTTGGCTTCCTTGTCCGAGTTGGATGCTTGGAGAAAAAGCAGCGCTTTGGCGTAAAAAGCCATGAAGTGCGGCGTCGAGTTGAACCTCATTACACTCATTTTCAACTAACTCTCATTACACTCTAGAATAATCCTACTATTTCATTCTGTTTTCTAACCTTCATCTATTTCGAGCACTTGTTCTACCTCCACAAAATTCACAAAAGCCTACTTTAGTCTTCTTCATCTACCGTCACGCTTCCCGATCATGTTCATGATCCACGATCGTAGGTGGGATAACCTAAGGGCACTCAACTCATTTGCAACCTTTAAATTTATACTTTTTACCACTTTTCGTATTGTGGACAAAGATGTAATTGTTTTTTAAAGTCCTCTTCGCCAATTGTAATTTTATTTTTTGGGTTTTCCTTTCCACTTTTCTTTTTCACTTTTTGTTGCTTTATTTATTGATTTTTTAAATGCTTTTATCGCTTTCTTTGCATGTTTGGTTTATTTAATTTCTCGTATTCATATGTTGTATGCTTGATTGAAAACATGTTACTTTAACTCATAATTCAAAATTTGTAGAGACCGATCTGTTGATGGGTGTAGACACCTAAAACATGTCATCCTTATCTCTTTTATTTCTTTAATTTAATTTGTTGGCCCGATACGAAATCCTAGTCCTGTTTATGGATCCGGATCGTGGACGATATTTGATTATTGTGATCGAAGCCGTAAACCACAAAAACCCTCTAGCACCAAATAAAATAACCTTGTGTCTTGGGTCGATCCAAAAATCCTTTTTCATTCGGACAGTCCAAGCCCGGGTCAAACCTCCGGAATCAACGGCAAGTCGGCGCCGCATACAAGGACATCCAATGCTCAAAACTCCGCGTTTCACCACCAACGTCCAACCTGCATACACGGAGCTGAAGACAACAAAACGACGTGTATGGTCGACACCGCTTTTATGGTCACAATCAGCAAAATGTCTGCGTTTTGCTCGAAAAAGTCCAATCGAGACACGGAGCTCATTTTCTCAAAACAACGTCGCTTATGTCCGGCGCCGCATATCGGGTCCTATTCCACCTTAAACGTTGCGTTTTACTTAGAGTCTTGTCTGTAACTTCGGAGGACCAAACGACGCCATTTTGGTTCGGTGCCACGCATCCCGGATTCAGCTTCTATCCTATTTTTGGTCTAGTTTTTGTGATTATCTTCGACTAGTTGAGGCTCATTTACTGGACGGCTGCTAACCTAGGTCATTTGTGACATAACCTTTCCCTATAACTTTTTCCTAGGCGTTATGTTGCCGAATACTATGCATACGGCTCATCCCTAATCCATTACGCTGCTGAAGCTAAACTAAGAGCTACCGAATACACTCTCTAGTATTCTAATCTCTTAGTTTCTTTTTAGCCTACTGAATACACATGCCTTTCTACCTACCTTCACAAAAATCTCACAAACAACCTCTCTCAATTGACCACTATTGCACTTTTAGATCCAAATCCGAGATCCAAATCAGCGAGTGGGACAACCCGAGGGTGCTACATTGACCTCACAATGATTTATTTATTGTTTTTTATTGTTTATTATTTTTGTATTGTGGATACAAGATGTATCATATTTAATTCCTCCACGCCTGATGTAACCTTTATTTTCGGTTTCGTTTCTTTTTGCTTTTTTTTCTTTCTTGATTGCCATATGCTTTTATGTCTTTCATTAGCATGTTTTGGTTGCTTTTAATTTCATATCTCGTTATGTTGTATGTTTGTTTTTAATATGTTATCTAAACTCACTTTTCAAACTAGTAAAGGTCTTCATTTTACTGGCGGAACATTAGGGCTTATCCCTACGTTTCATACCCTCGCCCCGAATTTGATTCTCGGGTCTAGACCGATGGAGTCATTTTTTTAGGAAGAGTATTTCTTTATTTTATTTTTGTTAGTTTTTACTCTTAAAACTAACTAGTGATTCCCTTTTTGATTTATTTCTTTTAAACCGCCTCTCGATTTTTGACGAAAAAAAAGAGAGTTTTTGGATTTGCCGACCAGGCTAGAGGCCGAGGTCGACCACCTCGACCACGGCCCCTGGCCGCGCTGCCGACCATACGGCACCGGCTCTCGTTGGTGTCGATCGGTCAGCGGGTGGGGCTTCGGTTGAAACAGGTGTTTTCATACTAGTTTGGCCATGAAGCACTACGGTAGAATCATCTAATCGTAATTTATTTTTTCAGTTAAGAAATAATATCTCGGGATTTCGAAAATAATTTCTAAAATAAAAGTGATTAATAAAACCGCCATTCAATCCTATTTAATTTATTTTAAATTAGCTTGTAAAATTTGAAAATCTTAATAAGGGGTTCATCCCCAATTTGAAAAATCAATCTTCAAAACTCAAATCATTTCCATCTTTAACAAGAAAATTAAAAACCCGCCAATTCATGGGGAAGCTCGGACCTTCGCGAGGTACGCGGGACCGTGGTTTCTACACTGGCGACTCCACCGGGGACTAGTCACTTATTAAGAGGGCGAAACTTGAAAATTTAAATTGTGAGTTCTCATAATGTATTTGCATTAGGCATCCCGCATTTAGGCAACCTTGAACATTGTTTATTTTTATGTTATTGGACCATGAGGGTATACCTTTTAAGAACAATTTTCGGAGGAGGTTCGAACCGCTAACCCAGCACGGGGCCCCACTAGGTTCGATTGTCGGGAGGCGGTACCTCTTCTCTCAAAGCATGCTCTGTTGGAAGGAACCGAGAATTCATGTTTTTCTTGTCGTGCAACCCATAGAGGACTAAACGCTCGGCTCGTGAGACACCATGTATCCTACCTAGATTTAATCCTCTTTTGACCATAGACCCTTGGTTGTTTAGGTGGTCCTTGTCTCTTCATTTGCATGCTTGGATGAGTGTGATTGTTTTTGAATTTAATCTTCGACTTGTGAGCCTTTAGGGTTAGGTGAGGAGTGATGGTTAGCCCTTGCATGGGTGCAAATAAATATCATAATAAAATTTCCTAAAGTCGGTCCATTATGTGCATTTTAGCAAAAAGTCAAAAATTTCCTTTCTCTTTTAGATTGGTCCATTAATTACATTTCCTAGTCATCCTAAATTTCTTTTTATCTTAGATGGTCTAGGCTTCAAGCGATCACCGCTAGTCGATCCCGTAAGGGGCCTGCCAAGGATCCCTCTATCTTTTCGATCGATCTGTTTTAAGATTTCAACCTTTTTATTTTCTCGATTTCCATTTTCGATTTTCATTTTCCATTTAGCCAAAAAAATTCATCTCAAATTAGGTGAGTCCATTTTGCATTTTCATTTTCCATTTAACCAAAATAAAATTCATCTCAAATTAGGTGAGTCCATTTTACATTTTCATTTTTATTTAGCCAAAATAAAATTCATCTCAAAATTAGGCGAGTCCATTTTGTATTTTCATTTCCCATTTAGCCAAAATAAACTTAATCTCAAATTAGGCGAGTCCATTTTTTGCATTTTTATTTTCTCATTCAGCCAAAATAAAATTCATCTCAAATTAGGTGGGTTCGATGTTGTATTCAACATTTTCATTTAGCCAAAAATATATCCGTCTTCAATTAGGAATAATCATTTATGCATTCCAATTATGCATTAGCCAAGTCATAAAAGAATTCCAAATTAATTCATAAGCATCCTTGTATACATTTCATCTATTTCTGCATTTCTTATGTGCATTTAAAATAAAAAAACATTCTTAGTTCCTTTGGGTCTCGCAATGAAACCCCTTCCTTCCAAAAGTTGGTATTCCTTCATATGGTCCTAAGCATCAGCCTTTGGGTTACAAAATAGGGAAGTCTAACACAATTTAGTATCATTAGAATCCGAGCTACAAAAGGTTAGAATGCGTCAACAAGGAGTCCGACACATCTCCCTTTGATCCGCACCGTGCTCTACCTCGCGGTCTACACCAAGTGCAACCTACCTCTACTACAAGAAATGTTAGAATTACCAACAGAATAATATTAACAAAATTTTTGTTTTATTGGTAAAAGTGATTAATAGCAACACTTACATTATTTGATGGTATTGTCAATGAAATAGCAACACTTACGTATCTACTCGGTAAAGATTAGAAATATTTGTAACAGTAAAAATTAAATTATTGGTATTGTAATTGAAATAGCAACACTTACATTATCTCGATGATATTATCATTAAATTAGCAACACTTACGTATTTATTGGTAAAGGTTAGAAATGTTTGCAACATAAAAAATTAAATTGTTGGTATTGTCATTGAAATATTAACACTCATACTATCCGATGGTAAAGGTAGCAAGAGAAGAATTAAATTATTGGTATTCTCATTGAAATAGTATCATTTACATTATCCGATGGTATTACAATTTCATTTACCAATAGTATATTTGAGCTGAATATGTTTGTTGATAATGCTTATGATTTTGCCCCATACATTACAATATAAATATTAAAAAGTAATTAAAGAAAAGGGAGAAATTTGAGAAAATAAAAAATTAAAATAAAATTTTTAATTAATTTTTTTAATATCCTATTAGAAATTGGGTTTCTAGCAATGACACTCTAACGACCAATCCTAAAATTAGTCGTTAAATGTTACTAATCACGACGAAATTAATTTTTTGTTGTTAAATTTTATCATATAACTATAAGTGAACAACAAACAAAAAAGAAGGTTGTTATTAGTTTTAAAATGTTCGTCATTATTATTATTAATAAGAGGAAATATATATAATTTGGGAAATAAAAATAAAAATTAAAAAATGAGTTATTAAAATTTTACCTTAAGTTAAAATTATTGGGGACAAAAATTAAATAAATTGATAGAATAAACTAGAATGATTTACTTGTTTTTGTCATGTGAGACTTAGCCAAAGTTCATTCACGAGTCTCTCTTAGGGATGACAATGGGTCGGGTTTAGGTCGGGTCCAAGTGGAATCGGACCCGTTTAATTTTCTTGGACCTTGACCTGCACTCGGATCCGGATCCGTCGGGTTTGTGAAGTATGGATCCACACCCGAACTCGCTGGGTCAGTGGGTCCATGGGTCCTAAACGAGTTCTTAATGGATCTAAACTATTTCAACTTAAAATTGTTAAGAAATAACATAATTTTATAATTCTTCTGTCCCATTTAATATTATTACACATTTGATTGACAAATTAAAATAAATATTTAAGAATCAAGTAAAATAAACAAATTTAAAAAAAAACGTGTGAGAGAAAGTGTTTAGGAGTTACGCAAAATGATTGATAATAAGCGCTTGCTATGGAGTGATTGAATTATTTAAAAGAATTATAACCTGCACCTAAATCCATTTAACACCTCTTGGATTCAAACCCGATCCAAACCTATCGAGTCTAAAATTTTTGGACCCAAATCTACTAATTCAGAGTTGGGTTTAACGGATATGGGTCCGGTCGGGACCCATTGCCATCCCTCGTCTCTCTCTTTTTCCGCTCTCCTTCTCACGCAGGACACCCCGCTCTCTCCACCCGATCTCTCTCACTCTATCTCTAACTTTCTCACGCTCAATTGCAGCTTTAAGGCTTAATTTTTGTGCAATTTTTTTGTTACTAGAACCCTAAATTTCTGCTAGAATAATGTGAAATTGGGTCTCAAATTGTTCAAGTTGTTGCCAATTAATATGGGCTTTTGTTTCTGGAGTGGTTAATTGTATTTTGGATCTTTCAATTTCGGTTTTCATGGATTAATTATCATTGTGATTTGTTTAATGCCTCTCACTGGCATTATATAGTTATGGGTTATCTTATGTTGGCGACTCAATTACAATTGAAAATGTTATTTAGTTTTTAGCATTAATGGTGAAATTAGTCAGTGTTGAACAACATGGTGCTATATAATTTCAACAAATCCTTTGCTTTGGTTATTACTTAATGTAAACTCTTCATAGTCAGAAACATGCTCTCAATATTCTTAGATAATTTGGAGACGAGGCTTATTTCTTCACCGGTCAATAGTATTTGTTTAGCTTCATGGAAAAGATATGTCTCATGATTAATTTATCAACTGATTAGGTGCTTAAAGCTAATTGTTTTCATATGTCCTGATGTATATTGTGTCTAGTGGCGTATATGACAAAATTCATTACCTAATTGCTCTCTATTTTTACTTAGTCATACTAGCAACAACAGTTTCAGGCCAATTACAACATTCGGCAAGAAGTTGCTCACTAATAGAGCATCCAAAAATATGCCAAAGATGTGTAGTTTATTTTGTTGTTATTGTTTAGGGATATTTGATGTTCGGGGCTTACCTGGTGGAGTAGTAAGGCAGGGAGATATAGTTTTTTTTTTTCTATTTTTCTTAATGTCTTTTTGGTCAATAGTTAAGCCATAGCCTATTTCTCTTAATCATGCTTCTTTTTTCCTATTTTTCTTAATGTCTGAACTACAATAATTTGTAGTTGTCATCTAGCCTACAATATTTTTGTGACTTTATAATTTCCTTTGAATCAAACATAAATGAAGTTGTAAACTCAGTGGTAGTCTAACTTTAACATTGTTGCTAATTTTTTTGTTTGTTATTGTATTATCTTGTTATTGCTGATTCATGACTGCATATGTATGCATCCTTGGATTCATATCGCCATGTGTTGAAGCCTAAGTATGATTACACTTGCAATTTATAACTACATTTTTCTCTTTTTTGCTCTTGAACATATGTGGTTGTAGTATATGTTAGGTAATCTTGATTGTGGAAAGCAAACAAGAAACTGTTGACACCTATGTTTTGGAGGATGATTGTAAATTAGTGGTGTCTTCCAGCATTTGTGGGTCTGGCAGTTTCTGGTGCCATTGATTGGGTAAGGACATTGTCAGTATAATGTTGTCGAATCTATTAGTGTAACAGAGATCTAAATGTCTAATGATATAGTTAGATGGATTTCTTGTTAGGAGAATGGGTGTTAACTTGCAGGTTATGTTATAAATATTAGTAGCACTACAGTGAATATTTAATAGCGATTGTTAAATTTTATTGATAGTATGAGCTAAAAAAAGAGACAAACTGTGTTAAAAATATTTGCGTAACGCTTAAACTTTTTGGGAATTACTTGCAAAGTTGAATCAAAATAAAGGTAGCATTGAGATAAACGAATTAGTTATCAACTATATGTTATCCTGACTAAATGAAATAAACTGCCATGTTGTGTCTTTGTTGCTCCAAGGCTGGAAAATAGTTTAAAAATGACCACAAATTTAAGGAACCTATTTACTACTTTTCTGATGTTAGGATCCGTGCAAGTGCTTCACTTGCTGATCATCAATTTTGTCCGTTGCATATGTTAAAATTTCAGATGACTAATTGCCTCTTGTAGTGATTGAGGTGATAAGAAGATGATATTTTTTCAAGCAGAGAAATTGAGTTGAGGAGTGATTTGAAACATTCTCGAAGCATTCAGTCAGTGTTTATTGTTGCAATCTTTCCCAGTTTTTTGCAATATCATACTTGCTTTCCCTGAAGAGCTATTAGGTTACAATGTGATAGGAAGAGCTACTAGGTAACAATGTGATAGGTGAAAATGGCTTTGCATGCAAGCCACAAGTAAATCTTGATTTTGTAGAAGATATAAGTACATCTAAGGATGAAACCCTTCATTTCAAACGTTTGAAGGGTGAATGGCGTAGGTTTTTTTCTCTTTCTGGTAGAAGAGGAAAGAGGGGGGGTCATTTCATTATTGTAATTAGTTTTCTTTCTTTTTTTCAATTTGTTTAATTTTATGTCTTCTTGATGAAGTTGGCTTACTTAATATCCCTTTATGTTCCACTTTTCAATATTTTGAAGAAGTTTGATGGGGAAACAATCACAGAAGTTGTTCGTCCTCAAATAACGAGGATGAGATTTCGTGTACGAAACTGCCACCATACCTGATTCTGCACATACGCCGATTTACAAAAAACAACTTCTTCGTAGAGACGAATCCCACCCTGAGTAAGCATCATACTAATGACATTTGCTTGTGATTAGATTCGTTGAGTTCTGATTTATGTGGCGATGCCAATATGTAAATCAGAGTTCCAAAGTGCACCTCCTCGCCCCACAATCACCAACAAAAAACCTTCTTTTGCTTGTGCAATAGATCCTTCATTGTTGAGCTTTTGGTAGTATTCTTAATCGCCTTCTGAGATGTGTGGATGATCAAAACAAAAGAGCTTCTTTCTTTGGCACTTGTCTTGCTTGGTCGTTAACCCCCATCTTGCCTAGTATTTGGAAGCCATCTTTTAGCTATAATGGGTTTCATAAAACCTTAAAGGAACGTAAGGTGTATGCGTTGTGTTCTGTAAAAAAAAAAAAGGGAATCAGTGCCATTTACATTGGGTAAGTATACTACTATGCTTGTCTATGCTTCAGATTGGCTGCTCTTTTAGTTCTTGATCATGCTCTGCATATGCATTTTGTCAGTTAATTTTCCTGTAAAGAATCTTGAGCCGAAGGATTATATTCCACTGCCCACGCCGAAAGACAATGAGAAATTGCGCTCAAAGTATGATCTAGTCTCAAATATAGTTAATGAAGGTAAGCCTAGTGAAGGGTCATACAGAGTTTTTGTTCAAAGGAAGTTGGAAGAACAATGGTAATTTCTGAAATTCTACGTACTAGGCTTAACTTTAGCACTTTATATCCTTTCATATTGATATAATGTTGGTTGATTCATGGGTTTTTTTTTTTTTTTGTTTTTTTATGATAAGTGAACTGCTGGAGGTACGAGGTGCGGGATTTGCATGTTTCGTAAACGCTACCTGATGGTGATGAGCATCCCGAGGCCCCAGCACGAGATCTGTTGAGGGTGTGATGGGGCGGGAGGCGGCAACACTCACGGCTATGATGAGCACATTCACAGCGTCAGCGGTGATGCACTATACTATAAAATCTATGCTTTTTACTTTTTCTTGAGAAATTTCTTTTCTATCCTTTTTGTAGGGGATAATACAAGATATAATCTCTTCAATTAAGCTTGATGCTGAAAACAATGAAAACGCAAATAACCAAGAATTTGGAGAGGATGATGTCTGTGGATAAAGGGGAAAGAGGAGAAGATGAAGACGATGACCCATATGAGGAATAGTATGCTTTTGTAAAGACTAAATGATCATCCTTTAGACACTTTTATAATCTAATTGCGATAAGCTTCAAATTTTTGTGTGAATATAATTTTTGTTTCATGTGTACAATGTGATGTTAAGCTAAAAATACTGATAGGGGTTTAGGTTACCATTTTTAATCGTTTGTAATAAATTTTTTGCAATAGATATTTTTGATTGGCAACGAGATAATGTGCCCATAAAATATGTTTTACCAATAGAATTTATTGGAGGAATGTGTTTTTACCAACATATATAAACCGCGGGAAGATTTAATACTAACAGATATATATGTTGGATATAATTATAGTGCCAAACTTACCATTACCAACGTGTATATTTGTTGGTATTAGCACATAACATCATCATTCATACTTTTGTTGGTAATGGTGAAAGTATTACAAACAAAACTCATATGTTGGTATTAAATATTAATGGCAACTCGTCCACTTTTTCTCGTTGGTAAAGTCGCTTTTTTTGTTTTGCTCGATGCATACCACACCAGGTGCAGTCTATTTTCCGTCCTAGGACAAGTACCTCAAAAAAATTCCCCTCCAATAGACGAAGCACCGGAACCATCTCCCATCATCACCTTACTCAATGAAACCTCAGCCAAGATGGATGCTCGGATTGAGGCTCATGATAAAAAAAAAAATAGAATCCATATTAGATACTCTTAAAGTTATCCTAAAAGCTATTGAGGATAGTAAGAAAGACGGTGAAGGAGAGGAAGAAGAATTAGTAGGAGGATGTCCTCTACCTTCACCATCTCCTCCAAGTAGTCCCAAACATGAATCCAAATATGATTCACGTATAGATCGGATATAACATTACTTTGATGGGAGTCATCTATGTTCAGCAATCATTACTTTGATCATAAGGGATTCACTTCAATCCCCAAAGGGAAGCTACCCCTAAATTCACTATGCCCGACATAAAGTTCCGAGGTTTAGAGAATCCCCTTCATCATGTTCGCAACTTCTAGGAGCAATGACACTTAAGAACATACCGAAGACAGCTTACCACATCATCATCTTTCCGTGGACTTTTGATAGTGATGTAATGAAGTGGTATAACGCAGTTGATCCACGTAAGGTCACGAATTGGAATAATCTGTGTAAGGAGTTCCTACACTAATACTCCTAGAACATTGATATACCTATTACACTTAGAGATATGGAGTTGATCAAGTAAGGTGAGAAAGAAAGCTTTACGGACTTTCTCACCGGATGGAGGGCAAAGGCTACTCACATGGTAGACCGACAATCGGAGAAGGACCAAGTCAAAATAATCGTGAAGAACCTTCAACCCGCCTACAATCAGCACCTCAAATTTTTACCGTTAATGAGTTTCTCAACCCTTAGAGATGCTCGACATACCGATAGAAGAAGAACCGTCTACCACGACCATGAAAGTCATGACTGGCTATAAAGGTAACTATCATTCTAAGGACAATAAAACCTCCAATCAAGGCAATACTAGTAGGGGTGCGGATGTCAATGCCCTTAATAGGTATAAAGACTACACTCCAATCGGTACTATTTACGCTCAAGCCCTTGATCGCTCGTTGTCTAAAGGGAAAATAGAATTGCCACTTGTAAGAGCGGAATTAGAAACCGCAAAACAATCCAAAAACTAGAACGCATGAAAGTTTTGCAAATACCATCGTGCACGAGGACATGACATCGAGCAATGTTGGACGTTCAAGAAAAATTGGAGGGCATGTTTTGCAATGGTCAACTCCCTCTTTATATGGTCGCCCAAAACCAAGCAACAAGAAAATCCTTTCAATGGTACCTTAGCCATATTTTCTTAACCCATTCCAGGTCTATGGGACCCATCTGTCTTCATTCAAGACATCAATGAGTCCAAACCACTTCTTAGCTTGCTTCCCTTAGACCCGTAAGTCCATGGATTATGGATAAGTGATGAACAAGACGTATACGAAATCAAAGATGACAAGTGACGACAACTTTTGGGGCACACCACCCATAGAAGAAAAAGACTTTTGCGGAGAACCAAAGAGTCTAGAAATCTAATTTCTTACTAGATCCGGACGACATAATGCACCCGTGGGTCCATAATAGACTCAAGAAGCCCCAAAAGAACCCGAAGATGCTAAAGAAGAAGACCCAATCCTAAAACAAATTCAAAAACTTAAAGCTAATATCTTTATCCGGCAACTTATATCTGCTTCCCAAAAACATAGGGAGGCCTCAATTGACGACTTAGCAAAATCAAGGTCTCTCCTAAAACCACACCTCACAAAGTAGTAGTATTAGTCAATAGTGGGGATGGAACCATTATCTTTAGCCGGAAAGATTTCCCTAAACCCGTATTGCACCTAACAATGCCTTTTACTTAACCGTAACTTGTATTAACAAGTTCATTCTCCTAACTTTAGTATACAATGGATCCGTTGTGAACATTTGTCCGTGGAGGACTGTCAAAAGATTAGGCATTAAGGAGCAATAACTCTCTAAATAGATTCTTCATCTCCGAGCCTATTATAATTTTAAAAGGACAGTCTTAAGAATGGTGACCTTACCAATTAATATGGGACCGAGTAGTGAAGAACATTGACTTCTAAGTCCCGAACATCCCAACTACATTTAACCCGCTTCTAGGACACCCTTGGTTACATGAAAATTAAGCAGTCCCTCTACACTACACCGGAAAGTTAAAATGATCATTAAAGGTCGGTCATAACCGTCAATGGGAACAATCTTTCCGCCACCATCACTTCGAAGAATCTGTCGTTGAAATTGAATACAACGTTGATAAGAAACAGACTTTATGGGTTTGAGACTGTCGTCGCTCTAGACAAGGATGAAGCACCTCTCAAATTCAATCCTTATGGTAACCCTAGTGTCCACTCGATGCTTAGGATAAGGGGTACTTTCCGAGGCCTAGCTACGGGCGGAGGGCATACCACCCAATTATTCGACCCCTTGAACCACAAACAATTATAAATTTTGGCTAGGTTATCAACTTACTCGCGAAGTAAATGGCTCGAGCTAAGTGGGAGGTTTAAACTAGGAGGACCGCACCATACACAGTCCGTTCCATCAAACCCTTTCCTCATACCCTAAACTGGTAGTTTCGAAAGAAGGGATGATTTCCCTATTTCGGCTTTCATGAGCCTTACTACCTCAAAGAGAAGGGCAGCTTGGTACCTAGCTTGGAATTCTTTAACGGCTGCGGCGTACTAGAAAAGGAAACACCCTACCTCCTCGAAGAGGGACAATCCACACCGGACTAGACCAATTTGGCTGGGAGTAATATTTTCGGTCTACTGTTTGGACAAAAGAAAAACCTAGAGGGGAATTCAGTGTCAGTACTATCTCGAGCAATGTCGCACTCGTAGTTTGATCCGTTCGCATTCATCACCGACGTTGACGCTGAAGGGTCCAAGCATATTACTTGGATCGATGCTCGGGAGGGTCTAGAATTTGTTGTTAGCTTAGGAGAGCATCCCATTCCTAAGTCTAGCACTAGGACTTTTATTTCTCGCTCCTATTTCGTTAGTTCTTCTTCTAGTTCTATTGTTTCCAATTCCACTCGTTTTCGTTTCGAGTCCGATGTACTCATTTCCTTATTCAATAAGATGAACCTTTATGCTTACTCCTTGCCTCCTCCTATTTTTAATTGTTTTTCCTATAATGATGAATAATAAATCCTTAAAACATTAATAAAAGATATGAAAGATCATGAAAATCGCTCACAATTAATAGAGGAAACTATAATAATTAATCTAGGATCAGTTGATCAATCACAAGAAGTCAAAATTGGGACAACACTAGACCTAGAAGAGCAGAAGCAATTCACTTCTCTCCATACAGAGTTTGTAGATGTCTTTGCATGGTCCTATGAAGACATGCCGGGGATAGATCCAAGTATACCGGAACGTGAAATTCCACTTTATGAAGACGCTAAGCCGGTTAAGTTGAAGCTCGGGAGGATAAAACCTGAATGAGCCTTAAACATTAAGAAGGAGGTTCGAAGTAGCTAGAAGCAAGGTTTATCAAAGTAGTCCACTACCCTAAGTGGGTAGCAAAGATAGTGTTAGTCCTGAAAAAAGATGACAGAGTGTGGATGTACGTTGACTTCGGGATTTGAATAAGGTGAGCCCTCAAGATGACTTCCCGTGCCCCATATCGACATCCTTATAAATAATAAAGTGGGACACACCTTACTCTTGTTTATGGACGGTTATACTGGGTACAATAAGGTGACAATGGCTGAAGAAGACATGGAGAAGACGACCTTCATCACTCAATGTAACACCCCAAACCCGTTATCACCGATTTTAGTCTAAATAAACCGCTAGCCAATGATTAGTGCAGCGGAAAGGAGGTCAGGGACATTACCGCCGCCCTTACCGGAGGAAAGGAAAAGGCTCTAAATATATCTATGTGTATTTTTTACCGGTGGTTATACCTTGCTAATCAACTACAACTTATACAAAAGTACATGTTAGACTTGATAAACGAATCAACGATACTTGACCACTAATACCCCAACTTGCCACCGTGAGAACCTAAGTCACGAACAGTAACTCTTCTCTTGCTTTATACCTTCAACATCTTTACCTAAAACAAAACAAGAAAATATTTTCGCAATGTGATCCGAAGCTCAATACATCCATTATCATGTCTGTAAAATAAAGGTTAATAAATAGTTGAGTTGAGCATGCACATTTCAACTCATTTTATAAATGAGGGGAGTAAATAATGTAAAACTGTTCCTAATTAATTATCCGTGTGGTTACCCTTGCGATCATCGGGTTTCCCTACATGTGTACACACTAGACAGATCGGGAAGTTTAGTTGCTGCAAGCACGATTACGGTGTATCGACTTTGAATATTGGTGAAGTATTGACGGGCGGGTCCACTTTTATATGGAAAATATTGTTGCAAATGATTCTTTATTGTTGTTGATGTCGGTCATATCCGACCTTGATTTGTAAATAAAACATTGAAAGGCACGATCAATAAACGTACTCGATGAATTAAAATTGGTTGATGATTTGAACATGATTCCTTTCCTTGTAACTTTGAGCAGGACCCTTGAACGTACGTTGACTAATGGCCTTAAATAATAGTTAATAGAATAAGATTTTGTTTAGGACTTATATTCTTTTATTAAATAATAACGTATCCTCTACCTTTAGTTATTACGATCTATTTTTAACATGATAATCGTTCATGCTTTACTTCATTATTTCTAATTTACGTGTTCCGCTACCTTTATTTATGAATGCACATAGTTATTTTACTATGAATTGTTATTATAGAATCTAAATATGCATTATAACACTATTAACTTATTTACTAACAATTTACAAGTTATTATTATCAACCCAAACATGCATTATTTATCATGTTATTTCGAGCTTATTTAGTAATTCACTAAGCATGCATTAGGAATTAATTAGTCATCTAAGTCATAGTTATGCCAATATTTGGTTTATTATTAACATGCATATAATGAACTTCTTAACCTTATTATGTCATTCCTATCTTTTCTAAAATTTATTTAACCATAAGTTTTAACAAGATTATTTAAATTAAAGTATGCATGTATAATTAAATTTCCTTTCTTTACTAACATGATTATATTTTCTATACACTTTAGTTTTTATCTAAAGTATTTAGTTTAAATGCTAATTTAAGTTATTACAATTTTTAGGGTTAGGGTTTTACCTAAAAGAGTGTATAGAAGTAAGGGTGGTGGTGATTGATGGGAGCCACCGGTGGTGGCAAGGTGGCGGCGCTTGTCGGCAGTGGCGGTACTGTTGGCAGTGGTGGTAGCTGGTGGTGGTTGGGTTTTTAAGAAGGATGGGTTTAAGGGCACAAAAGGAGAGAGAGAGAATGTATGCTTGGGTGGCTGAGGTGGTGGCGCTGGGTGGCTGCAGTCGGCGTCTGCAGGTGGCGGCGGGTTTGTTGCCGGTCGGTGGTCGGGTGGTGGCCGGTCGTGGGTGGTGGGAAGAGGAGGGTTTGGAGGGTGGTCATTTTTGGGTGGTCCGGTGAGCGGTGGTAGGCCGGTGATTGGTGGTCAGCGGTGTTTGCAGTCGCTGGGACGCCGATGGTGAAGCTGGCCGGAGTTTTATGGGGTGGCCGGAGATGAGAGAGAGAATATAAGGATGAGAGGTGGTGATGGAAAGTTGGTGAATGGGGTGTTTTTGGAGGTGGTTTTCCGGCGATAGGGTGGCCGGTGGGATGGTCGAAAGGGTGCTTTTGATTCAGTGCAATGTAATGAAGGTTTCGGGTTAGCGATGGCCGGCTAAGGGAGCTGGTGGGCGGCTGTGGAGATGGTCGAAGTGGGGCTGATGGCCAGGTGAGGAAGAAGAGAGAAAAGTTGCTTGAACTAGTTTTTAGGCCAATTTTTCAGATTGATCCTCCTTATTTATATTGATTTCAATGATTATCTCGCATGTTTTGCTTGTCTAATAGCTGAGCTTTTTGTTGATAAATGATAGTGATGCATGCATAATTAGTGATTTGGCAATTAACAAGGTATGCTTAGTGTAATTGGGAGTGTGTAGTTATTATATGATCCCCAAAAACATCTTAATCCATTATTACTTTTATTATTATTTTATTATCCTTAATATTATCAGCTTCATTTTCATTTATTATTATTTTTGTTATTTTTATCATAATTACTTTTATTATATTGTTGTTTATATTAAGGTTATTATGTGTTCTTACCCTATTATTTAGTATTTGTACTAAAATTAGGTTAATCTTATTAGCAAGGCTAGTTCTTAAAATTGATATTGGATGTTCATTTAGTTTGGACTTAAGTTGTGCTAACTAGATATGTATGTATGTATGTATATATATATATATAGATATATATATATATATATACGTGTGTGTGTGTGTGCGTGCGTGCGTGCGTGTGTGTGTCTTTATATAAAAACGAAAATTGGATTTATATGAAATATTTACGATTGACGGACGTGGATATGGATTATGTGAACATAAGTGTAAATGTTATTTTGGGAGTTGATATTTTATGAATTATATTGTAAATATTGACCATCCATCGTTGCCGTTCACGTTTGAGTCCTGTAAAAATAATTTTGATACACACATATATATAATATGATATGAAAATATTTTGAAATTAAAACGCACGCGCTCATTATAATTGAATCGTATTAGAGATAATACGTTTTCTTAAAGTTTGGGTTGTTACACTCAATGGGGGATGTACGGTTATGTGGTGATGCCATTTGGGCTGAAAAATACAGGAGCTACATAGTAGAGGATGACTACAACATTATCGCACGACATGATCCATGAGGAAGCCGAGGTCTATGTGGACAATATGATAATTAAGTCCAAAGATAGGGCACTTACCCAACCTTAGAAAATTCTTTGAAAGACTAAGAAAGTACAACATGCGCCTCAACCCTCAAAAGTCCGCCTTTGGGGTAACCTCGAGCAAACTACAAAGAATCGAAGTTGATCCATCCACGATCAAAGCTATCCAAGAGATTCCACCATTGAAGACAGAGACGGAGATACGAGGTTTCTTAAGACGTTTCCAATACATTAGTCGTTTTATATCAAAATTGACTATGGTTTGGGAACCCATTTTCAAAAAGTCGAAGAAAGGGTCTGAGCCTATTTGGGATGATGAGTGCCAAAAAGCATTCGAGAAGGTTAAGGAATATCTAGCCAACCCACCAGTACTAGTTTCACCCTAACCAACGAAACCTTTGCTTTTATACCTCGCCACAACGTAAATCGCCATGGGAGCCATGTTAGCTTAAAAGGATGGAAAGGAAGAGCACGCGATATATTATCTAAGCAAGAAATTCTTATATACGAGACTAGATACACGCCAGTAGAGAAGACACCATTGGCATTAGTCTAGGCTACCAAGAAGCTCGAGCACTACATGTTGGCCCACAGGGCACATGTGGTAGCACGAATGGATCACAATAAGTACATTCTTTAGCAATCGACCATCAACAACAAAATAGCTAGATGGACATTCATGCTATCCGAATTTGAACTCAAGTATGTTCCTAAGAAAGCGATCAAAGGAAGGGTAATGTTGGAGTTCCCAGCTGATCTACTTGTAACCGAATTGTAACCCGAACACCTCGACTTTCTAGATGAAAACATATTATAGGTAGAGGTTGACATGTGGACAATGTACTTTGGTGGCACTTCCAATCGAAGGGTTTTGGAGTAGGGATTCTTTTAGTCTCACCCAAGGGAGCACATACTCCCATTTTAGTCAAGTTAGATTTTGAGATCACCAACAACGCCACATAATATGAAGTATGCATCATGGGACTTCAAGCTGCCATAGAGATCAAAGCCAAGAGTATCGGGGTTTTCAATGACTCAAGTCCGATTATTAATCGGATCTTACAAAGGTGGAAAGTATGTAGTGAAGCCTTAGTACCATACCAGGCACACCGATTGAATTAGCAAAACACTTTGAGAGCATATTGTATACCTACCTTCCTAGGGATGGTAACCAATTCACGGATGCTTTAGCTAAATTTGCATCCATGATCAATATCTCTAGCGGCATTCACTCAATGCCCATCCATATAGAATGGCGAAGTTAGCCTATGCACGTATACGTAGTGTCTAGTACTCGACCAAACCGGTTGGTACCATGACATCTATTAATATCTCGTAAAAACAAGAATACCCGTTGGACTCCATGCCTATAGCCCAACGAGCCATCCGGATGCTAGTAGCTTAATTCTTCATCGACCAAGGACAGCTTGTACAAGAAAACCAACATAGGAATTAGCATACTTTGTGTCAACCAACTTGAAGCGGAGCGCATCATGGATGAAATTCATTTTTAGGGAATATGGACCCCATATGAATGGAAGAATGTTGGTTCGGAAAATTCAGAGACTAGGATACTACCTGGTCGACCATGGCGATAGATTGCTATGAATTTGTTAAGAAATGCGGGAAGTGTCAAGTGTATGCAAACCTACAACACCAGCCACCATCTTTTCTCATGACACTTGCATTACCTTGGCCATTCTTGGTTAGGGGAATTGATATCATTGGCAAATGGACCCTTAAAGGAACGAATGGTCACCAATTTGTGTTAGTAACAATTGACTACTTTAACAAGTGGGTGGAAGCAGACCTCCTACGTAACTTCAAAACATGTAGCCAAGTTCATCACCCGAACATTATTTATCGGTATGGGGTGCCCCATGAACCGATTAGTGACCATGGTATTTACATCAATAAGGAAGTAGCATACCTACTTGGAAAAATATAAGATTAAACACCACAAATCTTCTCCCTATCGCTCTCGAACCAACGGAGAAGTTGAGGCAGCTAATAAAAATATTCGCAAAATAGTGGAGAAGATGGCTGTCAGCTATAAGGACTGGCTTGACAAGTTGCCCTTCCTTTATAGTCATATCGAATCTCCATCGAAACCTCCACGGAAGCAACACCCTACTCCTTAGTATATGGCATGGAAGCAGTCATTCGAATAAAAATTGCCATTCCCTCATTACAAATCATTGCTGGGACTCAGATTCACAAAGTAGAATGGGCTAAGGCTCGCTACGAAGAGTCGGTGTTGCTAGATTAAAGGCGCCTTAATGCCTTACATAATGTCCAAATACACCAGGCACGTATCTCAAGGGCATTTAATAAGAAAGTGCAACCTCGTAATCTGTAGGTTGGAGATTTGGTACTTAAAGAGATTAGAGCACTAATTCAGGATCCCCGAGGAAAGTTTAGGCACAATTGGCAAGGCTCATTTATACTTGGTCAAATACTACCGGGAGGAGTAGTTAAACCGACTTATTTGGACAAGTGAAGAGATTTTTCCGTATACCAACTTGGATCAATTAAAGAACTACTATGGTTAGCATGACACTAAATAATCCTTGGAGTGGGCCAAGCTTGGCCCAACCAGGTCGTACAATGGGCGGCACCAGCCTACCACCTGCACAATGGTGGGCCGCTAGAGCCGAGCGTCCTCCCTCATCTTATTTTTGTAATTATTTGTTTTGACGGTCCAATCGGATGGTCCGCTTATCTAATTAATTATTATTATATTTTAGTGGTCTAATTAGATGGTCTACATGTTTAGTTAATCATTTAATTGTTTTAATTATTTTTTAAGGACGGTCCAATTAGGCGAGTGGAAATTTGTTTATTTCTCTAAGTGAGTGATAAAATAAATAAAGCATAAAAGTGAGCATAAAACTTACTTTTGACTTTTATTAATAAAAGGTAATCCAACTACTTACCCAAATATATAACTAATAAAAGACAAATAAACAAGCATACTACGTAGACAAATAAACTATTCTAAAGAGGCAAAACTAAAATTACTCGAATCCTCTCTAAAATTTTTTCGCCCCAAGTCTATATTCACTTTCATCCCTTTTGGATCGCTAAATTCGGTTGCATCTTCCTGGGTGCGTTTCTTTAGCTCTTCAATTGTGCGGGTCCTCTATTCTTTAGCTATTTTAGCCTTAGCTTCCTAAGGGCTTGTTCATCAATTTGGGGGTTTATTTCACGAATCTAAAGCGGTGCAACAGCGAGGAACAACTCCTCCGGGATCTAATTCTGGAGCCCTCGGTGCCTTGCGACGCTTAGAGTCTACCTCGTTATGCATTCCGGATAATATTCGGAGACTATAGTGGCTCGTTCATCTACAGAGTTTCAACAACTTAGGCGAGTTCATCCAATACTCAAGCCATATCGAAACCCGCCTAGAACTATGGTGACCTGCAAATAATTCAGAGGTAGCAGGCCGGACATAGCCCAAATAAGGGATCACCTATTCCCATCTCGTTTGCCGCAATACGAGGTCGTGGAAATAGCACGTATCGGTTTTTAGCCCCAAAGAAACGTACAAAAGGATGTTGTTCAAGTATGTGTCCTAAATTAGGACACTTTCTAATGTATAATATACCATTCAATGGTACTATGGTTTCTAAGCCAAGCCTCCCACCGGGAAGCGGGATGGTCAATAACCACACTCGCTTGTTTCAGTTAATAGAACTGCGTGGCGAAGTATACATCTACCTCTTCAGAGTGTTAATCAGCTGCAGATGCTCCATTAACCACATCTCGCATACAACAGATAGAAAAATCAAAAGAGTCCTGCATGGTTGATTTTAACCTTATTTATGGCCCAATAGGAGAAAATTTAATAAAAAAATCGATGAAAACCGAGACGTTGGGCAAAACCAGAGGATTTTTAACGTCGGTTGGACTCGCCACCTCTTGGCCGGCGTAGCCCATCTAGTCTCACTGGCTGGTCCTGTTATTATTTTCTCGCTCACCTGCAATAATATGGGGCTACCAGTGAAGTCTTCGTCCGGATTTGCTTCAACCCGGTCTAGCCCTATAATGGTTTCGAAGCAACGATCATCTGCGTAAGGGAACAAGTGATCCTCAAGCTGCTCCACAAAACTCAATAGTGTAGCGGGCGCCATATCCATACGGCCTCCTACCAGCAGGGAACCCCTATAAGATAGGTGACTATGGCCCGACATCTCGGAATTAGGGCAGGCCCCGAAGAATGTTGTTCAGACAGGTTCATTAGCTCCACCTCGTCCTTAATAAGAATCTAACTTAG
This sequence comes from Talinum fruticosum, assembly GCA_021018815.1. Lineage (NCBI taxonomy): Eukaryota > Viridiplantae > Streptophyta > Magnoliopsida > Caryophyllales > Talinaceae > Talinum > Talinum fruticosum. Next base: position 2,465,503 of record JAITYX010000070.1, on the reverse strand, counting down.
ATTCCTATTGTTTAGCTTTAGCAGGCGCTTATAGGTTTTGTGCATATTGATGTAAGGCTTCGGGATCAAGAGTTTTGCATGACGTTGAATGCCTAGAATAGCATCAAATTCTTCGGGCGAGAGGACACAATTCCCGATCCCCATACTTGAAAACATGGTAGTGTGAATCCCAGTAGGGCCATAGCAGCCCTTAGGAAAGTCTAATAGACTTTCACATGTCGAATGCTTAATAAAGTATTCAGTCCATATTGGGACAACCCTACTTTGTCAACATCCGTCGTCTCGTGCATCCCACAAGTCAAGTCAGTCATATAATTCATTTTTGAAGTGATAAGGAAATTCAAGGCATTGCGGTAATCTCTTAGGAACTATTTTTCCGAGGGAATTGCAAAAGAAGGTTTTGAAGGCATAATTTTCTATATTCGGCAGAGGGTCAAATTTATAGCAATCCCCATGTTCGTAGTCCTCGCTACAGACACGCCAATGATGACCGATAGAGCCTCGGCCACCCGCTTGGTCGGCGCCGCCGGAGCGGCCAGTATGACTTATTTTTCGGCTTGAGCACTCCTTGGGCCATTTTATGTTTCTACTTTAGGTCCATTACGCCAAGCCCTATTATTTTTGGACCGTGCATTTACAAGTTCCTGTTTTCCATTTTATTATTTTCTTTTGGGGGAATGGGGGCTAGCACAAATTTTTTCAATTTGTCTATGTAATTTTCCTTAGAATTTTTTGGCATCGCATTAACAAAAGAAAGCATTTTTAGAATTGAGTCCTTACATTCATCCCATTTCATAGAGTAAAAATTTTACAAAACATTAAAAATTAAAAAGAAAAGCACCCTACAAGGAGTGGACTAATCTTCATCATCGGAAGCATCGTCAAAGAGATAATTGTCGAAGTACTCCAAGATAGATGTGGAAAAAGACCGTCTCCACCAACTTGTGAAGAGCTAGCCCTTTCGCCCCAAGGAGATTGAGAAGCTCCATGAGAATGCCCGCTGTACGACATTCAGTGGAAATTAATTGGATTTCCATGATCGTCTAGTGCTTGAAGAGGCAAAATGTCCATACAATCTTTAGAAAAGCTAGGCCCAACACCGGAAGAGCTAGGCCCGGAGGCGGATGTATTAGGCTCCGCTTCAAAAGCACTCTAATGGTATGCACATCGTAAAGAGCGCTGGGAAGTATCCGCTCTAGTCATACCACCAGGGGACATTTGTTGGTTAGTTGAATGTGCTTGAGGCCCCGAGCCACCAAGGAAGCCTCCCGATGAAGACGTTCTAGATCGACGCCTCTACAAAATAATAGAGCAATTAATATATTTACTAAAAGCTTAATAAATTTAGCATTTACACTAGCTAAGACTCACCCGGAATGTTTGGAAAGTCTTTCCGGTGAATAAGTCCCGGATACCTCTAAGGGCGGACTGGAACCCGATAGATATGGTTCGGGATTGTTCTCGGTCATACTACACAATTTATGTTAATTAGCAAGACACTTTTAGCATGCAACTAAAAGAAAAGAGCATAAAACTCTTACTCGCTTGCCAGTTCTCGGGAGAGGATGGCCCACACACTCCTCTTTAGAAATTTCAGGAATTCTTATGTAAAGTGGGGATTCCTCAGTCGGGAGACATCTTCATCAAGACTCGGAATATGGATATCATTTGGGAGAAGCTACAAAAGATGAAGTTAATTTCCATATAAGAAATTCAACTACACAAAAAAAAAAAAGAAGAAAGAGATGAAGGCTCACCAATCGGACCATAATCCACCCGGATGGTAAGCATAGGATGAATACAAGTTTAGAAATTGGGTATAAGGGTACCCGGTAGTTGCTTCCTCTTGCTCCTATTGAGAAAGGGAGCAAAAATAGAACATGGTCTAGGGTGGATCATAAGGAACAAACGGAGGCCATGTGTTATAGTAGATTTGAGGTGTGACCCGTTCAGCAAGGTAACAACAAAACCCAAAAGGACCTTCAAACAAGATCCTCCTCTCACTCAATTTCGTACAACACCTACACTTGGAAGGAGTCAAAGTTGGGCCCATGGATGAAAGCTGGCCTGTACACACAGGACCCGTGAGGAGATAAGCAAAAAAGGGAAAAAGTAGGCAGCCAATACCCAAGCTATGGTAGGCGCCGACTACCACAACCATGCGTACGAGTCCACCACAGGCCGTTGGTCGGGTTAGCAAGCTGGACAGATGAGGGAAGAAAATTTTGATGTGCATTTTACGGCAAATTTAAAGCTTGAAAATGACATACCGAAGCCACCCGGTTGAGAGCAGACCTCAAGAAACCTAAATCATGAGCTTTGGGACATTGAAGGTGGCTCTTGGCCTATGATAATGAGGCCGGAAAGAAGGGTGATTCCTTGAATTGGGAGAAAGGCGAGGAAAATACTCATATAGCCACGATTGGAATTTTAGCAAAACAAGTGAGACTTTTATCCATAAAAGATAAAAATATTTTGGCAATAAAAGAAGAAATGGAGCATACCTCAATGATCTCCATAAGCCACACAAGGGAACATAGTTCGTCAAATCCTTCTCGGCCTTGGTATGCCTCACACCGAAGCATAAACCCCTTATAAGGCAACTATAGGAGGGCGTAGCCCGGTTTATCTCTTTAATCTTATCTAGGTCCGCTATGTTCACCAAATAGTGAACATGCACCTTTGAAGCTTGGTCGAAGAAAATTGATGTGCTTAGCAAAACAGCAAGCACGACCCGAACTTATTGTTGAGGGTCGTGTTGAGCCCAAAACTCAACATTCTCAAAAGCATAAAAAGAAGGGTGTATTTAAAGATGTTCTCTTGAGGAAATCTACTAGCCAAGGGACCAAAGAGGTAAGGTAAATAGTCACGGTTTTTGTACAAGTTTTGGTCATAAACTAGAGGGTCCCCCGAGAAGCCCAAACTAGACAAGACGACAAAATTAAAAGGAGTGATGGTCATCTCCCCAAAAGGAAGATGAAAGGCGTTAGTTGTATCCTAAAAGTGCTCACTAATGGCTCTAATTGGATCACGTTCTTTTTGTCACATAAATGGTTCAAAGCGACATAAAGGAAACCAAACCCGACACCGTTCTTGATATCCTTTAAGGGGTAGTTCTTTTCTTTACACGTCTCCATGAACTTCGGGATGACCCCGCTACTTTGAATGGAGGCTTTCTACAAGATGAAAATCAAACAAGATTTTAGTAGAAGTACTACTCTACGTGAGTAAAGATAGAAATTTAAGCCAACAACCTCACCGATGGAGAAATGGCAAGCGAAGACACATGGTTCTCGACCTCCACCAAGTGATCGTTTGGGCTTCACTCGTCATGAGGATGCCATTCTCACTCGGGAAGTTGTCATGAACCAACCTCTTGGCCCTTGTCCTTCTAGTTGGATGAGCCTTTCTCCAAGACATATTTTGAAAACCAACTACTTTTATCGGAGAGTAAAACAAGAGCACAACAAGAGCAAAGCTAGAGCAAGCAAGAGAGGAGTAAGTGAAGTGTGCAAAATGAACACACTAACTCCCCTTTTATAGACACACTCGGCCAAGGTATGCCAAACACACAAGAAAAAAGTCAAGAAAGCCGGAGGAGACCAAAGGGAATCCGACAGGTATGTCGAGGTCGGGCTTGCCAAAGGCTGGTTGGTGCCAAAGTTCATCGGCGGCAACTTTGCAGCCCTAGCTGGTGTTCTACCTTGGTGAGTCCCATTAAGCGTGGCAAGTGGATTCTTGGCGTCGTGTGCATGCAAATGGAGCTTTTAGACCCACCACGTCGGCTTTTGCAGATCGGATCTTCGAGTGTGTTTTCAATCGAATTATTCGGGTAAAATATCGAACTTTCGTAAATATGATTATCCACTAACATGCATGTTAGTACAACAGATTATCGAGGCCAACCTTCGGATCAAAGAACGATCGAAGTTTCAAGCATAAAGTTCATCGAGCTTTCAGCTCGATCATGCCAAGCTCGGGATTCCCTTACTCGGACTTCGAACGCACACGTCATGATTAACTCTAGGCCCTGTCTCAAAGTTCAGGTTTGACAGACAATGAATTTCAAACACACACAACAACCAAGCACTCAAAACAATGCACGAAAATGAGATAAGTATCCTTTAGTGTCTACTTTGACCCTTCGTCTTTCGGACTCGATCAAAGTGGGGGCTAATTGTAGACACCTAAAATGTATCATCCTTATCTCTTTTATTTTTATAATTTATTTTGTCTGGCTCGATATAAAATCTTAGTCCTATTTACGGATTTGGATCACAGACGGTATTTGATTGTTGTTATGGAAGCCAATAAACCACAAAAACCCGCTACCACCAAATAAAATAACCTTTTGCCTTGGGTCGATCCAAAAATCCTTTTTCATTCGGACGGTCCAAGCCCGGGTCAAACCTCCGGAATCAACGGCAAGTCGGCGCCGCATACAGGTACATTCAATGCTCAAAAAGTCGCGTTTCACCACCAACGTCCAACCCAAACACGAAGTCGAAGACATCAAAACGACGTCGTATGGTCGACACCACTTTTTATGGTCACAATCACCAAAACACTGCGTTTTTCTCGAAAAAGTCCAACAAAGACATGGAGCTCATTTTCTCAAAACAACGTCGCTTATGTCCGATGCCGCGTCATTGGGTCATATTCCACCTAAAACGTTGTGTTTTTCTTAGAGTCTTGCTCGTAACCTGGAAGAAGCTAAAGGACCAAATGGCGCCATTTAGGTCCAGATGCCGCATATCCCGGGATTAAGTTTTATCCTTTTTCTTGGTCTAGTTTTTGTGATTATCTTCGATTGGTTGAGGCTCATTTACGGACCAGCTGCTTGAGCTGCTAACCTAGGTAATTTGTGACCTAACCTTTCCCTATAAATAGAGAGCTTAGGCTCTCATTTTGCATACAACTTTTTCCTAGGCGTTACGTTGCCGAATACTAAGCATACGGCTCATCCCTAAGCATTACGCTGCGAAGTTAAACTAAGAGCTACTAAATAAACTCTATAGTATTCTAATATCTTAGTTTCTTTTCAACCTACTTTCATCATACTCCCTACATCCGAACCCTAATACTCCATCAGTCAGACGCCTTTCTACCTACCTTCACAAAAACTCACTAAAAGCCTCTCTCAATTGACAACCGTCGCACTTTCGGATACAAATACGAGATACAAATTAGCAAGTGGGACAACTTAAGGGTGCTACATCGGCCTCACGATGATTTATTTATTGTTTTTTATTGTTTATTGTTTTGGTATTGTGGAGAAATGATGTATCGCATTTAATTCCTCCTTTCCCGATTTAAACTTTAATTTCGCTTTTCTTTTCTTTCTTTATTGCTTTCGTTTATTGCTTTTTGTATGTAATTTTCTTGCTTTCATTAGCATGTTTTGGTTTCTTTTACTTTCACATATCGTTATGTTGTATGCTTGTTTTTCATATGTTATATAAACTCGGTTTTCAAACTAGTAAAGGCCGTCGCCGTTTGACTAGCGGAACAGAAGGGCTTATCCCCCACGTTTCATACCCTTGCCCTCAAGTCCGATTCTCGGTTTTAGACCGATGGAGTCATTTTTTTAACCTCTTTCGAGTTTAGTTTTCCCATACTAAGATTGGAAGAGTATTTCTTTATTTTATTTTTGTTAGTTTTTACTCTTAAAACTCACTTAGGACTTCCTTTTCGATTTATTTCTTTTAAATTGCCTCTCGGTTTTTGATCGAAATAAATAAAAGAGAAAGTTTTTGGATCTCGCTAGCCGAGCTAGAGGCCGAGGCCGACCACCTCGGCCACGGCCCCTGGCCGGCGTTGCCGACCATACAACGCCGGCTGTCACCGGCGCTGAATGGTCAATGGGTGGGGCTTCGGTTGAAACTAATGTTTTCACACTTGGTTTGGCCTTGAAGCCCTACGGTAGAATCAACAAACCATAATTTATCTTTTCGGTTAAGAAATAATTTCTGAGATTTTTAAAATAATTTCTAATAAAAGTGATTAATAAAACCGCCATTCAATCCTATTTAATTTATTTCAAATAAGCTTGCAAAATTTGAAAATCTTAATAAGAGGTTCATCCCCACTTTCAAAAATCAATCTTCAAAACTCAAATCATTTCCATCTTTAAAAAGAAAATTAAAAAGCCGCCAATTCGTGAGGAAGCTTGGACCTTCACAGGGTATGCGGGACCGTGGTTTCTAAAGTGGCGATGCCACTTGGGGACAAGTCACTTATTAAGAGGGCGAAACTTGAAAATTTGAATTGTGATTTTCATCATGTATTTGGATTAGGCATCTCGCATTTAGGCTACAATGAACATGGTTTATTTTTATTTTATTGGACCATTAGGCTTTACCTTTTTAAGAACAATTTTTGGAGGAGGTTTGCACTTGCTAATGCAGACGAATCCAACTAGATTTGATTGTCGAGGAGGTGGTGCCTTTTCCCTCATATCATGCTCTGTTCCGAGGCACCGAGGATTCATGTTTTTCCTATCATGCACCCTATAGAGGATTAAACGCTCGGACTATATCCTACCTAGATTTAACCCTCATTTGTCCATAGACCCTTGGTTGTTTAGGTGGTCCCTTGTCTCTTCATTTGCATGCTTGGATGAGTGTGATTGTTTTTAGATTTAATCTTCTACTTGTGAGCCTTTACGGCTAGGTGAGAAGTGCTTGGTTAGCCCTTGTATGGTTGCAAATAATTATCATAATAAATTTCCTAGAGTCGATCCATTATGTTCATTTTAGCAAAAAGTCAAAAATTGCCTTTTTCTTTTAGATTGGTCAATTAATTACATTTCCAAGTCATCCTGAATTGTTTTTTTACCTTAGACAGTTTAGGCTTCAAGCGATCACCGCCGGTCGGTTCGAAAGGTCCCGCCAAGGATCCCTCTATCTCTTCGATCATTCTCGTTTTAAGATTTTGACCTTTCCATTTTTTGCATCTTCATTTTGTATTTTCATTTTCCATTTAGCCAAAATAAAATTTATCTCAAATTAGGTGAGTCCATTTTGAATTTTTATTTTCCATTTAGCCAAAATAAAATTCATCTCAAAATTAGGTGAGTCCATTTTGTATTTTGATTTCCTGTTAGGCAAAATAAACTTAATCTCAAATTAGGTGAGTCCATTTTTTGCATCTTTATTTTCTCATTTAGCCAAAATAAAATTTATCTCAAATTAGGTGTGTTCAATGTTGCATTCAACATTCTCATTTAGCCAAAATAAATCCATCTTCAATTAGGAATAATCATTTATGCATTCCAATTAAGCATTAGCCAAATTATAAAATCATTCCAAATTAAGTCATAAGCATTGTTGCATACATTTCATCTATTTCGCATTTCTTACGTGCATCTAAAATAAAAAGCATTCTTAGTTCCTTTGGGTCTCGCACTTAAGGCCCTTCCTCCCAAAAGTTGGTATTCCTTCATATGGTCCTAAGCATCACCCTTTGGGCTGCAAAATAGGAAAGTCTACTACAATTTAGCATCGTCGGAATTCGAGCTCCAAAAGGTTAGAACGCCTCAACAAGAAGTCCGACGAGATCTTCCCCTGCTCTACACCATGTTCTACCCCGCGATCTACACCAGTGCAACCTACCTTGATGTATACCACACCGGTGCAGCTTTATTTTCTCGTCTTAGGATAGTACCTAAAAAGAATTCCCCTCCAATAGATAGAGCACTAGAACCATCTCCCATCATCACCCCGCTCAATGAAACGTCGGCCAAGATGGAAGCTCGGATTGAGGCTCGGGATAAGAAAATAGAGTCCATATCGGACACTCTCAAAGTCTATCCTAAACGTTATTAAGAATAGTAGTGAAGGAGAGGAAGAAGAATTAGTAAGAGGAGGTCCTCCACCTCCACCATCTCATCCCGGAAATCCTAAGCATGAATCCAAATCGATCCATGTATAGATCGGATAGAACAAATGTTAAGGGAGTTATCCATGTTCAGCAATCATTACTTTGATCATAAGGGATTCACTTTGATCCCCAAACGGAAGCTATCCCGTAAGTTCACCATGCCCGACATCAAGTTTCGAGAATCCCCACACCATGTTCGCAACTTCTTAGGAGCAATGACTCTTAAGAACATACCCGAAGACACTTACCACATCATTTTTCCGTGGACTTTTGATAGTGATGTAATGAAGTGGTATAACGCAGTTGATCCACGTAAGCTCACGAATTGGAATGATCCGTGTAAGGAGTTCTTACACCAATACTCCTATAACACTAATTAACCTGTTACACTTAGGGATTTGGAGTTGATCAACCAAGGTGAGAAAGAAAGCTTTACGGACTTTCTCACCGGATGGAGGGCAACGGTTACCTACATGGTAGACCGACCATTCGAGAAGAACCAAGTTAAAATAATGGTGAAGAACATTCAGCTTGCCTACAATCAGCACCTCAAATTTTTACCGTTAATGAGTTTTTAAGCCCTTAGAAATGCTGGCATGCTAATAGAAGAAGAACTGTCTACCACGATCACGAAAGTTGTGATCTGGATACAGAGTTAACTATCGGTCTAAGGACAAGAAAACCTCCAACCAAGGAAATACTAGCAGGTGTGCAGATGTCAATGCCCTTAACAGGTATAATGACTACACTCCAATCGATACTACTTACACTCAAGCCTTTGACCGACTGTTGTGTAAAGGTAAAATAGAATTGTCACCTATAAGAGCTGAATCGAAACTACAAAACAATCCAAAAGCTGGGATGTAGGAAAGTTTTGCAACTAGCATCGTGCACGAGGACATGACATCGACCAATGTTGGACGTTCAAGAACGAACTAGAGGGCATGTTCCACAATGATTAACTCCTTCTCTTCAAGGCCGCCCAAAAACTAAGCAACAATAAAAATCCTTTCAGCGGTACCTTAACCATATTTTCCGAACCTATTCCAGGTCTATGGGACCCATATGTCTTCATTCAAGACATCAATGAGTTCAAACGATTTCTTAGCTTGGCTCCCTTACACCTAGATCCCATTCCCGAGTTTAGCACTAGGACTTTTATTTGTGCTCCTATTTCTATTAGTTTATCTTTAGGACTTTTATTTACTGCTCCTGTTTTTGTTAGTTCATTTTCGGGACTTTTATTTCTCGCTCCTGTTTCTATTATTTCATCTTCCAGCTTTGCTATTTCTAATTCCGCTATTTCTGTTTCGAGTTTGATGTACTCATTTCCTTTATGCTTACTCCTTGCCTCCTCCTATTTTTATTATTTTTCCAATAATCATGAATAAAAAATCCTTAAAAAATTAATAAAAGCTATGGAAGATCATGAAAATCGCTCACCAACAATAGAGGAAACTATAACAATTAATCTAGGATCAGTTGATTAACCACATGAAGTTAAAATTGGGAACACATTGGATCAAGAAGAGCTAAAGCAATTCACTTCGCTCCTTACGAGTTCATAGATGTCTTTGCAAGGATAGATCCAAGTATAGCGGAAAATAAAATTCACTTTATTGAAGGTTTGCTCTTGGGAGAGTTAGTCACCCTAGAGGGGGTGAATAGGGTGATGAGGGAATTTAAATAATAAAAGAAGAATTAAGTCAAAAACTGACTTTGAAGCAATCTAAGTCTACATTGGACTCGGAAAAGTGATAACTCAAAAATTATGTGGAAACCCTCCCGGGGCGGAAAACCACGGCCGGTGCTAATCCAAGTACCAAGTCAAATCCACTATTCTGAATCCAAAAATACAGTGGATAGACTCAACCGAATTGCTCTGTTAGATAATTCTTTATAAGGTTTTCCTATACTCAAAAATTCTTTTATCCGATCTAGTACTTCCTAACCGAGATAACCTTTACAGCTAGGGACAACCGAGTTGAGTTAACCTTTACAGCTCAGTCAAGGGACCTTACTCAAAAAGTAAGAATGAAAGTTGTAACCGATTACAAGACCTTACAACTCGGAAAGATCCGAAGTACGAGTTGGAGTTGTAAGTAGAATATTGAATATGAATACAAAGACTTTCGCTTAAGTATGTGTATTGACAATGGTTCCAAGCAATCTTCAAGTGTTGAGAGTTGGCTTCTATTTATAGATGACCAAGCAGATTAGCCGTTGTGACTATCTTCCGATTCAAAGTCCTCTCGTGACCGTTGTAATGGTTCTTCTCGATCATTCGGAAAAGATCCGTTGAGTTGTGCACGTTGTGCAACAGCTCGTGACTCCTTAGAATATCCCAATCCACTGGTGGTGTCTAAAAATAGGGTGGAAACCACCGTTGAGCTTAGCATTGAAGATTTCCAGCTTTGGAAACAGACAACCCCGACACGGTTTCTAGGCCTTGGTCGAAGTAGGAAAAAGCCTTGTCTGCCTGGTGATTTGACATCTTGAAGCCGGTTACTTTTGTACTTCAAAAGTAGGATAACCTCGTTAAAATAACCTACAAAAGTAAATCAATTTGGTTCTCAAAATATAAGATACTTTGGTCCAAGATTAGACATAGATAATAATTTAATTAAGATAATTAAGTGCATAATTATTTGAGTCCTGAAAAAGTGGAATCTTCCGAGTGTAATATTCATTATACTCAAATTCCATCCGAGTTAGTCTAGAAATAAATTAAGTCAGATAAAGAATATCGGAGCAAGTAATACTTGATCTAGACTAACAAAGTTCAAACGAAACATGATGATCGAGAAAGATGAATTACCACTTGTAATTTACTTAGAACTTAAAATATGAAGTCGACCTAAGTTTAAGAGTGTTAGAGTGATTGCTTGAACATGCGATAAGTCCGAGTGTTGTCCGAGTGACTCGGAACTACGGATGTGAAAAGATGAGCAATAATATGCTTTCGAGTCAGTCTTAATCAAATGAAAACAAATGCAATAGTTTCTATAACAATCGAAAAGATTCTATACCACTCGGAAAAGTTTCTATATCACTTAGAATGACTTATAATCAAAACTTATAAGAGATGGAATTTATACCTGATTCCTTGACGAGTCACTCGGAATGTTACTCATGCAAAGTCCGAGTCTTCAATCTCCCCTTTTTTATGAAAGGCATTCTTTTCTCGAGATAGAAACTTTGTTAGTGATAAAAACCATGAGTTTTCATTCTTTCTCAACAAACATGTCGGAGCAAGTAGAATTTAGATTGCATCGAGCTAAAAGTTGAAATATTGCATAGAAATGAAGTAAAGCAAACTTAGAGTATTGCATATATCAAGAAAACAGAAAAATGTAACCGAGTTGATAGATCGGAGCGAGGAGAGAATGGTATGTAACCGAGTTGATATATAGGGGCAAGATAAACTCAGAAAAATAACTTGAAACTTAGAAATCACTTCATTAATATTCACACAGAAAGATATATACACAAAAGAGGTGAGACAAAAATCTCCCCTAAACAAGACAACACAAATTTTCTAACTCTTCTCCCCCTTGCCTTTCAACAGAAACCAAAAAAAAAAAAATAGGGAAGAAAGTATCAAGAAGATACGGATGTGTATGTCCGGACAAAAAAAAAATTAAAAAAACAAAAAAAATTTCTAAGATGGTGGGGAGGGAGCAGTCCGGGTCGAGGTTGAGGACCGAGCAAGTGCGCCTTCACCGATAAGAGCATGAGGATGTTGAAGATCGAAGCGATGGCGAGCAGTGAAATCTCTTGGATGGGCTCGACCCTGAATGGTTGACCTAGAACCAGGTCGTCCGGAGGTTCATCCTCTTGGAACTCGACAGATGGGAGGTGCTGGCTCAGGCCGGACGGCTGCCGATTGACCTTTATCGCCAGGGTCTTCGACCCACTCGGACTCACCGTCCGAGCTTATCGCTCCGGTTGTAGGACAGAGCACCTTGTCCCTCCGCCGCTTTTGCTCGTTTAGCTTCTTCCTTTTCCGGTTCTTCCTTCTCCCCTTCCTCCTTCTCCTCGGATGGTGCTACCTCGGCCCGCAGGCTCCTTTTCTTTTTTTCTTCTTCCTCTCCTCTAGAGGAGGATTTGGCTGGGCTCGAGGATTCCTCGAAGTGTCCGAGTCGACCGGATCCTAAGCGGCCTTGGAGCGTCGTTCTTAGAGGAGCTCTATCATCTCCTTCTACTCCTTGACAAGTGCTTTCATCTCAAGAAGCACATCTTACTGCTCTCGGATTTGGGATTGAGCGAGTCTTTTGGTTGATGGTCATAGACTGGAGAATAGTCTTGAATGACCGGAGGGTGTCCTTGAGTTCTCGTGAACACCGAGGAAATCTTGTCCAGGAGTGCAAGTGGACAAGGCGGAAGAAATAACTTGAGAGGCACCTGAAGTGGAGGCACCACCAGGTGGAGGAGGTAGAGAAAGAAGAGGTTGTGTCTCGAGTCCGAGGCGGAGACGGTGGCCTCGGCTTCGAGCTATGGACCCGGACACCCGGTTGGGTCTCCTAGTATCCATACCCAAGAAGTTCTTTCTTGCCAATAACAATGGCAGCCTCAAAACTGCGTTAGGATCCGAGGGAATAGGAACTTTAAATTGTTTAATGATGAATGTGAGAAGAGCCCCAAAAGGAAGTGGGGTTGACTTCTTAGTCCGAGTCCGAGCCGGCACGGCGGCCATCCGCTCGATTATGGCTGGAAAGAGGTCTACTTCGTAGCCCTCGACAATATCATATAGAGCTTTGAGATGCTTGGAGTTAGGGTTCTCCTTGTTAGAATGCTGAGAATAGAAGGTTCTCTTCAGCAGAAAACACAAAAGTCGAGCTTCGACTTTAGTTGAGTCACAGAGAAGTTTTTGCATGACTCAGGAAATTCATTGGCATACTTCTCAAAGAATTCATCAGCAACCTCGTTGAAAGGTATGGGGTTGCTATTGTGGAAGAGAGAAGAAACTTTGAGGAGACGATGGAGAAGAGAGACGTTGACTCCGACAACAACGTTTTGAACTCCGGAGGTGAGTATACCTTCGAGCTGGATAGGTTGGACTAAAACTCGAAAATGAGTTCTGGGTAGATGAACTCACTAAAACAGAGGAAATTGTAAACCCCGTTGTTTTAATGTGATTCAACCATGAAAACTTTGTGCTTGGGAAGAATTTGTCATCCAAAGTTAGGTGTTGGGCGACAAGGATTTTAGAGGGGTTGGAAGGACCCTCTTGGCTTTTAGTGCGAGGTTTCTTGGTTGCAAAACCAAGAAAGTTAGGGTGGGAGCCTCTTTTCGGCATGATTAGATGAGAAAAGAGAGAGGATGAACTTTGAGAAAAAGAGAGAAATAGCTCGAAGGGATAGAGTGAGTAGAGAGTCGAGAATGAAAGAAAATGAAAGAGTAGAAAGAGAGTTTAGAGCAATCGGTGCTTACTTGAGACTTCTTTCACTTAGCTTGAGAGTCGGTTCGTTCATTTAAAGCGAGTGAACTTGCTCGAGATGTACTAAGAGAGAGAGAGAGAGAGGAGAGAGAGAGTATGTAGCGAGTAAAGTATCGAAATGAAGGAAAAAGGATGCTATTTATAGAGGAAGAGTTTTCCTTCGGTGTTTGTTCCGACCCGGCTCTCCAACGGTCGCCTTAGACAGTGTGACTATTCCGCTCTTAAACGGTTAGAACTCCGGAGCTTGTCTCTCAACGGCTAGTTCTCCGATCGTTACGCGCGAGAGATAGAGAGAAAAGGAGAGATTTTAGGAGAAATTTCTGAAGTTTTCCACTGATCTAAAGAGGATTTCGAAGTTTGATGTCCATTTTTCTCAAAATGCGAGTCTAACTCGATAACGTTTCGAGTGATTCGATAACGTTTTTAGTGACTCGAAATAGCAAGCGGACAATAACTCATAGCTCAGTATCACCGGCTCAACTCGAACTAATTGTTATGAAAGCAACGTAATGAATCATTTAGCACATAATCATGTAATGTAATTTCACTCAGAAAAACACATAATTACGCATTAATCATACCAAGTTCATTCCTAATGAAACAAAACTGATCCTCATTAAGTGGCTTAGTAAAGATATCAGCTAACTGAAGTTTGGTAGGAATGAATTTAAGTTCAATATCACCTTTGTCGGAATGGTCTCTTAGAAAATGATATCTTACCTCAATATGCTTTGTCTTTGAGTGCTCGAACCGGATTCTTGGTGATGCTGATTACACTTTGATTGTCATACTTGATTGGAATTAATTTGAATGAGAGTCCAAGATCTTTCAAGTGTTGCTTGATCCATAAAATCTGAGCACAACATGCTCCAACTGCAATATATTTAGCTTCAGCAGTTGATAGAGCTACCGAGTTCCGCTTCTTTGAGTGCCAAGATATAAGTTGACCCGAAACCGGCATGCTCCTGAAGTGCTTTTTCTATCAACTTTAAACCCAAGCATAGTCGAGCATCCGAGTAGCCGAGTGAGAGTCGGTTCGGAGTCTCTTGAGTACCATAGGCCTAGATTCCGAGTCCCTACAAGATATCTCGAATATTCTCTTCACCGTAGTGAGATGTGATTCTTTTGGATTAGCTTGAAATCTTGCACACAAACATACACTAAACATTATGTCCGGTCTATCGGAAGTAAGATATAGCAGAGATCAAATCATACCTCGATAAAGGTTCCGATCTACTCGCTTTACCTTTTTCATCCGAGTCAAGTTTTATCGTTGTCTGTTCATAGGGGTTGCTTGCATTGTTTGCATCTTGAATTTTGTACTTCTTCAGCAGCTCCTTGGTATACTTTGATTGATGGAAGTAGATGCCATCTTTGTCTTGCTTGATTTGTAGACCAAGGAAGAAATTGAGTTCTCCCATCATGCTTATTTGAAATTCCTGTCTCATTAACTTAGAAAAGTCTCGACAAAGAACTTCATTAGTAGCTCCAAAGATTATATCATCAACATAGATCCGAGCAATAAGAAAATCTTTCCCCTTGTTTTTTATAAAAAGAGTCTTGTCAATCTGACCTCTTCTAAAATCATTTCAACCAAGAAATTGCTCAGTCTTTTATACCAAGTCGTGGGAGCTTGTTTTATATCATAAAGAGCTTTTTGCAACTTGAAAACATGATTTGGAAATTCCGAGTTCTCAAATCTAGGGGGTTGCTCAACATTGACTTCCTCTTCAATAAAACCATGTTATCTAAATTCACTTTTCAAACTTGTATGCCTATTTTTTAATATGTTATCTAAATTCACTTTTCAAACTTGTAAAGGTCATCGTTTGACTGGGGAACGAAATTTCTTATCCCTACATTTCGTACTCTCGCCTCCAAATCCGATTCTCGGTTCTAGACCAATAGAGTAATTTCTTCTAACCTCTTCCATTTAGTTTTCCCATACTAAGATTGGAAGAGTATTTCTTTATTTTAATTTTGTTAGTTTTTACTCTTAAAGCCGATCGGTGACTCCCTTTTCGATTTATTTCTCTTAAGTCGCCTCTCGATTTTTCGACTTTTTGGATCCGCTAGCCGGGCCGGAGGCCGAGGCTGACCACCCTAGGAGTATTACATCGCCGGAGTTCCCGAGAGGAACTCCCAAGGAAACTTAGGATCTCAACTTAGGGTTAATAATTTTCTCTTCGATTGGCGTAAGCGCGTTTCTAGGTTTTCAAAGGTTTTCCTGAAAATTCCGTCGAGTTCCATCTATAATATGGCCAATACAATAAGCTTAAAGCCTTAACCCTGCATAAAACACATTCATAAACTCAACGAGCCACACACTCGGAGTATACATAACACAAACTCAATGAGCCACATGCTCGGAGCAAACATATGGATCTTTTATTATGCATAGTACAAAATTCGGTCCAATATAAAACCGATCTTTACAAGAATGAAAACATAAAGCACATAATGGTCCGGAGATGTCCTATCCATTGGTTAGCTTCTTCTAAAAGCCAAAAGCAACTCCCGGGAGTCTTAACTTCTGTACCTGAAAATGTTGGTGAGGTCATGAGCTCCGCGAGCCCGATGAATAACCCAAACTTAACCTTTGGTTTCACTTTGCACATTAATTCATTAACAAACACACCTAAGTTCACTGTTCATTCATAAAATGCGATTCGGATCATACATGCTTAACATAAGCAAGTTACTAAACTTACCGACTTACAAGCGACACATATGACATCAATTACTCATGAATTTAATCGGAACATACTTCATTCTTCTTTCTATGCAAGTACATCATATAATTATTCATCACGTAAATCATATCTTACTTCTTATTCTATTAATTTCTTATCAAATCGGGGTTAATTCTTCTTCTCATTCTTCTTCTTGAGTTCAATCATACATTTCATAAATCATTGATTCTTTCTTGCTTGTTCATCATGCACAATCATTCGTTTCTTCATATCGTAATTCTTTAAGTCTTCTTAGTTTTGAATAGAAAGAAGATTTATGTCCCGCTCTAAAGACCCAATTCTTGGAGCCAAAATAATTCGTGGGATCACTTCTTGGAGGCAAAATAATTTGTGGTCTCGAGGCTTCCCTCATACTCGAAGGACGCATACTGTCAATAATTCATGGAAGCAAAATAATTCGTGGCTTCGGTTGACGGACACTTCTATGGCCATAGCTTTAGAGGTTTCTTTAATTCGTGGGGTCTTAAATCAATAACACAATTCGTTTTCCCTTTTTTAGTTGTTTATGTTTCTTATCTTCTTATTATCTTCTTATTACTTATAGACAAGATACATTTAGTTCACGTTAATCATGTTCAATAACTTCATAAGTAACGTCTTCACAACTAGCAATTCACGTAAACAAGTTCCAACTCAAGCATGATCAATATAACTCATATAGACATGCTTATATCATTTATAATCAATGTACATTAAGATAAACACATTATCACATAAATGTATCAATTAGGATTCCTAATTAACTTACTTATCGTTTCATGATTGCGTAATATTGCGCATAGGTGGTTTATGGTTCTATAACTTTTCTTAATCATTATATATCTCTTAATCTATCCATATAGCTTCTTAAAATTCAGTTCTCACCTCAACTGTTCAATCAGCCCCGACTTCGCCCAAAACAACAATTTTCACTCAAAAATTCATATCTTTCAATCTACTCATTCAACGCATACTAAAATTTACCGGAAATTCTCATAAATTATCAGGAAGCTACGAGTAAAAGTTTCAGAAATTCAGGCTATACATGAATTTACAAAAATTTGGACAACAACATAATCGGGCGAAAATCTACATTCTTAACATGTATTTGATTCTCTCGATTTTACCCTTTAATCCTATTCAACTTAAATTCATCAAAAACTCAACATAGACTTCAATAATCATGCTCAATAACACTCAAATATCATAAATTCATGGATTAGATATCACATAATCACAACATGCTTTTCGATTCATGGTTTTCTAATTTAGTGAATTTAGGCCTCTAACTTCTTCAATTAAACTTAGGGTTTTCAATTTCATGAATCAATTTCAAGTTTAATCCACCTAATTGATTTTAATTCTAGAGGATGAATTCAAATTACTCACCTTTGATTCTTAGTTGTTATAAGAATTTCGGTTTTGGAGGATTTCAATTTGAGTGTTCGAATTGAGTATTATGCTTCTTCTTCCTTCCTCTCGCTACTCTCAATCCCGGCCTCTGGTTTCCACTTGCTTCGTTCCGGTTCCTCTCGGGTTCTCGCTCTCACTTTCCTCTTTCGTACATCGTTTCCTTAACCTGCCGGCCAGTGTACTTTTACTTGTCGACGACCGCTCTTTTCGCTCGCTCGCCGCGTCCCTCTCGTCTACCTATTGCTGCGGCTACCCCTGTTCTTTTTCCTTGCCATTTCTGCTCCGGCTCTCGTCTCCCTCTCGGTCTCCCTTTGATCCCGATTCCTCTCGGGCTCTCTTGTCCTTTCTTCTTCTCTGCTCTTCTCCCTCTTTCTTTCCCCTTCTTCTTCCTCACGTTCGTTTCGGTCTCTCTCTCGTTCTTCCCCTCTCGACCTAGCTCCCTCTCGTTCCCTTTCGGTCCCTCTATTTCTTCGTTTCCCTTTCTTCTTTTCTTTCCCTACTTCTATTTCCAATCTCCCTCTTAATCCCTCTTTTTGAGGTTTTCTCTCTCCTTAATTTATTTCAACACCTAATGAGTTTGGGTGTTTTAATGTAATTGGACCCTTAACATCCTTGCTCTAATTATCCGCCACCAAATTCCACTAATCCATTCTTCATTTTATCTATTGCCAGCACATTCATCTACTGATGTCAACTAATTCTTTCCACTTTTTCATTCCTTTTTTTAACTTTTATTTTAAATTTTCTCTTTTCGACTTTTATGTGAATTGGGCTGAAAATTATTTCACAAGCCCATTTTAGCTAATCCACGCTCGGGTTTCAATTCTCCGGTTTTAATTTCAACTCAGGAAAAATTATAATTCAACATAATTTAAAAATTTTGAACTTTTAACTTTTAATAACTTAATTCATTACCAAACGAGCACCTTAAATTTTTGGGTATTACATTTCTCCCTTAATTATAAAACGTTTCGTCCTCGAAACTTGGAACTTCAAGTTACCCGAGATCTTATAGGTATGGTTTCATGATGTTGAAAATTCTACCCATGGTAAGTCGGGGCTCACCACTCTTGTCATATCCAATTCTCTTGTTACTGCAGTTGAAAGCTAGTTCCTTCACCTTGCTATGGCCTCTTGGTACCCACCGCCTCGGTGCCTTGCTCATTGTTCCTCCGAGGACAATTCCTAGTAATATGTGTGTTTTCCCTACAATTGAAACATTTTCCAGTTGCCATGTAACATTCCTTTCCTCGGTGAACCTTGTGAAAGTAATGGCATGGCTTTCTTGCCGTATCACTATCATTATGGCAAACTTGGCCTTGCCGAAAACCCCATTGGTTGTTTCTCCGATTCCCATAATTCATATTCCCACTTCCGGATCTTCTAGCATTATCGGCCTCCTCGGCCTTACATTCCTGCAGAACTCGTTTTATGCGGATTTCTCTACGATACATATCTTGGTATGTGGTAATGGTTTGGGCGGCTATCCTTTCATGTATGTCTAATGTTAGACCATCCTCAAACCAGTCAACCCTTCTTTGCTCTATATCTTCCAAATACCTACCAAATTGACTAAGCTCTGTAAACTTCGCACCATACTCTATAACACTCATTTTCCCTTGTTTTAAGTCAATAAACACTAACTCCTTAGCTCTCTGCATATCCCTAGGATAGTATGGACCATTCATCTTTTCCTTTTAGTTCCTCCCAAGTTATTGGCTTTACTCGTTGCTCTTCTAGGCTTGGTTTAACCGCATCCCACCAATGATTGGCTTCTCCAACAAAAAGATGTGTGGCTAATTCAACTTATACTTTTCAGGACAAATCATAGTCTTAAATATTTTATCAATCTCCCTCGTCCATTCATCTAACTCACTAGGATTTGCAGTACTCCTAAACATGGAAGCTTGCAATTTCGAAACTTATTCGGAAGGTTAATGCCTATCATTAGATCAATTACGTAACTCTGCTCATCGGTTCTACCACTTCTTTCCCCACGAGCCATCTAACAAAGTTAAGTTACGGGATCATTATTAACTCTTCACTACATTACTATACATAGATTCATAAAATCGCACATATGCACATATATTCATAAATCAAATCATATGAGATTCACCCAATCACATACACGCACATAGGTCCATGAATCAAATCACATACTCATGTTTCAATCAGTCACATAAGCAATCACTCAAGTCCTCGACTCGGTTCTAGGAAAATCTCCCGGTCGGAAGATTCTTGCTCCGATACCATTTTTGTAACACCCCAAAGCCCATCCTAGGAGTATTACATTGCAAGAGTTCCTGAGAGGAACTCCCAAGGCTACTTAGGGTCTCAAACTTTGGGTTAATAATTTTCTCTTAGATTGGCGAAAGCGTGTTTTTAGGTTTTCAAAGGTTTTCCTGAAAATTCCGTCGAGTTCCGTCTCGTAATATAGTCAATCCTATAGGCTTAAAGCCTTAACCCTGCACAAAACATATTCATAAACTCAACGAGCCACACACTTGCAATATGCACAACACAAACTCAACGAGCCACATGCTCGAAGCAAACACATGGATCTTTTATTATACATAGTAAAAATTCGGTCCAACATACAACCGATCTTTACAGGAATGAAAACATAAAGCATATAAAGGTGCGGAGATGTCCTATTCGTTGGTTCGCTTTTCTAAAAGCCAAAAGCAACTATTGGGAGTCTTAACTTCCATTCCTAAAAATGTTAGTGAGGTCATAAGCTCCACGAGCCTAGTGAATAACCCAAACCCAATCCCTGGTTTCACTTTACACATTAATTCATTAACAAACACAACTAAGTTCACTATTCATTCATAAAATGCGATTCGGATCATACATGCTTAAGACACGCAAGTTAATAAACTTACCAACCTATCGAGCGGTACATATGACATCAATTACTCATGAATTCAATCGGAGCGAGACTTCATTCTTCTTTCTATGCAAGTACGTCATATAATTATTCATCATGTAAGTTATTCATCACGTAAATCGTATTTTACTTCTCATCGTATTAATTTCTTATGAAATCGGGGTTAATTCTTCTTCTCATTTTTCTTCTTGAGTTCAATCAAGCATTTCATAAATCATTGATTCTTTCTTTCTTGTTCATCATCCACAATCATTCGTTTCTTCATATTGTAATTCTTTAAGTCTTCTTAGTTTTGAATGGAAAGAAGATTTATGTCCTGCTCTAAAGACCCAATTCGGGAGCCAAACTAATTCTTGGGCTCGGTTCTTGGAGGCAAAATAATTCGTGGCCTCGAGGCTTCCTCATACTCTAAAGCACGCATACTTTCGTGGAAGCAAAATAATTCGTGGCTTCAATTGAGAGACACTTCTATGGTCATAGCTTTAGAGGGTTCTTCAATTCATGGGGTCATAGATGAATAACACATTCCTTTTCCCTTCTTTAGTTGTTTATATTTCTTATCTTCTTATTACTTATAGACAAGATACATTTAATTCATGTAAATCATATTCAATAACTTCATAAGTAACATCTTCACACCTAGCAATTCACGTTAACAAGTTCGAACTCAAGATTATCAATATAACTCATATAGACATGCTTATATCATTTATAATTAATGTACATTAAGATAAATACATTATCACATAAACATATCAATTAGGATTCCTAATTAACGAACTTATCGTTTCATGATTGTGTAATATCGCGCATAGGTGGTTTATGGTTCTATAACTTTCCTTATTCGTTATATATCTCTTAATCTATCCACATAGCTTTTTAAATTTCAGTTCTCACATCAACTATTCAATCAGCCACGACTTCGCCCAAAACAACACATCTTTCACTCAAAAATTCATATCTTGCAATCTACTCATTCAATGCGTAACAAAATTTACAGGAAATTCTCATAAATTAGTAGGAAGCTACAATAAAAGTTTCAAAATTCGGGCTACACATGAATTTACAAAAATTCGGACAGCAGCATAATCGGGCGAAAATCTGCATTCTTAACATGTGTTCGATTCTCCGATTTTACCCTTTAATCCTATTCAACTTAAATTCACCAAAACCTCAACAACAACCTCAATAATCAGTTCAATAACACTCAAATATCATAAATTCATGGATTACATATCACATAATCACAACATGCTTTTCGATTCATGGGTTGCTAATTTAGTGAATTTAAGCCTCTAACTTCTGCAATTAAACTTAAGGTTTTCAATTTCATGAATCAATTTCAAGTTTAAACCAACTATTTTATCTACCTGTTTTTGTGGCTTCCCTGTCCTTCTTCCTCTCCATTTCTGCTTTGGCTCTTATCTCCCTCTTGGTATCCCTTTGTTCCTGATTCCTCTCGGGCTCGCTTGTCCTTTCTTCTTCTCTTCTCTACTCCCTCTTTCTTTTTTCTTCTTCTTCCTCTTGTTCTGTTTCAATCTCTCTCTCATTCTTTCGCTCTCGACCCAGCTCCCTCTCTTTCCCTTTCGGTCCCTCTATTTCTTCGTTGCCCTTTCTTCTTTTCTTTCCCTGCTTCTATTTCTAGTCTCCCTCTTAATCCCTCTTTTTGAGGTTTTCTCTCTCCTTACTTTATTTCAACACCTAATGAATTTGGGTGTTTTAATGTAATTGGACCCTTAAAATCCTTACTCTAATTATCCGCCACCAAATTCCACCAATCCCTTCTTTATTTTATCCATTGCCAGCACATTCTTCTACTGATGCCACCCAATTCTTTCCCCTTTTTCATTCCTTTTTTTCCTTTTATTTTAAATTTTCTGGTTTGTGCTTTTATGTGAATTGGGCTGAAAAATATTTCACAAGCCCATTTTAGCTAACCCATGCTCGGGTTTTAATTTCGACTCGGGAAAAATTATAATTCAACATAATTTAAAAATTTTAAACTTTTAACTTTTAATAACTTAATTCATGACCAAGAAAGCACCTTAAATTTTTTGGGATTACACGATTGTCCTTTTTCCGTTTTATTTCTCTAAATTTGCATCTCGACATTTCTAGTTTAAAAAGTGGACCAAACAAATTTACATTCTGGTAGCTAAAGCCATGGACCAAGACTCGACCCTTTAGTCACAAGCCATGGCCGGTGCCGGTGACCGGATAGTGTTGGCTCTTGTCGGCACCTGGCCGATCATCCGGCAAGGCTCTCGGTTCAAATCGATGTGTTCACACATTTTTGGCCTAAAAGCCTTGTGACAGGATATAAGTCATGTTCTAGTAATTTTCTTAAAATTTGGAATATCATCCCGAGACCTTCTAAAATTAATTTCTAAAATAAAAGATTAATAAAATCGCCAATTACTATTTCTTTTAAGTTCAATTCAAAATTACAAAAATCGAAAATCTTAATAAGAGATGCACCCCACTTTCAAATTCATCTTCAAAGAGACCCGACATTTGTGGGGAAACTTAGTTTCTGTTCCCCCTCCCCACGGGGAGGACGACCAGACTCGTGGTTCTTACACCCATGCATGCAATTGGGTTCGTTGGACCTATTGTTTCGGCTTTGCCACATTCTTCTCTGTCTACTTTTGAATTCGGGTAAAAATACCGAACTTTTGTGAATACGATTATTTACTGACGAGTAAGCTAGTACGAGTTCAATTATTAAGCCAAGCTTTAGATTAAGAAACGATCAAGCTTCAACAACATTACCGAGCCTCATAACTTTGATCGAACCAAACTTGGGACTCGTTTAATCGGATTTCGGAATGCACAAATTGCAATCAAGTTTAGGCCCCTATCTTGGAGTTCGGGTTCAACGAGCAACCCATTCCGAATACCTTGAATTGATCGGCATCCGAAACAACCCTAGAAAATGAGATAAGTACACTTTAGCGTCTATTTTGGCCTTTCGTCTTTCGGACTCGGTCAAAGTGGGGGCTAACTGTAGACATCGAAAATGTGTCACCCTTATCTCTTTTATTATCCATTATTTATTTTGTTGGCCTGGTGATGAAATCGCAGATCTGTTTGCGAACTTGGATCATGGTTGTAGTCTAATCGACGTGACGGAAGCCAATAATTCACAAAAACCTATTAGCACCATAAAATTAGCCTCTTTGCTTGGGTCGGCCCACAAACGCATTTTCTTTTAACCGAGCCAAGCGTGGTCGGGCTCCTAATTAGAAAACCTAGGTTGGCGCCGCATTTTAGTCAAACATGTGCATCGAAAGCAACGTTTAATTCTTAACATTCTTACATAACACGTAAATCAAGTATCCGTAGGACATCGTTTAGACAAGCCTCGTGTTTTCAGCCTTAACTCGCCAAAATGTTGTGTTTCGTTCCCAGTGACCAACCGAGGCACAGTAACCCAAAGCCAATGTACGATGCCATTTGAAACCGGCATCGCGTTTCGGTGTTAACTCGCTAAAACACTACGTGTGATCCTAACACCCAACCGAGGCACGGAACTCCGAGAGACGTTCGTACGATGTCATTTGAGACCCACACTACATATCTCGCCTTCCTTCATCACATTTTCAGTTTAGCTAGATTTTATCCGGTTTTTCTATTGTCCTCGTCGACGGACCTTGCCTAGTTTAGCAGTTGTGGACAGCTGAGTAAGTGTTAGGTCATTTTTTATGACCTAGTTCTCTCCTATAAATAGAGGATCACTTCCATCATTTTTAGGTGTTGATTTTTGAGCTAAGAGCTGATTAATGTTAAGCCTTTAGGTGATTATGAAGCTAGTGGTTGCATTTTGATCTCTTAATTTAATTTTCAGGTAAGTACTACTACATTTTTAGCTAGAAACATTCTCATTTCTCTCTTCCATTTCCTAATCCCTCCATATTCACCATACCGTCATACATATTTCCCAATCCGAAAACCCCACAAAATAACCTTTGTCATCCTACTCTCCGAGCTCATTATCCTGCGATCACGCTGTCGAATTCGGTTCATGAACCAAGCAGATTAGGTGGGACAACCCGAGGGCATCGGATCAACCTTCACTTCCTTCTTATGATTTTATTTATTTATGCCTTTTTATGCTTTACGTGTTATGGATCAAGGATGTAATCGCTCTTAAATTACCCCCAATATAATTTTTATTTCTCGCTTTCTTTTCGCTTTCCTTTATTGTTTTCCTTCATCGCATTCCTACTTGCTATTTACCACTTTTCTAGCATGCTTTGCTTGATTTAATTTTCATACTTCACATGTTGTATGCTTGACTCATAAACACATTCTTTTAACTCCCAACTTCAATTAGTAAAGGTCATTTATTTACGGACGGAAAGGAGAGCTTATCTCTTCATTTCGTACCTTCACCACCAAACATTGGATTCTTATTTGTAGACCAATGGAATCACTTTCTAAACCTCTTTGAAACTTATTTTTCTGTACTAAGATTGGAAGATAATTTTCTTTGTTTTTGTTAGTTTTTAGTTTCTAAAGCCGACCGACGACTCTCTCTTTTTGCCTTTATTTCTCCTAATTGCTTCTCGACATTTCGATATAAAATGAAAATTTATAATTTATTTTCCGACAACCAAGGCTATGGGACCGATACTGATTCTTCAATTTCGGATTATAGGCTGGCAGCGATCACGGTTATTATCGGCTCTCACCGGCACTAGTTGATAATCGGGCTTGGCTCTCGATCCAAACCGGTTTATTTCACAATTTTTGCCGGAAGCCTTGCAGCAGAAAGTAACTTTTTATTTTTGTATTTTCCATCATGAAATAATATCCCCATACTTTTAAAAAATTAATTTCTAAAAGAAATGGTTAATAAAATAGCCAATCACCATCTCACCCAAACTATTTTTAATGCCGGATTAAGAAAATCGGAAATCTTAATAAGAGGCGCGTCACACTTTCAAAATCATCTCGTAACAAAAAACCTAAAAGAGCATATGCCTTCGTGAGGTAACTCCGGTCCGGTGCCGCCTGCCCCTATGTAGGGTACGCGGGGCTGCTGGTTTCTACCAGGGGTGAAGGTATAAAATGAGGATAGTTGCTTCTTATTCCGCCAGTTTAAAAAATGACTTTACTAATTAAAAATGTGTAGTAAAAGTGTGTTAGAAAAACATGCAAACATCATGCGACTTGTAGAATTAAAACAATCAAATCATGTGAATGAAAGCAATAAATAAAGCGATAAAGAAAGCGATAAATCTAAACTATTACATTGGGCGAGTGTAAAATAAATGAAATTAGATTTCTTCAAAAGAACAATACGGAAATTAAATTAATTGAAATAAAGGGGAAAGGACTTGTCATCAAGTAGACCCACCCGTAAGACTCAAAACTCGACAAGATTGCCAAAGAGTAAAGGTAGGAGATGTGGAGCTTCGAAGGAGAAATGAAGGCCTTTTGGACGGTTTTGTGAGGAAAAGAATGAAATTATAGGTTGAGAGACTGGAGTGGAAATGAGAATGGGAGAATCTGTAAATTAGGGTTAATTTTTGTTGAATTGGTGCGTGAAATAAGTGGCGTGAGACCTCTATATCTAAAAGAATTTAGGGTAAAACTTCTCTTAACATAGCATCCAAAAGCTAGATAAGCATCCGAAGTTTCAAGCCATATTATCTACAAAGGATAATACATAATATGGGGTTGAATAGGTCAAAACAAGCTGTGTTCTAAAGGCTTGAGGGCTGAATCCAACCCGAATATAAGTCTTGGGAAGCGAGCCTAGATTGGGGGTTTGAAAGAGTTAGAATGACTCCGTTCCGGTGGTTTATTGGCCGATTCTGGTCCAACCTCGAGATCCGGGAAATCAAGCCTGGCTTGGTCTAGCGAAGCTGAGTTGGGAAGGCTGGATTTAGAGATCTACGCTATTTTGGCTAATTTGTGGTGTGGGCTAACTGCTTGCTTTGATTTTTAAGCTAAAATAGGAATTTTTACTTTGTCTTTGTTCAGTCTCATCCCAGGAATACAAATAAGGCTAGGTCTTCATCAATATATCATTACAATAAAATAAACAAGCCATTATATAAAAGTCTAGACAATGTTTGTGTGTTTACAATTAGCTCACATTTTGATCAATTCCGAGCGGACTAAGGTCGAACTAGACACTAAGATGTACTTATCTCGTTTGTTGGCATTGCTTTGGACACTAATCGTATGTAGTGGGAAGATGTGTGTCCAGAATTGGTTGCTTGAGATTACCCGAACCCTAGTAGTGGGCCTGAACTTAACTTATATGATTAAGTCTCAAGTCTTGTGAGCTAATCTGTATCTAGATGTTCATGACCTTGGCTAATTAAAGTCCTCAAGCTCGAGATATTTACCTAATCTTAACCACTTTTTAGTCGAAGCTTGACGATGGACTTGAACTTGACTCGAGTCTAATGTCTAACTAATGTCTATGATTCAATCTAACAAACTTGACCAATTAAAGTTCTAAAGCTTGTTGACAAAGTATTTCTTTCACCGACATTTTTGTTAGCTAACAATCGAATGTATATTATTAAATTTAAGGTTTTACTTGAATTTCTAGCCGTACCTAAACCATATCCACATAAACTTCAAATAAGCCTAATGTTTACAGCTGAGATCTTTGTTGGAATTTGAGCTTGACAATATGTAGCCATATCCTGTAAAGTAGATGGTGTCCATACATGACGATTTGTACCCGGACCCTTATAAGTTTGGTGGCGGTTGAACTGGGTGATCAATAGTGAGATTTTTGTGAATGGATGGCATTCAAGCTTGAAGATCTATAGCCAGATCCGTAATGGATTCGGTGGTTTTAGCCTTACAATTTATAGCCAGATCCTTTTAAAGTTGATGGGGTGAGAGCACTGAAGATTTGTAGACAGATCCCATTTAATGGTCTTCCTTTAACTTTGGCGGTTAAGAGGACATGAAGCTCTAGCCTTTATTCACTTTTGTTGGCATAGATACGGTTGCTTGATGTAGGATTTTTCCCTAGATTACATCACTTGATGACCTGAAATTTAGAGAAGAGCCTGAACTTGACTTGATTAAAAGTCTAAAGCTCAACAGGGTGCTTCAACTTGATGCTCATAGATATAAAGTTTAGTGCGGTGTTTGAACTTGATCGCTCTTGGATATGAAGTTCAACAAAATGTCTAAACTTGGCCGCTTTAGAACCCGAAGCTCAACAAGGTGCCTAAACTTGGCTTTTTTGGAGCAAGAAGTTTGAGTTTTTCTTGGTAAATAACTTTAGACGGATGTTGATGTGCTCGAACTTAGATGATATAGCCCCGATTTGAGTGATCCTAAATGAAGCGATGGTAAAAGTATGGATGTTGAGCATGATCATTGCTAATGCAAACATGAGGATCATTTATGGTTGATTAGGGTTGTGTGCCCTTTATTTTTGTTAGAAGATGATCATGGAGATTTGTGAGTCAAACATTTGAGAATGATGAGGTTAATGTGCCCGGCTTTTATTGTGTCCGAGATTTTGACGATGATGATACCTAATGTAAGCTTTTGGTTGCATATGGTTGTTCCATCCTCTTCTCATGCCTTAATGAACAGATCCTAATGATCATGAGATATGGACTTAGGGTAAAGTTCCTCTTTTTCTTTAGATGCATTTTCCAAGAATTTCCTCTATCATGCATTTAGTTGGTTATGCATTCTTGCTTATTGTGCTTATTGGAAGAGTTCTTCCGTAGTTGGGAGACAAGTGGATCAATGATCTTTGTATGATGTTTGTGTTGCTTTATCATGTTGTATGATTTTTATTGTACAAACTGTGTTGTGCATGCTATTAGACACGAACTATGCTAGATATGTCCTAAATGCACACACTAGGGCATATTATTATACAAAAGGATAAACTAGTATGGTTGCACTTACGGCCCCATTTCCTTGTCGAAAGGCGAATAAGCTTCATGGTCCCTATTAGAATTTTTGTTTTTTTTGGACCTATTTTGTCTAATAACAAGTATAAGTTTAGGCTTGGTAGGCTATTAATAAGTCCATGTATGAAATGCATAGATTGCCATGTTGTTGTTGTGTGTGTGTATAGAGTCCATGAGCTTGACTGAGCCTTCTAATTTTGATCAAGTGTCATGCTTGGATATGTTATTTGGAAAGTGGTTCCTTGCTTTAATGATTAGCAAGTAATGTTAGACTCGTAATGACTTCCCATATACATTTGTTGCTTGTCAATTAACTTATGGTTCTCCTATGGAGTAGGAGAGATAAAAAAATAGAAATGGAGATTTTTGGAAATGGAAGGAAATCAGAAATAGGAAAATATAGTTAAATTGGGAAATTTGGAATCGGAAATGAAGAAATGGAATTTGGACAAAAGAAATTAGAAAAAGAATGGGTTAGGGTCGGACCTCATGAATTTCCTACATATTTGTTATAGCGGAATCACACCTTTGTAGATCAAAGCTCTCAATTTGGATCTTTTTTTTTGCTTTTTTATTGGATTGTTTTTATGAAATGGGAAAAGGGATTGGACGTAGGATGTTTATAAAATCGGGAAGTGCGTATTTTATTATCATTCTTGACAAGTTATGGGCTGATTAGATGATGAAGTGTAGTGCTTGTAAAGTTTTGTGGGAAGCCTTTGGTAAAGGATATTGCCCGAGACCTAAACATGTCTTTTAGTTCATTCTTGAAGACACAACATTGCTAGGTGTCATGTCCTCAAGCTCGATGGTAATCGTAGAATTTGCTAGTGTCCTAGCTCTTGAACTTCCTAGTAGTTACTCCTTTTTCTTTTCTAAAGTAGTTACTCCTCTAGTTTGTCGTAGCTTTTGTGTCTATATTTCTTAATTCTTCGTTGACTAGCATTCCGGGATCCCTAAGAGTGGTAAAGTTCATGAAGATGTTGGTTATAGGCAGGCCTTAGTGAAACTTTCCTATTCCTCATACGTTGCTAGCTCCGGATCCCTCGGGGTATTGGTGTATTAACTCCTTGCAAAGATAGACCCAATTTGTGACCTTTCGTGGGTCAACAACATTATGTGATTTCATGACGTCTTTATTTAACGTGCAAGGGAATACGACATGATATATATCATTTAGTACGTCTTTCAAGATCATTAGCTTTATAAAGTTCCTCACGTGGTGGTGAGGGTTCTCAATCTCGTGAAACTTAATGTTAGGCATGGCGAATTTTGGGGGTAATTTTTCTTTTGAGATTGAAGTGAATCATGTGTGGTCCAGGTAGTAATCATTAAACATGGAAAATTCCCGTAATAATTTTTTAATATTATTACCTTAGGGTTGGTAGTGGGCTTTTGCCTTTTAATATAATCCTTTTCTGCTTTGGTTTATTAACAATAAGGGGCCCCTTGTTCTCCATACATTATAATGGATGAGTTGGTATTGTTTCTATTTGTGGGCTTTGTGATGGTGTTGGGTCTCAACTTCAAACACTTCCAGTCACATTGTTCTAAGATTCTTTTTGTATGTGATTAATTCCTATCTTATCCTATCCTAAGTGAAAAAGGTGCTCATGACTAGCTTCAAGGACACCAAGGTGAGTTTGGGGGCTTTAGTGCTAGACTCGTGACACCTAAGATAAATGAACCCTATATTAATACTCTTAACATGACTTTTATTGCTATTTTTGACATGAGAAATGCAGAAAGGGAAATAATGGATCAATTGGAAAGACTCGACATTACAAGATATAGACCTTAGCGGTAGGGACCCAACTTAGGTTTTGGGCCAAGGGAATCGATACCAGCTTTTGCCACTCGAGAAGATTTTTGTTGTGGGTGATGCGGATCGACATTAATTGGCCAAAAATCAACTCTTTTGTTTACGTAGGAACCACGACCCGCCCCTGTAGGAGGTGGACTAATTTTCCTCACAAACTTCGACTTCACTCGAGGTGTGCTTATCAAGCGAATGATAGGTTTTTGAAAGAGAGATTTTTAATAAGGGTTAATTGGAAATTTTAGGAAATCATTTTATTTCTACAAGCAATTTTAGAAATCTCGGGATGTACTTCTAAATAAGGAAAGTAAAATAGGAATACTATCATAAAGCTCGATTGCGTAGAGAGTCCGCACAAACCTTGACTTGGAGCTAAGCCTGGATAGCGGATCGAGGGCCAAGGCCGGCACATCGGAGCTGCTGTTAGGCGCCGGCCCCCGATCGGGATTGGATGTCCTGATCAAATGGCTTAGACCGTCACTTTTTCACTATTTTTTACCAGTTTCTTTTCAAGAAAGCAAAGATGTAATATTTGGAGAAAAAGAGATTAAAAGTCTCCGGTCGATTTTGAAAATAAAAAGTAACAAAAATAAAAAGAAGCACTTTTCTAAATTTGGTGCAAAGACTCAAAAGTAGAAAAGGTTTTAAAAAGGACTTCAACAGTCTTAAACCAATGATCCGGTGTTCGAGAGCGATGGTATGGAACAAAGAGGGACACTCTTTATTTTGATTGTGAAAAAAATGGCCACTACTAATTCAAAAGGGTAATAGGCAAGCAATCAACTTATAATAGGCGAAAATGAAAGGTAAATAAATCATGATGTAAAACAGTAAATAAACCAATCAAATGAAAGTAATAAAGATAACGATAAAGAAAGAAAAGCAATAAACAAAATTACATCGGGTGGGGTGGAAAGTAAAGCGATTACATTTTTAACCACAATACGGAAAGCGATTAAATAATTAAAAATAAATAAAATATAAAAACAAAACTCGGGATGGTGGATGCGCGCCCTCGGGTTGACCCACCTACTAGCTTGAATCTCGGTCGGATTTTGGAAAAGTGGCACTAGGGTAGTGGCAAATGAAAGTGGCAAAAGAAGGCCTTTTTCATGTTGGTTTAGAACAGGAATTGAAAGCAAGAGTGAGAGAGAGTATACATAAGTGATGGAGAGAGCGTTTCAATGGCCTAGGGGCAGAAATAGGGCAAAAAATAGTGAGTAAAATAAGAGGGGGAACCCCTATTTATAGAAAATTTTAGGGTTTAGGAAATCCTAAAATTGGCCTTTAGCCTCTAGTTTTAAGACTAAACTGGGTCGAAAAATGCCGGAAATAAATAAAGAAAAAACCAAGAAACTAAACCTGCCAAAATGACGTCGTTTAGAGGTCCTGGGTCCGAAGTTCGATGGAAAAACCGTGTTTCGTGGTGCAGGAAAGTGTGGCAAGCTCGGCTGCTGAAAGAAGGTAAATCTCTACATTTTAAGGAGCTTAGAGGTTCGGCGTAGGCTTGGCATGTAGTGTGAATCTGGTTTGGGTTGTCGAGGCATTGATTTGCAAGTCAGCCCAACCCTAGAAAATCGGTTTGGGATGTTTTATGGTTATAGTTGGCTTTTTGTGCGCTAAATTGGCTTACGCCACTCTCCTTTAGTTCCATATTGGCTTCCACCACTCTCCTTTAGTTCCATCTTGACCCAAGCTTGCAAACAAGACTGGGTTTTCATCACCTGTTGACAAAAATAAATAAAATAAAAAAATAGATAAGGACGACACTTTTTAGGTGTTTACAGTTTGGCTACTATGCAAAAATAAAGAAAAACAATGAACCATTCTAAAATATGAATGACTTTTTTTTTTTGCTAATATGCAAAAGAGGACCAACATAAAAAGAAATGACTTTTTTTCGCTAATATGCAAAAAATGGACTAAAGCTAAAATGATCTTTCTTAGGCTAATATGCAAAAGATGGACCTAGCTAAAAATGAAAGCCACTCTGTTTTTGGCTAATTTGTAAAAGATAAACTGAGTCTAGATTTTTATTAATGATTTTACACTAATACAAAGACCATTAGGCTTAGCTTAATTTGAATTGGCACAAGTGGACTATAAACTCAAACAAAAGTTAATGAAAGTAAACACAACAAGCATGCAAATGTATGCCAATCTAAGCAAAACTTGTGTATTACAAAGGATGAAAGGCTCGGATAAATCGGTGTCTCGTGGTTTGAATATTTCATGTCCCATGGGATGCACCGTGAGACTTGAATATCCAACACTTTCTCAATCATGGACAAAAAGAGCATGCCGCAAGTGGGAAAGCAACCACACGCTCAGCAATAAAGTTGAGTGGATCCACCAAGGTTGTAACTCTCCCGAAAAGGTATTAAGGGTTAAAATACTAACAGGAGCATCTACCCCCAATAAGGATGTCTAATGTAAATACAATAGAAACTTCCCATTCTATTTTTCGAGTGTCACCTCTTAATAAGTGTCCCTAGTGGATTTGCCATTATAAGAACCACGACCTGCTACTGGGCAGTTTGCGTTCCCAATTAATGTCTATTTGAAGGAGGTGTGCTTGACCGAGAAATAAGGCACTAATTTTTGGAATTATTTGGCTACCAATTTTTAAAAATCATTTATTTTTGAAAGCGTTTTAGGAATTCGAAGATAGGCAAACAGAAAGAATTTGGTATGGAAAGACAACAATGAAGCTCACTAGGCCAAGTAGTTCAACCTGCTTGGACTAGGAGTCAATTCCAGAATGTACGTCGGGGACAGAATCCAACCTTTTGGGGCACGGGACTAACTCGAACTTCTAGCCCGGATTGTTGAAGTAATCTTGGTGAGAAAGGCTGTATTACATGTCCGACTCAAAAGCAGTTCCATTTTACTGTTAAAAAATCGAGATGCTTTAATAGGGAGAAAAAATATTAAAAAGGAGTCGTCAACCAGTTTTGAATAAAACCTAACAAAATAATTACTTTCCTAATTTGAACTCAAACCGAAGGGACAAGCGAAAGAGAAAAAACAACGCACAATCGAAATGGTTTTAGAAAAGGACTCCATTGGCCTAAACCAATGATTCAATGTTTGATGGTGAAGGTACAACATGAAAGGAGAGTCCCTCACGTGAATGGGAATTAAGGAATTAAAGGGGTTCCCATTTAAAAAACGACGTCTACTAATTAAAATAGGAAGTAAAAATGATGCTAAAAAACACAAGCAAAAATATGCAAATTGTGGAATTAAAAGCAGTCAAATCATACGAATGAAAGTAATAAATGAAGCAGTAAAAAAAGCGATAAATCTAAACTATTACATCAAATGGGTGGAAAATAAATGAACTTACACGCTTCAAATCCACAATACGAAAATCAAAATAACTGAAAACAAAGAAGAAAGGACTTGGCTGATATAATTTGTACCCTCAAGTAGACCGACTTGTAGGACTCGAAACTTGACTAGATTCTTACAAAATAATGGTGAGAGATGTGGAGCTTCGAAGGAGAAAAAAAGGTATTTTTAGAAGGGTTTTTGGAGGAAAGTAATAAAAGTGTGAGTTGAGAGAGTACATTGGAAATGAGAGTGGGAGAATTAAGCAAAATAGGGGTTAATTTCAACTTAATTGGTGTGTGAAATGAGAGGAAGTGAGGCATCTATTTATAGAAAGCACCTACGGTAAAGTTGAGTTAGGAGGGCCGGATTCGACCATCCGGGATGGATTTTGGCTGATTTCTTATGCGAGTTTGCTACTTGCTTTGATTTTTGGGCTAAAATAGGAACTTTTACTTTATGTCACCTTGAGCATACAAATGAGGTTAGCTCTTCATCAACTGGACCATTAGAATAAATAAAAAAGCAAATACATCTATGATGATGGCTCAATAAGAGAACCAGTAGTCTAAGAACTTTAGACGACGGTTCTTGGGAGTGAACCGTAGTCTAAAGTTCTGCACAAAAAACCCTCGGTCTCACTTTTTCACTCTTTCGAGTCCCATACTCTCTATCTTCGATTGCTCTTCTCTCCGCGGTTGCTTGGTGGTTTCGTTGGCTTCCTACTCATTCTCTCTGCGGTTTCGGTAATGGTTGCACTCCCCCCACTCACTCTCTCTGTGTTTCCGATTATGGCTGCACCACTCTCTCGCCGACTTCTCTTTTCGACCTCACTTCTCCACGTGGCTGCACCTATCTTGCCGACTTATCTTTCCGGGCACCACCAGGTTTGTCTCTTTCTCTTCATCTTTATCATTTTGCCCCGAATTCCATTGTGCGTTTTTAATTCTGTTATTGTTTGCCTTGTCATTTTTGGCTTTTTCATGAAACTCAAAAGTGTAAATAGTGCTTTCCATTTTCAAACCTAAACTCGAAAGTGTAAGGAGCCTTATATTTATAGGTGTTTTAGAGAAAATTTATAGATTAATCTTATAATTAAGGAATGTGAATGAATAGAATATTAAAATTGTTGTACATGTTTATTTATCAAGATTTGTATAATTGCTTGCACTATAAAATGGATTCTTCCAAAAGTAAAAAAAATTAAGATGATCCAACCATCCTTAAACGGGTCGATTTTGATAGGTACGAAAATGCTATACGTGAGAGTAAAGCTCCCTTTATGAGCTATGTTGGTGCGGCAACGCACTCATATGTGAACATCAACTATAGAAAATGGGCCGACGTCCCCGATTCCATTAAGGACAACTCTGTGGAATGATATTCGAGTAAATGCACCACATGTCAACTCGGTATTGCAACTTATATTGTAAATGGTTAATATATATTTACTAATGCATATATATGTATTAATGAATATTGTTCTTGTGTTTCAAAGAACGTTCATTAATGAATCTAAGATCTCCTTTGTGAAACACAAGACCCTCATGTTGGCGACGGAAAAGTTTAGAGACTTCAAATATCACATTGCCGCTATATGGGTCTACAAAACAAGGCAAATAAAATAAGAAGGTCGACCTTGGGAGGTCTACAATTGTATCACCGAGGAGGACTTGAGATCATTTGAATCACATGTCACCTCTCCGGAATACATGGTAATTTTATTACTTTGGTACCCTTTTTGATACTACATCATCAAATGATTGTATAAAAAAATCACGAGTAGCTCTAAGGAGAAAATACGGGATTTGAATAGTATGCAACTTCATTCAATATTTATAGACAATCTCATATAAAAATACTTGTGATGTTGTTTTTCTATAAATGTAAGTGGTGAGATTTACTTAAGAAGGGCGAGATCTAGAGGACAATGAGAGGGAATTGTCTTATGCATAGCTATTTTCATTGTCGAATTGACATAAAAAGGAAAAAATTGTCGATGATATATACAACTATTTTCGATTTAAGTCTTATACACCGATATTTTCATTGTCTTAATTACTTGAGCGAGGCAATAGGTGAAGCCAACCGAGAAGAGGATTAAAGTAATGCGTACCCTCTTGTGATGTCCCATGGGGGATACAGAAAGTGGAGGAGTGGTTGTACAAGCAAAAGCTTGAGCAACTTAAAACCACATCCGGTGAAGGTTCCAGCATGGATACTTTGCAACTCGTTATCGATAAGGAAGAGCTATGGGTCGAAGGAAGAAAGAAGAAAGATGGAACCTTCACTTCGACCGATGTAGAAGGCTGTGGCGCAGCAACTCGTGAGTTTTTCTACTATTTCCTTTGTTTATTTTGAGAACTTATCGGTTTTAAAATTTATGAATTTGTCAAATGATAATATTTTTTTCTTTTACATGAGTCTTTGTCACGGACATCGACTTCGAAGTCACCGACACCACCGGAAGGATGGACAAGTTAGCCTTGGCCCTACAAAGAGATGAGCATCCGATCATATCGAGTCGTCGTTGGACAGTGGGGGTAGTTGAGCACTTTGGGGCTAGGAAGAAGCGCCCGTCACTTCCGTCCAAGCGTATATGAAGGTCAAAATGGCCCAAATGGCTGCAAAGATGGTAGAGATGGAGGTCTCGATGAGTTTGTACTTCATCACCAACATGGATATGCCATTACCTAGCCACTTTGATGATGTACGTCCATTATCACTCTACACACCGGCCAACGTGAAGGTGAGCTCACCCATCGACCAATTCGATGTTACGGCGGAGGTAATTATGATTTTTCAACCTAATTATAATTACATGCATGTTTATAATTTGACTAATTAATGTATAATATTGTTGAATAATTACTTATAATGGATGTTTTTGTTGTTTCGGATGAGTGTCGTTATTTACATGCATGCTTATATTTTTACTAATTGGTGCATAATCTTGTTGAATGAATGGTGTATATTGTGTGGTTGTTGCGTAACTCCGGCGCGTGCCTATTGAGTAATTACTTATTTAGTATGTTTTTGTTGTTTCGGATGAGGGTCATTATCTCGGAAAAATGTTTACTTTTAAGGGAAACTCTATCGAGTTTATTTTCGGGATTTTTAGGTTATTTAACTTCTATGTCAAAGGTTATACCATGATTGTAATTGTTATACTTATTCTTATGCAGTCGACGAAGTGCAAGCTAGTTTCTCATCACCCTCCCCTATAGCATGTTGTGGCATTGGGTGTTGTTTTCCCGTGGAGGACGAGATATTGTCGTTCACGAGACACCCTTGCAGCTGGTCAGGTGAGGGTGAGTGTGAAAGAGGTCATGCACGAGAAAGGCGAGTGTGAGTTGTCGATCCGGGGACTAGACCTCTACATTGTTGACAATGCAGTCAACTTTTTCTTCATTGGCCTAAGAGTTTGCTCATCCTCTCTACGATAATTCATTTTTATTTAAAATATTAGATTTACCTGTTGTTAATTTCACGTATATATATTTCTCATTTTTGTATTGATTATTCACTAGGATATCGAGTACGGATCGGGAGTGGGATGAAGGGCGCCGGTGGCATAAGCAAACGATCAATGGCGCCCATTCGTCATCCGAAGAAGTCTCTTCTCGTATCCATTGAGGAGTCCAGCACAGATTGGTATGCTACTTTGGAAAGTTATGTGAAGACTCTATCAACAGAGGAACCGTTCATCCGTAGCACGCCACGTCACATGTTTGGGCACCTTGTGAAGGAAATATGCCCGTCTACGTCTTCCCGGATGACATACTGCAATTTTTGCATATGGAGGATATCGAGTGTATCCACTATTATGCTTGACATTATGTGAATTAATGAATATAAGTTCTTTTTTTACTATTAATTTCAATTTTTAACTACATACAATTAATATGTAAGGTGGCTACACGAGATTGGAAAGGGCTTTGTTTAGTTACTTAATCCTAATTCCATCCAAGGAGTTGGGCAAAATCGTGAAGAATGGGTCACTTATATCTTCGACATAATGAAACATAATGCGTAAGATAAAACATGGTACTTGGCGTCGTTCAATGAGAGCTAAGTGTACAAATAATGAACTAATTAACTTAAGTTTTTATATGGTGTTATACATACTTATATAAAAATGTGTAATTTGTGGTTATGTAGCCACCATTAGATGCTTGTTGCCATATATCCAAGGGCTAATATCGCCTATCGGCTTGATCCTCTAGGACATGACGTGAGGGAAGATATAAAGGACGTCGTTGGGTCGTGAGTTCATACTTTTAATCATTTTATGTTGTTTTGTTAATTAGTAATCGTTCAATGGTATGTCTAACTAGTATTTTATTTTTCCAATTTGAAAAATAGTACTGTAATTAATTATTATTATGGCGGAGGCTTCAAAGACAAATGAGTAAAATAAAAGCCACTAATTGTCCCCATCAAGGGAGGTTCTCTTGATTATTAGAGTATACTTTAATTGTTTTTCATTTCATATTACTTGCTAGATACATAAAGTACTAATTAATTTTGTATGTGTTGGGAATATATTTTATTATTGTATGGCCATATACAACGGGGAACATGGAGTGCGGCTTTTACATTCTCCGTTACATGAAAGAGTATGAACGAAGCTGGATTTAAATTCTAGTCCCAAAGAGGTATACTTAGACTTGCACTTGTAATTGATTATATTTTTCATTATTTGATTGATCAAATTTGTTATTTTAATAGTCATACAGCTATAGGTATATATGTACATATGTATATATATTTTTACATCTGTCTTGTACCATATACAAAATGTGACGAGTATCTTTGTTTTGTATATATTGCAGTGAAGAGTGTATTGGATTGTGGTTTGTGTACTTGAATGTGTAAGGTTGTATGTGATTTGTACTCTACGAGCGGGCAAGCAAACACGAGAAAAATTATTTAAAAAATCAAACTTATTCCTATGGTTCTTAAGCCAGAACCATAGTAAAAGATCCGGTTGGAGGCCTATGACTACGGTTTTTCACTGAACTATAGTCATAGGCTTATCTATGACAACGGTTTCTTCATCCGAATCGTTGTCATAGGTGCTCTTTAATATGTATTTTCAACTACACAGGAAGGCCTATGACTATGGTTCGAGATGAAGAAACCGTCATCATAGATTGACCTATGACTACGGTTTTTTCATTTGAATCGTCGTCATATATTGACCTATTACTTGTGGTTTTGAACCGTACTAAAAGATGCTACATACAACGACGGCTACATACACGACATCGGTTAATCGTAGTTAACTGTCGTTTTTAACTGTAATTAAAAGTGGTTTTTGTAGTAGTGAAATATGAACATTACCCGAATTTCATTTCGGACATGACTGATTGATGGAATTTAAAATTTGGGCAAAATTTTGTAATTGTACCCGATTTTTTCTGAGTTGGACAAATTCAAACAATCGGTTCATACATATGTTTGCCAACACTAACGCAATATAATCTAAGATAAAATTCTCAAGAGCACAATTAGTCATGCCAATGATATTATAAATCCCTCATTATGCTTTCAATGAAACAAATAATGAAAATAATGAAAATTCTTCTCTGTTGGGCAATATATTCTAATTTTAAACAACAAAGTTGACAACCTCACATATTCTAGACAACAAAGTTGACAACCTCACATATTCTAGTACTATATTCCCCTAAATTATCTGTTATACATTCATTGAAAGAATTTAATCACCCAAGATTCAAGGCTCCTACAAACTAAAAAAATATGCAGACTTTGCTTTCAATGGGCCTCCTCCAAAACATTAAAGAAAAAAAACTCATAAAATGTTCATAAAATTTCCCCCTCCTCTTTCCTACGTATCCTTATATAACATCAACATGTC
The DNA here is from genome assembly GCA_021018815.1 of Talinum fruticosum. Classification (NCBI taxonomy): domain Eukaryota; kingdom Viridiplantae; phylum Streptophyta; class Magnoliopsida; order Caryophyllales; family Talinaceae; genus Talinum; species Talinum fruticosum. Next base: position 2,426,198 of record JAITYX010000070.1, on the reverse strand, counting down.
AGATGTAGACCAAGATGAGCTCCTCTATGTGGCCGGAATAGGGTTATTTTTAAACATTCTAGTATTCGTGGTGACCCTCTTGATTTCATGGTGCCATCCCAATAGCACACAGAGCTCCTCAGACATAGAGGCTGTGCCCTCATCGTTGCCTTATCACAACGACATTGACCCTACACGCGATCCCTTGTTGGGGGTCATGGACCAGGATTGGTGGATCTTATACCAGAAATGAAGTTTGGAGACTCAAAGAGGGGAAGAGAATTGACGGGGTGTTGCATTTGTTTGAGAGAAAAGTTGGAGGATGATGAGATGTGCAAAGTGCTCCCAGAATGTAATCATATTTTTCATTCTGAGTGCATTGATCAGTGGCTGCAAAAGAAACAGAGTTGCCCTGTTTGCAGAAAGAATTTCAGCTTTGTTCATCAATAATTCTGTATGAATATGTGTCATTTCAGCATGTTTGTAGGCCCATAATTTCTGCTTTCTTTTTGGTGTTGATTGAAAATAGAAATAAGTTATTTTTTAGAGATGAGTTATTTTAGTATGATGGGCTGTGTAAATATTTATATTTTTGTATTCGTGTAGAATTACATTGGAAAAAATGCAATTTCAATGCTCACAGAATTTGCTCCATCAATCTCATGAAGATGGATAAAGATGAGAATGAAGGCTTCTTGGTTATCAAGGTGAAGATTTAATCCCCATGGTTGTGATAATTCTTGACTTTTAGAGTTTGGGGTGTTTTGATGTTGTAATCAGGAGAGTACATTGATATAATGGTCCTGTTGAGTTCGTACTCTCTCCCTCTCTGTCACCCTCCATAAAATTGAAGTTGAGATTACTGTTAGACTTGCAAGGAGTGAAGTTCTCCAATCTCTTGAACCAATATGTTGATTTTGGATTTTTTTTTAGCTACTAACTTTTTTTCCTTATTTAGGTTGGAGGGAAAAGGAAAATTTGGGGGGGTGTTTTTAGAATATGCTGATGATACCCTGTTTGATATGCAAAAGAGGAATTGAATAAAATTATGGAATGATACCTAAAGTGTTAGGTATGAAACTTGATATTCTCTTCTAGTGTTTGGTAGACAACGGGAATGGAATCAAGTTCCAATTCTTGTTATTTGGTTGTTAACAATGGAATGAAATCAAAATTATTTTATTTTTAAATTATTTTATGCCGTTGTAAATTATTATTATTGTTATTGTTAATAATAATAATAATAATAATAATAATAATAATAATAATAATATTATTATTATTATTATTATTATTATTATTATTATTATTATTATTATTATTATTATTATTATTATTATTATTATTATTATTATTATTATCATCATCATCGATTTAATAAAAGTTGAAGCTCATTATCATATTTGCTAATAATTGAGTCTTATATTTATTTAATTTTTTTAATTAACCATCTTGTAATTTTTTCAATGATTAACAAATTTTATTTATAATTTTTAGTAAACCTATTTTCCAACTATAATATTCTATCAAACAATATGACAAAAATATATATATATATAAAAATAAATAATAATAATAATAATAATAATATAGCAAATAGGCTAATTTTTCTTTTTTAATAATTATAAAGCTGATCCATAAGGGATTGAAATTATTTCCCCCTCTATTTGAGGGGATTCAAATCCCCTTGTTTTAAGGGGAACTTGAAACCTGTAAATTTCAAGTTCCACCTTCAAAATACTCAACCAAACAGTTGAAAAAGGAACTTAAAACCAGAGGAATCAAGTTCCATTCCAATTTTACTCAACCAAACAGGGCCCAAATTTGTAACGGAATAGGGAGTCAAATCCATGTATAAAATTTCTTCGATGTGTAAATTGAATCCACTTGGGGACGATAGAAACCAGACATGAGGTAATGAAGTAAATGAAGTTCTTGTTGTGGCCATGTTGTCGCCGAAAGCCTTTGTGTATAGTCGTGGGTTAGAAGACACATGTAATATTGGGATTGGTATGCGATTACTATCTACAGGATAAGAGCAAGCATTGAGCAACCCTACTTGATCGAATGTGGTAATGGGTGTTGACTAAAGTCAATATACGCCCACTTAGGCCCATTATTTCCAACTTATTCGGACTCCCACTTATTTAGAAAAGGCTTTTGGATAAGTGGAATGGTTGAAGAAGTTGAGATGGACTCAACTCTCGACTATGGATAATAGGAGTTCATGTCTCCTATTAAAGATGTATTTTTGATAAATACGAGAAAAATATACATATCGAGATAAAATCTAGCGAAGAGCATCGGTTGCTCTCTTCTCGTTCTCTCTCTTGAATTCCTTAATCTCTCCCTCACGAAACCATCATCGTAAGTTTACGGGTTTGAAGCCGTGATTGGGCTCTTTACTCGATTGGGCTCGTGAAAAGGGTCGGATTCGTGCAACGAAAAGAACATAAAAGGAGACTCTAAATTTGCTAAAGGATTGACACTCGTGGAACATCAATCGGCAAGCCGATTGCTTTCACCTTGTAAGGTACACACCTTATATTGACTAATAGTGGTATCGAGCCAAATTTGCTTGGCTTTGTTCCCGATTTTATATTCCTATTATGTTTAGGAGTTGAAGCAAGTTTTAATTTGCAAAAGCGTGTTTTTTATTTTTGCTTTCATCTAAATTCATTTTTACCGTAAATCTGGTTTGACTAACCTCCCCTACCACTCGGCCCTTTTCTTGTTTTTGAACCGAGTACATTGGCTCGACCATCCACCTAATCGCCTCGGTGGCGCCGGCGCAACCCCTTCCTAGTCTCCACTACTTTTGGGGGATAGGATTTTTCTAACCAACTATTTATCAAACTAAGTGTTTGATAAAAAGCAACCAAACCTAAAACCAATATAATAAAAGAAATTAACTTTCTTTTTCAAACTAACCCATCGGAACTACCGGGAAAGGGTGGCGCATGTAGCCAAATGCCACCAGCAAGCTTAGGCTACTTTCCTTCTTCCTCGTTCTAACCTCCAGTAGTGTCGATATGTGTAAAATCGACAAGAGAACCCCAAAAATACACGCCTTAGTGGCACGTGTACCGCAAGCGCCGCCACATAAGTGGCATGTGTACCACACGCGTTGACGCCTAAGCGGTGCGTTGGCAGCTTAGTCAACATCGTTTTGACTCGTTGTTTGCCAATGCATACGATAGAGGTGGAATTTTACGGGGTTGCGCACCAAACTTAGGCCATGGGCTCTTATTTTGATGGAGGAATGAAACATCATTTGTGTTCTTTGAGGTGGTCTATTTTAGGTGGTAGGACAACGACTTAAGGTCATCGAAGACTATGCGGTAAAAGACGATGAAGTGAGACAATCGTGCCTATCTCTCGGTAGCCATGGCTGCGTAAAGGAAAAAGAGTGGTGACGAGGTATTTCCCAATATAGCCAGAGGCGTGAGAGGCTTCGATGAGAAGCCTCTGTTCCAAGAGAGAGAGAGGAAGAAGGCCCAAGTAAGAGATAGAATGGGGGTGTGTTAGGCATGGGCTTCTTAAGTGGCAAGCCCATCCGATTTTTTACTCTCTATATTAATTAATTTATTTGTCCAAATCAATTCGTAAATTCATAATTATTATTAATCCGATGGTAGGGTTTTTATAATTTTATGTAAATTAGTTTACTAATATGTTTCATCGCAATTTATGAATATGAATTTGTTTCATATTGTATATAAATTTATAATATTATGTAATTTTGTTTTATGTAATATTTGTTTGGCATGTTAATGTTTAATAAATGTAATTACTGTATTAGATGCTTTAAAAATTTAATTTTGTATTACAACTAATAGTATGTATGTATAAATCCGTTTCACATAATGTTGTACAAATTAGTTTTATGTAAAGTCATGTAATTTTGTTTTACATGCTAAATATATGAATACGTTTCATATAAGTAATTCATATTGATTATAGAATTAGTTTTTATATAATATGAATTAGAAGATATTAATTAAATTAGTAGAATCAATATAAATATGTTTTATATGAATTCGTAATATGAAGTATAAATTATGTTTGTAAAAGTTATATATAAATTAGTCCTTCAAATTAATTTTATGCATCTTTGTGGTGTATAAAATATTTGGCTAGATGACATTGAATGTTAGATAAATTCGTTTTATATAATATTCACTTAAAAATATCATATGAATTTGTTTCGTATAATGACGAATTATATAAATTTGTTTTACATGTAATTATTGTAAATTAGTTTTACTTAATCTATATTTTTATGATATGTTCATATATATTAGGTTCATATCTATATTATGATTGTTAGAAAAATTCATTTTATCTTGACTAAGTAATTTAATATTATTCATTTTTATGTAGATATATTCACATCAAGTTATTGACCATATATATATATATATATATATATATATATGTTGGTTTTATATAATATGATGTTGTTTAACATCTAATTAGTTGATTAAAATTATATAGATTGGTTTTATACATGGAGCGTAATTTTGCTTTATATGACAACTTACATGAATTAGTTTTATATAATGTTATATTGTTCTCCTACTACATAACATCAATTGATTTAAATTCATATTTTTGATCTTATATATAACAGTATATGATTTTATTTCACATAAATTCAATTATCTAAAGATTATATAAATGTATTTTGTGTAATATTAGGTGAATTTGTTTTTACCTAATGACAATTGTACAAATTTATATTTTTAATTTTTACCATAATATGTAAATTTACTTTACATAATGCCAAGGGATTATGTAAATTAGTCTTACATAAGGACTAATGATCATACTAATTCGTTTAGTATAAAATTATGTGAATTTGTTTTACGTAAGATTTTTAATATCTTTGTGATACTTTAAATCTTTGTTACATGTGTTTAACACGTTAAATGTTGTTAAATTATAAAGTTCCTAATTCATGTTATATGTGATGATTATGAGCTTAGTAAAAATTCCAAATGTGTGATATGGATGATGGAGTTCAAATAATTTAGTTACATGGGTGTATTTAATATCCTTCTTTTATAATTGTAAACATGGCAACAAATGACATTATTGGAGTTCTGTCCACTAGTGAGATGTTGGATGGTATTAATTATGACATCCGGTATATAGAAATTAAATTTCTTCTAAGAGAGAATAAGGTTTCGGAAACCTTAACAACTACTTGTTGCGAAGCTTGTCAATACCATTAATGAGCACTATCAATAGAATATGAAGGCACATGATGCATGGAGCAAAAGGGATCGTAAGGTGCAACAAATTATGTTGCATAATATGGATAACGATCTAATTGGAGAGTTTGAAGATTGTCTCACTATTAAGGACATATGGGATAAACTCAAAATTAGATTTGATATGACTTCGCATCAAGATTACGTATCTTGAATATGAAGTTGATGCAGTACCAAATGGATTTATATCACTCCGAAAACAAATCAAATCTAGAACTAGTAAGCACATAGTTCAAGGATAATATGAAGAAAATGTGTTACTTCTTTATATCACTCTCCCACGATTTTGTCGAAACTAAGTTTCATTTGGAAAGACAATAGTTGTTTTTTTTTTTTTTTTTTTTGTATCATGGGGATGTGTTTTTAGCCATGGCTTATTAAAAAATTGACTGAATAAATTTTTCTTGATTTGAATGTTGATAATATATTTCTTGGCTTGTTTTAGTTTCACATTATGATTGTGATTATGAATTTATACGAGTGACTTGCTAGACTTGGTCTCTTTTGACCAAGATAAAATCGGTTAGCTAGCTAAATATTCTTTGAAATCGATTTGCTAAGGTTAAGTATCTAATTGGGAATCATGTTTTAGTTACCTTTTTGATCAAGAAGTATTTTTAGTAAGACTTCTATGAGATCGGAAACCTTTAGAGTTGATCCACTTAGACATTTATGGAACCTTGAGCGACAAGGCAATGTCAAAAAGTTCAGTTTTTCCCCTCATTTTGATGACTATTCACAATGTCATTGACAAAAAGCATTAGATGTGTTCAACATTTTGTGTCATGAGTAGAGACGATCAAGATGAAGAGTTAAAACTCTTTTGAACTTATCGTTATAGTGATTGATCTTTCTATAATGAGTTTATAGAATTAGATGAGGAAAATGATATATGTAAACTACTTTAGATTCCTTGTACTCAACATTTGCATGTTGTAAAATGTAGAAATCGCACATCATTTTGACATGGCCAAGTTGATGATGACTTATATTATGTTAAGTGTATATATATCCACCACACCATAAAAGTTATGGAATGGTATAAGAAACTCTTAATGGGCCTCTTTATATTTGTTTGCTAGTTATCCGCATAACTAGGCCACAAATATAAAAATTTAGTCTAAAAGCTATCTAGGTGCAGCATGACTGATATTAACAAACTATAAATGTCGATCTTCTTATGGATAAGCTCCTAAATATTGTGAATTTAAAAAGGACCTAAAGCTGTATGTGTTACTAATAAAGATATATAACTATCTCTTGGTGAGTAGGAGAATTTGTGTGCTCATCAAGGCACCGAGGATAGTATAATTCCAAAGCGATAGAAAGGAAAAATCCTACTATTCTAAGTGGTGAGACAATCATATTTGAGAATAAGTTTTATTCTTTGTCTTTAACTCTTAATGTAAAGTTAGTCTACATATTAAGGATCCCACACATCTAAGGGATAGTAGGAGTGATTACTGTACCTACTATTCTAAATGGTGGAATTTTTCCTGATTAGGAGAATTTTCTTGAGGATAAGTTTTGTTAATTATCTCTAACTCCTAATGTGAAGTTAGTCTACACATTAAGGATCTCACATACCTACGGGATAGTGGGAGTGATTCTTTAAAGAGAAAGGGAGAGGAATCTTCTATCACATTAGGCAAATATGAAGGTCTTTTTAGAAATAGAAATTGAAGATTTGCTCCTTGAGAGTCTAAGTCACCCTGGAGGGGGTGAATAGGGTGATGAGGAAATTTGAACTAACTTAAAAACTTTTTGATTGAAAAAGATAAACAAGCTGAGTTTGAGTCTAGATTGGACTCGGAAAAGTAAACACTCGAAATACGTGGAAGCCCTCCTGGGCAGAAAACCACGAGACAGTACTAATCCAAGCACTTAGTCAAATCCGCTATTTTGAATCCTCAAAATACAATAGGCTGACTCTACCAGAATTGCTCCCTTAAACAATTCCTTACAATGTTTTTCTACAATCGAAGATCCCTTATCCGATCTAGTACTTCCTAACCGAGATAACCTCTACGAGTTAGGGACAACTTAGCTGAGTTAACACTTACAACTTAGTCAAGGGACCTTACTCGGAAAGTAAGAGAAGTATATAATTGATTACAAGACTTTACAACTCAGAAAAATATTAAGTACAAACTTGGAGTTGTAAGTAGAAGATTGAGTGAGTAATGCACAAAGAGAATTAGGCGAGTGTATTGATCAATAATTTCAGCAATCTTCAAGTCTTGGGAAGTGACTTCTATTTATAGATGACCAAGCGAGTAGCCGTTGAGTCTAGTTTTTGGAATGAAGTCTTTACTAGCTGTTGGAAAGGGCATTTTTGAGTCACTCGGAAAAGATCCATCGGAGTGTAAGGGCAACGACTATTTGCTCCAAAAGGTGTTCCAATCAACTTGTGTTGTCCGAAAAGTAAGGCGGAAACCACCGTTGAGTCTAGCGTTGGATTTTCCAGTTTTGGAAACAGACAGCTACGACACGGTGTATAAGTCCTGTCCGAATTGGCTAAAGCTGTCTGCTGGTGTTTAACAGACTAGGAGCCGGTTACTTTTGAAATTCAAAAGATATATTAGGTTGTTTGAATAACCTACAAAAGCAAACCACATTGGTTCTCAAAGTATAAAATATTTTGGTCCAAGGTTAGGCACGAGATAATAATTAAATTAGGATAATTAAATGCTTAATTATTTGGCCTAAAAGAGTGGAATATTCTGAGTCTAATATCAAATAGGTTAAAACTCAGCTCAAAATAACTCCTAGAGAGATCAAGTAGAAGAATATTCAAGTAGAGAAAGTGAACTTGATCTATCAAATAATCATTTAAGGAATAAACCGACTTAGATGAACTCAGTAAAGAATAACTTGGTTTTGAGTTAACAAACATAGTCATTACTTAGAAAAGATACGTTAAAGGAATTATTTGATCATGCAATGGTTGAAGTAGATTCCGAGTAGGTCAGAATACTTCAGTAGAAAAGATATAGAACAAAGTGATATATGAGTCACTCATAACAAAGATGGAAACTTAGATATGAGTTTCTATAAAGGTTAGAATGACTTGCAATCAAAACTCAAGAGAGATAGAAGTTTATACCTGAGTCTTTCACAAAATATTTAGAGTTAAAATCGAGTCTTCAGAAATATTTAAACTCTTTTGTAGAGGATAATGATCCACCAAATCACAAGAAGTGGAAATATGATTTAAGGGGTAAAATGAAGTCATATGCAAAGAATGAGATTTTGAGAATTGACTTTTTATGTCCAATATAAATCATTTGGAAACAAGTGTATTTTTCAAGATAAACATCGAGCAAATGGATTACTTTATAAGTTCAAGGTCCATATACTTGGTGAAATGTTTTTAGCTACTTTTGGAGGTATAGACTATGTAGAGATTTTACCTCATATGTTCGAGATATGTTTCTATTTACTACTTTTAGCCATAGTTGCCCACTTGGACTATAAGGCTAGTTCAAATGGACATTTAGCTTGTCTTTTTTAAATTTATATGGATCCAACTTTTGTTTTTGTACAATAAAGTCCAGATGACAAAATATGTTATCTTGTAAAATCCATATAATGTCTTGAACAATCTTCTAAATCATTGTATATCGATACTATGATTGTGTGTGTGTCTAGAACAACAAGAGAGATTCTGTTTCTCAAATCTTTTGTATGGCACATTGTTGGCTGGAAACAACTTGGACATGTATTGAAGCAACTAAGTAGTGGTTATGTTTCATTTGTGAAATGGAAGACATAAATTAAAACTTGATATCTCCTACTCATAAGGCTAACTAAAAATCATCCTAAGAAGTTAGATATTAAGAAAATCTTATAATGTTATCTATTATATTACTACAAACCAATTGACACTCTGGTTGATAAAAGTCTAACCTCAAGCCTCGGCCAAATGCCTTAGAAAGAGGAGCGGATTGTCTACGATAGTGCACAGAAAACTTAAATGTTTAATACGTTGTTGTAGACACATAAAAAGTGTCCTGCCTTTTCTATTTTATTTATTTGTTGGTCCGATGATGAAATCCCGAGTCCTGTTTGAGGATTTGGATCATGGACAGACATTTGATTGATGCGATGGAAGCTCGTAAATCATAAAGAACTCCCAACACCAAATAAATAGCCTTTTGCCTTGGGTCGGTCCAAAAATCCCTTTTTCTTTCGAGCGGTCTAAGCCCAAGCCAAGCCTTCGAGAGATAATGGAGTCCAGTGCTATATATCAAGAAATTCCAGGCTCGAGAATTCCGCATTTCACTTTTGTCCAATCGGACACGGAGCTAAAGACCTCAAGATGACATTAGACGTTGCATTTCATGATCACAAGTATCAAAGTGCTACGTTTAAGCTCCAAGACAGATCCGCTCGAGACTAGGAGCTTCTTCCCTATACGACATCACTTGGTGGACGGCACCCCTACAGCTATCTTACTTCAAAACATTGTGTTTTGGCCAAGAGTTTTGTTGTAGCACAAAAAGGGCATGAAACCCTAGAAAAACATACCGTAGCTGGCACCCCTACCCTTTAATTCGCCTCAAAACACTCTGTTTCGGCCTGCAGACTCCTTGGGCAACACGGAAGGGTACAAAACCCTAGGAAAACCCCCATGAGCGGTGTCCCATAGCTGGTTTTATCCCGATTCTATCTGGTTCATTCTTCACATTATCTTGGCTCGGTTTTGTAGCTAGCTTTGGACGGTTAGCCGAGTATCAAACCATAGGTCTTTCCTTGAACTAACCTCTCCTATAAACAGAGAGCCTTGGCTTTCATTCCAGCAATGACTTATCCCTCGGCGTCACGCTGCTGAAACTTGCCTAAGAGCTACTGAATACTCCTATTTTTATTTTGATATGTTGGTATCTTTTCAGCCTACTTATATTGTACTCCCTATTCAAACCACATCCGAACCCGAGAACTCGATCACTCATACATCCTTTACTTGCCTACACTCAAAACTCACAAAAAGCCCCTTCAATTCACCACCATCGCATCACGAGATCCAGATTCGAGATCCAAATCGAGTAGGTGGGACAACTCGAGGGCATCAAAATCATTCTCCAAATCACGGTTACTTGTTTATATTATTTATTGCTTTCCGTATTGTGGAGAAACGATGTATTGATTTTAATTCCTCCCCAGCGGATGTAATATTTTAGTTTTCTTGCTTTTCGTTTCTTTCCGTTTTCATTTCCTTTCTTTATTGCTTTCTTTCATATTTGCTTTTATCGCTTTCTATTATCTTGCTTTGGTTGCTTTAATTTCTTTATCACATGTTGTGTGCTTGTGTTTGATACATTATGTAAATTCACTACTACAACTAGTATCGATTTTCTTTGGACGGGCGGAGTGGAAGGGTCTATCCTTACGGTTTTCCCATACTAAGATTGGAAGAGCAAACTTTATTTTGTTTTTGTTAGTTTTTCTTTCCCAAAAGCGACAGGCTATTCCTTTTGATTTATTTCTTCTAGATCTTCTTTCCGCCTATTTACGATTGAACAATAAGAAAAACAGGTTCGGATCTACCAAGCCAGGCCACCGGCGAAGGCTGACTGTCTCGGCCTTGGTCCTTGGCTAGCACCGGCCACTACTAGGTGGAGGCTGCCGCCTACACCGAGTGGTCGGCGAGCGGAGCTTCGGTCTCAACAGGTGTTTTCACGCCGATTTGCCCCTAAAGCCTCATGGAAGAAACAGAAACCCTAATTTTTATTTTTTGGTTAAGAAATAACATCTCGGGACATCTTAAAATAATTTTCAAAATAAAGTAATTAATAAAACCATCATTCAAACTTTACTTAATTCATTTTAAATCGATTTAATAAAATTCGGAACTCTAAAAAGGGGTTAATCCCCACTTTCAAAAATCAATCTTCAAAACTCTTAAATCATTCTTTAAAAGCTTTCTAAAACCTACGCCAAACATTCGTGAGGAAGCTCGGTCCGGTCCCGGTGGACCCAAGGTCGTGGTTCCTATAGTGGTGACTCCGCTAGTGATAAATAACTTATTAAAAGGGCAAAACTTGAAATCTTGGGTAGTATGTTTTAATGATGTATTTGCATTAGACAACCTGCATTTAGCAACCCTTTGAATGTAGTTTATTTCATTCTTGAACCATAAGACAAATTTATTTTACCCCTTGTTAACACTTACGGTAAGAGGCTCCTCTGCGTCCCGGGCGAGCCCAACTAGGCTTGATTGCCAATGGAGGTGGCACCTCTTCCCTTATAACACGCGCTCTTGGTTTACCAAGAGGCACCGAGGATTCTAGCATTTTTTTTATTGTGCCCCACACGGAAGACTAAATCCTTGGACTATGAGTCACCATGCATCCTACCTAGTCTAAACCTCTTTTGGCCATAAATCTTTTGACTATTAGGTTGTCCTCCCTCTTCATTTGCATGCGTGGTTGAGTGTGATTGTTTTAGATTTAATCTTTTTCTTGTGAGCCTTTACGAATAGATGCGGCGTGCTAAATAATCCTTGCATGAGTGCAAAAATAAAAATAAAAAAATGAACCTTTTTGAGTCGGTCCAATTTGTGCATTTTAGCCAAAAGTCCAAAATTACCTTCCCTTTTAGGTCGGTCCAATAATTGTATTCCTTTTTTTTTGTATTTAGCCAAATTTAAATTTCATCTCAAATAGGTGAGTCCATTTTCTCATTAGCCAAAAATAAATTTATCTCAAAATAGGTGAATCCATTTTGCATTTAGCTAAAAATAAATTTCATCTCAAAATAAGCGAGTCCATTTTGAATTAGCCAAAAATAAATTCATCCCAATAAAGGTGTTCATTCATTTTATTTTGCATTTAGCCAAAAATAAATTTCATTTCAAAATAGGTGAGTCCATTCTGCATTAGCCAAAAGTAAATTCATCCCAATTAAGGTGTTCATTCATTTTTATTAGCAAAATTTCAAAAATCATCTCAAATTAGGCGAGTCCAGTCTTTCATTTCATTTTGCATTAGCTAAAAATAAATTCATCCCAATTAAGGTGTTCATTCATTTTATTTTGCATTTAGCCAAAAATAAATTTCATCTCAAAATAGATGAGTCCATTTTGCATTAGCCAAAAATAAATTCATCCCGATTAAGGTGTTCATTCATTTTATCTTTTTGCATTAGCCAAAAATAAAATCATCTCAATTAAGGTGAGTCCATACATTTTATTCTTGCAATAGCCAAAATTAATTCATCTCCATTAGGTGAACTTTTTACGTGTATTAGCCAAATTAAAATTCATCTCCACTTAGGAGAGTCTTTGTTTGCATTTAAGCAATCAAATTCATCCTAATTTAAGGAATTCTATTTCCATCGTTACATTTCACTTTGATCGGTTACATTGTTTATGTGCATCCAAATAAATAGCATATCATTTCCTTTTCTCTTAAGATCGGTTCTTCCTTGAGTTAAGCACTTAAGCCCCATCTCCCTTAAATTTTTCCCATGGGCCAATTCGAGTACCTATTCTTTTGGGTCACGGGATAAGGAATCCAATTCAAATCCGGAACCACGACTCAAAGGGGTTAAGAAATAGAAAGTCTACTACATTACCGGTACGATTGATACCAATACGTCCTACATTAGTACGTACCACACCGATACGTCCCACACCCTTACTAGTATCACTAGTGCACCGCCCGAGGTCAAAACACAATGCTTCTTAAAAAATGGCCAACCATCCGGAGTAAACTATCATCATGACCTTATTTAAGGAGTCTGCTATAGAAGCTGGAAGCAAAGATTGACACCTAGGATAAAAAGATTGAGTCAATATCCGAAACCCTCAATCTCATACTCAAAGAACTAAAAAGGAATCAAAGTCCAAAGAGAAATCAAAAGAAGGAGAACCCTTCCATGAACCTCAACCCAGGCCTCGGTCCGATCCACAAATAGATCATATAAAGAAGATGTCACGGGAGTCCTACATGTTCAATACATATTATACGGCCTAGGGATGCACTTTAATCCCTAAAGGCAAACTACCCCCAAAATTCACCATGCACGACATCAAGTTCAATGGGACAGAAAACACTCACCACTAGGTGAGGAACTTTGTGGGGCAATGACTTTATAGAATGTACGGGAGGACACATATCATGTCATCTCTCCATAGACGTTTAGCACATACGTCATGAAGTGGTACAATGCTATTAACCCACACAAGGTCACAAACTAGCAAGATCTTTGCAGGGAGTTCTTACGCCAATGCTCCTATAATATTGATCTACCAGTCATTTTTCGAGATGCGGAGTTGATCAAACAAGGAGACGATAAAAGCTTCACCGACTTCCTCACTCATTGGAGGGCAAGGGCTACCCATATGACCGATCAACCATCCGAGAAAGAATAGTTTAGAATCATCATCAAGAACCTCAAACATTGATATCATTAGCACCTGAAGTTCTTACCTATCATGAACTTCAAAACACTTGGAGATGCTAGCATGCTCATAGAAGAAGAACAAGCTTCAACCGACTAGAAGATCATCCAATGAGCCCATCACTCATCGGGGATGCTAATAAAGCTTTTTTTTTTTTCCTTTTTCCCATATCTAGTGTAATGTTTATTTCCTTTTCCTATCTTCAAAAAAAAAAAAAAAACCAACTCCAATCATGCTTCCTTTTAGAACTATGAAGGCCTACTTTCCGGTATAACGGATACGTAGGAAGCCCATGAGGTCCGATGCCAAACCTAATCCCGATTTCCAAATTCAAAGCCGCCTTGCCTTACTAAGAGGAGTAGAAATCAATCAAGAAGCATGCCATTCTAATTCAGCACTAAATTATCAAGTTTACGGTTCATGATCCGTTGGCGTAGTACATCGCAATTCGAGCGACCTACCCTTTTTAGGCTTTACTTAAGGGAGTGGGGGCTAAGTGCAATTTTTATATTTGTCTTTGTGAAGTTTTTGCATCATCTTAATAAAAGAATGCATTTGTTTTTAGAATAGAGTCTTGCACACATCTCCTTCGCATGAATCAAACTCCTAAAAATAAAAAAATTAATAACAAAGCAACCTACAAGGAATTATTTAAACAAGTAGTATCAAGCATTAGGTCACCGCTAGGAAGGTCAGCGACACAACCGCCTTCAAAGGGTAAACATCCCGGATCACCAAAAATATTGAAGCTCACCAATTCTCAAAACTTCCGAAAGGAGTTAGACACAAACGCCCAAGAAAAACGTGGGGGCTCAAGATCGAAAGGGTCATGCCGAGAGGGTTATACAACCACAACAACTCCAAGAATACTCGGGGAAGACACCAATCTACCATACAAACAAAGGAGCTATTAGCACACAAATTAAAATCTCAAATATACAATGAGCTTCATAACCTCATGGAACATCATATTTTCAAGCAAGCATTCCCTAGACTTGAGGTCATCCAACGACCAAATCTAGGTAAGAAGTTTTACATAATGATAAGCAACCGTCCCTATTCAGATGAAATCGGATAGAAGTCGAGCTTCGGACCACAATGGTTAACGTTCAAACATCTCGGTCGAGTCTCGGACCCAAGAGCGCTCAAGGTTCGGACACATCCTAGTTGAGCTTCGGGTCCAGTAGTGGTTAAGTTTCGGACACATCCCCGTCAAACTTCATGCCCAACGGTGGTCAAGGTTCGGACACACCTCGTCGAGTCTCGGACCCAAGAGCGGCCAAGGTTCGGACACACCTCGGTCGAGTCTCGGAACTAAGAGCGATCAAGGTTTACACGCATCCTAATCGAGCTTCGGGCCCGATAATGGTCATAGTTTTGGGCACCTCGTCGAGCTTCGGGCCCAACGAGCATTCATACGTCCCTTAATTAAACTTCGGGCCTAACAGCGGTCAAGGTTTACACACAATGCCAGGACTTCAAGACCTCTCATGGTCAAGTCAAGGAAACATGTTTGAAACATGATCTTGCTTACAAACCATCTCCAGGTAACACTTGTAACTATTTACATTCGATTATTAGCTAACAAAGCTGTTAGTGTAGAAAGTTTTAGCCCGACTTCGGACCAAGAACAGTCAAGTTTAGGCCCTTCATCCGAGCTTCGGGACACTCATCAAGACAAGATCGGGATACTCTATCGAACATTAGATGCAAGAAGTGGTTAAGTTCAAGCACCTGCTGGACTTTACACTTTACTACCCGAGTCAAGTTCAAGCCTTCCGCCAACCTTTAGACTAAGCATATAGTCAAGTTTAAGCACACCGATATGAGCTTCGGGTTAGCAGCCAAGTTCATGGATTAGCAACCCAAAATTAAGACTTTGTCGATCAAGGTCCAGGCCCCTATCGAGTTCAAGTTAAAAGGTACCTAATTTTAGACGCATCAATTCAATCGGATTCAGAAGCAATGCCGGTACTAGGTAAGTACCCTTTTATGTCTACTTTAACCTTCGTCTTTTAGACTCGAGTCAAAGTAGGGGCTAGCTGTAGACACCTAAAAAGTGTCATGCCTTTTCTATTTTATTTATTTCTTGGCCCGATTAGTGCGGTGAAGCCGATAAACCACAAAGAACTCCCAATACAAAATAAATAGCATTTTCCCTTGGATCGGTCCAAAAATCCCTTTTTCTTTTATACTTGTCCAAGCCGGGCCAAGCCTTTAAAGACAACGGAGTCCGAGTGGTGCATCTTGGGAAATTTCGGGCTCGAATTCGGCATTTCACTTTTGTCCTATCGGACACGGAGTGAAGACCTCAAGACGGTGTTAGACATTATATTTCGTGATCATAAGTATTAAAGTGTTGCCTTTAAGCTCTAAGGCCGAGGACTCGGTTTCTAACTCAATGTCGATCTGAGTAATACATGAAGAACTCAGGTATAAATCTCATATCTCCTAAGCTTTGATTTCATGTCATTACGAGCGTTATAGAAATTCTTGTGTAAGTTTTCATTCGTTTCGACTAACTCGAAAGCACATTATTGTATATCTTCTACACTGATGGTTCGACTCACGCAGACATCACTCAGAATAATCGCATGCTCAAATAATTTCTCTAACACTTTTATTACGAGTGCCGATTGCATATTTCAACGCAAAGAGAATTCTTGTGTTAATTCCTTATTCTAAGTCGGTTTATTTCCTTGAGAATTATTTGACCGGATCAAGTTGTTATACTCGATATTTTACTCTATACTTGATCACCCTTAGGATTGAATCGGATGAAATTTGAGTATATTGAGTATTAGACTCGAGAAAACTCCACTATTCTAGGTCAAAGATAATTAAGCATTTAATTATCCTAATTTGATTATTATATGTGCCTAATCTTTAACCAACGTATTTTATACTTTGAGAACCAATGTGGTTTACTTTTGTAGGTTATTCAAATGAGGCTAAATCATTCGACTTCTAGCTGTTAATCACCGGTAGACGAGCTTTATCTACTTCGAACATGGCTCGGACACCATGTCGGGGTTGTCTGTTTTCAAAGCTGGAAAACTCCGGCTCTAGGCTTAGCGGTTGTTTCCACCATAACTTTCAGTCACCACCAAGTGATTGGACCACCTTTTGGAGTCAAGAGCCATTGCACAACGTTCACATCCCAACGGATCTTTTACGAGTGACTTAGAAGAGCCGTTATAACGACCGGTGAAGACTTTTGTTTAGAACCAAGCCTCAACGGTCACTCTACATGGTTGGACATGAATAAAAGTCACCTCACAAGACTAGGAGCTTGATGAACATCATTGCAAAACACATTACTTGAGCAAAACTTATTGTTTAATATTCAATCTTCTATTTACAACTCCTAGTCTATATTTAATATTTTACGAGTTGTAAAAGTCTTGTAATAAGTCATAATCTTTTCTTACTTTACGAGTAAGGTCTCTTGACTAAGTTGTAAGGGTTAACTCAGCTCGGTTGTCCCCGAGTGTAAAGGTTATCTCAATCAAGAAGTACTAGATCGAGATAAGGTAACTTCTAAGTCTAGGAAAACATTATAAGGAATTGTTTAAGGGAGCAATTCGGTAGAGTCGATCCTTGTATTTTGTGGGTTCAAAATAGTGGATTTGACTTGGTGCTTGGATTAGCACTTGTCCGTGGTTTTCTGTCCTAGGAGGGTTTCCACGTAAATCGTGTTATTACTTTTCGATTCCAATCAAGACTCGGAATCTACGGTTTAGGCTGGTGCATGTTGCAAAAATCATTTAATTTCCTCCGTCACCCTATTCACCTACCCTCTAGGGTGACTTAGACTCTCCACGAGCAAACCTTCAAAGACAATTCGCCCGAGACTAGGAGCTTCCTCCCCTAAACGACGTCACTTGGTGGCCGACGCCCCATACGGTTTTCTCACCTAAAAATATTATGTTTTCGCAAGACTCTGTTACAGGCACAAAAGGGCACGAAACCCTAGAAAAACGTTCCATGGCCGGTGCCCCTACCCTTTATTTCGCACTGGAAACGCTGTGTTTCGGCCTGCGAGACTCCTTGGGCAGCACGCAAGGTCATGAAACCTTAGACAAAACCGCATGGCCAGCACCTCCTACCCGGTTTTATCCGATTTTATCCCGATTTTATCGGGTTTAATCTTTACATTATCTTGGCTCTGGTTTTATAGCTAGCTTTGGACAGGCTGGCCCGAGTATCAATCCTAGGTCTTTCCTTGACCTAACCTCACCCTATAAATGGAGATACTTGGGTCTCATTCCAACAATAGCTCATCCCTTAGCGTTACGTTGCTTGCAACACTGCCTAAAAGCTACTTAATAGTCCCATCCGTATTTTGATATCTTGGTCTTTTTCAGCCTAATCATATTCTACTCCCTATTCAAACCACATTTGACCATGAGAACTATATCACTCATATATCCTTTACGTACCTATATCGAAAACTCGCAAAAGGCTCTTCGATTCGTCACAGTTGCATAACTAGATCCGGATCCGAGATCCATGTCAGCGAGGTGGGACAACATGAGGGCATCAAAATCGTTCTTCAAATCACGGTTTACTTATTTATATTATTTATTGCTTTCCGTATTGTGCAGAAATGATGTATCGTTCTTAATTCCTCACCGCCCGATGTGATCTTTTAGTTTTCTCGCTTTTCATTTCTTTTCGTTTTTGTTACCTTTCCTTATCGCTTTCCTTTCATATTTTCTTTTATCACTTTCTATTATCTTGCTTTTGTTGCTTAATTTATTTATCATATGTTGTGTGCTTGTGTTTGTTGCTTAATTTTTCGGTTAAGAAATAACATCCAGAGACTTCTTAAAATAATTTCTAAAATAAAATAATTAATGAAACCGCCATTCAAACTTTACTTAGTTCGTTTTAAATTAGATTTAATAAAATTTAGAACTCTAAATAAGAGGTTAATCCCCATGATCAAAAATCAATCTTCAAAACCCTTAAATCATTCTTTAAATGCTTTCTCAAAACCTACGCCAAACATTCGTGGGGAAGCTCGGTCTGGTCCCGGTGGACTCAAGGCCATTGTTCCTATAGTTGTGTAGGTCGTTTAACATTTTATTGTTTTCATTTTATGTTCTTTTTGTGAGAAATTACGACAATGATATTTTTTTGCTCGTTGGGAACCATTTAAGAGAATTTATGGCATTAGCTTCATAGTACGAGTAATCAAATTGTTTAAAGTTAACAATAAGATGATACTTGATTGCTGATTGTAGCTGTAACCTAGATAAGTCTAAGTTGTCAACCCCAGAAAATGTTTTTCATCCCTAATGGATGAGTTATATCAGGATGCGAGTATGAAACATGATTGTGTGAGCAAAATTTGTTGCATTGTTTTTGAAGTTTAGGGAATAAGTTTTTATCTTATGGATAAATCTTGTTTTTGTGATGGACATGTTAGTCTTGTAGAAAGGGTATATGAAAAAGATGGTGTTCATTTTCATATACTTATACACTAATAACTCCGTAATTACGCATGTTGAAATGTCACCGGACTTATGATTGACCTTATCACACAAGTAATCACCCTAACACTTGAGTAGCGGGTAGGATGAGACTGAACAACATTAACATTAGGTGTGTGTAATATTATGATATCTTCATACTTGTGTTGTACGAATGATAAGTTATTATTTATCATAGTCACCTTAGTAATTCTAAGATGAGACTCTATAGAGTTGAAATATGAAATGCTTTGATTTCATGTTGAAGCCTTAAACCGAATCTTGAGTGTTAAGATTAACATTAGGTATGTTAATCTAGTTGCTCAAGTCCGTATTTTCATTAAGCTAAACTTATGATTAGCTTGGTATAGAAGAGTGACATGCTCAACTTAGTGGGAGCTATGTCGTGACACACATTTCATACTATGTGTGTTTTGTCGACCTTTAGAGAAATGACAAATGGATCCCTTCTTTGTCACTATGTGATCCTTATGGATTTTGTGTTATTAGATACAATTCCATGTGATTGAGGACTATGGTGTGAAATCTAAGTTAGATGTTGCTACCTTAATGTACACTCCAAGAGTTATAGATATATATAGCTCAACAAATACGTTAGGAAAGCGAGTCTTACTGAGATGTAACATCATAAGTGGCAAAGGAAAATCATTCCATATTCACTATATCAACCCGGAAAATTATATTCCAAATATAATCATATGATATATCAGTAGGCATAAAGGGATATAATATGCCACAGGTGATGTTTGGATGGTTTAGGGAATTATCCTTTTTTAAAGTGTTATGTTAGTTAGATGGTGACTTAATGTAACACTACTGGTTACTTTTTGGTTGCACGCTTCATTCCGGTATGAAACATGAGGAGATGTGTAGGATTAGAGATGTGTTTAAAGGCCTACGTGGTCGAGTGTGAGCTGTTAACTAAAGTCAATCTTGAGTGGGATGG
This sequence comes from Talinum fruticosum, assembly GCA_021018815.1. Taxonomy (NCBI): domain Eukaryota; kingdom Viridiplantae; phylum Streptophyta; class Magnoliopsida; order Caryophyllales; family Talinaceae; genus Talinum; species Talinum fruticosum. Next base: position 2,406,092 of record JAITYX010000070.1, on the reverse strand, counting down.
TTGAAGAAGTTGAGATGGACTCAACTCCTTAACAATGGATAATAGAAGTTCACATCTCCTATTAAAGATGTTTTTTTTTTTTTAGAAATACGGAAAAATATACATACGAGATAAAATCTAGAGAAGAGCATCGGTTGCTCTCCTCTATCGCTCTCTCTTGAATTCCTCAATCTCTCCCTCACGAAACTACCATCGTAAGTTTATGGGTTTGAAGGCGTGATTAAACACGGTGACTCCGAGTAGCCACAAAGGTTTCTCTCTACTCGATTCGGCTCGTGAAAAGGGTCGATTCGCGCAACGAAAAGGACACAAAGGAGACTCTAAACTTGCTTGAAGGATTGACACTTGTGGAACATCAATCGACAAACCGATCGCATTGCAAGGTACACACTTTATATTAGCTAACAATGGGGAAAAAGTGCTAGCAAACGGAGGTTGATAATGTCCAATTATCAAAGGTGCTCAAAGAAAAGTTGGCAAAATCCATAAGGAAATAGAAAAAGACAACTCTTAGAGAAGTTATTTCTCCTGATTCGAGATGATAATTCTAATGTTCGTGAAACTCGTGAAGCTTCGAGAGATAGCTAAAAAGGTGGAGTTTAAGGTGCGAGGAGATGATAAAGTAAAGTTTGAATTACTTAAAGCTAACTTGAGAAGCGAGAAAAGAAAACGAGCTGCAACCCTAATTAAGTTGAGGGAATTAAGCCTAATTCTCACTGACAAGATATCTTTGTTGTATTATGGTTGGTAGGTCCTTTTAAGAGAGGTGTTCTCATGATGACTCTTAGGTGCACTATTACAGGAAAAACTTTTAATGACGAGTCTTTAACGACGGTTAAAAGGACAAACCGTCATGAAAAATGGACAGGTGGCATTTTCGTAAAAAATGCGGTTTTAAAGTATATATGACGACGGTTGAACATAAATCATTGTCGTCTAAAGTTTCTACAAAACTTAGACCACGGTTTTTACCGAACTGTCATCATAGATGTATCTATGATGACAGTTCAGTTAAAGAACCGTAGTCTAAGAAATTTAGACGATGGTTCTTAGTAGTGAACTCGTAGTCTAAAGTTACTGCAACAAAACCCTCGGCCAACACCAATTCTCACTTTTGTCACTCTCAGTCCAACACTCTCTCTCTCTCTTCAGTTGCTCTTCTCTCCATGGTGGTTTCCATTGGCTTCCCACTCATTCTCTCTACGGTTTTCAGTCGTGCTTGCACTCCACCTACTCACTCTCTCCGCATTTCCGATTGTTCCTACATCACTCTCTTACTGGCCTCACTTCTCATCGCATGGCTACACCTGTCTCGCCGACTTCTTTTTCCGGACACCACCAGGTTAGTCTCTTTTGCTTCATCTTTAGCATTTTTCCCATTCCATTGTTATTGTGTTACCTTGTCATTTTTGGCATTTTCATGAAACTCAAAAGTGTAGATAGTACATTCTAATTTAGATCTAAACTCGAAAGTGTAATTTAGGAGTCTTATATTTCGCGGTGTTTTACAGAAATTTTGTAGATTAATCTTATAAATTATGAATGGATTAGAATATGAAAGTAAGAGAAGAGTTGTTGTACATGTTTATTTATCATGAGTTGTATAATTGCTTACAATATAAAATGGATTCTTCCAAAAGTACAACAAAATCGACTGGGCGAACTATGATGAACAAGGAGAAGTGGGTCCGGAATAAAGACGATCCAACTCTCTTTACACAGTTCGATTTTGGTAGCCATGGAAATGTTGTAGATGAGCATAAAGCTCCCTTTATGAGCTACATTGGTTCAGCAACCCGCTCTCACGTGAACATCAACTAAAGGAAATGGGCTGATGTCCCTGATTCCATTGAGGACAAACTTTGGAAAGATATTCAAGTAAATGAACTAGGTACATCTCAACTTAGTTTTGCAACTTATATCATAAATGGTTAATATATATATGTACTGATGCATACCGTTCTTGTGTTTCGGAGAACGTTCAACTTGAACGTTAATGAATTTGAGATCCCCTCCGTGAAACATAAGACACTTATATTAGTGGTAGAAAACTTTAGAGACTTCAAATATCGCATTGCCGCTATATGGGTGTACAAAACAAAGTAGATAAAACAAGAGTGTAGACCACGGGAGTTCTACAATAGTATCACGAAGGAGGAATGGAGATAGTTTGAAGCACATGTCACCTCTCCGGAATACAAGGTAATTTCATTACTTTGATACCTTTTTTGATATTACATCATCAATGATTGTATAAAAAGTTAATGGGTAGCTCTAAGGAGAAAATAGAGCGGTTTTAATAGTATGCAACTTCATTCAATATTTCAATTGTCATATAAAAATAGTGTGATGTTGGTTTTCTATAAATGTAAGTGCTGAGATATACTTGCAATGTTACTAAAAGTATTTGAAAAAAATACCAAGCAATACTTTTTAATTTTGAAAAAACAATGACGATGAATTTGATGAGTCCACCTTATTTTAACATGATTATACTGAATAATACTTAATTATTTAGATAAAATAAAGTGTATCAAATAGTTAGATTCATTCAAGTAGGCTCAATAAAGATTTAACTCGATTATACCATTTCAAATCATCGATTTCAATAAATACTAAGACGAAAAGTATTACTAAATATCTAATACATATTGGGTATCATCTTAATAAATCTAATGAAATTTTTTAATAAAGTTTTTAACAAAGACCTAAATTCAAAATCTGGTATAAATCAATCATGGTACCTTCTTATGCAGTAAAATGTAGGGAAAAACAATCCACATGAGCATTACAAAAGATTTGCAAATGCAAGAATATGAATGTAGCTAGTAACAATGAACCTTTGTTATTGTAATCGTTAATTTTTGGAATGTTGTTAAAAAAGTTATTTAAATTTATATTTAAAAATTTTAAAAGTTTATAAAATTATTAAAGAGACACCTTTAACAAATTTTCTACCTTTATTTTACATGTTGGCAATTTAAGTACATAGTAGAATTGCGGTAGCCCACATCCTAGAAAGACATTCCTCTCCATGTTAGTGGTGAGATATACTTTAGTAACATGTAATATTTTCGATTTAAGCTGTTATGCACTGATATTTTCATTGTCTTAATTACTTAAGCATGCAATAGGTGAAGCCAACCAGAAGAGGATTAAGAGCAATCCGTACCCTCATGTACTATGCCGTGGGGGATATGCGAAGTTAGAGGAGAGGTTGTACAAGCAAAAGGTTGAACAACATCAAACAACATCCGGTGAAGGTTCCAACATAGATACTTCACAACTCGTTGTCGTTAGAGAGGAGCTGTGAGTCGAAGGAAGAAAGAAGAAAGATGAAACCTTCACTACGTCCGATGTAGAAGCTATTTCTCACCGACTTGTGAGTTTTTTACTATTTTCTTTATTTATTTTGAGAACTACTTATCAGTTTTAATATTTATGAAATTGTAAAATGATAATATTTTTTCTTCTTACAGGAGTCTTTGTCATAGGCGTCAACTTCGAATTCGTTGACACCACTCGGGAGGAGGGACAAGTTAGCCTTGGCCCTACAAAGAGATGAGCATCCCGGTCGTTTTCGAGCCGTAGTTGGGCGGGTGGGGATAGTTGAGCACTTCGGGGCTAGGAAGAGGTGCCCCGTCACTTCCACCCAAGCGTTTATGAAGGTCGAAATGGCCTAATGAGGTCCCAAATAAAGTCTCAACAGTCCATAATTGAGCTCCAAGAGACCCAAATATGCCAAATGGCTGTAAAGGTGGCGGAGATGGAGGCCCGGATACGATCGTACTTCATCACCAACACAGGCATGCCATTATCACCCCACACATTGTCCGAGCGTGAACGCAAGCTTACCCGTTACGTAATTCGAAGTTCGCGCGAGGTACATAATTCAGATTTTGCAACCTAATTATATTTACATGCATGTTTTTGTTGTTTTGGTTGAGTGCCATTATTTACATGCATGTTTATATTTTTGACTAATTGGTGTATAATATTGTTCAATGAATGGCGTATATGGTGTGGTTGTTGCGTAACTCCGGCATGTAGTCTGTTGAGTAATTACTTATTTTTTACTATGTTTTTGTTGTTTCGGTTGAGGGCCGTTATCCCGGGAAAATGTTTACTTTTAAGGGGAAACTCAATCCGTTTATTTTCGGGGTTTTTAGGTTATTTAGCTTCTATGTCAAAGGTTATCCCACTTATGCAATCGGTGAATTACAAGCTAACTTCTCATCACCCTCCCATAGAGCATGTTGTGGCATTGGGTGTTGTTTTCTCATGGAAGGCGAGATATTGTCATTCACGGGACACCCCTTGCAGCTGATGAGTTGAGGGTGAGTGTCAAAGAGGTCATGTATGGGAAATGGGAGTGTGAGTTGCCGATCCGGGGACAGGACCTTCACACTCGTTGACGACACAATCAACACTTTTCTTTGTTGGCCGATGAGTTTGGTCATCCTCACTATGGGAATTCATTTTTACTAAAAATATTAGATTTAGTGTTGTTAATATCACGTATATATATTTCTCATTGTTATATTGATTATTCACTAGGATATCGGGGACAGATCCGGAGTGGGATGAAGGGCGCCAATGGCACAAGGAAACGTTCGGTGGCGCCCATTCGTTGCCCGAAGAAGTCTACTCTCAAATCCATTAAGGAGTCCCACATGGATTGGTGTGCTACTCGGAAAGTTATGTGCGGACTCGTCAACAGAGGAACAGATCATGTGTAGCATGCCAGGTCACGTGTTTGGGCAACATGAAGGGGATACGCCGGTCTATGTCTTCCCGAACGACATACCGCAATTTGTGCACATGGAGGATATCGGCGTATCTGCTATTACGCTTGACATTATGTGAGTTAATATATTCAAAATCAGTTATTTTTTTACTATTAATTAAATTTCTAACTACATACAATTAATATGTAAGGTGGCTGCAAGAGATTGGGAAGGACTTCGTTAAGTTTATGAAACCTTTCATTATTCAAGGAGTTGGGTAGACTCGTGACGACCGAGTCGTCTATATCTTCGACGTCATGAAAGAAACTGCGGGGGATAAAACATGGTACTTGGTGGCGTTCAATGAGAGGTAAATGTACAAAATAATGAATTAATTAACTGAAGTTTTGTATGGTGTTATACATATGAAAATGTGTTATTTGTGGTTATGTAGCCACCATTGGATGCTTGTTGCCCTATATCCAAGGGCTAATATCACCTACTGGCTTAATCCTCCGGGTCATGAGGGAAGATATTAAGGACGTCTTCGAGGCTTGAGTTCATACTTTTTATCATTTTATGCTGATTTGTTAATTAGTAATTTGTTCAATCGTATGTCTAACTTAAATTTTATTTTTCCGATTTAAAAATAATACTCTATTCAGTTATTATTATGGCAGAGGCATCAAAGACAATCAAGTGAAGAAAGCACAACCAATAATTGTCCCCGTCAAGGTTAGGTTCTCTCTTCGACTTGATTAACACTCTTACATCTGCGACTACTTGACCTAATTAATATGTATGTTTAATGGTATGTCAAACTAATTAATTCTCTATGTGTTGGGAATGTATTTTTATTGTAGTGTCATATACAACAGGGGAGCATGGACTGCGGCTTCTATACTCGCATTACATGAAAGAGATTATGAGCGAACTCGATTTAAATAGTAGTCCCAAAGAGGTATACTTGCACTTGTAAATGATTATATTCTTTTTTCATATTGATTTAACACTCTTGCACTACTTGACCTAATTAATATGTCTTTTACAACATTGGTTACAATATTTTCCGGGAAAAAGCCACCCAATCCCAATACGAGATGAAGTGATCAACGAGTTAAAATAAGGTCGAGCACGGTTTGTATATAAACTTATAAAGAAATAGGTATATATTTATAGTATTATTCATTATTTGATTGGTAAAGTTTGTCATTTTAGTAGTCGAGTTATATGTATATATATTGTACTTATATATTTTTATACTTGACATATACCATATATATATATATAATGTGATGAGTATGTTGTTTTGTAATCTATTATGTTAAAGAGTATATTTGACGTGGGTTGTATATGTGTGTATGA